>JALAZF010000542.1:2400000-3000000 GCA_022829125.1 Lathyrus tuberosus | reverse complement strand
TTGTACAAAGCCCAAAACGGGGGCTAAAAATGGTTTACTCAACAAGAGAGTCTTTTATACTCAACAAGAGAGTGTTTCTATCTCGTACGAAGCCCGAGATGGAGGCTAAAAAAGGAAGTGACTCCACAAGAGAGTCGTTTATACTCAACAAGAAAGTGATTTTCTATCTCGTACGAAGCCCGAGATGGAGGCTAAAAGGAAATTGACTCAACAAGAGAGTCTGAAAAGGTTAGCTCCGCTGGGGAGAATTATTTGTACAAAGCCCAAGAGGAGGCTACCTTACCGCTGTGGATTTTGGAGATCCTGAAGCGGGTCCAAGTGTGGGGAACTCTCATGAGAGAGACCGGGGTTTCTTCCTATGTTTGAATGGAACTTGAGAATGTCTTTAAGACTCAAGGGTCTTAGAATGTCCGAGTCTAGAGTTTTATCTTTTGTACAATGCCCCAGAGGAGGCACGGGCATTAAGGGATGAGTAACAACCCTAAAATGGCTGGAGTTTTTACGCGGGAAAGACTGCTCTAGCAAAGGAGGACTAAGTTCTATCTTATACATTTAAGAGGTCGTCAGGGTCCTTGTATTAAGCCCAAGAGAAGGCATGAGAACTTCTAAGAAGCCGAAGGGTCCTTGTACAACGCCCAAGAGGAGGCGGGGATGCTTTTAGGAAGCCTGTGGGTCCCTAAACCAAGAGAAGTTCAAGAAATGCAATTCACCAAGAAGAGATCATTCCATGAAAGTTCGAGAATTTGGAAGAAACTCAAGAGATGCCATTTACGGAGAAAAGATCATCTCTGGGGAGTTAGAGTTTCTTTGACAATTTCTAAGAGTGACAGTCTCAGAAAGGGTTCACCGAGAATGCTGCCATTCTCTTTGTTCCATATTGTTTAACCCCAAGAGGAGGAAAGACTGTGTCTGGAATCCTACGGGGGATCTAGTTTTGACTGTATTTAAGAGTGACCAACAAGGCTTTACCTAGTGCTAAACGTAGTTGCCGGGGAAAACTCTAATTAACTATACTAGTATTACATAATTGATATTTGACAAGTATATAAAAGGATGTGAAAGAAGACTTACAGTGAAGCAGCCCCACAATACAGTTATATACATATGAAAGCGATAAATGAAAGCAGATAAACACATGTTGTTTTGTTAGTTGTTCAACAAAGAAAACTTTGATAACAATATTATATTCAAAATCAAAGTGAAAATTGCTTTGAAAAGTTTGTTGGGGCTTACAGCTCAAGGAGAGGCCCAAGTTTTTAACAATGATTGCACCGCTGTTTTGAAAATTGTACAGAGGGACTTATACAATATGTGAGGCCCAAAATTGTTTATGTAAAAAGGGGGTTGGTTCTTACACTCTATTAGAGGCCCAATGATTTTGAAAAGAAAAGAAATGGGGCTTACAACACGAGGGTAGGCCCAGATGATTTGTTTGGCAACGGTGATCGCGCCGAGGTTTTTGAAAACACAGTGGGTCTTATACAATATCTGAGGCCCAAATCATTTTGGTTTCAAAAAGGGGTTGGGTCTTACACTCTATTAGAGACCTAATAAGCTGTTTTTGTACAAGTGGTGGGGCTTACAGCTCAAGGAGAGACCCACATGATTATTTGTTTGAAAACTGGCGATTGCGCCGAGGTTTGAAAACACAGTGAGTCTTATACGATGACCGAGGCCCAAAAGGTGGTCTATTTACAAAGGGGTTGGGTCTTACACTCTATTAGAGGCCCAAAAGTGTTTAAAAAAGATTTGTGAGGGTGAAAATCAAAGAATTCCTAATTTTGTTTTCCTTTAAAAGTAAATATTTAATGAAAATCAATTAAAATGATAAAAATACCAAATAAGTTTGAATAAACGACTTGTGATTTTTAATTAAGGTTTGAAAAATGAGGTTTTAATCACAAGATGATTTAGAACTGATTTGGTTTTGATTTTCAAAATAAACATTCACTTTTAAATGTTTAAAAACAATTAAAAAGGAATTTATTTACAAAAATACTAATTATATTAAATAAATAATATAAATTTGATTTTTTTTGTGGAATAAAATATTTCAACATTTTTTGTGATTTTTTGCAAAAAGAACCAATCAAAAATAATTAAAATTGAGGAAGTTATTAATTTTTCAAATCATTAAAAATAACAAAAAAAAGTGAAAAAACCATTAAAAAGGGGTCTGGGGCGAGGGGGATTCGAACCCCAGACCTCTTGTGTGCAGTGTGCACGCCTTACCACTGAGGTGGTGATACATCCGTGTATCAAACCCCAGCCACAAATATACAAGGCTTGCCTTGTTCTTGGCCTGGCGAAGGCAAGACAAGGCATGTTTTTTGGTCAGAAACGTGAAGGCCATAACTTCCTCATTTCTCCATGGATGGAGACAAAATTTATATGTATCTAGCCTAGAATTTCCTAAGGAATCCAATGGTGGTGGTGGGTTTTCCATAAAACCAATCCTCCTCAAAACTCGATAGTGGTTTTGAAATAGGCCATAGTGTGCATTTTTTGTGCTACCTCTTGGTACAGCCATGAATTACATGATGAATTGGTTCAAACACAACACATATAACATGTAGGAGATGTGCATGATCAATGGACCTCAAAGCAAGGCATATTTAAAGAGTTCAAGTTGAGATGCTTACCTCTTTAGGAGCTTTTTGGGCAATCTGTCAAGTGCCTTGTTCCAGAAATGTTTTGATGCTTTGAACACTCTCAAATGATCCCTTAGAAGCTTTTAGGATGATTGGAATCAGCTGGAAACCTCAGGAATGGAAATCGGCCTTTTCTTGCAAAAGGGGCAAAAGTGGCCAAAATAGCAACTCTCTCAAATGATGTTCCAGATGTGTGGAACCATTTGGGACAGCTCAAGGATGATATTTCGAGTGTGTTTGAGGTTTTATTTGGTTTTAAAAGTGACTGAATCAAGACATGGCTTGAAAAATGCAAAAAGTCCAATTTTGAGGTTTTGAGAGGGGACTTTGTGATTTTGGTGTTACAGGTCACTTGTGAGAGTTTGGACAGCTTAGATATGACATATTGGATGTGTTTGGATCATGAGCTGTGATGAAATTTCTCTCTAACTCAAAAACTCAGAATTACCTTGCCAAAGAAGGCATTTTTGCCTAGAGAAAGAGATTTTGAGGAAAACAAGTGTTGTAGTGCTTTGGTGTACTCAAACTGAGCATAAATGAGCTCTATTTATAGTAGAGCAAGTTTGTTTTGGCTGCAATAGTGAATGACAACTGCAGGAGAGGTTTAGCCAATGTTGATCAATAGGAATCCAAGTCTCCTCTAGCCATTGACTAGAGGTTAGAGCACAGGCTGCTGGTTCCCTAGTTCTTGGATAAGTCTTGATTGAATTCAGTTGGAAAGGGCTCAGTCCATGCCACCTTGGTGCATCCATTAAATGCTCCAAACCAAAATTGGAGTCTTGTCCCCCTTTTAGGCATTTCTAGGTTTGGCATGCTATTTTTGGTTCCAAGGACTTGGGAGGCTGATGGATCAGAGTTTGTCCCTCTTTGGTCTCCCCCTAAGGTGTTCAAATGGATAAACTTGTTTGTCATTTGCAAAATTTTCTCAAATCGAATAAAATGCACAAATCTGCCTTGCCATGACAGTTTGCAGCAAAGCACATTGTCATTGTCATATCTCATGGCTTAAGTGGAGTTTCATGGAGTTCTTGGCCATTTTGGAAAGCTCTCATATGATACAACACATGTGTAATCCTAGTTTGTCTTGATACTTTTTGGATCCAAGTGAAAAATCCCCCTACTTTTGGAAAAAAAGCAAGACAGATTCTGACTTTGTGAAAATTTCACTGTGTTGGAAAAAGTGACATTTCATGTTTTCAACCATTTTGATCATTCCATAACTCAAAATCCATGATGAATTGGAATGAGGTATAGTTTCCACTTTTAAAGTATGCCATGAGAGCTACAAATCCATCTTTGGATTAGCCAAAATGGTTGCTTGGATCTCAAGTTATGATCCTTTGAAGTTGGTACCCTAGCCATTTTGTTCCATAACTTAGAAAATTTCTAAGTTTTTTATGGTTACCCCTTTTACAAGTTATCCCACTTTTCTTGGTTTTTCTTGATGAATGATGATTACCATCACACATTAACATCATTTTAGGGTTATGGAACCATAATTGTGAAAAATCTCAAAAAGTCAAAGTTGACTTTTGTGCACAGTTGACTTTTTGTCAAATGAACTCCAAAATGTGCGATCCTCTATGAAATCAAGTCCTTGACCTAAATCAAACTTGATGGATTGATTTCATAGGTTTTATAGGGTGTATTGAATCATGTCCCAAGATTTGGGAGCATGTCTGGGTCAAAAGTCAAAGGCACAGTTGACTTTTTCCGCGAAACCCTAATTGTGATTCTGATGAATTTGAAACTTGTTGATCAAACTTCTTGGATCAATCCATTATTGCAAATGGATCAATGTAGTGTGTTACAGACCCTCAAATCCTCTCTTGAGGTCTTGGCTCGTGTTTTGTCCCAAAAGTCAACTTAGGGGTGAATTATGTCAAGAAACCCTAATTCCTGATTTTTTATGAATGCATCCCCTAAAGTCAAATTGACTTGATGATTGGGTTTATAAGGTCCCTTAGAGTATTTTGGGTTATGATTTGAAGCATTGGCTCATGCCCAGAGGAAAATTTCCATCTAGAGGCCCTGGTCGACCAAAACCCTAATTTGGTGACACTGGCGATCTTGAGGCTTAATCCACTTGGACTGTTGCAGCCTTGTGCTTAATTCTTGATGTGGGAGTCATCTTGATCCATTGTGGATGTTTGAGAGCTTTAGACAAGTTGAAGATCATGTCATTCCTTGATTGATCCTTTGTCTAAGAGCTCTGAGAGGGCTTGAAACCCTAAGTTTGATTGTAGTGGATGCTCACCCATCTTTGGGGAGACTAATGAGGTATGATGGTTCATCCATATTGTGATAATGATTTGCACAATGATGGGAAATCTTAGTGGTCAAAATTTGGGGTATGACACTTGCACGCGAATGTTTAACTAAACAAATGCTAAAAGAGATTCGGGGAGTTCGGGGTCAGGTTATACAATGGGGAGTTATCAATTACCCATCATATATGTGGTTATCCACATGCTGTTAGTTTCAGGTTTCGCTTTGTACTTGATTGTGTTTATCTGTTAATGGGTTGGGAAAGTTTCTTGGGAAATATGAGAGAGTGAGTGAGTTTTTATTGATGTTCGGTAAGGTAATGGACCTCAGTTTTGATTGGTATGAAGGTACTGAACCTAGAGTTTTTGTTTGGTATGCTCGCTAAGATTTCGTAATATTATGCCTACGTATTCCAGTTTAAACGAAATAGGGAAATCAGAGCAATAGTAGTTCCTCCTATTCTAAGGGAGGAAAAAGATATTTTGGTGTCTTGTTCAAAGCCCAAGATTGAAGCTAAAAGGTTGAGTATTTGTGTCTTGTTCAAAGCCCAAGATTGAAGCTAAAAGGTTTAGTATTTGTGTCTTGTTCAAAGCCCAAGATTGAAGCTAAAAGGTTTGACTGAGAGAGAATTTGTCATCTCTAAAGGGAGACCTCTCGTCTATTTATCACAACTGTTGGGTGACTGTTTATAAAGGAGAATTACTTTAACTGGGATATGTGAATCTAGTAATGCTATAATTTCCTTTATAGGGTGTTATCCTAAAGGAGAAAACTTTAACTCAGTGTAGAGCAATGCCATTTTTCCTTAGGAATTTCTCATACTAAAAGAGGGACGATGGCGTGGATGTAAATAATCCAGAGGCTTGTCGCTTACAACAATTAGATGAAAGAAAGGGTTTACCAGGATAAAAGATGGACGACAACTTGGATATTTTAATCAACAAGTGTGCCACTTACAGCAGTTATCTGGGATTAGGGTTTATTTTTATTTTCTATTTTGATGAGTGATAAACAGAGAAATGACTTCCTATAGAGATATTTTGATTTCCTCTGAGGGGATGTTGATTTTTGTGTGCCTTGATCAAAGCCCAAGGTTGAAGCTAAGAGGTTGATTGACTCCACTAGGGAAGTCCTTATACAAAGCCTAAGTGGAGGCTATAGCAGGCCGACTCAACAAGAGAGTGTTTATATATGTCTTGCACAAAGCCCAAGATTGAGGCTAAAAAGAGACTGACTCTTTGGGGATATCCTTATACAAAGCCTATGAGGAGGCTAAAAGTTTGACTTTTCCGGGGAAAATGTTCCGTCTGTCTTATACAAAGCCCAAGATTGAGGCTAAAAGGGGTGTTGACTCCGTTGGGAAGGGTTTGTATGTGTCTTGAACAAAGCCCAAGATTGAGGCTGAAAAGAAGACTGACTCTGTGGGAGAGAAATCTTTATCTATCTTGTACAAAGCCCAAGATTGAGGCTAAAGTGAGACTTTACTGACTCAGCTGAGGGTATTATAGGTGTCTTGTATATAGCCTAAGATTGAGGCTGAAATGAGTTTGACTCTGCTGGAGAGTATTATCTGTCTTGTACAAAGCCCAAGATTGAGGCTGAAAAGGAGAGGATTGACTTTGCTTAGGGATATTATTTCTCAAAGCTTAAAAGAAGGCTGGGAAGAATTGACTCAGCTGGGGAGGATATTTATCTAGAGCTTAAGAGAAGGTTACAAAGATTTTTACTTTGTTGTAGAAAGCTTATATAGGTCTTGTACAAAGCCCAAGATTGAGGCTGGAAAAGGTTTGACTCAACAAGAGAGTGTTTTTATCTGTCCAGTACAAAGCCCAGAATTGTGGCTGAACAAGCTGGAGAAATCATTATACAAAGCCTAAGAGGATGCTGGCTTCTGCTAGGGGAAATCTTTCTACTAAGCCTAAGAGGAGGCTGGAAAAGATTGACTCAACAAGAGAGTGTTTTTATCTGTCTTGTACAAAGCCCAAGATTGAGGATAAAATGGTTAACTCAACAAGAGAGTGTTGAAATGTGATTGACTCAATAAGAGAGACTGAAAAAGTGATTGACTCAACAAGAGAGTCTGAAAAGGTGATTGACTCAACAAGAGAGTCTGAAAAGGTTAGCTCCGCTGGGGAGAATCATTGCACAAAGCCCAAGAGGAGGCTGACTATGCTGAGGAAAGGAAGGATCGTTATACAAAGCCTAAGAGAAGGCTATCTTCTGCTGGGGATTATTGAGATCCCGAGGCAGGTCTAAATAAGGAATCAACTCTTGCTGGGGATTACAGAAGAGTTGAGTTATCAGAGACCTTGAGGTTCTGATTTGGGATAGTGTTATACTGATGATAGACTGACCCTGGCTAGGGATTTTTTAGGAGAGAGACTGGGTTTTAGAACCCATGGGTTTTAACTCTGTTGGAGATTGGTCCAGAATGACCAGGGTTTATCCTATGTTTGTAAGGAACTTGAGAATGTCTTTGAGACTCAAGAGGAGATTTAGACTGTCCAAGTCTACTGGTGTGGAAGAGTTCATCTTTGTACGATGCCCGAGAGGAGGCAGGTGCTTTAAGGGATGAGTATCAACCCTAAATTGTCCAAGGTTTTGACTCTGGAAAGACTGCTCTAGAAAAGGATGACTAAGTTCTGTCTTATACCTTTAAGAGGTCTTCAGGGTCCTTGCATTAAGCCCAAGAGAAGGCATGAGAACTTCTAAGAAGCTGGAGGGTCCTTGTACAAAGCCCAAGAGGAGGCGGGGATGCTTTTAGGAAGCCTGTGGGTCCCAAAAATAAGAAAAGTTTCACCGGGAATAATCTTTTATTTAGTGAACAGTTCTAGGATTTGAAGAAATTCAAGAGAGGTTTCACCGGGAATTAATCCTCTCTGGGGAAACTGAATTTCTTTGACAAGTTCTATTAGTGACAGTCTGAGAAAAGGTTCACCGAGAATACTACCTTTCTCTTTGTTCCATATTGTTTAAGCCCAAGAGAAGGCAAAACTGTATCTGGAAATCCTATGGGGATCTAGTTTTGACTGTATTAAAGAGTGACCAACAGGCTTTACCTAGTTCTAGACCTAGTTGCCAGGGAAAACTCTAAATAGATATACTAGTATATATACAGTTGATATATGACAAGTATTTAAAAGGGTATGAAAGAAGGACTTACAGTGGAGCAGCTTCCCATAATACAATTATATATATTAAAGTATGTAAATGAAAGCTGATAAAAACTTACAGGTGAGCAAGCTTCCATGCTGTATTGTTAGTTGTTCAAAGAAATTAAATAAAGTTTTGATAACAACTGTATATTTGAACCCAAATCAAAAGAGAAGTTTTTTTCGAAAAGATTGTTGGGGCTTATACTCAAAGAGAGGCCCAAGATTTAACAATGATCACACCAATGTTTTAAAGATCGTATCGGGACTTATACAACGGCTGAGGCCCAAAAAGGTTTACTTACAAAAGGGTTGGGTCTTACACTCTTTCAAGAGGCCCACGGATTATTTTTTGTACAAGTGATGGGGCTTACAACTCAAGGAGAGGCCCATGGTAAAACAGTGATCGCACTGTTGTTTTAAAAATTGATCGGGACTTATATAAATGACTGAGGCCTAAATTATTTTACAAAGAGGGTTGGGTCATACACTCTATTAGAGACCCAAAGATTATTTTGAAAAAGAGAAATGGGACTTACAACACGAGGGGAGACCCATATGATTTGATTTTGAACTAGCGATCGCGCCGAGGTTTTTGAAAATGTGTTGGGACTTATACAATGTTTAAGGCCCAAAAAGGTTTTGGTTAAGAAGGGGATTGGGTCTTACACTCTATTAGAGGCCCAAAAGAGTTTGAAAATTTAAAATCGAGAGAAAACCCTAATTTTAAATAAAAATGTTATTTTTCAAAGGAAATTAAATGGAAAAATGATATAAAATACCAAATATATTAAAAAATAAGTTGTACACTTTGAAAAATATTTTGAAAAATCATGTTTAATTACATGAGAGTTTGAAATTCAATTGGTTTTGAAAGATCAAAGTGGGAATTCCATTTAAAAATGTTTAAAAACAAATAAAATGAAATTAATCACAAAAATTCTAATTATATTAAATAAATAATATAAATTGGATGTTTTTGTAAAATAAAATATTTAAACATTTTAGTGAATTTTGAGAAAAAGAATCAATTCAAAAACATAAATATCCAGAGAGAAATTAATTTTTGAATCAATTAACAAAAATAACTAAAATTCAAAATTTTGAATTATGGCGCCAAGAACACTTGGTTCTTGCCCGCGCCCTCTGTTTTTTCAGATTTGCGTTTTCTCACTTTTCTCCATGATTTATCAATGGTTTTGCACGATTCAAACACCAATCTTGTTTGTTTTTGAACAAGGATCACAACCATATAGATTAATTGCATTTATATTAAGTATTGAGTGAGAAATCAGAAGAAAACCTCAAGAACCCTAATTTCAGCATGAACATAATGAAATTCCATACACGGTTGATTCATGGCAATTGATTGAGGGTTATCACTCTATATACATGCAGGAACAAGATGGTAACTCACAAATTCATTTATGATGCATGGAATATAGAGTTTGAAGGGTTCATGCTTACCTCTTGCAGCTGGTGATCGAGTTTGGTGATGGAGGTGTTACAGCTAGGTTCCAATGATCTGGACAGCTTCCTTAGGTGCCAAGGAGTGTGTTTGAATGCTTGGAATAGATGGAAATGATCTGGAGCTGGTTGTGGTACCTCAACTACAAATCTGTCAAGAACTTGAGCAATTGGCTGGTGATTTTGTGAATTTGATGTTCCAGATGTGATTTTGTGTTATGGATCACTCATACATGATGTTTATGAGGTGTGTGCGTGTGTGATTGGTTTGGTTGGAATTGCTCTCAAACTCAAAACCCGATAGTGACTTGAGTTAGAAGGCAAAATTGGAGTGAAAGGAAGATTTTGAGGAAAGCATCAGTTTGGGTACTTTGGTGTACTCAAACTGATCATAATTGGGGCCTATTTATAGTGTGTCAAGTTTGTTTTGCAAGCAACAGTGTATGGCAACTGCAGCAGGCCTTTGGCCAATGGTGATCAAATGGAATCTCAAGTCTCCTCTAGCCATTGACTTGAGGTTAGAGCACAGGCCTAAGGTTCTTTGGTTCAGGGATAAGTCTTGACTAAACTTGGATAACATTGTCTTGATGAATGCCACCTCTATGCATCAGTCAAATGCTTTGAGACAAAATTAAATATTTGAAGCATCTTGAATTCTAGGGATGACATGCCTAAACATAGATTCATGGACTTGTGAGGCTGATGAATCAGTGTTTGTCCCTTGGTTGTTCCCCCTTGAGATGTGCAGATGGATAACCATGCTTGAATTTTCCCAAATTGATCAATTCGAGCACTAAGGCACAAATCTGCCTTGCAAAAATAGTTTGCAGAAAGGCATGCTGCAGCTGTCATAACCTCTAGCTCAGGTGGAGTTTTCTCATGTTCTTGGGCTCATTGGAAAGCTCGCATATGATACAGCACATGCGTGATCATAGTTTGTCTTGAAACTATTTGGATTCAATTGAAAAAACTCATGAACATTGATGTTCAAGGCTGGTAACTTAGGCATATTTTCACTAAGTGTTGGAAAAGTGTCATTTTCATGTTTTCAGCCACTTTGATCACTCCATAACTAAAAATCCATGAAGAATGGGAGATTGATGTAGTTGAAGCTTTTGTAGAGTGTAGCAAGACCTATAAATCCAACTTTGGATCACCCAAAATGGTTGCTTGGATCTCAAGTTATGGTCCTTGGAAGTTGGTACCCTAGCCACTTTGTTCCATAACTTAGAAAAATTCTAAGTTTCTTTATGGTTACCCCTTTAACAAGTAAACTCACTTTGTTTGATTTTTCTTGATGAATGATGATTCAAATCACATATTAACATTGTTTTAGGGTTAAGGAACCTTGGTTGACCAAAAATCCAAAAAGTCAAACTTGGACTTTTGTATAGTTGACTTTTTCATTAGATGAAATTTTGACTTTGTGATTCTTTTGTGAAATCAATCCTTGGGTTCAATTAAACTTCATGGATGGCCTCCAAGGGTATTTAGGAATGTCTTGGACCCCTCCCAAGGTTTGAGATCAAGGGTAGGTCAACAGTCAAGGGTAGGGTGGACTTTTTCCATCAGAAACCCTGATTTGTGATAAGATGGTTTTGAGCTCTTGTGGCTTATGACTTGAGCTCTTTGAGTCAATAAAATCTTGTAAACATGTCATTATGATGTATTTGAGGTCTTTGAATTTCATTTTGAAGCTTCAAGCTAGGCCTCACTTCACTAGTTAACTCAAGGGTTGAATTAGGTCAAAACCCTAATTCCTGATTTTTTGACAGATGGATCTCCAAGGTGATTTTGCCATTGTGGGTGGGCTCTTGAGATCCTTTTGAGCTTATAGGACCACACATTGAGGCATTGGCTCATGTCCAGATGGAAATTTTCATTTGGAGGCCCTGGTCGACCAAAACCCTAATTTGGGGACACAGGCGATCTTGAGGCTTGATCCACTTGGAATGATGCAACCTTGTGCTTGATTCTTGATGTGGGAGTCCTCTTGCTCCTTTGTAGATGCTTGAGAGGCTAGACAAGTTGAAGATCATGTCATTTATTGATTGATCCTTTGTCTAAATGCTTTGAGAGAGGTCAAAACCCTAATCTTCGATTATGAGGAATGCCTAAGAATCCCTGAGGAGATTGATGAGGCATGAAAGTACATCCATATTGTGGTAATCATCTTCACAATGATGGGAAATCTTGGTGGTCAAAATTTGGGGTATGACAGGAGGAAAAGAGGAAATAGTGGAGAAAAGCAAGGGAAACCTATGGAGAGGTCTAGGAAGGTGTTGGCTAGAATTTTGACACTCATTAATGTTAGAGGTGAGAAGTTTGAGGTCATATTCTGAGGAAAGGCATGATGAATTCAACAACAAGAGGTATTTCGTAGGCAGAAGGATGGAGAGGGACTGTCGAAATTGTAATTCGACGAAGCCCATCAGAGGAAGAGTTCGACATAGAAAATTCAAATGAGACTGGTAATCGCTGTTGGGATTTATCCGTTTCGTGGGACACGTGGAAAGCTTTTAGGTGACGAGATGCATGTAGTGGGAACGTGGCACGTCCTGGAGAAATAACTGCAAGGGACAGTTATTTCTAATTTAGTATAAATAGAACATTTTAGCATTTAGAATGGGGTGTTCAACTCTTGTACAAACTCTGCATTTTACTCCCAGTATCAGTGTGTGTGAAAAAAGAGTCCCTTTAAGAAAACGTACGTTTGAATACCTTCTTTTACAATCAAATCCATTTAAATTCAAGTCATTTATCTTTTCTTGCAATTTAATTCCTTGTTATTTACTTTCAAATCATCCTGCAATACATTTCTTTCTTTACTTAAAATCAATCATCACGTTTTCTCAACAATATTAAAGAATATTTGAAGAACGTTGCATAAATGTTTCTAATAGTTAAAACCAAGAACTGAATTAACAACATATGTCCTAGGATCAATCTAGTCGATCTTGTAAGCGACTAAAGCCTTAAGTAACTTCGGAGGACTAGCGGTTGTTTGTCATTTTCACTGGTAAACAAATTGGCACGCCCGGTGGGACCGGTGTTTTTAATTAGAATCTGTAAAGATATTCGAAAAGTTCTTCATTTGTTGGTCTTTTGTAGTTCCGTTGCATGAGATTAAGAATTGGCAAGATAACAACTAATAATGAAACAAGACCAAGAAGGAGATGTATATGTGTAACAATGGAGAATCCGCCAAGTAATAGTGCACCACCTCCTCCTTCAACAGGAGAAGCCACAGTCACATAGTCTGCGGCTGAAGTGGTTCAGTCCACGGTAAGTATGACGACAATACCTTTAAGTGCATATACTGGACTTATTTTATCCCCAGTGAGGACACAATGGCAACCATTAACCCCTCCTCCAGTGGGCACTAGTTCATTTAGGCCATATGTGACTGGGTTTACCATGACTTTAGGAGGTTGAGACCAACCATATGGTATGCCAACTTCTATGATGGCTAACTTACATAGTGCAACTGCAACATTCGATTACCCAGTGATGAATACTTTTCTGCCAATACAGGGGTCTGGGTCCGTTGTTAACAATATTGGTCGAAATAGCCTACCCCCGGGGATGGGATATTCTGCCCAGTTACCTAATTTTACTACAAATTCAGCAGCGGTTTTAAGACAGCAAATGGACGAAAGTAACCACGACATGATCCATATGCTGGCCTAGCAAATGGGCACAATATTTAACCCCTTGATTCAAAATACTACCCAAACAAATCAGCAATTGTCAACGCAAATGACTAGAATTGTAGATTTTTTTGGAGTTCCACAAGTCCCTCGACAGGTTCGAAGAGATGTGATGGTCGAAAACCAGGGGGCAGTCTTAGAGGAAGATCCTACAATTAACCAAGTCTAGCAAAATAGGCCCCATGTCGAAGTATTTAATCAAGGAGTTAGGGTCGAACCTCCTAGGGTCGAACTCCCTAGGGTCGAATAGCCAGTCCCAAGGGAACAGAAACCCAGGGTAGTGATAGTTAATAGGAATCAAGATGCTGACGAAGTCATACATCAAGTTCGAAATGATGGTATGGCTGAAGATAAAAATTTGGCTGCCATGGTCGAAAGGATTATGGCGCAAAATAGGGTAAATGTTGACCTTCATAGGCCAAATTATATTTCCCCATTGTGTGATTACATTTTGCAGACTCATTTGCCTAGGGGATGAAAGTCCTTAAATTTACAAAGTTTTTCAGGAGATGCTAGCGAGTCGACTGTCGAACATGTGGCGAGATACCTGACGGAAACAGGAGATCTTGCCAATGACGAGAACTTGAGAGTTAAGTATTTTCCTAGTTCGCTCACAAAAAATGCTTTCACATGGTTCACTACACTCCCAGCGAGTTTAATTCATGATTGTACTCATTTAGAGAGATTGTTCCATGAGCAGTTCTACATGAGACAGTCGAAGATTAGCCTCAAAAAATTAGCTAGTATTAAAAGAAAATTCTCTGAGTCAATTGATGATTACCTTAATAGGTTCCGTCTATTAAAGGCAAGGTGTTTTGCATAGGTACCTGAACATGAGTTGGTCGAAATGGCCGCTGGTGGATTAAACTACTCCATTAGGAAGAAGTTAGATACCCAATATTTGAGAGATATGGCTCAGTTGGTTGACAGGGTTCGACAAGTAGAACGCTTGAGAGCTGAAAAAGCCAGAGCCTCTAACAATAATAAAAGAGAAAGGGTAGCTTATGTAGATATATATGAAAATGATTAAGAAACATGTAGTCACTCTGTAGACTTCGAAGAAAATGAAATTGATCTGGCTAAATTAAAGTAAAGACCAACTTATTCATATAAGGTCCTTGCACCTTCGAATGGGAAAAATCCCGTCGAACCCGAAAAGAATGATAAATTTCCTAAAAGAACATATACGTTCGAAGTCACTAAATGTGACGAGATTTTTGACTTGTTAGTCAAAGATGGCCAAACGATAGTGCCTCCTATCGCTAAAATGCCTCCGTTAGAACAGAGGAAAAAATGAGGTTTTTGCAAATATCATAATTTCCTTGGCCATAAAACTTCTCAATGTTTCCTTTTCAGGGATTTGGTGCAAAACACCATCAAGGATGGAAGATTGAAGTTTGGAGACAATACCAAATCTCAAATGAAGATTGATTCAGATCCCTTGCAGGTGGAAGAAGCAAATTACACTGAGCCAGCCATCATCAACATGGTCGAGGCTTCTGAAAGCTGCTGCGTGATTGAAACTACTGAGGGTTTCGAGAAGGTGGTTGAATCTAAAGCTAAGGTTACTGATGGCCTGTTGGTCAAAGCTGAAATTAAGGCTACAAAAAGCCTTAAGAGTAAAGAGGAAATCGAGACCACTAAGGGCTTTAAGATCAAAGGTACAAATGAGGCTCTTTAAGGCCTTGAAATTGAGAAAATAGAGGTTGCTGAAGGCCTTGGGGCTGAGGAAATTAAGGTTGTTGATGGCCTTAAAGTCGAGAAGATGAATGAGGCAACTGAGGGCCTTAGGGTTAAACTATAAGAGTTGAAGATTAATGATGGTGCTAACTTAGAAGTCCATATGGTCGAAGTTAGTAATGAAAGACATGATGATGAGGAAAAAGCTCGTCGAAATGAGAAACAAATTGGGGTGGCTTACGCCAAAGATGATGAAACTTTGCTGGAATTCCTTCAACATTGTCAGAAGAAGAGATATGAAGTTATGTTGTGCCCTAGGTGCAGTTCTGTGTTTGATAAAAAAGCAGTTGAAAATATTGAAAGAGTTCGAATCGCCAGTCGAAGGGGAAATTAGAAGGATACTCGCAGCAATTTCACCTTTAATAAGAAAGGAATGACTAAAAGAATTGAGCAGGGAGGCCTGAGTCTCCAACCAAACAGGCCTTCTACATTTAAGCCAGCTGTCGATGTACCCAAGGGAAAATGGGTAAGGCCTGCTGAAAAAGGAGGAAGAGGCCACGAAAAGTGGCAAAGTTTTGAAGTAGAGTGAGGTTCGTCAATGGCCTACAAGAAAGAGTTTCAGATGTCGAAGAAGCAAGCATATTGGCCTGGAAACTGCAAAGGAAAGAATCATATGTCAAGGTCTCAGTGGCGCAGACAATAAAGAAGAAGAAAAGCTGAGAGGGAAGCAAATAAGAGGGCTATGGCTGAGTCCAGTAGGAATATGCTTTCAGAGAAAAACGGTGTCGAAGAGAAGAAGCCAGTTGGAAGAAGACTGTTTCCTAATCAGCTGGAGGATCTTAAGAGTAAGCCTAGAGATATAGCAAATGATGAAGATATGTTGACCGATAATTTCTTAGATATAGAATCAGAGGCTTCATTGGATATAGCTTGCAATGTAATTTATGTGCTTCCCAGGGAATATGACCAGGTGACTGAGGTTGATGAACCTGATGATGTAATGGAGGCTGAAATGGCTAAACATAAGCCAATGTGTTATTATGTGATGAATAATGGTTGTGTCGAAGAGCATAATGCCTTCTTCGAAAACCCAGATGAAGCCATGAAGAATCACCTTAAGCCCCTCTTTATTAGTGGGAAGGTTAAGAATGTGGTGATTAGTAAAATTCGGGTGGATGGGCGAGTGACAGTGAATCTGATGTCGTATTCTATGCTACAAAAAGTAGGAAAATTTGATTCAGACCTGAAACCTCATAATATGGTTTTATCAAATTATGAGGGGAAAGTTGGATGCACGCTGGGTGTGATTCAATTGGAATTAATTGTGGGAACAATAATGAGACCAACAATGTTTATGGTTGTTGAGTCTAAGGCCAATTATAATTTGCTTTTGGGTAGAGAATGGATTCATGGTATAGGTACAATACCGTTATCAATGCACCAGAGGATCACTATTTGGCAAAACGACGGTATAGTAGAAAAAATTGAGGCTGACTAAAGTTACTTTTTAGCTGAAGTCAATCATATAGATAAGAGGAACATTGACGGGAAATTAGAAAATATTGCTCCCTGTCGACCAGTTGATTTTACATTCGACCCAATAGATGTTGCTTATTACTCCCTTCATTTAGACCCAAAGTATGGGTTCCAATGGGATAAAGAGGTTACTGGTTAAGACCTCGAATTTGAAGGGACGACATATATCCAGCCAACTGGCTAGGGAGATGAGTTTGAGGATCATGACTAAATCCAAGACGTTGGAAAAGATTTCGGCTTACATAGCCGAAAACAGATTAAAAGTCGCCTTAGAGGCCGAAGTTAAATACATGGTTGTCGAAGCCAGAGAAAATGATAAGCACCTTAAGGAGCTTGGTAGAGACTTTGAACCAGAGCCACCTGACAAGAATAAACAAGAAATGCAAGGTCAGAGGCTCGACGCAATTTATGACGAAGAGCCTTTGGGATTTAAAAAGGACCCGTTATCACCAAATGTGAAGATGCTAGCGCAAGATCCTTTGGAAGAAGTTGATTTATGAGAAGGTAAAGAAAAAAGGCCAACATACATTAGTGCGAATTTGGCCCAGAACTCAAGGTCGAAGTGATCCGGCTTTTGAAGGAGTTTAAAAACTATTTTGCTTGGGATTATGGTGAAATTCCAGGATTGAGTAGAGAGTTAGTCGAACTAAAGCTACCTATCAAGCATGGAAGAAAACCAATCAAAAAAAATCCAAGGAGATTTGCACCTGAGATTTTGTCGAAGATCAAGAAAGAGGTCAAAAGGCTTCTCAAATGTAAGTTTATTCGTACAGCTAGATATGTTGAGTGGATTGCTAATATAGTCACTGTTATTAAAAATAATGGGACTTTAAGGGTTTGCATTGAATTTAGAGATCTGAATGATGCGACCCCAAAGGATGAGTACCCAATGCATGTGGCATAAATGCTTGTTGACTCCACTACAGTCCATGAGTATCTTAGTATGTTCGACGGATACTCTGGTTATAATCAAATTTTCATTACTGACGAAGATGTCCCAAAAATGGAATTTCGATGCCCTGGAACCTTGGGCACCTACGAATGGGTGGTGATGCCTTTTGGTTTAAAAAATGCTGGGGCAACTTATAAAAGGGTAATGAATTCAATTTTTCATGATTTCATAGAAACCTTTATGAAGATTTACATTAATGATATTGTTGTTAAGTCTGTTTCATGAATCAGTCACCTAGACCATCTTCGACAAGCATTCGAATGAATGAGAAAGTATGGCCTAAAGATGAATCCACTAAAGTGTGCTTTTTGTGTACATGCTGGGGATTTTCTAGGCTTTTTAGTTCATAAAAAGGGGATCGAAATAAACCAGAATAAGACAAATGATATCTTGTAAGCGAAGGCGCCATCAACAAACAAGGAATTGCAGTCGCTACTTGGAAAGATTAATTTCTTAAGGAGATTTATTTCAAATTTGAGCGGCAAGACTCAAGCCTTGTCTCCTCTACTTCAACTCAAAAATGGAGATTTCGAATGGGGACAGATACAACAAGAAGCTTTCGACAAAATCAAGGAGTGTCTTGTTCATCCCCCAATTCTGTCACCACCTTGTAGGAGTAGAAGTATGAAACTCTACATTTCTACGTCTGATGTAACCATAGGGAGCGTGTTGGCTCAAGGGGATGAAAATGGTGTCGAAAGGGCCATTTATTACCTTAGTATAGTCCTTAATAATGTAGAAATGAGGTATAGCCTTATTGAATAATTATGTGTTTGTTTGTATTTCTCATGTACAAAATTGAAATATTATATAAAGGCAGTTTATGTTTCATCCCATTATGATGTTATTAAACACATGCTTTCTAAACCAATTCTTCATAGTCGAATTAGAAAATGGGCACTTGCTTTAATAGAGTACTCATTGACTTATGTGCCCCTAAAGGCCATGAAGGGCCAAGCAGTTATAGACTTTATAGTCGACCATTCTGTGGTTGAAAGTCCCCAAAACTATCTTGAACTAGAGCCTTGGAATGTATTTCGACGGTTCAAGTAACAAAGATGGATCAGGAATTGGGATATTGATTATCTCTCCTGAAAAAATTCCAATAAGATTCAAATATAGAATCAAAGGGAATTGTTCGAATAATGAAGCTGAATATGAAGCTTTAATAGTCGGCCTTAAGATTTTGTTGGAGTTGGGGGCAACCAGAGTCGAAATCATTGGTGACTCTGAGTTAGTGGTGAAATAGATAACGAGAGAGTATAAATGCGTTAAAGAAAATTTAATAATGTACTTTTAATAGCCAATAAACTTTTACGAAAATTCAACTTGGTGAACATTAGAAATATTCCTCGACTAAAGAATCAAGAGGCCAATGACTTGACTCAGATTTGCTTCTGGCTATAAGGTTTTGAAAGAGAAGTTAGAAGATGAAATTGAAGTTCGAGGAAGAGTAATAAAAATGAGGTTGTCTCCATCGGACTTGGAAGTGATGAAATTGGGCTATAAAGATGACGAGAATTTTGAAAACTTGGCAATTGACAACTTGACAGACTCAGATTGGAGGAATCCTTTTATAGATTACTTGAAAAATCCAACTGCATCTGTGGAATGAAGATTCAAGTATAGGTCTTTAAGTTACACTCTAATGGGTAATGAACTTTTCAAGAAGACACCTGAAGGAGTCTTACTTATGTGTCTTAGTGAGACTGGAGCCTACCTAGCTTTATCGAATGTCCATAGTGGGGCATGTGGCACTCACCAAGTAGGCCATAAAATGAAATGGCTCTTGTTTTGACGAGGAATGTATTGGCCTACTATGCTGAAAGATTGTATTGAGTTCGCTAAGGGATGCCAAGAATGTCAGAAGCATGCTGGTATACAACATGCTCCTGCAAGTAAGTTAGATTTTATTTTGAAGCCTTGGCCCTTTAGGGGGTGCACATTGGATTTAGTTGGTGAGATTCGACCAGCATCTTCAAAAAGTCACAAATATATCCTTGTAGGTATTGATTACTTTACTTAATGGATTAAAGTTATCCCTTTGGTGAATGTTGATCAGGATGCAGTAATAGGGTTTATCCAAAGACATATAATATATAGGTTTGGGATTCCATAGACAATTACAACTAACCAAGGAACAGTGTTTACTGGTCAAAAGTTCCAAGAGTTCGCCAAAGAGGTAAAGATCAAGTTATTGACATCAACTCCCTACTATGCTCAGGCTAATGGTCAGGTAGAAGTAACTAATAAAGTAGTTATTGGATTAATAAAGAAGCATGTAGGAAAGAAGCCAAGAAATTGGCATAAGACTTTGGACCAAGTTTTATGGGCTTGTCGGGCGTCCCCTAAAGAAGCTACCAATGCTACACCTTTTCGACTCACTTATGGGCATGGTGTTGTACTACCAGTGGAGATTTACCTTCAATCAACTAGAATGCAAAGACAAAGTGAGCTCCCATATGAGGTGTATTGGAGTATGATGTTGGATGAACTGGTTAATTTAGAAGAAGAAAGGTTAAGCGCTTTAGAGTTGTTGAAGAGGCAGAAAAAGAGAGTAGAAAGGCGTACAACAAGAAAGTAAAGGTCAAGTCTTTTTTGGCTAGAGATTTAGTTTGGAAAGTAATTTTTCTTATGGATAAGAAAGATAGAGCGTTGGGTAAGTAGTCCCCAAAATGGGAGGGGCCATTCCAAGTTATGCAGTTATTTTCTAATAACGCGTATGAAATCGAAGAATTAGCTGAAGATCGAAGACTTCTACAAGTAAATGGAATATATCTGAAAAAATATAAGCATATACTTCAGGAAGTTAAAATATTAGCAGAATAACTCATATGCAAAATTTGTAGCCAAAATGGTAATTTAAATTAAAATACCAAAATGGCTAAGTCATTACAAATTACAAAAGTTAAACCCAAACAACATTCGACAAATTACATTACAAACAAAACAAGCTAGATAATTAAAAGGGTTGAGAGGCCTTCATGCATTTGTATTTTGTTTTGGAGAGATACAGACGACGGTCAATCAAAGATTTGTTCGAAGCAAGAGCGTCAATTTCTTCTCCCAAAGTCTGAGCTCGTTTGACATGGTGCACTTCAACTTGAATCTCTTGGTCAATTTCTTAGCGATCGAGCTTTCGAATCTTTTTTTCAATCTTTTTTTCCTTCTTAATTTTTGCTTGTAGTTCTTTGATCAATTTCTCCCAGGCTGCAATGTTGTTGGAGCAAGCTGTAAGTTTGTCTTGATTCTGGTTGAAATTTTGATCTAACACAACAACTTTGGTGGTGGATTCAATTGCAACTTCCCACTCAACTGTCTGGGTGCTCACTTTGTTTTGAATTTTGTCTGAAACGTCTCTTCGACGACCTAGATCTGCAGTCACCTGATCAATTAACAGTCCAAGATCTATGAGGACATCAGCGACTTCAGGAGAGGTGGTCAAGAAATTGACTTACTTTAGGAGGTTCTTGATGTCGAAGGAAGCAGAAAGATTGGCTTCCAAGAGTTGAAGCAAGTCGACCTCAAAGACTTTTTCTTTTATCTTTTGAAGCAGATGGTCAACTGATTGATTTCTAAATTGGTCCTCATAAGCTGTCAAAGATTCTGAACCTTTCCCAGTCGAACCTCCCCTTGTACTGAGGATAGGCTTCAGATATTCCATGGGATTGGTCTTCTTCAGACTAGCTAGTTCTATAGGAGAGAAGGTAGTAGTGGTTCCATACGATGAAACTTTAGTGTCCTTGACAGATGTAGAATGTGAAGTGGTCTTAATTGTTTCATTCGGCCTTGACTCATGCTCTGTGTTTTCGTCTTGTTCTTTTTCTTCTTCCTCCTCCTCTTCGACCTCATCTTCTGGAAGGTTGGAATCATAGTCAAACATGGAATGGCCTTCATCAGGCTCTTCTTCTTTTTCTTCTTCTTCTTCATCATTTTCACCTTCCTCTCCACCGTGATTAGAAACATGTGTCGAAGCGTCATCCGCTTCCTTTTCTGAGTCATCAACATCCATAGTATAGTGGACTTCGATAGTATCTTCTTCCTCATCTTCTTTATTGTTGGGGTCAGCAGTTCGACTTAGTTGGGCAGTGTCTTTGGGAGGAAAGGTTTCCTGTTGTTCTTCTATTGGATCATTTACCTCGATTGTCGAACCTTTATTTGGTTCCACATTGGAAAGAGGCTAGGTCGAAGGGGCATTCATACTCGCAAGGATTATGGGTTGGACACTTGATTTTGCCGTACCACTTGCGCCATCCTACATAAGAGAATGAATTGTGATGAGTGAAAATGAAGAGAAAGTAGGTTTTATTTAGAAGTTTGAGGGGGAGTCTCGTTACCTTAAGACCTTCAACGACTTGGTTAGAGTTATTACCCTCGTCTTGTTTAGGAGTGGTTTTCATGGCAGGGCCAGAGCTGGCATGGATTACTTTAAGAGTGGTTGATGGTTTGTTTTTTGAGATAGCAGATTTTGACTGAGAAGTGGCGTCAGGAACTTTTACTTTCTTCTTTTGAGGAATCTTGGAAGTATCAGGTGAGTGGTCGTCATCCGATTCAATTGTTTGAATTTGGGGTTCTTTAGCCTTATATTTTTTTGGAGTAGGAAGTGGCTTTCGACTAGGCTGGAAATTAGTGCAAATGTTAACTTATGAGGATAACATATTAACTAAAAAGGGGGAACACAAAGCATACCTTGGTTGCAGCTACCTTGACAATGCTTTCGCCATCGCCTTCATCCTTGGCTAGACTAGCAACCTTCTTTATTGGAGCTTTGGCTAGTTGTTTGCGATAGACAGCTAGAAATTATAAGTAAAAGCAAAAGGAAATTTCCACAAAAGAAAAAGTGTCAAGAAAACTGTTAGAGAAAGAAGTAAACTAAAAGGATTTTTTCGACTCCACACCTTCAAGTATGGGAGAGAGTATTTGAACATCCTCTATGCCAATATGAAGATGCCCTTTCAAACTGTCCAAAGTGTGCTTAGTAAAAACCAACTGTTTCACCAGCTTTTGAGACTCTTCTCGAAGGATTTTAACAAAGTCCCCACAGATGAACCAGTCAGGAAACGGAGGGCTAAAAGCCACACCAAAATCAGCTGTTGGCAGTCGAGGTAACTTTGGAGGATATAAGTTAAAAGTAAACTCATACCTCTGATCAAGTTTAACGTAAGAAGGAATTTTCAAATTTGGGAGTTTGTCCATAAAAATTTCTTTTAAAATGACTGCTGCTTCACGGATGGTTCGACTAAGATCATCAGGTCGATAGGCAGTTTCAAAGTACTTTTGGAATTTCTGAATATCCTTGATATGAGTTGAAGTACCTTTCTTGGATTTATCCTCTATATGAGTGTTCTCTACTTTATATGTAATGCTTTCTCTTTATATGTGGTTTTAAATAAAAGGTGTCACATGCAAGTATACATGCTTGGTAATCCAGCAAGTGATAAAGTAAAGGTCGAACCCACAAGGAAGTGATAAAAGTTTTGAACTACAAGTATTAATTTCTTTGTTTAAGAGATAGTATAAGCAAGGTGACAAAATATTATAATAAAGGACAGGAGCAACATACAGTTAACTAAAACAACGTTGATAACTAAGAAAAAGGAGTTAAAATATCAGAGAGAGTAGTTGATGAGCTAAATCCATTAGTATAGTTGTTGCTAAAATGCTTTCATGTTGTGAAGTGTCATGTCTCAAATGGTCAGAACGTGATCTAGTGGTGTATCTCTACAACATCAAAAACATGCATAACTACGGCAAGGGAATAAATCTCTAAGTCTCACTTGTAACCCTAAAATACGTCTAGTTTTAATTCTTAAATTCTTTATGGTCTCAACTTCTTATCTCTAAGCAAGTTGAATTAAGTGAATATCTCTATCCTACTTTATTAACCACTTTTGTTATGAAATCCACTTGTTTGTTGGGTCTCTCTCAACAACAAGCTTTTACCTTTTTCCTAGTTGATCACTCTAAGAATCAAGTATATAGCATAAAAACACATAACAAAATAAGACACTAAACATCACATCATATCAACATAAAAACAACGTTTATACTAACTTTATTAGGCCTATCAAACAAGGGTTTAGCTCATAGTGAGTTGAGTACAAACTACTGAAGTGAAACTAACAGGAAACATCTTCTTACAAAGTGAAGTAAAGAAATGCAACCTAATAGTAACTTGGAAATCTCTTGCGTTGAGTAAACAGCAATAAAACTATATCAAGTGAAACCTTGCTCAGCTTTGCAATTGGTCAAAGTGGTGTTAAGCTCAAAAGAGAACTGTCATCTCTTGTCACGACCCTACTCTTCTAGAAAACAAGCCAAATTTCTCTCTTTTGATCCCTTTTTGTGTACTTTCGTGAGTGGGGTCTCTTCCTTTGGTTTCACTGGGGAATTATTTTCTGACTCTCAAATGATATTTTTTATTTTCACACTTGGGACCACACTTCTCCACTTATTATTTTTGTTATTTTCTTTCTCTTTTTTTTTGGCGAAGCATCTCATCTCAGAAGAATCTCACTTGTGATGAGTCCAACTGATTATTATGATGAAATACTTGTTGTTCCTCCAGTTTCGGGCACAGGAACTTTATTATTGGTGGTCTTTGCCACTATTGCACACTTTTGTGTGTTTTTATGTGGAGTGTGCCTCTTTCGTGATCATCTCAACCATCATTCGAGTCTTGTTGTCCTTCCCTTTGTGATTCTTAAGGTTTTAACCTCCCTCTTGATTCCCAATAAATCAGTTCTCTTTTTGAAACAAATTTGAGCTGGTTTGAAAGATTAGTGGTGTTGTGACAAAGAACATCAGTCTTCTCTGCCCACAACTCACTAGGCTCAATTACTATACTTTGCTTTGCTCACTTCTCAAAAGCTTCCTTCCCCCTTTTTATTCTTAAGCACACCATTTTAAGATTTGACAATCCTGACCTTTAGTTATTTAACCCAAACATTCCCTAGCATACTTACTCTAAACTAAATCATGCAACTAAAGCGAATAAAACAAAACAAAACAGATAACGACTAAACAAAATAGATAACGACTAAATAAAACAAAGAAGATAACGAATAAACAAAACACTAATAACATGCAGATTAAACAAAATGGATCAACAAGTACTTGGGGCATCAAAATCTCCCCACAAAAGATTCAAATATTCTTGGCTCAAAACATGGCCATCCAAAACATAATTCCCAAAACATTATCGAGAAACAGAAATATGCAAGAACAGTAGACAGAATATCCAAATTGTGATATTAGAAGGTTAGAATGGTGAAGATAGGCAAAACGTTGGCGTCCTCCCCAAACTTAAAGTAAGGACAGTGTCCTCACTGTTTAGTGGAGAGAGAAGGCATGCCACCGCTTGCCTATTTCACGTTACCACACTAGGCCCTTAACCTGGAGCTTTTTCTTGGTGCATGCATGGTTTGCTTCTTTTTCTTCTTCTTTACTTTTGTGCCCTTTTCCTCTTGCTCCTTCTTCTCATTGCCTTCCTCAGTCACGACACCAGTTACCATCTTCCCAACAGCTTTCTTTGGACTCTTAGCCTTCTTCTTGGGTTGTTCCCCAGTTTCCTCTGGCTGCTCCTCCGCAACAAGATCATCTGTATTTACGGCAGGTTCCTCGACAGAAGCTGGTTCTGGGTCAGCGACGATCTTCTCTGTCTCTTCAATGTCTGCTTCATCATCTCCCTTATCATTTCCTTCCTTTTCTGTAGTCTCTGTTGAAGAATAATATTTCCTCAATGCTTCTCCTTCCCTATCTTCTTCAGTCTCCTCAGGCTGCATAGTTTCTTCCACTGGATTTTCCTCTTCCTTACTCTCCTCCTTTTCTTCAGCGACTTCTTCATTGGTCATCTCCAGATCCCTAGCATCCTTATCCACTTCTGTTAAAAAGTTTTCTAACACTTCATCTTTGCTAGAGCCTTCCTCTTGGTCGTGCTTATTGAGATCAAAATCATTGGCAGGACTGATAGGTTGTGTTGGGGTTGCAATGGTCTCTTTCCTCTTCCATTCTGCTTTAATCTTTTTCTGCTTGGGGCTGTCTTCAGGTTCTGGAGGTGGAGATGAGTAGGCTTTTCTAAACTTTTTCTTTTTCTTGACTTGACTCTGAGTGGTGTCTATAGACATGCCTTTGCTTGTCTCCTTTACTTCTTTCTTCTTCATTTCCTTCTCCTTCTTTTTCTTTTTCGCTTTCTCCTTCTTGGTAGATTTCTTCTCTTCTCCTTCATTCCTAGCAGCAGCTGGCTCAACACTTCCCAGAATATGATCAGGAAATTTGGGGGCCTCAAGCAAGTTGGAAGGGGTTTGCATGGCCCACATCTTTTCACGCCATATTGCCCTAGCCTTTTGATATGCAAAATACTCTCGTTGATCCCTTTGCATCTACATCAGGATTTCCATTGTTGGGTCTTGCTGTTCAGATACTTCAGAAGAAGCTTGGTTCACTGCCGCTGGCCTTTTTCTAGCTCCCTTGGGCTTCATCAGTGTCATTATCAATGTCTTATCCAGAGGTTATTGTGGAGAACCAAAAATGTCAGACTCATATTCCGGCACACCTTGCCTTCTACAGAGGGTTGTTATGAGACATGGAAAATACAACATTCCTTCTTTCTTCTTTGAACACGCGTGAATCTCTTGAACAATTATTTTGCCAATAATAATTTCCCTCAATCCAGTTGTGCAATGGAGCAGCACCAAACTAGCCCTGGAGACTGTCTCATTATGAGCAGTGGGCTTGATTGAGTGCTTGGCAAACTGGTACCATACCTTCACCTCCGGCCTCAAATCCATTCTTCTCACAGCTTTCTCAACCCAGCTTGTTCCAGGAACACACAACGATTCCATGTAGGCGTCGTACTCATCTTCCTGCGAACTGAGTACCACGTTCTGGTACTCATCTTTAGTGTTTCCCAGCTTGAAATAAAAGTTGATATTAGATTCGTTATATATCACCTTCGTTCCTCTGACCAATACTTCCAGCCTCTTGTGCCCTGGGTCCGTCAAGTTAGAATAGAACTCCTTGACCAGCGTTGCATTATAAGGACCTGGCTGCTTACAAAAGCTACCCCACTTCAGATTTGAGATAGTTGTTCCTAGGTCACCTGGAAGTCCCAGCTTTTCATCTTCAATGTCCACGATAAATCCTCTTTTAGAGAACACATTCATTTTGCTGAAGTGATCCACAAATCTTTTGTGGGCTTCAACATTCACAAAGGTGTCATCTTCTTCTTGGCTGGAGAGGTCGATTATGGGGACGACGGTTTTCTTTGCTACAATTTTGTAGCGACGGCCAGTACTTACATCTCTAGTCATTTTCTTAGTGGGTGAGAGGGTTTGAGAGATTAGGGTTCCGGGAGGAAGGGTAGAGAATGAAAAGTGAAAAGTTTGCTTTGAATATTTGGGTAGAGAGAGAAATGGAGGGAAGTTGAAAAGGTGATTGAAAAATTGGAGAAAAGAAAATATGGCCTTGTGATATGGAGAGAGAAATATTTCCCTTTTTGTGATAATTATGGCAAAGGGTGAAGGGACTTGGGACTGACCACGGAAAAGACACCATTAGTGGCTTTTGTGTGTTTTGATAGATGAGCAGTCTGACATGGCAGTTTGAGCTATAATTGCTCTGCTGCTACGCATGGCCCAAGGCACGTGATCCCCATGCCAAACTTTGATTCTCTCTCCCTTTTTTAAAACAAAACGATTCATTTTCTTTCTCGTGTCCAAAAGAAAATATTTATTACCAGATCAGCATTAATATCTTTCTTATGGACTCAACAAAATTAATTCCTTCACATCTTCCCATATTCCATTTCTACTTTTCTCTTGTCCTTTGTTGGCACGTCACATCTTGTCATGGGCTGATACCACAAAAACTTTCATGATCCTGTACAAAAATAAAAACAAAAGAAACTGCATAAAGCTGGGCTGCCTCCCAGTAGCGCTATTTTAAGGTCTTATCGCCTGACCAAAACAAATGTCCATTAATCAATGAAATGGAGGGAACCCCTTGTGTTATTTGAGGGTTCTCCAAAATAAGTCTTGACCATTTGGCCATTAACCTTAAATCTTTCTCCATTTTTCTCATTCAACAGTTCTACAGCACCATGGGGGTAAATCTCTTCCAGAATAAAGGGTCCAGACCATCTTGATTTTAATTTTCCAGGGAATAGCTTCAGCCTTGAGTTAAAAAGTAGAACTCTTTGGCCTTTTACTAATTCCCTCTTCTGACGTTTCTTGTCGTGCCACCTTTTGGTATTTTCTTTATACAACTCAGCATTTTCGTATGAG
Organism: Lathyrus tuberosus; assembly: GCA_022829125.1. Taxonomy (NCBI): domain Eukaryota; kingdom Viridiplantae; phylum Streptophyta; class Magnoliopsida; order Fabales; family Fabaceae; genus Lathyrus; species Lathyrus tuberosus. The sequence continues at coordinate 2,972,301 of JALAZF010000542.1, read as the reverse complement.
AACAGCCTATGTTCATCTAACTCATTCAATTGGAGCATTCTAGCTTGGCCAGCATTTTTAAGATTAAAGTTTAGTTGCTTCACAACCCAAAATGCCTTATGCTCCAATTCAATGGGTAGGTGACAAGCCTTTCCATAAACAAGTCTATAAGGAGACATGTCTAAGGGAGTTTTATAGGCAGTCCTATACGCCTATAGTGCTTCGTCCAAGTGCTTGGACCAATCCTTTCTTGTGGGGTTAACCACATTTTCCAAAATTCTCTTGATTTCTCTATTGGAAAGCTCCACTTGACCACTGGTTTATGGATGGTAAGTTGTAGCAACCTTGTGTTTTATCTCATATTTTTCCATTAAGTTTTCAAAAAGTTTGTTGCAAAAATGGGATCCTCCATCACTGATGATAGCTCTAGGCATGCCATGTCTTGTCAAGATGTTCTTGAGCAAGAACTTGGTCACCACTTTAGCATCATTGGATGGTGTTGCTACTGCTTCAATCCACTTGGACACGTAATCCACAACTACAAGGATGTAAAGATTTCCAAAGGATGGAGGTAAAGTTCCCATGAAATCAATGCCACACACATCAAAGATTTCTACTTCAAGAATACTCGTGAGTGGCATTTCTTGTCTCATGGACACATTTCCAACCCTCTGGAATCTATCACATCTTTTTGTTAATTCATGAGCATCCTTAAAAATAAAAGGCCAGAAATAACTTGATTGCAGCATTTTCGCTGTAGTTTTGACTCCTCCAAAGTGTCCACCATAGGGGGCTTTGTGGCAGGCTGACAGAATCTGTCGTGCCTCCTCATAATCAACACATATTCTTAATAACTGATCAGCACACTTCTTGTACAGATAAGGCTCATCCCAAAAATAACTCGATAGTGTGGAAGAACCTCTTTCTTTGTAGGAAGTTGAATTCTGGTGGTATGACTCTGCTGACCAAGTAGTTAACAATGTCAGCGTACCAAGGAGTCGTGCCATTAGTAATCAGTAACAGCTTATTATCCGAAAAACTTTCTTTAATGTCTCCACTATTTTGGGGTTGCACTTCTTCAGGCAGTCTTGAGAGATGATCAACAACTGAGTTTTCCACCCCTTTCTTGTCTCTTATTTCTAGGTCAAACTCTTGTAGTAAAAGAACCCATCTTATGAGTCGTGGCTATGCATCTTTTTTGGCAATCAAGTACTTTATTACTGCATGATCCGTGTACACAATGACTTTAGGGTCTGAACTTATCAAAGGCAAACACCACTGCCAGCAACTCCTTCTCTGTGGTGGTGTAATTGATTTGTGCTTCTATCAAAGTCTTGCTTGCATAGTAGATGGTGTGAAAAACTTTGTTATGCCTTTGGCCTAACACAGCACCAATGGCAAAGCCACTGGCATCACACATTAACTCAAATGGCTTGGACCAATCAGGGGTCTTGACTACAGGCGCAAAAATGAGAGCCTTCTTCAAAAAATTAAAAGATTCAAGGCACTCCTTACTAAAGACAAAAGGCATGTCATGCTGCAGCAGCTGGCACAGGGGTTTGGTTATTTTTGAAAAATCCTTTATGAACCTCCTATAAAATCCAGCATGCCCCAAGAAACTCCTAATGCCCTTGATGTTGACTGGTGGGGGTAACTTTTCAATTACCTCTATCTTTGCTTGATCTACCTCTAATCCTTCTTTTGAAATTCTATGACCAAGAACAATTCCTTCTTTTACCATAAAATGGCATTTTTCCCAGTTAAGAACTAGGTTGTTCTCTTCACACCTTGCCAGCACCAACTCTAGATTATTTAGACAATCCTTGAATGACTCTCCAAAAACTGAGAAGTCATCCATGAATACTTCCATGGAATTTTCTATGTTATCTGAAAAGATAGCCATCATGCATCGTTGGAAGGTGGCTGGTGCATTGCACAGTCCAAACGGCATCCTTCTGAAGGCAAAGGTGCCATAAGGGCAAGTGAATGTTGTTTTCTCTTGATCTTCTGGGGCTATTGCAATTTGGTTGTAGCCCGAATATCCATCTAAGAAGCAATAATACTTCTTTCCCGTTAATCTATCCAACATCTGATCAATGAAAGGCAAAGGAAAATGATCCTTCCTAGTTGCCTTGTTCAGCTTCTTGTAATCCATGCAAATCCTCCAACCAGAAACAGTTCTAGTGGGGATGAGCTCATTCTTCTCATTGATTATCACTGTCATGCCCTTTTTCTTCGGTACACACTGGATGGGACTTACCCACACACTATCAGAGATAGGGTAAATAATTCCTGCATCCAGCCACTTGATAATTTCCTTCTTTACAACTTCCTTCATGATTGGGTTCAACCTTCGTTGACTCTCAATGCTATTCTTAGCATTTTCTTCCAACAAAATTTTGTGCATGCAAATTGCTGGGCTGATTCCCTTAATGTCATAAATCTGCCATGCAATTTCCTTCTTGTGTCTCTTCAGTAGTGAAATCAATTGCTCTTTTTGCTCCTCTTGCAGATCTGTAGCAATGATAACTGGCAGCTTATGTCCTGTCTCCAGATATGCATACTGTAAATGCTTCGGCACTTGCTTGAGCTCCAATTCAGGAGGTTCTTCTATGGAAGGCAGCTGCTGCTTGTGAGCAACAGTGGTGGATTCTATCACTTCCACAGATTCTTCCTCTTGCTTCTTCATTGGACCATAAATGATCGTATCTTTTAGTCCTTCATCTTCTACTTTGCCTAGCTCAAATCTCAACACATCGCTAGCTCTTAGAAGGTTTTTATGAATTAAACCGTCCCAACTAGATATCATGGAACATTCAGCTGCCTCTTCTTTTGGGTATTGCAAGGCATTGAGTATGTTGAACACTACTTGTTGCTCGTTCACTCTCATAGTGAGTTCTCCTCTTTCTACATCAATTAAGGTTCTACCCGTTGCTAGGAATGGCCTTCCCAACAAGATGGGTGTTTCCTCATCAGCCTCAAAGTCCATAATAATGAAATCAGCAGGGAAGACAAATTTGTCAACCCTTACCAGCACATCTTCTATCTTTCCTTGTGGGTAGCAAATACTTATATCTACCAGCTGCAAGGTGATAGTTGTAGGCCTGGCAGCGCATATCCCTAGCTTCTTGAAAATGGATAGGGGCATGAGATTAATGCTGGCCCCTAAATCACATAGTGTCTTTCCACAAAAGGTATCTCCAATGGTACATGGAATAGTAAAACTTCCAGGATCCTTCAATTTGGGAGGGAGTTTGCCTTGAACCAATTGACTACACTCTTGTGTGAGTGCAACCGTAGCAAATTCTCCCACCCTTTTTCGCTTGGTAAGCACATCCTTCATGAACTTTGAGTAGTTTGGCATTTGTTGAATAGCTTCAATCAATGGTATGTTGATGTGTAGCTGCTTCAAGATCTCTATAAACTTTGAAAATTGTTGCTCTTCCTTGGCCTTTTTTATCCTTTGTGGAAAAGGAGGTGGTGGTATTTCTTGCACAAACTTTTGCTTTTTGCTGGATTCAGTAATGACTTCTTGATTATCTTGAGGAATGGGGTCTATAGTAGGTACATCATCTTTGTGCTTCTGTTGCCTAGATGAAGATGGTTCTCCATCATCTTTGTCTCTTGCTCCAGAACTGTCTGGCTTAGACAAATCAGTGCGTGACTCTTTGCTCTTTGTAACAGCTTCCTCAATTTCTTTGCCATTTCTGAGTTTGAGGGCTTGGCGTGTTTCAACATTCTTCACTCTAGCTTGTGTACTGGGAGTCTCAGTGGAGCTTGGGAGAGTTCCCAAGTTTCTTGAACTCAAAGCAGTGGCAATTTGCCCTACTTGATTTTTCAAGTTCTTGATACTCACCCCTTGCGCTTGAAATTGATTCTTTGCTTCTTGAATAAAGGACTTAAGAACATTCTCCAAATGGTTGTTTCCTTGATTAACCCCAGCATAGTTAGGGTTAGAAAAACCAGGTGGAACTTGTGGTGTAGTTGCTTGTGGCTTCGGTTGACTTTGATTGTTACTCCAAGAAAAATTGGGATGGTTGTGCCATCCTGGATTATAAGTGTTACTGTATGGATTATTGTATATGTTATTGTTGTTAGGATTGCCAACATAGTTAACAGAAATAGGATTGGCAGAACATTCTTCAAATAAATGTGGTTCTCCACAGTAAACACATGCAACCTCAGTAGCGTCAGTAACTACCTTAACTGGATCAGGCTTTGTCACTTCAGGACTCATCAAATTCTTCATCATTTGGTGGATCTGAACCACTTGAGCAGCAAGAGTTGTGGTCTCAGTGAGTTCATGAACTCCAGCAGGCTTCTTTTGAGTTGAACTTGCAGTGGCCCTTGTGACTGGCCATTGATAAGTGTTGGCAGTAATGCTCTCAATCAACTTGTAACCATCATCATAAGATTTAGACAAGAGGGCTCCACCACTGGATGCATCTAACATATTCCTTGAGGATGGAATTAATCCATTATAGAAAGTCTCAAGTTGTATGCAGATGGGAATCCCATGATGAGGACATTATCTCAATAACTCCTTAAATCTTTCCCATGCATCAAACAACGATTCATCATCTCCTTGCCTAAATGATGTGATTTCATTTCTCATCTTTGCATTCTTGGAAGGAGGAAAATACTTGGCCAAAAACTTTTCTGCCAAAGCATTCCATGTAGTAATGGAATTTGGTTCCAAAGAATTAAGCCAACTTTTGGCTCTATCCCTTAGATAGTATGGAAATAGCCTTAACCTAAAGGTATCCACTGGCACGTCAAGGATCTTGAAGTTGTCAGCAACATCCAGAAATTGTTTTAAGTGCAGATGTGGATCTTCATGAGGAGAGCCTGAATATTGACCAGCAGCTTGTAACATCTGGAACATCATAGGCTTAAACTCGAACTGTTGTGCTGTGATGACTGGTCTAGCAATGCCAGTATTCATAGCATTAGGGTCAAAGACAGCATAGTCCCTGATGTTGTGTGCTCGGTCATTGGCAATGCCAATGATGTCTGGCTCTGCCATGTTTATCTCGTACAATGACTCGTATAAAGAAGACGATGAACTTTCTTCGTCCGTGTCCCCCTCGTGCACTATTCCTTCAGGTTCAGCCACAACTGAGGTTGAGGAATCTCCAGATAGTTGTTGGGTACGTAAAAATCACCTTCGTGCTTTGAGAATTCTTTCAGGTTCAGGATAACCACTATAAACTGGTTGTAACGACCCGCGCACGCAATAGCTTAAGCCTGTCGTGACACCAAATCACAGCAAACGTTAAAAGTTCAAATACAATCTTAAACAAAAATAAATACAGTGTTTCAAAGTTTATACACTTCCCTGACAACGGCACCAAAAACTTGTTCTCTACTTTATATGTAATGCTTTCTCTTTATATGTGGTTTTAAAGAAAAGGTGTCACATGCAAGTATACATGCTTGGTAATGCAGCAAGTGATAAAGTAAAGGTCGAACCCACAAGGAAGTGATGAAAGTTTTGAACTACAAGTATTTATTTCTTTGTTTAAGAGATAGTATGAGCAAGGTGACAAAATATTATAATAAAGGACATGAGCAACACACAGTTAACTAAAACAACGTTAATAACTAAGAAAAAGGAGTTAAAATATTAGAGAGAGTAGTTGATGAGCTAAATCCATTAGTATAGTTATTGCTAAAATGCTTTCATGCTGTGAAGTGTCATGTCTCAAAAGGTCAGAACGTGATCTAGTGGTGTATCTCTACAACATCAAAAACATGCTTAACTAGGGCAAGGGAACAAATCTCTAAGCCTCACTTGTAACCCTAAAATATGTCTGGTTTTAATTCTGAAATTCTTTATGGTCTCAACTTCTTATCTCTAAGCAAGTTGAATTAAGTGAATATCTCTATCCTACTTTATTAACAACTTTTGTTATGAAATCCACTTGTTTGTTGGATCTCTCTCAACAACAAGCTTTTACCTTTTTCCTAGTTGATCACTCTAAGAATCAAGTATATAGCATAAAAACACATAACAAAATAATACACTAAACATCACATCATATCAACATAAAAACAACATTTATATTAACTTCATTAGGCTCATCAAACAAGGGTTTAGCTCATAGTGAGCTGAGTACAAACTACTAAAGTGAAACTAACAGGAAACATCTTCTTACAAAGTGAAGTAAAGAAATGCAACCTAATAGTAACTTGGAAATCTCTTGCGTTGAGTAAACAGCAACAGCTCTCTTCAGTCACGACAACTTTCAGCAGAGTGTACAGGACTGGATGAGAATAGAATACTCTCTACTAACGCTCTAACTTTTGGAATAAAAATATGCTAGAACTACTACTAAAATAAAAACTATTTTGTTGTGTGTAAAATCTCCAGCTCTCTCTTTCTCAATGTGCAAGTCTTCTTTATATAGAGGTGAGTGGAAGTGAGAGTTGCTACTTTCTTGGATCATGGGTTTCTTGATGAAAATAAGGTTGGGCCCATATCAAATCCGAATGTGGACCAGCTGTCCCTCAATCCTTGCTTTGCAAGTTATATGGTACAGATGTTGGTGGGAGACAAAGTTGCTTTTGCAGGCGGTTGTGGAAGAGTGATGGAGCAGCGCGGATGGCTGGTGGTTTGGTGATGGGCGCTCTTTTTGCAACGTGGTCCCCACCATACTACCATTTGTCTTCTAGCTTCCTTGATCTTATCCATTTCTTTTGCTCCATTGTCTTCCAAAATGATGCCACGTGAGCCCTAGTCATTTTCTCCCCCACTTCTCTTGTTGAAATAATTGATTAAATTATCAACTACTTCCTTCCCATTAGCTCCCCATTCTGCTCCAGAGTCTGTCTTCCAGGGTCACGCCTCATCTTGCCATCACCTAACTTCCTTTTAGGACAAAAACACATTGAAAAACATAAAAGAAACACCTCGTGTGCTTAAAGCTGCATCATGCTGAAATAAGCTAAATTCACATCTAATCAGTAAATCCTAAACTAAAAATGCCACATAAAATGGGTCAAAGTAACACACTAAAATAGTGTTATCACTCCCCCAAACTTGAATGATCACCTGTCCTCAGGTGATGTGACAATGACTAAGGAAATGAAATTGAAGTTCAACAACTTTGGTCAGGTCAGAAAGGTAAAGTGGCTTTAGAACTGGAAGGGTAATAAAACTATATCAAGTGAAACCTTGCTCAGCTTTGCAATTGGTCAAAGTGGTGTTAAGCTCAAAAGAGAACTGTCATCTCTTGTCACGACCCTACTCTTCTAGAAAACAAGCCAAATTTCTCTCTTTTGATCCCTTTTTGTGTACTTTCGTGAGTGGGGTCTCTTCCTTTGGTTTCACTGGGGAATTATTTTCTGACTCTCAAATGATATTTTTTATTTTCACACTTGGGACCACACTTCTCCACTTATTATTTTTGTTATTTTCTTTCTCTTTTTTTTTTGGCGAAGCATCTCATCTCAGAAGAATCTCACTTGTGATGAGTCCAACTGATTATTATGATGAAATACTTGTTGTTCCTCCAGTTTCGGGCACAGGAACTTTATTATTGGTGGTCTTTGCCACTATTGCACACTTTTGTGTGTTTTTATGTGGAGTGTGCCTCTTTCGTGATCATCTCAACCATCATTCGAGTCTTGTTGTCCTTCCCTTTGTGATTCTTAAGGTTTTAACCTCCCTCTTGATTCCCAATAAATCAGTTCTCTTTTTGAAACAAATTTGAGCTGGTTTGAAAGATTAGTGGTGTTGTGACAAAGAACATCAGTCTTCTCTGCCCACAACTCACTTGGCTCAATTACTATACTTTGCTTTGCTCACTTCTCAAAAGCTTCCTTCCCCCTTTTTATTCTTAAGCACACCATTTTAAGATTTGACAATCCTGACCTTTAGTTATTTAACCCAAACATTCCCTAGCATACTTACTCTAAACTAAATCATGCAACTAAAGCGAATAAAACAAAACAAAACAGATAACGACTAAACAAAATAGATAACGACTAAATAAAACAAAGAAGATAACGAATAAACAAAACACTAATAACATGCAGATTAAACAAAATGGATCAACAAGTACTTGGGGCATCAAAATCTCCCCACAAAAGATTCAAATATTCTTGGCTCAAAACATGGCCATCCAAAACATAATTCCCAAAACATTATCGAGAAACAGAAATATGCAAGAACAGTAGACAGAATATCCAAATTGTGATATTAGAAGGTTAGAATGGTGAAGATAGGCAAAACGTTGGCGTCCTCCCCAAACTTAAAGTAAGGACAGTGTCCTCACTGTTTAGTGGAGAGAGAAGGCATGCCACCGCTTGCCTATTTCACGTTACCACACTAGGCCCTTAACCTGGAGCTTTTTCTTGGTGCATGCATGGTTTGCTTCTTTTTCTTCTTCTTTACTTTTGTGCCCTTTTCCTCTTGCTCCTTCTTCTCATTGCCTTCCTCAGTCACGACACCAGTTACCATCTTCCCAACAGCTTTCTTTGGACTCTTAGCCTTCTTCTTGGGTTGTTCCCCAGTTTCCTCTGGCTGCTCCTCCGCAACAAGATCATCTGTATTTACGGCAGGTTCCTCGACAGAAGCTGGTTCTGGGTCAGCGACGATCTTCTCTGTCTCTTCAATGTCTGCTTCATCATCTCCCTTATCATTTCCTTCCTTTTCTGTAGTCTCTGTTGAAGAATAATATTTCCTCAATGCTTCTCCTTCCCTATCTTCTTCAGTCTCCTCAGGCTGCATAGTTTCTTCCACTGGATTTTCCTCTTCCTTACTCTCCTCCTTTTCTTCAGCGACTTCTTCATTGGTCATCTCCAGATCCCTAGCATCCTTATCCACTTCTGTTAAAAAGTTTTCTAACACTTCATCTTTGCTAGAGCCTTCCTCTTGGTCGTGCTTATTGAGATCAAAATCATTGGCAGGACTGATAGGTTGTGTTGGGGTTGCAATGGTCTCTTTCCTCTTCCATTCTGCTTTAATCTTTTTCTGCTTGGGGCTGTCTTCAGGTTCTGGAGGTGGAGATGAGTAGGCTTTTCTCAACTTTTTCTTTTTCTTGACTTGACTCTGAGTGGTGTCTATAGACATGCCTTTGCTTGTCTCCTTTACTTCTTTCTTCTTTATTTCCTTCTCCTTCTTTTTCTTTTTCGCTTTCTCCTTCTTGGTAGATTTCTTCTCTTCTCCTTCATTCCTAGCAGCAGCTGGCTCAACACTTCCCAGAATATGATCAGGAAATTTGGGGGCCTTAAGCAAGTTGGAAGGGGTTTGCATGGCCCACATCTTTTCACGCCATATTGCCCTAGCCTTTTGATATGCAAAATACTCTCGTTGATCCCTTTGCATCTACATCAGGATTTCCATTGTTGGGTCTTGCTGTTCAGATACTCCAGAAGAAGCTTGGATCACTGCCGCTGGCCTTTTTCTAGCTCCCTTGGGCTTCATCAGTGTCATTATCAATGTCTTATCCAGAGGTTATTGTGGAGAACCAAAAATGTCAGACTCATATTCCGGCACACCTTGCCTTCTACAGAGGGTTGTTATGAGACATGGAAAATACAGCATTCCTTCTTTCTTCTTTGAACACGCGTGAATCTCTTGAACAATTATTTTGCCAATAATAATTTCCCTCAATCCAGTTGTGCAATGGAGCAGCACCAAACTAGCCCTGGAGACTGTCTCATTATGAGCAGTGGGCTTGATTGAGTGCTTGGCAAACTGGTACCATACCTTCACCTCCGGCCTCAAATCCATTCTTCTCACAGCTTTCTCAACCCAGCTTGTTCCAGGAACACACAACGATTCCATGTAGGCGTCGTACTCATCTTCCTGCGAACTGAGTACCACGTTCTGGTACTCATCTTTAGTGTTTCCCAGCTTGAAATAAAAGTTGATATTAGATTCGTTATATATCACCTTCATTCCTCTGACCAATACTTCCAGCCTCTTGTGCCCTGGGTCCGTCAAGTTAGAATAGAACTCCTTGACCAGCGTTGCATTATAAGGACCTGGCTGCTTACAAAAGCTACCCCACTTCAGATTTGAGATAGTTGTTCCTAGGTCACCTGGAAGTCCCAGCTTTTCATCTTCAATGTCCACGATAAATCCTCTTTTAGAGAACACATTCATTTTGCTGAAGTGATCCACAAATCTTTTGTGGGCTTCAACATTCACAAAGGTGTCATCTTCTTCTTGGCTGGAGAGGTCGATTATGGGGACGACGGTTTTCTTTGCTACAATTTTGTAGCGACGGCCAGTACTTACATCTCTAGTCATTTTCTTAGTGGGTGAGAGGGTTTGAGAGATTAGGGTTCCGGGAGGAAGGGTAGAGAATGAAAAGTGAAAAGTTTGCTTTGAATATTTGGGTAGAGAGAGAAATGGAGGGAAGTTGAAAAGGTGATTGAAAAATTGGAGAAAAGAAAATATGGCCTTGTGATATGGAGAGAGAAATATTTCCCTTTTTGTGATAATTATGGCAAAGGGTGAAGGGACTTGGGACTGACCACGGAAAAGACACCATTAGTGGCTTTTGCGTGTTTTGATAGATGAGCAGTCTGACATGGCAGTTTGAGCTATAATTGCTCTGCTGCTACGCATGGCCCAAGGCACGTGATCCCCATGCCAAACTTTGATTCTCTCTCCCTTTTTTAAAACAAAACGATTCATTTTCTTTCTCGTGTCCAAAAGAAAATATTTATTACCAGATCAGCATTAATATCTTTCTTATGGACTCAACAAAATTAATTCCTTCACATCTTCCCATATTCCATTTCTACTTTTCTCTTGTCCTTTGTTGGCACGTCACATCTTGTCATGGGCTGATACCACAAAAACTTTCATGATCCTGTACAAAAATAAAAACAAAAGAAACTGCATAAAGCTGGGCTGCCTCCCAGTAGCGCTATTTTAAGGTCTTATCGCCTGACCAAAACAAATGTCCATTAATCAATGAAATGGAGGGAACCCCTTGTGTTATTTGAGGGTTCTCCAAAATAAGTCTTGACCATTTGGCCATTAACCTTAAATCTTTCTCCATTTTTCTCATTCAACAGTTCTACAGCACCATGGGGGTAAATCTCTTCCAGAATAAAGGGTCCAGACCATCTTGATTTTAATTTTCCAGGGAATAGCTTCAGCCTTGAGTTAAAAAGTAGAACTCTTTGGCCTTTTACTAATTCCCTCTTCTGACGTTTCTTGTCGTGCCACCTTTTGGTATTTTCTTTATACAACTCAGCATTTTCGTATGAGAACAGCCTATGTTCATCTAACTCATTCAATTGGAGCATTCTAGCTTGGCCAGCATTTTTAAGATTAAAGTTTAGTTGCTTCACAACCCAAAATGCCTTATGCTCCAATTCAATGGGTAGGTGACAAGCCTTTCCATAAACAAGTCTATAAGGAGACATGTCTAAGGGAGTTTTATAGGCAGTCCTATACGCCTATAGTGCTTCGTCCAAGTGCTTGGACCAATCCTTTCTTGTGGGGTTAACCACATTTTCCAAAATTCTCTTGATTTCTCTATTGGAAAGCTCCACTTGACCACTGGTTTATGGATGGTAAGTTGTAGCAACCTTGTGTTTTATCTCATATTTTTCCATTAAGTTTTCAAAAAGTTTGTTGCAAAAATGGGATCCTCCATCACTGATGATAGCTCTAGGCATGCCATGTCTTGTCAAGATGTTCTTGAGCAAGAACTTGGTCACCACTTTAGCATCATTGGATGGTGTTGCTACTGCTTCAATCCACTTGGACACGTAATCCACAACTACAAGGATGTAAAGATTTCCAAAGGATGGAGGTAAAGTTCCCATGAAATCAATGCCACACACATCAAAGATTTCTACTTCAAGAATACTCGTGAGTGGCATTTCTTGTCTCATGGACACATTTCCAACCCTCTGGAATCTATCACATCTTTTTGTTAATTCATGAGCATCCTTAAAAATAAAAGGCCAGAAATAACTTGATTGCAGCATTTTCGCTGTAGTTTTGACTCCTCCAAAGTGTCCACCATAGGGGGCTTTGTGGCAGGCTGACAGAATCTGTCGTGCCTCCTCATAATCAACACATATTCTTAATAACTGATCAGCACACTTCTTGTACAGATAAGGCTCATCCCAAAAATAACTCGATAGTGTGGAAGAACCTCTTTCTTTGTAGGAAGTTGAATTCTGGTGGTATGACTCTGCTGACCAAGTAGTTAACAATGTCAGCGTACCAAGGAGTCGTGCCATTAGTAATCAGTAACAGCTTATTATCCGAAAAACTTTCTTTAATGTCTCCACTATTTTGGGGTTGCACTTCTTCAGGCAGTCTTGAGAGATGATCAACAACTGAGTTTTCCACCCCTTTCTTGTCTCTTATTTCTAGGTCAAACTCTTGTAGTAAAAGAACCCATCTTATGAGTCGTGGCTATGCATCTTTTTTGGCAATCAAGTACTTTATTACTGCATGATCCGTGTACACAATGACTTTAGGGTCTGAACTTATCAAAGGCAAACACCACTGCCAGCAACTCCTTCTCTGTGGTGGTGTAATTGATTTGTGCTTCTATCAAAGTCTTGCTTGCATAGTAGATGGTGTGAAAAACTTTGTTATGCCTTTGGCCTAACACAGCACCAATGGCAAAGCCACTGGCATCACACATTAACTCAAATGGCTTGGACCAATCAGGGGTCTTGACTACAGGCGCAAAAATGAGAGCCTTCTTCAAAAAATTAAAAGATTCAAGGCACTCCTTACTAAAGACAAAAGGCATGTCATGCTGCAGCAGCTGGCACAGGGGTTTGGTTATTTTTGAAAAATCCTTTATGAACCTCCTATAAAATCCAGCATGCCCCAAGAAACTCCTAATGCCCTTGATGTTGACTGGTGGGGGTAACTTTTCAATTACCTCTATCTTTGCTTGATCTACCTCTAATCCTTCTTTTGAAATTCTATGACCAAGAACAATTCCTTCTTTTACCATAAAATGGCATTTTTCCCAGTTAAGAACTAGGTTGTTCTCTTCACACCTTGCCAGCACCAACTCTAGATTATTTAGACAATCCTTGAATGACTCTCCAAAAACTGAGAAGTCATCCATGAATACTTCCATGGAATTTTCTATGTTATCTGAAAAGATAGCCATCATGCATCGTTGGAAGGTGGCTGGTGCATTGCACAGTCCAAACGGCATCCTTCTGAAGGCAAAGGTGCCATAAGGGCAAGTGAATGTTGTTTTCTCTTGATCTTCTGGGGCTATTGCAATTTGGTTGTAGCCCGAATATCCATCTAAGAAGCAATAATACTTCTTTCCCGTTAATCTATCCAACATCTGATCAATGAAAGGCAAAGGAAAATGATCCTTCCTAGTTGCCTTGTTCAGCTTCTTGTAATCCATGCAAATCCTCCAACCAGAAACAGTTCTAGTGGGGATGAGCTCATTCTTCTCATTGATTATCACTGTCATGCCCTTTTTCTTCGGTACACACTAGATGGGACTTACCTACACACTATCAGAGATAGGGTAAATAATTCCTGCATCCAGCCACTTGATAATTTCCTTCTTTACAACTTCCTTCATGATTGGGTTCAACCTTCGTTGACTCTCAATGCTATTCTTAGCATTTTCTTCCAACAAAATTTTGTGCATGCAAATTGCTGGGCTGATTCCCTTAATGTCATAAATCTGCCATGCAATTTCCTTCTTGTGTCTCTTCAGTAGTGAAATCAATTGCTCTTTTTGCTCCTCTTGCAGATCTGTAGCAATGATAACTGGCAGCTTATGTCCTGTCTCCAGATATGCATACTGTAAATGCTTCGGCACTTGCTTGAGCTCCAATTCAGGAGGTTCTTCTATAGAAGGCAGCTGCTGCTTGTGAGCAACAGTGGTGGATTCTATCACTTCCACAGATTCTTCCTCTTGCTTCTTCATTGGACCATAAATGATCGTATCTTTTAGTCCTTCATCTTCTACTTTGCCTAGCTCAAATCTCAACACATCGCTAGCTCTTAGAAGGTTTTTATGAATTAAACCGTCCCAACTAGATATCATGGAACATTCAGCTGCCTCTTCTTCTGGGTATTGCAAGGCATTGAGTATGTTGAACACTACTTGTTGCTCGTTCACTCTCATAGTGAGTTCTCCTCTTTCTACATCAATTAAGGTTCTACCCGTTGCTAGGAATGGCCTTCCCAACAAGATGGGTGTTTCCTCATCAGCCTCAAAGTCCATAATAATGAAATCAGCAGGGAAGACAAATTTGTCAACCCTTACCAGCACATCTTCTATCTTTCCTTGTGGGTAGCAAATACTTATATCTACCAGCTGCAAGGTGATAGTTGTAGGCCTGGCAGCGCATATCCCTAGCTTCTTGAAAATGGATAGGGGCATGAGATTAATGCTGGCCCCTAAATCACATAGTGTCTTTCCACAAAAGGTATCTCCAATGGTACATGGAATAGTAAAACTTCCAGGATCCTTCAATTTGGGAGGGAGTTTGCCTTGAACCAATTGACTACACTCTTGTGTGAGTGCAACCGTAGCAAATTCTCCCACCCTTTTTCGCTTGGTAAGCACATCCTTCATGAACTTTGAGTAGTTTGGCATTTGTTGAATAGCTTCAATCAATGGTATGTTGATGTGTAGCTGCTTCAAGATCTCTATAAACTTTGAAAATTGTTGCTCTTCCTTGGCCTTTTTTATCCTTTGTGGAAAAGGAGGTGGTGGTATTTCTTGCACAAACTTTTGCTTTTTGCTGGATTCAGTAATGACTTCTTGATTATCTTGAGGAATGGGGTCTATAGTAGGTACATCATCTTTGTGCTTCTGTTGCCTAGATGAAGACGGTTCTCCATCATCTTTGTCTCTTGCTCCAGAACTGTCTGGCTTAGACAAATCAGTGCGTGACTCTTTGCTCTTTGTAACAGCTTCCTCAATTTCTTTGCCATTTCTGAGTTTGAGGGCTTGGCGTGTTTCAACATTCTTCACTCTAGCTTGTGTACTGGGAGTCTCAGTGGAGCTTGGGAGAGTTCCCAAGTTTCTTGAACTCAAAGCAGTGGCAATTTGCCCTACTTGATTTTTCAAGTTCTTGATACTCACCCCTTGCGCTTGAAATTGATTCTTTGCTTCTTGAATAAAGGACTTAAGAACATTCTCCAAATGGTTGTTTCCTTGATTAACCCCAGCATAGTTAGGGTTAGAAAAACCAGGTGGAACTTGTGGTGTAGTTGCTTGTGGCTTCGGTTGACTTTGATTGTTACTCCAAGAAAAATTGGGATGGTTGTGCCATCCTGGATTATAAGTGTTACTGTATGGATTATTGTATATGTTATTGTTGTTAGGATTGCCAACATAGTTAACAGAAATAGGATTAGCAGAACATTCTTCAAATAAATGTGGTTCTCCACAGTAAACACATGCAACCTCAGTAGCGTCAGTAACTACCTTAACTGGATCAGGCTTTGTCACTTCAGGACTCATCAAATTCTTCATCATTTGGTGGATCTGAACCACTTGAGCAGCAAGAGTTGTGGTCTCAGTGAGTTCATGAACTCCAGCAGGCTTCTTTTGAGTTGAACTTGCAGTGGCCCTTGTGACTGGCCATTGATAAGTGTTGGCAGTAATGCTCTCAATCAACTTGTAACCATCATCATAAGATTTAGACAAGAGGGCTCCACCACTGGATGCATCTAACATATTCCTTGAGGATGGAATTAATCCATTATAGAAAGTCTCAAGTTGTATGCAGATGGGAATCCCATGATGAGGACATTATCTCAATAACTCCTTAAATCTTTCCCATGCATCAAACAACGATTCATCATCTCCTTGCCTAAATGATTTGATTTCATTTCTCATCTTTGCATTCTTGGAAGGAGGAAAATACTTGGCCAAAAACTTTTCTGCCAAAGCATTCCATGTAGTAATGGAATTTGGTTCCAAAGAATTAAGCCAACTTTTGGCTCTATCCCTTAGATAGTATGGAAATAGCCTTAACCTAAAGGTATCCACTGGCACGTCAAGGATCTTGAAGTTGTCAGCAACATCCAGAAATTGTTTTAAGTGCAGATGTGGATCTTCATGAGGAGAGCCTGAATATTGACCAGCAGCTTGTAACATCTGGAACATCATAGGCTTAAACTCGAACTGTTGTGCTGTGATGACTGGTCTAGCAATGCCAGTATTCATAGCATTAGGGTCAAAGACAGCATAGTCCCTGATGTTGTGTGCTCGGTCATTGGCAATGCCAATGATGTCTGGCTCTGCCATGTTTATCTCGTACAATGACTCGTATAAAGAAGACGATGAACTTTCTTCGTCCGTGTCCCCCTCGTGCACTATTCCTTCAGGTTCAGCCACAACTGAGGTTGAGGAATCTCCAGATAGTTGTTGGGTACGTAAAAATCACCTTCGTGCTTTGAGAATTCTTTCAGGTTCAGGATAACCACTATAAACTGGTTGTAACGACCCGCGCACGCAATAGCTTAAGCCTGTCGTGACACCAAATCACAGCAAACGTTAAAAGTTCAAATACAATCTTAAACAAAAATAAATACAGTGTTTCAAAGTTTATACACTTCCCTGACAACGGCACCAAAAACTTGTTCTCTACTTTATATGTAATGCTTTCTCTTTATATGTGGTTTTAAAGAAAAGGTGTCACATGCAAGTATACATGCTTGGTAATGCAGCAAGTGATAAAGTAAAGGTCGAACCCACAAGGAAGTGATGAAAGTTTTGAACTACAAGTATTTATTTCTTTGTTTAAGAGATAGTATGAGCAAGGTGACAAAATATTATAATAAAGGACATGAGCAACACACAGTTAACTAAAACAACGTTAATAACTAAGAAAAAGGAGTTAAAATATTAGAGAGAGTAGTTGATGAGCTAAATCCATTAGTATAGTTATTGCTAAAATGCTTTCATGCTGTGAAGTGTCATGTCTCAAAAGGTCAGAACGTGATCTAGTGGTGTATCTCTACAACATCAAAAACATGCATAACTAGGGCAAGGGAACAAATCTCTAAGCCTCACTTGTAACCCTAAAATATGTCTGGTTTTAATTCTGAAATTCTTTATGGTCTCAACTTCTTATCTCTAAGCAAGTTGAATTAAGTGAATATCTCTATCCTACTTTATTAACAACTTTTGTTATGAAATCCACTTGTTTGTTGGATCTCTCTCAACAACAAGCTTTTACCTTTTTCCTAGCTGATCACTCTAAGAATCAAGTATATAGCATAAAAACACATAACAAAATAATACACTAAACATCACATCATATCAACATAAAAACAACATTTATATTAACTTCATTAGGCTCATCAAACAAGGGTTTAGCTCATAGTGAGCTGAGTACAAACTACTAAAGTGAAACTAACAGGAAACATCTTCTTACAAAGTGAAGTAAAGAAATGCAACCTAATAGTAACTTGGAAATCTCTTGCGTTGAGTAAACAGCAACAGCTCTCTTCAGTCACGACAACTTTCAGCAGAGTGTACAGGACTGGATGAGAATAGAATACTCTCTACTAACGCTCTAACTTTTGGAATAAAAATATGCTAGAACTACTACTAAAATAAAAACTATTTTGTTGTGTGTAAAATCTCCAGCTCTCTCTTTCTCAATGTGCAAGTCTTCTTTATATAGAGGTGAGTGGAAGTGAGAGTTGCTACTTTCTTGGATCATGGGTTTCTTGATGAAAATAAGGTTAGGCCCATATCAAATCCGAATGTGGACCAGCTGTCCCTCAATCCTTCCTTTGCAAGTTATCTAGTACAGATTTTGGTGGGAGACAAAGTTGCTTTTGCAGGCGGCTGTGGCAGAGTGATGGAACAGCGCGGACGGCTGGTGGTTTGGTGTTGGGCGCTCTTTTTGCAGCGTGGTCCCCACCGTACTACCATTTGTCTTATAGATTCCTTGATCTTATCCATTTCTTTTGCTTCATTGTCTTCCAAAATGATGCCACGTGAGCCCTAGTCATTTTCTCCTCCACTTCTCTTGATGAAATAATTGATTAAATTATCAACTACTTCCTTCCCATTAGCTCACCATTCTGCTCCAGAGTCTGTCTTCCAGGGTCACGCCTCATCTTGCCATCACCTAACTTCCTTTTAGGACAAAAACACATTGAAAAACATAAAAGAAGCACCTCGTGTGCTTAAAGCTGCATCATGATGAAATAAGCTAAATTCACATCAAATCAGTAAATCCTAAACTAAAAATGCCACATAAAATGGGTCAAAGTAACACACTAAAATAGTGTTATCAATGAGCAAAAACAGAACTTAGATGTTGGTCGAAAACCTTAACATCAAACATTTCAGTAAGATAATATTGCCTCCACCAAGTATCATATTCATTAGAACAGAAATAAGATGGTGTAAAGGGAATGAGGGTAAGTTGAGTGAGGCCAGAGTAGCAAGTCATCTCTTCGATGCACTCAACCTCTATGTGATGCATGTTGTAGAGAATGACTTTTAGTTTCCTTGGAATGAGAGGTTTGGGTAAATTTTGGCTAATACCAAATTGTCGAGAGATAAGATTTGGCTGGTAGCTAAGAAGGACTATCTGGTTCCTTGAGGGTCGTTGTCTGGTGGAAATTAATTTGGGTGTGAGGAAGGCATCCCATGTGGTTGTGGATTCTGCCTCCTGGTCTTTCGAATTAGGAGGGAATGTTCGAGTAAACCATTCTGGCCTATGGGTTCTCTTGGTGAAAGGAGCCATGTAAGGGGTGAAGTTGTGGCGCTTGGCATACATCATCAAATATTAAGTATCTGCCTTCTTAAGATTGGTGCCTTCATCAGTTGGAGTCACAAAGACAAGACGTGTCCCTTTGACCTGTCGGTTCTTGATCTCCTCGCTCTCTTTGTTGATAGTGTTGCGGGTCAACAGAGAAGGTTTGAAAGTGGCATTAAGCCACAATTGGAGTAACTAAAAGGGACCAACTAGGTTTAAGTTTTAATTGGTTCTAGTCTGAATACTCTTGAGAAGTGCCACACTTTCTCCCAAAGATTCATACAGAAAACCAAGGATCATCTGGCTGAGGCAGAGTTTTTGAACCGTGTGAAGTTGGTTAGCCATGGACAAAAATTTCTTCGCCACCTGTAGGGACCTGGAACAGAAGACGCAGCGGGACAACCAAAGAGCTAGAAAAGCAATGTGCTCTTCGTTAGACACTTTTTCAGTGTCTTGTTGATGATGGTCATCATTGTAGTTGGTGAATGTGGCTCAATTCCCGTCGAAGCCAATATTGTCTTCCGTCATCAGGTTTGGATCGAAGGCTTCTCCTAAAGGTCGAAGACCAGTGATATCGGATATATTAAAGAGAGTTGGAGTAAGCATTCCACAAGGTAAGTGAAGGGTGTTGTGAGTGTTGTCCCAGAAGTATAGGGAAGTAAGCAGCATAAGTTGGCAGTATCCAGGTCCGTACTTCGACAGTTAGATCATGTCGAAAATCTCCATTTCTTTCCAGAAATTAGATTTCTTCTTCTCTATTTTTGCCATCCAGGTCAGGTAGTTCCCCGGGTATTTTGATAAGGGACAATAGCGGAATGCTTTAAGAGCAATGCTTATGTAATTTAGTCTGATGGTGTTTTCTTTAGTCGAAGGCATGGCTTGGGTTTCAGCTCCTTTTGGGTTGGAGGTTTTGGTTTTAGTGGTAGATTAGGTTTTTCCTCTACTTGCCATGGTTCTATACTTATGATAAGTTAGGAAAAAGGCCCTAAGCTTCACAGGATCAATATCAATTTCTGGTAAAGGGCCTGAGATTGGTAGATTCGTCTCTTTTCCTCTTCCAGAGGAGGTTCCGATATGTATTGTTAGATACCCACCACACTAGGGCCAAAGATCGTATGAACAGGGAAGAGAACTGGTTGTCTTTTGGTCTCCTTGGGGAGAACGGTTGATTGCTTGGACGCCATTGTTGGATAAAGCTGAATAGAGTCTGGGTTTGTTAAAGATCTGCCTAAGAGAAGATGAATAGTTGCTTTTGTGCTTGAAAGAGAGATAAAAAGTTTAGAAAAGGTGGAAAAGTGGAAAAGGAAATAAAGGGGAGTATTTATAGTGAAATAATAAAACACTTCATTTCAGCCACTAGGTGTAGTGGTTAGGGTGGTAAGGCACGCGTTAGTTCATTATGGCGAGGTGAGGCAGTTGTAGAGGATATCCCATTATTTCCTAGTTAATAAAGTGCAATGATTAATTTCTAGAGCTCCGCACGTCTTGTGTATGTCTTGGTGAGACTACTGAAACGACATGGTCATGATGACCATGACATCACAACAGTAATGGTACAGTGGCATCAGAAAGCTTCAAAAAAATGTCTTTCTCTCTTTGCAATAAAAAATGACATTTTTTGGGGGAATTTTGTAAGCTAGAATTTCGACACTCATTAATGCTGGAGGTGAGGTGAGAAGTTTGAGGTCATATTCTGAGGAAATGCATGATGAATTCAACAACAAGAGGTATTTCAAAGGCAGAAGGATGGAGAGGGACTGTCGAAATTTTAAGACTTATGCGTAGGAGGAAGCAATATATGGTTCGACAGGAGAAGGTCTATTCAAAGGAGTTTATGCGTAGACACTGGAGTCCAGGACTTAGGAATATTTTTTGCTTAAATTGTAATTCGACGAAGCCTATCAGAGGAAGCTTTCGACATAGGAAATTCAAATTAGGCTGGTAACCACTGTTGGGCTTTATCTGTTTCGTGGGACATGTGGAAAGCTTTTAGGCAACGAGATGCATGTAGTGGGAACGTGGCACGTCCTGGCGAAATAACCATAAGGGACAGTTATTTCTAATTTAGTATAAATAGAACATTTTAGCATTTAGAATAGGGTGTTCAACTCTTGTACAAACTCTGCATTTTACTGTCAGTATCTGTGTGTGTGAGAAAAGAGTCCCTTTGAGAGAATGTACATTTGAATACCTTCTTTTACAATCAAAGCCATTTAAATTCAAGTCATTTATCTTTTCTTGCAATTTACTTCCTTGTTATTTACTTTCAAATATTCATGCAATACATTTCTTTATTAACTTCAAATCAATCATCACGTTTTCTCAACAACATTAGATAATATTTGAAGAATGTTTCATAAATGTTCCTAATAGTTAAAACCAAGAACTACGTCCTAGGATTAATGTAGTCGATCCTGTAAGCGACCAAAGCCTTAAGTTACTTTGGAGGACTAGCAGTTGTTTTCCATGTTCACCGATAAACAAATCACCGGTAAA
The DNA here is from genome assembly GCA_022829125.1 of Lathyrus tuberosus. NCBI lineage: Eukaryota > Viridiplantae > Streptophyta > Magnoliopsida > Fabales > Fabaceae > Lathyrus > Lathyrus tuberosus. Next base: position 2,951,115 of record JALAZF010000542.1, on the reverse strand, counting down.
AAAAGGAGAAGGCATAACCAAAAGCTTGGATTTTTTTCTGGAATTTAGGTAAGGGTGGGAACTTGTTCCAATTGTAAAGGGTATGGTAGAAGGGTAGAATGGAGGAACCCTTAGCCTCCTTAGGGTTTGGTGTTTTGATTCATAATTTTGAATTGTGATGCTATGATGGTTGTTATATGATGATTATATGCTGAATTTGTGTGCCTTATATGTGTGTATTTTTTTCTGTTTTGAGGATTTAAACTATATCCACCATTGTTGCAATTTCGAAGGTTTTAGGCATAATCTTAAAACAATGATTAGATGGTTTAATTGTGTTAAAATTGTAAATTAAGTTGAGATAATTAGAGTATTGCATGGGTTGTAATTTTCTGAGTGTTTGGGTTTTCAAGGAATCGAAATCAGAGGTCCGAAAGGCCTCCAACGATGAAAAATGCAGAAAATTCTGCATTCTGTCCGTCATGATTGTTCGTGTTTTCGGTCGAAATCGTTTTGGCCATAACTTTTGATCCGTAAGTCCAAATCGAGTTCTGTTTGAACTGTTGGATAGCTGAAACAGAGGGCTATAACTTTTTTTCGGGGATAAAATGGTTTTGGTGATTATTTCATGGACGTTTTTGGGTTGAAGAAGATGAAAATCATGTTGGAAAATTTTAGAAACACAACAAATTTTTAGTAACGCCTTCATGCACGGTTTTTATCATAACTTTCAACTTGTGAATCATTTTGGGTTGGGGTTTGAAGCGTTAGAAAGCTGACGCTCAGAGATATAACATGACTGTGATAGGTGAATTGTTTGAGTATTATTCATATGCTTACTTTCTGGGTGAAGTTTTTGTTCATATGTTCGGTTTATGAATTATTGACATATCCCGACGATTTTGGTCATAACTCTCATTCCATAAGTCCGATTTAAAGGTCGTTCGAAGTGTTGGAAAGCTAACGCTAATTAATATTTAATGAAATTGTTTTTAGGGGCTGAATGTGTTGTGATAATATGAGTATTTGATTACATGGGTTGTTGTATTATGATGAAATGTTTACATGATGCTGTTAAATGATTGATTAAGCATGATTATGGTGGTGGCATTGTGCGAATGATGTTTCTTGTTTATATATATATATATATATATATATATATATATATATATGGGAAATGCTAACACACACCCAAAATTGGTGGGCCCCACACAAAAATACACTACATCTATTTTTTTTCTTCATCTTTCTAATGTGGGTCCCACCCAAAATTGGTGGGCCCCACACAAAAATAGACTAAGGTGTATGTTGCTAATGCACACCTACATGGGTGTGCATTAGCATAACCCTATATATATATATATATATATATACACACACACACACACACACATGTTGTTGGTTATGTGGATTATATTATTGGTGGCATACACGGTCAGAAGAGAGGCCAATGTGCATGTGTTGTTGTTGCATGCTGAGAGTCCATGCATTCATGTTGTCGGAACTTGGTGATCCTCGATCCTATGATGATGGATCAAGTGCGAGTAGCTAATTCCTATTATGGGGGATTAGTGAAGTGCTACCTATGTTGATGGTAACGAGTTTTGGTGAGTCTCGATCCCATTGTGATGGATCGGGTGCGAGTAGCTAATTCCTATTATGGGGGATTAGTGAAGCATTACCTATGGTGATGGTAGTGATTTTGGTGCGCTCCGGTTCCAAGAGGGAATCGATCCTATGGTGGGGATCATGAAGTGAAATGAACTTAAATGTTCATATTTGGTACCACATGCATGTCGAGTCAGTGTTGAGTACATTGCATAAGTGTTGCATTTGTATTGGTTGTGGTCGATGTGTTGTTAGATGAGATGTTGTTGCATATGATGTTAATGATAATTGAGATTTTGTTTTGTAGGATGTTGATGATAATTGAGACATTGTCGTGTATGATGTAAATTTTGATTTGGATGTGAGAATGTGATATATTATTGTTCATGATTGTGTAGATGTTGTACTTTATTCTTCATTCTATACCATTTATTATTGAAATGAATTCTCACCCCTTCTGTTTGAATGTTGCCTTTACATGGGCATCGTGCAGATACTCAAGAGTAGCATTACTGAAGTAAATGGAAGGTAGATCTTGGAGTGGCTTCTAATAGTTTGTCATTTTCTTTAGTAGGGTCTTGCTCTGACCACGTAACATCGGGCTAGGAATGTTTGCTTTCACTTTTTATGTCATGTTTATGTTGAAGTATTATAATTGATGTGGTTGTTGAGATGATTTATTTAAACTCTTTTATTTGTTATGTAAGCTGAAGTTTAGACTAAATGGTATGAGTGCAATATGGTTTTTAATTGCTTTAATTATGATTCTGCTGCGATGATACCCTAAGTGAAGGTGACCATGCGATGATAGGTGTTTATGTGAAATTTATTACCCGTGTTACAAAGCACGATATATTTGATGTGAGTGACACCCTTTGTGGTTACAATTTTATTAAATTATGCACTAAAATTGTATGCGGGGTTTAGGGTGTTACAAAAGAGAATGAAAATCTCTTCTGCACTAACAGGCTCACAATTTTCACTCCTTCCAAAAAAATGTTTGAGAAAGTGTCATCTGAAAGTATCTAAAAGTAAGGTTATTGATACGGTTGGAAAGCTGGGTGGATGGGTCAGGGCTGCCTCCACCTGTAATATCACTCCAAAAAGTGTCAATCTTTTCTTGCATGAAATCATAATTAGGTACTTCAGACACAACATCTATGCCGCTCTGAAATCCCAGAAGGTTAGCAAACTCTCTGTGGGTAAACCTGTATTCATGACTAAACAATCTGAAATTAATCAATCCTCTATTGAAACCACGACCATGGTAAGGCTCGTAGTTAAGTGAACTTAGGAATTCTAGGGTCAGGTTGCGATAAGTGACATTCAGGACTTCAGAGTATTCGTCCCATTGGAGTTAGTGGCATGGGTATCTGACACTGGCTTCGAGCCCGAGGTCTTCCATGCAATCGAGGTCAGGGTATCTAGTGGGTAACATAGGTTGCTCAGATAAGACCACATAGCGCTTCCTCTGGGCTTTATCCCTGAACTGCACGTGCATATCGTCGAAACTCTGCATCCTGAAAATGTAGTTAGTGTGAATGGAGAGCGAAGAGACCTGAAACCTGAAATGTAAACATCAAACAAGGCATTCATGTTAAGAAAATAATTAATTAAGTAATTCACCGTTTGTAAAATGGAAAATATGCAATAAAATAAAATGGGCCGTGGGTTGCCTCCCATGCAAATCGACAATTGTTTTAATTCACGTTATTGAAGTAACAAGAGGTGGTTTTATTAAAGTATGGCCTGAATAGTATGGGGGAACATCTCCTCCATTATAATGTTTTAGTGTTTGCCCGTTCACAATTAAAGGACTAGATAACTGATTTCTAATCTCAACAGCACCAGATTTCATGACTTTTGTGACTTCGTACGAACCAGACTATCTGGAACGTAACTTACCTGGAAAAAGTCATAATCTGGAGTTGAATAAAAGTACGGGAACACCTACTTTGAATTCTTTTCTCGCTATCCTTTTACCATGTCATGCCTTAGTTCGTTCTTTGTATATTATAGCATTCTCAAAGGCATCACGACGGAGTTCTTCTAGCTTGTGGTTATCAAGTACACGCTTGTTACCAACTGTTAGATAATCCATGTTAAGGGCTTTTATATCCCAGTATGCCTTATGTTCTAATTCAAGGGTAAGTGACATGATTTTCCATAGGCTAATTTAAATGAGGTTGTTCCTATAGGGGTTTATAAGCAGTCCGATAAACCCACAATGCATCTTGTAGCTTAGAGGACCAATCTTTCCTAGAGGTAGTAATTGTTTTCTCTAGGATCTGTTTGATTTCCCTATTTGACACCTCTACTTGTCCAGTGGTTTGTGGATGATAGGGCGTAGCTATTCTATATTTTACGCCATATTTGTTTAAAAGGTTCTCAAAAATTCTTGAAATAAAATGAGATCCTCCGTCGCTTATAACGAGGCAAGGAACTCCGAATCTAGGAAATATGTAGTGCTTAAACATCCTAATGACTACTCGTGCGTTGTTTCGAGATGTTTCTGGTGTGTTGACACCGGTCACATCTGACAATGTAAGCATGAATGTCGCGCCATAATGTTGGCCAGTAAAGGTCTGCTTAAAGAATCTTGGCACACATTTTTGATGTGCTTGCATGTCCGCCATAGGGTGCGTAGTGGCAATGAGCTATAATACTTTTCACTTCCTCCTCAGGTACACAACAGCAAAATATACCATTGGTGCCTCTTTCAAAGAGAAGGGGTTTGTCCCAATAAAATTTTTTTGCATCGTGGAAGAACTTCTTCTTCGTTTGGTACGTTAAGTCAGGGGGTATGATATCGGCTGCTATATAGTTAACAAAATCTGCGTACCAGGGTATGTTTGTCACAACTAGTGCCTCTTCGATAGCATTTCCAATTCGTCGGTGTCATCATCATGGTTTTCCTTAACTGATGCTATTAATCTATCATGAGTGAATCATCATTTTTAGGTATAAGATCGGGTTTTAGATATTCGAGCCTTGACAGGTGGTCAGCCACCACATTCTCATTCCCTTTTTGTCACGGATTTCCAAGTCGAATTCTTATAGCAACAGGATCCAGCCAAGCAATCTAGGCTTCGCATCCTTTTTACTAAGAAGATATCAAATGACAGCGTGATCAATGTATACTATAGTTTTGGCTCCAACTAAATAGGAGCGGAATTTTTCTATTGCAACCACTACTATGAGATGTTCTTTTTCAGTAGTAGCATAGTTTAGTTGGGCTGCATCTAAAGTTATGCTAGCATAATATATTACATGTAATCTCTTGTCCTTATGTTGTCTCAAGGCAACACCAACGGCGAAATCACTTGCATCGCACATGATCTCGAATGGTTGGTTCCAATCTAGTGGTTGCATGATAGGAGCAGAGATTAGTGCTCATTTTAGGTGATTGAATGCTTCGAGACATTTTTCGTCGAAGAGGAATTCGACGTCTTTCATTAAGACACCAGTTAAAGGTTTAGTATGTTAGAACAAGATTTGGTTATGCTGGTCATCTCTAAGTTTTGATAATAACAAAGTAGTATTTTTATGAAAATAATTTTGGCACTCTAACCGTTTGTTATTCTAAAGTTTTAACAAACAGGTTCTGACTCTGATATAGAGACCAAGTTCTGACTCTGACCACATGCAACTTCATTCTGGTATGACAAAAGTCGCTTATAAGCCAAAGAAGCAAGTCTGCTTCTGTACCTACTCACATTCAGAAAGATTCTAAGAAGACAATATGTTGCTGCTGCAAATCTCTCTTGGATTCTGCCTCTGAGCGTGACTCTGATGTTTTACTTCCGAAGACTTAAGTTTCTGAAGACTAAGTGTTGAAGACTCTGAAGACAAGGTTCTACTGAACAAAGTTCTAAAGACTATAAAGACTTAAGTTTCTGAAGACTAAGGGTTCTGAAGACTAAGTGCTAAAGATTCTGAAGACAAGGTTCTGGTGAACAAGTTCTGAAGACTCTGAAGACCCAATGATCAACTCTTTTAATCATGCTTCAAACATCTCTATCCAGAAGCCTTTGATGTACAGAAGATAAGATTAAAATTTTACAAGGGAAATAGTACATAGTACATATCAAAATGTTCCATTCCACTACCCTGATTTTGTGGTACAAAGGACAACTTTTGTGTATGATTTTCATCCCTATGTAACGACATTCCTTCAAGTCACCAGATCACTCATGGATATTCCTGATCTTCCCTCTAATGGATCTTTTACTGGATATATAAGGACTTGATAACTTGAAGAAAATTGAAGCAAGTGAAGCACTACAACACAACAACACAAGAACACAACAACTGAAATTCATACTGTGTTCAAATTTTCTTTAAATATTTTTAAGTTTTTCATTGTGTTTATATCTGGTTGTGTAGAAGCATTTCATTATAAACAATTATTTTTCACAAATTGTTGTTTGTAATTCCCTAAGGGACCAGTTAGGTCAGAATCCTTAAGAAGACTTAGACAGTTAGTCTTTGTGGTCGTTAGTCACTAGCAGTTGCTAGTGCTGTTTGTAATCAGTTGATTATCGTGGATTAAGTCTTTGTGTATAAGGAAAAATCACCTTGGCAGGTGAACTGGATTAGCTTGATAGTTTTCAAGTGAACTAGGATATATCGTGTGTCTCTCTTGTTTAGTTTCTTTGTGATTTCTTTTTGAGTTTCATAAAAAGCTTTCAAGTTTAAAAACCCAATTCAACCCCCCCCCCCCCTTTCTTGTGTTTTTCTCACACCTTCAATTGGCATCAGAGCTCCAGTTCTGATTGTGATAAAAGTTTTATCAACACTTCACCATGTTCAGTACCGATCCAGTATTTGTGTGAGATTTCATGGTTACTGCTGTTAACGCTAATCCTATTCCAGAAGAGAAAGATCACTACAGTGCCAAACCATCAGTCTTTGATGGTGAAAAGTTTGACTACTGGAAAGATTGAGTTGAAAGTTTCTTTCTTGGCTATGACATAGATCTCTAGGATCTTGTAGTTGATGGCTACACTCACCCAGTTGATGCTGCAGGAGTAAAAGTGTCAAGAAGTGCTATGGCTAATCAACAAAAGAAAGATTACAAGAATCATCACAAGGCAAGAACTATACTGCTGAATGCTATTTCTTATACTGAGTATGAGAAAATAACTAATAGAGAAACTGCCAAGTCCATTTTTGATTCACTACAAATGAATCATGAAGGAAATGCTCAAGTAAAGAAGACAAAGGCTCTTGCCCTAATCCAGAAATATGAAGCCTTTAAGATGGATGATGATGAATCTGTAGAAACTATGTTCTCAAGATTTCAGATGCTGGTAGCAGGACTCAGAGTGCTAAACAAAGGATACTCAACTGCTGATCATGTCAAGAAGATTATCAGAAGTTTTCCCAAGAAATGGAGACCTATGGTAACTGCTCTAAAGCTATCTAAAGATCTGAACAATATAAGTCTTGAAGAACTTATTAGTTCTTTAAGAAGTCATGAGATAGAGTTGGAGGAAGATGAACCTCAGAAGAAGAGCAAATCAGTTGCTCTTAAGTCTAAACCTGAAAAGACAAAGGCTTATCAAGCTGAGGAAGAATTAGAAGATTCTGATGAAGACTCAGAAGATGAGTTATCACTTATCTCCAGAAGGATCAACATACTATGGAAACATAGGCAAGGAAAGATTAGAGGATCAAGAAGGAAAAATGGTCGTTCTAACTCAACATCTGGACAAAAAAAGCAGAGTTATGGAAAAGAAGTCATCTGCTATGAGTGTAATGAGCCAGGTCATTACAAGAATGAGTGTCCAAAGCTTAAGAAAGACAAGAAGCCTAAGAAGAACTTCACCAAAGTCAAGAAGGGACTCATGGAAACTTGGGATGACTCTGATTCTGAAGAAGAAGATTCTGATGAAGAACAGGAAAATATTGCGTTAGTGGCAACAATAATTAACACTGAAGTCTCTAGAGAACCAGAAGACAAAAGGATATCAGAACCAGAATTAGATTCAGATTCCGACTCAGAGGTATTTTCTAAACTCTCTCGTTGTGAATTAGAGTCATGTCTTTCAGAAATACTGGAAAGATATCAGAGTCTTCAAAGTAAATACAAGGACCTTAAACAAATCCATGTAATTACTTCTGAAGCTAGAGATAAGCTTGAACAGAATAACTCTTCTCTGAATGAAAATATTTTTTCTCTAAAAATATTAACTGTGCTTTGAAAAGCAAAATTTCTAAACTAGAAGAAGAATTAGTCTCTAATATTTATGATACAAATTGTGTCAATAAGTATGATAGAGCATTACAACACTTTCTAGCTAAAAGCATAAATAGAAGCAAAATAGCTTCCATGATCTATGGAGTTAGCAGAAATGACAGGAAAGGTTTAGGGTGTACATAAACATTTGAAATTGACGAAAGTCAGCCTGTAAAACCAATACCTCTTTATGATCATTTCGTGCCTTCTGGCACTGAGCTTGATTGTTCTGAGCTTGTTCAAGTACCTTCACAGACACAGAAATCTGATCTTAAACCAAAATATCATGCATAAATTCCATTTGATTATCCTGTTGCACAGAAACCCAAAGTTGTGAAAAACTCTGGGAAATCTAACAAAAGAGGACCCAGAAAGTAGGTACCTAAGGATAAGATAATCAATGTTGCAGATATCCTTAGCAGCTTAGTTGAAACACTAATCATGGTACTTGGACAGTGGTTACTCGCGACACATGACGAGAAAAAGGCATGTGTTCCAAAGTTTGGAACTTAAGCCTAAAGGTTTCGGAGGAAACCAAAAGGGTAAGATCATTGGCTCTGGAACTATTGGTAATGGTAAGCTTCCCTCAATTACAAATGTTTTTCTAGTTGATGGTTTGATGCATAACTTATTGTCAATTAGCCAACTTAGTGACAATGGTTATGATATCATTTTTAATCAAAAGTCCTGTAAGGCTATTAGACAGAAGGATGGCTCAATCCTTTTTAATGGAAAGAGGAAAAATAACATTTACAAAATCAGACTTTCTGATCTTAAGGACCAGAATGTCAAATGCTTAATGTCTGTAAATGAAGAGCAATGGGTATGGCATAGACGTTTGGGCCATGTTAGCATGAGAAAGATCTCTCAGCTAAATAAGCTTAGATTAGTCAGAGGTTTACCAAATATGAAGTATTCTTCAGATGCTCTTTGTGAAGCATGTCAGAAAGGAAAGCTTTCCAAAACCTCTTTTAAAGCGAAAAATGTTGTTTCTACCTCTAGACCATTAGAACTTCTGCACATTGAACTTTTTGGTCCAATGAATACTGCCTCAATCAATGGTAAGAAATATGGATTAGTCATTGTAGATGACTACAGTCGTTGGACATGGGTAAAATTCTTGAAACACGAGGATGAGTCACATTTTGTGTTCTCTGCCTTTTGCTCACAAGTGCAAATATAGAAGGATTGCAAAATAGTCAGAGTCAGAAGCGATCATGGTGAAGAATTCGAGAACAGATACTTTGAGAATCTTTTTTATTCCCATGGCATTTCCCATGATTTCTCCTATCCTAGAACTCCACAACAAAATGGAGTAATGGAAAGGAAGAATAGGACATTGCAAGAGATGGCACGTACCATGATCCAAGAAACTGACATGGCTAAGCACTTTTGGGCAGAGGCAGTAAACACAACATGTTATATTCAGAACAGGATTTCTATCAGACCTATTCAGGGTAAGACTCCTTATGAATTATGGAAGAATAGAAAACCCAACATCTCTTATTTTCATCCTTTTGGTTGTATTTGTTTTATGTTGAACACTAAAGAGAATCTAGGCAAGTTTGATTTCAAAGTTAAAAAGTGTTTACTGTTAGGATACTCTGAATGCTCTAAAGGCTACAAAATTTATAACACAAAAACACGAATTGTTAAGGAATTAATTCATGTTAGATTTGATGATAAGCTTGACCCTGAAAAGTCAAAGCTAGTTGAAAAACTTGCAGATTTGAAGATTACCTTATCAGAATCTAAGGAGGAAGATTCTAAAGAAGGAGACAAAGTTGCAGAAACTATAAACTCAGATACAACCTCGCCAAAAACAATGAATAGTCCATCTCATCAGAAGAAGAATAGACTAAGGACTTCTCATTCTGAAGAATTGATTCTAGGAAATAAAGTTGATCCAGTCAGAACTCATTCATCATTTAAACCTTCTGAAGAAACTCTTCTGAGTTTGGTGTCTCTTATAGAGCCAACATCAGTTGATGAAGCTCTTCTGGAGAATGAGTGGATTCTGGCCATGCAAGAAGAATTGAATCAATTCACCAGAAACGATGTTTGGGATCTTGTTCAGAAACCAAAAGGTGTCCACGTCATTGGAACAAAATGGGTATTCATAAACAAGCTTAATGAGAAAGGTGAGATTGTAAGAAACAAAGCTCGACTGGTTTCACAAGGCTATAGTCAGCAAGAAGGGATAGACTATACTGAAACCTTTGCACTAATTGCCAGGTTAGAATCTATTCGCTTATTAGTTTTGTTTGTTGTTAATCATAACATCATTCTTTATCAGATGGATGTTAAGAGTGCATTCTTAAATGGGTATATTTCTGAAGAAGTGTATGTACATCAACCCCCTGGCTTTGAAAATTCTGAGAAATCAGATTATGTATTTAAACTGAAGAAATCATTATATGGTCTGAAACAAGCTCCCAGAGCTTGGTATGACAGACTCAATAATTTCCTTTTGGAAAATGATTTTACCAGAGGGAAAGTAGACACTACACTCTTTTGTAAAACCTTTAAGAATAATATTATAGTTGTGCAAATTTATGTAAATGATATTATTTTTGGTTCTGCTAATTTTTCCTTGTGCGGGGAATTTTCTAAGTTAATGCATGCAGAATTTGAAATGAGTCTGATGGGAGAACTCAGATTCTTTCTGGGAATTCAAATTGATCAACGTCCAGAAGGAACGTATATTCATCAGAGCAAATATGCACGAGAACTTCTGAAGAAGTTTGAAATGTCAGATAGTAAACCTGCAAAGACTCCCATGCATCCTACATGCATTCTGGAGAAAGAAGAAGTAAGTAAAAAGGGTTAGTTCTGTTATTGGCAGCAATTTTGGTAAAACAATGTGTTTGATCAAGATGTCATGTCTGATGTCTTAACATGTGCTTCTAACATTCTGCTTGTGGTGTGTTGTTGGGTTTGCAGTTTTTGTGCATGATGTCAAGACTGATGTCTTAACATCTGTTGACAGAACATCATGCTTAGTCTGTTATTTGTTTTAGGGTTGCGTGTTAATTGTTATGTTTTGAGGGATTCTGTTTGAGAGATTGCAGGCGAAATTCTTGGAGAAGATTTATTCAGATGCAATCGTTTGTTTCTATATTTAGGGCGAAAAGATTTGAAGATAAAATCTGGTTTTATTGTGCATCAAATCTGAGTTTTTCACAGAGCCCAAGCCCAAGAATATGTTTCTATTTAAAGACGTATCAACCCTACTTGGAAGTGACGAAGACTAGAGATAAAAGACTGAGTGTCAAGTGTTAGGGTTTGTGTTTTCGTCTGTTATTTGTGAGCCATTCATTCATCTATTTTGATGTTTGAATTAGACTGATTTAGTTGAGTTGTAATTTGTCCACTCAAAGCTTATAAGCACGAGTGTATTGTTCTTGGTTGAAGCTTTTAAGCAAGATCAAGGTATTGTCGTTGAAATATGTCTTCTACTTTCTTTATTGTATGTTGTTATCACTGTTGTGATTGAGGGGGAGTGAGAGGTGTCTCATATCTGAGAGTGTCTTAGATATAAGTGTCATTGGTAGTGATTAAGTGAGTAGATTGTCAACTGGTGTGTTGGCTGTAGATTCTATGAATTGATACTACTAATAGTGGACTTCCTTCCTGGCTTGGTAGACCCCAGACGTAGGTTGTTAGACCGAACTGGGTGAACAATTCTCTGTGTTTATTTATTGCTTTTAAGTGTTGTTCTTTTACTGTCTTGTTCATACAACAGATATTGATGTTGTGACATATCACTTAACATCACATATCTGATACCAGAATTTCAATTGGTATCAGAGCAGGTCATCTTGCTCTGTATCTGGGTGAGATCTAGGGCTGTTACTTTTTGGTTCAATGGACAAGGAGAGTGGTGGATTTGTGAATAGACCCCCTATTCTAGATGGATCAAATTATGACTATTGGAAACCTCGCATGGTTGCCTTTTTGAAATCTTTAGACAACAGGGCTTGGAAGGTTGTTCTGACAGAATGGAAACATCCTGTCATTGTGGGAAAAGATTGTGTGTTAAAGCTGAAACCTGAGGAGGAGTGGACCAAGGAAGAAGATGAACTCGCTCTTGGGAATTCTAAGGCCTTGAATGCTTTATTTAAAGGTATTGACAAGAACATTTTCAGGCTGGTCAACACATGTGAAGTGGCTAAGGAGGATTGGGATATCCTTAAAATAACTCATGAAGGAACTTCCAAGGTCAAGATGTCAAGACTTCAGCTGCTAGCAACAAAGTTTGAAAGTTTGAGGATGAAAGATGAAGAGACCATTCATGATTTTCACATGAATATACTTGAACTGTCAAATGCTTCTAGTGCCCTAGGAGAGAGGATGTCTGATGAGAAGCTGGTAAGAAAAATTCTCAGATCTCTTCCCAAGAGATTTGATATGAAGGTGACTGCTATAGAGGAAGCTCAAGACATCATCCAGATGAGGGTAGATGAATTGATTGGTTCACTTCAGACATTTGAATTAGGGTTGAATGACAGATCTGAAAAAAAAGGTCAAAAGCATAGCTTTGGTGTCTAGTACAGAAGATGATGAGAAAGAGCGTGGTCCTGAAACTCAGGAAGAGCTATCCAATGCCATTGTTCTGCTGGGAAGACAGTTTAATAGGGTTTTGAAAAGAATGGATAGAAGCTATAAACCTAATGTCAAGAACATCACATCTGACATCAACAGGTCAGGTGATCAGATGAAGAAAACAAGAACCGAGGAGAAGCCTAATTATGACAAAGGAATCCAATGTCATGGCTGTGAGGGTTATGGTCATATCAGAGCTGAATGCCCTATATATCTACAGAAGCAGTAAGAGGAATCCCAGAGCTCAAAATTGAAGAAGGAAGAGTGTGTGGAGACTGTCAGATAGGGAAGCAGACCAAGATGTCACATCAAAAGCTTCAACGTCCCACTACTTCTAAAGTGTTGGAACTTCTTCATATGGACTTAATGGGGCCTATGCAGGTGGAAAGTCTAGGTGGGAAGAAATATGCTTATGTAGTTGTGGATGATTATTCCAGGTACACTTGGGTGAATTTTATCAAAGACAAAATAGAAGTGTTTGATGTATTTAAAGATCTCTGTCAAAAAATCCAAAGAGAAAAGGAGATCAATGTCATCAGAATAAGAAGTTATCATGGGAGAGAGTTTGAAAATAGCAAGTTCGCTGAATATTGTTCTACTGAAGGCATCGGTCATGAGTTTTCTTCACCTATTACTCCTCAGCAAAATGGGGTTGTTGAAAGGAAGAACAGAACCATTCAAGAATCTGCTAGAGCAATGATTCATGCCAAAAAGCTTCCTTACCATTTCTAGGCTGAAGCTATGAATACTGCCTGCTACATTCACAACAGAGTTACTTTGAGAAGAGGTACTTCAGCTACCTTGTATGAGTTGTGGAAGGGAAGAAAACCAAGTGTGAAGTACTTTCATGTCTTTGGAAGTAAATGTTATATTCTGTCAGATCGTGAACAGAGGAGGAAAATGGATCCTAAAAGTGATGAGGGAATCTTTTTGGGATACTCTACAAACAGCAGAGCTTATAGGGTATTCAACTCCAGAACCAGAGTCATGATGGAATCTATAAATGTGGTTGTTGATGACTATGGAATGAAGGAAGTTGCTGATGTCCTGGATGATGTTGGAACATTTGTTGATGATGTATCAACAGAAGCTGAAGACAGAAGTGTAATTTCCAGTCCTACTGCTGCTGAACCTGAACCAGAGTATCCTAACAAGGAACCATCCATCAGAGTGCAAAAGGACCACCCAAAAGAGCTTATTATAGGTGATCCAAACTCAGGAGTTACCACTAGGTCAAGAGAAGTTGTGTCAAATTCTTTCTTTGTATCCAAAATTGAGCCCAAAAATGTTAAAGAAGCCTTGAAAGATGAATTTTGGATTAATGCCATGCAAGAAGAGCTGGGACACTTCAAGAGGAATGAAGTATGGGATCTTGTACCAATGCCTGATGGAATAAATGTGATCGGCACCAAGTGGGTTTACAAGAATAAATATGATGAACAAGGAGTGGTCACCAGAAATAAGGCTAGACTGGTTGTCCAAGGTTACACTCAGGTAGAAGGAATTGATTTTGATGAGACTTTTGCTCCTGTGGCCAGACTGGAATCTATCAGGTTACTCTTAGGTGTGGCTTGTAATCTCAAATTCAAGTTATTCCAGATGGATGTAAAGAGTGCTTTCTTGAATGGGTACTTGAATGAAGAAGTTTATGTAGATCAACCCAAGGGGTTTATTGATCCAACATTTCCTAACCATGTCTACAAACTAAGGAAAGCTCTTTATGGATTAAAGCAAGCACCTAGAGCTTGGTATGACAGGCTTACTGAATTCTTGTCTCTGAATGGTTACAGAAAAGGAGGAATTGACAAGACATTGTTTGTCAAAGAGGAAGGAGGAAAACTGTTGATAACTCAAATATATGTTGATGACATAGTGTTTGGTGGGATGTCAGAAGCAATGGTTCAACATTTTGTGAAACAGATGCAGTCTGAGTTTGAGATGAGTCTTGTTGGTGAACTCAGCTATTTTCTGGGTCTGCAAGTCAGACAAATGGAAGGCTCCATATTTATATCTCAGAGCAAGTATGCAAAGAACATAGTCAAGAAGTTTGGTCTGGAGAATGCTAATCACAAGAGGACACCTGCTCCTACTCACCGGAAGCTGTCCAAAGATGAACATGGAGTGATTGTGGATCAAAGCTTATACAGAAGCATGATTGGAAGCCTACTGTATCTCACAGCTAGCAGACCTGATATCTCCGTTGCTGTAGGAGTTTGTGCCAGATATCAATCTGAACCTAAGGTTAGCCACATGAATCAAGTGAAGAGAATTCTGAAATATATGAATGGTACTAGTGACTATGGCATACTATACAGTCATGGATCAGGCACTGAACTAAGTGGATATTGTGATGCTGATTGGGCAGGGAGTCCTGATGATAGAAAAAGTACTTCTGGAGGATGCTTCTTCTTAGGGAACAATCTTATCTCGTGGTTTAGCAAAAAGTAGAACTGTGTGTCTCTCTCTACTGCTGAGGCTAAGTACATAGCAGCAAGAAGTAGTTGTTCACAACTGGTTTGGATGAAGCAAATGTTAACTGAATACAATGTCAAGCAAGATGTCATGACATTGTACTGTGATAATCTGAGTGCAATCAATATCTCCAAGAACACAATTCAACATAGCAGGACTAAGCATATTGACATACGTCATCATTTTATAAGAGATCTGGTTGAAGATAAAGTGGTTGCTTTGGAACATGTTGCTACTGAAATGCAATTAGCTGATATTTTTACTAAGGCCTTAGATGCAAATCAATTTGAAAATTTAAGAAGCAAATTAGGGGTTTGCATATATGAGGATTAGTAGATTTTTTTTGTGTGCAGGAAGGTGGTTTTTGGTGCAGGTGTCTTATGTGGTGAAATTGACAAAATAAGAATGTTTGGAAACATACAAGAACATTTTTATTGCTGGAAATACTCAATATTACAATATTTGTGAAACTACAAGCAATTATTTTTCATGTTTGGATTCAGCTATTCATTCCAACCCCCTGAGTGAATGAAATTAACCCAATCTTCATCTGCTTCATCCTCAGAATCATGTAGTTGCACATGAGCCTTCTTGTTGGTCTTCATCCTTGTTTCTATTTTTCTTCTTGTCCTTGTTGCCCCTGTAGAGGATCCACCTGTTGTCATTTCTTTGGACTTCATCTCCTTTGGTTTAGTGATCTTGTTCTTCTGGTCTTGCTTCAACTGACCCTTGTGTGTTTCAACTGTCTTGGAGGACTGACTCATGTTTCCTTCTCAGATTGGCTGTTGTAAGAAGCAGTCTGGTGTAGTTTTTATAATTCAAATGGAAACCCTTGTTTGTACCGCTTGGTCAGTCAAAGTTGTTTGGTGTCTGTGCACCTCTCTCTGTTGAGTAATGTGTCACTCTTTCCAAGCTGAGTTCAACAGTTTTTTTTGGAATTTGACCATGTTTGACTCAGTGTCAGAACATTGGGCTTGCTGACTAGTGTCCTCTTGATAATTTTTGTATGGTTCTTCTGGATTTATCTTTTTTCTGTTGGTTGTCCAATTGTAGCTAAAAAGGGGGAGAGAAGAGCCTAGTTGTTGATAGGTGTGTTTTTGGTTTCTTTGCTTAAGGGGGAGTTTGAGTTTTGTTCAAGCTGCTGAATGTTAGTGTTATGTGTTATGGTGTGTTTCTGCTGCAGGTATCTCTGATGTGTGCTGATATTATTTTAGCCAAAATTAGCCAAAGGGGGAGATTGTTAGTTCTGTTATTGGCAACAATTTTGGTAAAACCATGTGTTTGATCAAGATGTCATGTCTGATGTCTTAACACGTGCTTCTAACATTCTGCTTGTGGTGTGTTGTTGGGTATTGCAGTTTTTGTGCATGATGTCAAGACTGATGTCTTAACATCTGTTGACAGAACATTATGCTCAGTCTGTTATTTGTTTTAGGGCTGCGTGTTAATTGTTATGTTTTGAGAGATTCTGTTTGAGAGATTGCAGGCGAAATTCTTGGAGAAGATTTATTCAGATGCAATCGTTTGTTTCTATATTTAGGGCGAAAAGATTTAAAGATAAAATCTGGTTTTATTGTGCATCAAATCTGAGTTTTTCACAGAGCCCAAGCCCAAGAATATGTTTCTATTTAAAGACGTATCAACCCTACTTAGAAGTGACGAATACTAGAGATAAAAGACTGAGTGTCAAGTGTTAGGGTTTGTGTTTTCGTCTGTTATTTGTGAGCCATTCATTCATCTATTTTGATGTTTGAATTGGACTGATTTAGTTGAGTTGTAATTTGTCCACTCAAAGCTTATAAGCACGAGTGTATTGTTCTTGGTTGAAGCTTTTAAGCAAGATCAAGGTATTGTCATTGAAGTGTGTCTTCTACTTTCTTTATTGTATGTTTTTATCACTGCTGTGATTGAGGGGGAGTGAGAGGTGTCTCATATCTGAGAGTGTCTTAGATAGAAGTGTCATTAGGTAGTGATTAAGTGAGTAGATTGTCAACTTATGTGTTGGCTGTAGAGTCTATGAATTGATACTACTAATAGTGGACTTCCTTCCTGGCTTGGTAGCCCCCAGACGTAGGTTGTTAGACCGAACTGGGTGAATAATTCTCCGTGTTTATTTATTGCTTTTAAGTGTTGTTCTTTTACTGTCTTGTTCATACAACAGATATTGATGTTGTGACATCTCACTTAACATCACATATCTGATACCAGAATTTCAAAAAGGTTTGTCAAAAGCTCTATCATGGTATGATAGGCTCTCTTCTGTATTTGACTGCCTCTCGTCCAGATATTCTGTTTAGTGTATGTCTGTGTGCTCGTTTCTAATCAGATCCAAGGGAAACTCACTTAACAGTTGTTAAGAGAATCCTAAGGTATCTAAAGGGAACAACTAACCTTGGCTTGATGTATAAGAAAACATCAGAGTACAAGCTTTCTGGTTATTGTGATGCAGATTATGCTGGAGACAGATTAGAAAGGAAAAGTACTTCTGGAAACTGTCAGTTTCTGGGCAACAACCTCGTCTCTTGGGAAAGCAAAAGGCAATCAACAATTGCACTATCTACTGCAGAAGCAGAATACATCTCAGCATCACTTTGCACTACCCAGATGCTCTGGATGAAGAATCAACTAGAAGATTTTCAGATTCACGAGGGTAACATTCCTATCTTCTGTATAACATAGCTGCTATTTGCATTAGTAAGAATCCTATTTTACATTCTCGAGCTAAACATATTGAAATTAAACATCATTTCATTAAAGACTATGTTCAAAAAGGGATTTTAACTCTAAAATTTATAGATACAGACCATCAGTGGGCTGATATTTTTACAAAACCCTTAGCTGAAGATAGATTTCAGTTCATTCTGAAAAACTTAAATAAGAACTTTTGTCCAGAATAAATTTATCAGAATGTGTTTAATCTCCTTCTGTAAAAATATATTATGAAGTTAAGCAAATATTTTTAATTTATTTATTTGTCTTTCTGAACAAAGATACTTCTATATGTTATAAGATGTCTTGATCAGAAATTTGTCTAGTCAGATACCTCTTGGTATTCTTGACTTTGGGAACATCAAACGTGTTCACTTAAACAGACGGCTATGATTTTCTTGTGACACTTGTCCAATATCAAATCATAACTTATTGTTGAAGAGTTACCTCGAGCATTGTGATTTCGTGAGACTAGGTTCTAAAATAATTATTCCCTATTACTCCCTATTTTTTTATAATCATCAATTTCTCTCTTTAAATACCCACTATATCACTATCACACACTACGATACTCTTTCACTTCCCACACTTTTTTTCTTAGAAACCCTAAACCCTAAAATGCCTTTGTGTTTCGTAACTTCATCATCTTCATCAATGGATCATCAACAACAAAGTGTATACAGCTTCTCTCAACAATCACAACATACAGAATCATCTCAAATGGCTTCCACTACTGCTCAACCTACTTCGACGTTGCTACATCATTTACTATCTACTTTCTAGAAACCAGTTGAAGTTCATATTGTGGATCTTCCACCTCACATTTATCTCGCGACTCCTTTTGCAGAATTGGAAGTTCTTTGTGAATGGTTGGTAGACTTTGATAATCTACTTGAAAATGGAATAGACTTGTTTAAGGAACTGAATGCTCAAGGTTGGAGAAATTACTTTCATCGTCTCTACGGTCCCATCTTCCCTAACCTAATCAAGGAATTTTGGAAATTTGCTAATGCTGATGAACACTTCATCGTATCATATGTTTTGGGAAACAAATTCATCATCACAGAGAAATCTATAGCTACCTTACTTGGAATGGAGAACTCTGGTGGAAAGTGTATCTATAAGATGCGCTCAAAATCAAATTTTCTCACTGAAGTGATAAACCCATCCATCTTCACTCAATCATCTGATGGAAAACCACCCTTTAAGAGCTAGGATCTATCTAAAGAGCTTTGCATCTGGCTCAGGATCATTCTGGGTTGTATCCATCATTGACCTTCTTCAAGTTCATTTGACTTCATCAACACTGATCAGAAATACATGTTGTATAATCTGATGAAAGGTGAAAAGATTTCCCTCCCTTCCATTCTCTTCAAATACCTCATAGATTATGTAAAAGAAACCAGAAATGATTCAAAGAAGCTCAAAAACTACATTCCTCTTAGTAGACTTATCTCAGATATTCTGATTGAAAGTGGTATGATTGATCATCTGGCAAATTTGAACGTCAAAGATGAATTAGCTATTATAACTAGAACGCATCTGAATAGCAGAAATATAAAGAGGGTGCAAATTATCAATGAGATCAGAGTTGAGCCAAGTATGGTTATAGATTGGAACAGTTTAAGGTCAAGGAGAATGATAATCGATGGATTTCCCCTGTTCACCAAGCATGACGCTAGAGAAGCTATAGAGGAGTGCATTAAGATTCGTGAAGATGAAGGATATGATATGTCTGGATTTCGGTTTGAAGATCTACCAGATAACCCCCCTGATCTGATGAAGAAGAAAAAACTCCATACCAAGACACCTCAGAAGAAGAATGTCAAGAAGCAAAAGAAAGGTTTGCATCTGAGTGAAGCTAGCACGAAGAATCCTTCACTGGCAACCTATCCATAACAAACAAGTAAGTTTTCTGATTCTTCTTTGACTGCATATGTTCTTTCTAATAGAAATGTATCTTCATCAATTCCAACACCACCTCCAATATTTCCAACCTTAGTTACAACCTCATCCATCCCTCTTTCTGAACCACCATTATCTCATATAATTCCATCTTCTGCGCCATCTATACAACTTCCACCTCAAATATTCCAAACCACTTTCACTCAATCAACTCCCACCATCTCTTTACCATCAACTTCTAACATCATCACTCAACCTATTCCTACAACCAATTTTGGAGATTATTACTACAAAACCTATTCCAACAAACAACCCTCAATCACCCACATCCTCAACCTCTCCACACATAAATATAGTAACCATATAAAATAATCCTGACCCTTCTTCACCAAAACCAAACTCTGATTCAGACTCTGACCAAACACTTTCCAATCTAGTTGCTTCTGATGAAGAAACCCAAACCCTCCCTGAAAATCAAACTTCTGATCTTTCCCCTCATAACTTTGATGAAGTCGTTTCTGTTTTTAAAGACAATGTAGTTAGGAGATTTAAGAAACTTTCTGATGAATCCAGTTCTAGCGCTAACCCTTCTACTCTGGGTGCTACCTGGATCGATTCAATAAATGGATGTCTATGGAGTTTCAAAAGATCAAAAACTTTTCTATTCAAACAAAAGAACACTTTGCCCAGCAAGCAAAAGAAAGATTGGAAGCTCAGAGAGAAGTTGAAGAAAAGTTAGCTGCAGAAAGGGAACTAGTTGAAAGACCAGCTATGGAAGCTCTTGATAGAGAAGCTGAGAGACAAGCGAAGGAAGCTCAAGATTTATCTAAAAAAGAAGCTGCAATGAAGAATCAAGAAGATGCTCTGAATGCTATTGAACGCTCTGATAATCCTACCTCTGATCCAGTGTTGAAGACTCTGGAAAGCATTTAAAAGGAACAAGAGTTGTTCAGAACTATAACGGATAAGCAAGATGAAGTTATATCCAGCATTTAGAATGTGCTTGCTCAGATTCTTCAGGGGCTCCCTCCTCCACCTCAACCTTAGACACTTTCTAAGCTACCCCTTAGTTACTTTTTTTTGTTTTTGTTTTGTTTACCTTTTTTATTATGACAAAAAGGGGGAGTAATATTAATGAAGAAATTATTTTGATAAAAATATCTTATTCTCTGAATCATAATTTTGACATTCTAACATAATAAATGCACACAATCCTTCTTAGAATGTTTTTCAGGAACGATATTGAAATTCTGGCAATCATGACTAACTAATGAATCTGATAAGAACCAGACTTGAACCTGCTTTGATAATTGATTAGATATCAGGCTCTGTTATCCCAAATCTGATAAGATCTTTATAATCAGGCTCTGTTATCCCAAATCGGATAATATTTTTTATAAGTCTTAGATTCATGGGGAGCTTGATAAAGGGAAGTTATTTCTAAACTTATAGCTGTCGTCACCTATTGATTATTTTTGTACGAAATTGTTTCATCAAAATACATTGTTTTGTCATTATCAAAAAGAGGGAGATTGTTAGAACAATATTTAGTTCTACTGGTTATCTCTAAGTTTTGATAATAACAAAGTAGTATTTGTGTGAAAACAATTTTAGTACTCTACCAGTTTGTTATTCTGAAGTTTTAACAAACAGGTTCTGACTCTGATATAGAGACCAGGTTCTGACTCTGACCACATGCAACGTCATTCTGGTATGACAAAGGTCGTTTTTGCACCAAAGAAGTAAGTCTGCTTCTGTACCTACTCACATTCAGAAAGATTCTAAGAAGACAATATGTTGCTGCTGCAAAACTCTCTTGGATTTTCCCTCTGAGCGTGACTCTGATGTTTTACGTCTGAAGAATTAAGTTTTTGAAGACTAAGTGTTGAAGACTCTAAAGACTTAAGTTTCTGAAGACTAAGGGTTCTGAAGACTAAGTGCTAAAGATTCTGAAGACAAGGTTATGGTGAACAAGTTCTGAAGAATCTGAAGACTTAAGACTCTGAAGACCCAGTGATCAACTCTTCTACTCATGCTTCAAACATCTCTATCCAGAAGCCTCTGATGTACAGAAAATAAGATCAAAATTTTATGAGGGAAATAGTACCTAGTACATATCAAAACGTTTCATTCCACTACCATTCCACTACCCTAATTTTGTGGTACAAAGGACAACTTTTATGTATGATTTTCATCCCTACGTAATGATATTCTTTCAAGTCGCCAGCTCACTCAAGGATATTCCTGATCTGCCCTCCAACGGATCTTTTACTGGCTATATAAGGACTTGATAACTTGAAGAAAATTAAAGTAAGTGAAGCACTACAACACAACAATGCAAGAACACAACAACTGAAATTCATACTGTGTTCAAATTTTCTTTAAATATTTTTAAGTTTTTCATTGTGTTTATATCTGCTTGTGTAGAAGCATTTCATTGTAAACATTTATTTTTCACAAACTGTTGTTTGTAATTCCTTAAGGGACCAGTTAGGTTAGAATCCTTAAGAAAACTTAGACAATTTGTCTTTGTGGTCGTTAGTCACCAGTTGTTGCTAGTGCAGTTTGTAATCAGTTGATTATAGTGGATTAAGTCCTTATGTATAAGGAAAAATCACCTTGGCGGGTGGACTGAATTAGCTTGATAGTTTTCAAGTGAACCAGGATATATAATGTGTCTCTCTTGTTTAGTTTCTTTGTGATTTCATTTTTAGTTTCATAAAAAGCTTTCAAGTTTAAAAACCCAATTCAAACCCCCTTTTCTTGTGTTTTTCTCGTACCTTCATAGTAATCTTAGAGAAATCCTTGATAAATCGTCGGTAGAAACCGACGTGTCCAAGAAAACTTCGGACTTCCCTAATGGTTTTTGGTGGTTGGAGGTTTTCTATAATCTCTATCTTATCTTTGTCAACCTCAATGCCTCTCTCTGATACTATGTGCCTTAGTACTATACCTTATTTTACCATGAAATGGCATTTCTCCCAATTTAAAACTAGGTTAACTTCTACACACCTTTCTAGGATTTCTCAAGGTTGGAAAGGCAGTTTTTAAAATTGGACCCGCACGTCGAGAAATCATCCATGAAAACTTCCATGATTTCGTCAAGGAAATTAGCGAATATTGATATCATACAACGTTGGAAAATTGTAGGGGCATTGCATAGCCCAAATGGCATTCGTTGATAGGCAAATGTTCCCTAGGGGCATGTGAAGGTTGTTTTCTCTTTTTCATCTGGGTGAATATGGATTTGGAAAAATCCTGAATACCCATCTAGATAGCAAAAATAAGAGTGTCTAGCTAAACGTTCAAGCATTTGATCTATGAATGGAAGGGGAAAATGGTTCTTCCGGGTTACTTTGTGTAGCTTTCTATAGTCAATGCACATACACCAACCATTTCTACACGTTTTGCTACTCATTCTCCTTTTTCATTTTGCACAATTGTGACACCTCCTTTCTTAGGTACCACGTGTATAGGGCTCACCCACTTACTATCAGAGATTTGGTAGATTATTCTAGCTTCAAGTAATTTTAGCATTTCTCTCTTGACCACATCACTCATTATAGGGTTTATCCTTCTTTGGTGTTCTCTAGAGGGTTTAGAATTTTCCTCTAGCATAATCTGGTGCATACACATAGGCGAACTTATCCCCTTTAGGTCAAAAATGGTATAGCCTAGAGCTATGAGATATTTTTGCAGGACTTCTAAAAGTTGATTGGTTTCGTTACTGCTCAGATTTGCACTAACTATAACAGGACGATTGAGTTCTTCATCTAAGAATTCATATCTCAGATTCTTGGGTAATTCCTTAAGCTCTATTGATGGCTTCTTAGGACCAGGCATATGGTATGGGGTGAGTGCTAAGGATTCGTAAAGACTGTCATCTATATAGGGTGTCATTGGTTTAAGTCCATCATCCTCTATTATAGGAGTTGAGGGAAGTTTTATCATTGATGTTGGTGTTTCTACGTCTAACTCTCTTATGCACTCATAAATGATATCGATGGCGCAACATGAGTCATCTACAGCAGGTGCTCTTAGTAATTTGGATAAGATGAATTCTACTTTTTTTTTACCTACCTCAAAGGTCATTTTTCCTTTTTTTTACATCTATTATGGCTCTGGCTGTTGATAGGAATGGTCTTCCTAGAAGGATATGGATTTCTTCGTCTTCTTTAATGTCCATAACAATGAAGTCTGTTGGAATGTAAAGTTGGCCAATCCTAACTAGAATGTCTTCCAATATACCGATTGGATACTGAACTGATCGATCAGCTAATTGAAGGGACATCCTAGTTGGTTGTATATTTCCTAGGTTCAACCTATCACACACAACTAAAGGCATTAAACTAACACTGGCTCCTAAGTCCAGTAGTGCTTTATCAATAACTTGACTTCCTAAAACACATGGTATAGAAAAACTTCCAGGGTCTTTCTCTTTTTTGGCTAATTTGTTCTCAGTGATCGAATTGCATTCTAATGGTTTAGGATCGTCAAGTTTTCATTTGTTGGTTTAGATATCCTTCAAGAATTTAGCATACAAAGGTATTTGAGTGATAGCTTCAGTGAAAGGAATCTCGACGTGGAGTTTCTTAATCACTTTTACGAACTTTTTGTATTGGTTATCTAGTTTGGTTTGTTTAAGTATTTACGGGTATGGAATTGGTGGTTTATAAGGTAGTGGTGGTATATAAACTTAGTTATCATTCTCTGCCTCCTTATTTTTAGTTTCTCCCTCTCTCTGCTTCTCTGGTTCCACTACTCGGTTTTCACGGGTAGTCACAACGTTTACCTTTAGAGGCTCAGGGTATTTTGGCAAATCGTTATCCAACCTAGGATCTGTAGGTCCATCATAGGTGGTTCTTCTTCGTAGGGCAATAGCATTAGCATGGCCTTTAGGGTTAGGTTGAGGTTGTCCAGGGAATGATCCTCCTGGCGTAGCCTGAGCAGCTTGTTGTTGTGCTACTTACAAGATTTGGGTTTCCAACATCTTGTTGTGTGTTATCAAAGAACCAACCTTGGTGCCTAATTAGGTAATCAGCTCATTCATATGAATGTTCTGGTTCATGAATTCTTTGTTTTGCTGGGTTTGAGCTAAAATAAAGCTCTCCATGATCTTTTCTAGGTTTGATTTCTGAGGAGTAGCTTGCGTAGGCAGGGTTGGTCTTTGAGTTTGGAAACCTGGTGGTCTCTGAGGTGTAGTGTTTTGGGTAGGGTTATTATTCTTATATGAGAAATGTGGACGATTCCTCCATCCAGGGTTATAAGTATTTAAATATGGGTTTCCTTAGGCATAATTGACCTGATCTGAGCTTGGTTCAGCTAGAAGACTACATTCAACAGTGATATATCCTTGGGTTCAACAGATTTCGCATCCGGGTTGGACTGCAGCAATGATAGCTATAGGATTAGCGACTAAAATTTTGACCTTTTGGGCTAGGGCGTCCATCTTGGCATTCATATGATCTAGGCAACTTACTTTGTATATACCTCCTTTAGTTTTCTTCTTCTCCGCTGAAGCTCGTTTTGTCCCCCATTGATAATGGTTTTGACCATGTCTTTAATGAGCGCACATGCTTCAGGGTAGGGTTTATTCATCAGTGCACCACCAGCCGCGGCATCGATGGTCATCTTCGTATTATAGAGAAGTCCATTATAAAAGGTATGAATAATCATCCATTTTTCCAAGCCATGGTATGGACAGGCTCTTAATAGTTCATTATACCTTTCCTAAGCGTCGAAAAGAGATTCGTCATCTTGTTGAGTAAATCTGATTATTTGGTTTCGCAGGACAACAGTCTTGCTGGGTGGAAAGTATCTAGCAAGGAATACTTTCTTCAGGTCATTCAAAGTGGTGATTGAGTTTGCTGGGAGAGAATCTAGCCATGATCTTGCTCTATCTCTGATGGAAAAAGGGAATAGTCGTAGACGTATTTCCTCAGGAGAAGCACCATTGCTTTTCAATGTATCAGCTAATTGAATGAATACTTGTAAGTGTTGGTTCGGGTTCTCTGTTGGAAGACCAGCAAACTAGTTTTGCTATACGATTTAAATAAAGCGGGTTTTAATTCAAAGTTATTAGTTGGAATTGTAGGTTTAACAATACTAGAATGAAGTTCTTAGTTAGAAGGTATTGCGAATTCCTTAAGCGGTTCTCGGTCTTGTTCTTCTACCACTGCTCTCCTAATTCTTTGGAGCAAAAGTCAGGTGTGTGCATATCTTTCTGGTTCGGCTATTAGATCTTCTAAAGTTCTGGTACTGCAAATTTTTCACATTTACCGACAAAGGGTGCCTTAGTCTAGACGGTGTAACAATCAGGGTACAATATCTGACGCAATTGGTCCCCAACAACGGTGCCAAAAACTTGATGCGTGCTATCCACAAGTATACAGAGTGTATCAGAGTAATATAAAAGGTTGTCGAATCCCACATAGACCTAATGGTCAATCTATCGTCTTCTATTGCTACGGTGTTTATCTAAGGCGATCGTAAAAAGATTTTGGAATGGATAAAAAATAAAATTACATGGATTTAATAAATTCAAAGGTGCAATACTGGAATGTGACTTTCGTCAATCAACGGAACTCCTATTATCTCTAAATAGAACTTCTTACAGGGCAATATTTTCTTCCAAGAAAAAGAACTTAATTAAAAAGGAACTGGTTCTTTCAATTTTTCGGAACCAAATTTAATATTTAAATCTACAATGTCCTCTCACGCGTAACCAGTTGCGTATTGTGTTAAAGTAGAAAATCTTTTTTTTAGTAATCACCTCTTTAGCTCAGTTTAAAAGTAATCTTGATGGAAACTTTAAATTAAAAGGGTTTCCAACATATGCTCAGCCAACCGGATTCTAAACCTATAAACACGTCCGAAAATAGTTTCAAAATCACCTTATAGTAATATTAAACTCTCATAATTAATTAACAAAGTGCTTTCATGGTTTTTATTAATAAAAAACTAATCAATTTTAACTTAAGTGTCAGACAGCTTTCGATCCTACCCGACGTGTCACGATTCTACTTTCGTAGTAACCAATCAAATTAATTGTGGAAAAATTGTATTAAAATCAAAACAGCCCCAAGAGTAATTCTATAGAAACAACTTATGGAGTACCGTCGAAACAACGGTCCTCACATTCCAGCATTAACGAAATTAGATGAACATGGTACCGGTAAACATTTTGGCTTTTTTTTGGAAAAAGGGGTTAAACATAATAAGTGTTTTGATTGAAATAAAGGGTGTGCGATAAAAGTAATCAAAGTAAGCGGTGCAGTGAAAGCAACGAAAGTAAAGCAGTGCGGATAAAATAAACAAAGTAAAGCAGTGCGAGGAAAGTAAACAAAGTAAAGCGAGAATTAAACGTGCAAGGAAATAAAATAAGGCAAGTAAATGAGCAAGGCGAATAAAAGGTAAATAATGTTGAAATTAATAAGAACCTGCTCCAATCGGACACTTGAATTTTGATTCAGGAAATAACTTCAGTAGAATGTAAATGACGGCAAGATTAAAAATGATAAAATAAAGAGTGCTCCAAACTCAAATACAACAATGGTGCAATAATCCTCTGGTGACAAGAATTGTTACTTTTATTAGTGAATTTATGCCTAAGGTTGTAGCTAAGCTTGGATGGTTTATATGGTGAAAACTAAGTCCTATTTATACTAGAATTAAGCCTTGGAAACCAAGTAGCCACTGCAGAATTCGTGTGAGGGAAAAAAATGAGAAAGTGGGATGATTCTCCAACTGCCAATTGACTGGGGCGTCAAAGGCAAAGATGGCGACCGCCATGTCGGGGTGGCGAACGCCATCTTCACAAAACCTCCAAGAATTGGTCTTTGTGACCGTTGCCACATGGGACACATCATTTTCCACATGGCTACCTCCATGGCGAATGCCATCTTGGACGTCGTGTGTGTAAATTGCTCTTATTTCACTGTTTTTCCTCTGTTTCGCTTTGTTTCTTCAAGTATGGCTCTCTCTTGGCTATGTACCTGAAAACCAAAAAAAATACCAGTATAACACTAGAAATGACAATAAAACAACGGTAAAACATGTGCAAGTCGAGCCAAATACGTGGTGTGTTTCAGTGTCATCACGTTGAAAAGCTAAGAGAAAGAGCTACAACTTTTCTGTTGAAGCCAAGAGCTGATTCGGAGTGAAAGATGGTAAAATAATTTTTTGAAGTTTCAGACCTTTATAAAATAACTATTTTTGGGCCATGTTTGGGCCGGTTTTATGTTTTTCAACTTGGTTTGAATTGAAATTGTGAATCCATATTTTGTATAAGTAAATCAGCAGCAGTACTGTTCACGGTATACACTATTCACGAGAAAAATATTACGCTTTGTACGATTGTAATGGAGAACTAATTCCCAAAGGCAAATTATGCTGCTTACGGGTTCCATCGCTTTGAGGTTATTTAATACCAATTTAAATTTGATTTATGTTCAATCCTTTTATATGAAGTAATTTGCTTAATTTGATTTCTTTCGTTTGCTTAATTTGATTGTTGTTCATATGATAGAATTGATTAAATTTGATTGTATGCATGTTCCTAATTTTAATCGCGTGTTAACTTAGCTTCTTCGTTAGCCTTCGCCTAATCTTTAAACTATCATGGTTAATGTGTGTTCGCATGCGATTTTCGCGCGAACAACTGCTGGCCTCCTATCGCAGGTTTACTTGCGGGATCGGCCACAGAATCCCAGAACAAATGGTCGAAGTGTAAGTCTTGTTGATATGATGGTTTTTGATTTGGAGGAAATTGGAAACAACTTGAAAAATAAATACGTGAACTGATAAATAAGTAAACAAGTGAATAAATGGCAAGATATCTTAAAACGGCTCTCAAACTAAAGGATACAATTGGCCAAATGCGGAAAAAGAAGGCCCTTCTCGACAGCAAGGTTGTATATGAGAAGCAAACAAGTGAATAAATTTCAAGATATCTTGCCATTTATTCACTTGTTTGCTTATTTATCAATTCGCGTATTTATTTTTCAAGTTGTTTCCAATTTCCTCCAAATCAAAAACCATCCTATCAACAAGACTTACACTTCGACCATTTGTTCTGGGATTCTGTGGCGGATCTCGCAAGTAAACCTGCGATAGGAGGCCAGCGGTTGTTCGCGCAAAAATCGCATGCGAACAATGTGGTAGACATGAACATAATTCATATGATATTGATAGCGCTTGTCTAATTGATCTCATAATCGAATAGGATCGAAGTCGCTTAGGGATTAGTGTTATGATAACTGATGATAAGTCGGAACCCGAATCACTAGGATTAGCCATTTTAGCTTATTTGATAATACTTATTTTCCCCTGCGTTCTAAATCGAAACCTAAACCCCCCATAAATTGTTACTTTAGTTGGTTAATTCAATACAAGAATCCTTGTAATACGACTCGGGCTATTATCGCTAAACTACCGTTTTTAAAATTACTTGTTTTGATACGTGCGCGACATCATATCAAATTGGCGCCGTTGCCGGGGATTCTTGTCAATTTAGCCAATAGTTTAGTCTTAGGTATTTTTGTTTGATTTTTCTGCATTTTAGCCTTAGGTATTGCAGCAATCCTGCGATTTCACGACCGGACGTCTGAAAACCCGGTTTTTAGGAAAATTGTGTCCTTTTCGAAATTTGTGTCCCTCAAAATCTCAAATTCATCATTTTTCTATTTTTTATGAATTTTTTTACTGTTTTCATAGTTTGATAAAATTCCAAAAAAAAAACTCAAAATTCTTATTTTACTTAATTAGATTAAATTTCGTGGTTTTGTATTTTTCTGAATTTATTTTAATCATATTTCTTCTTTGGTTTTGTTTCTGCCTATATAGGGACATTGTTGGCATTTTCGCATTTGTTGTTGCATCGCTGCATTAGTCCTGGCTATTAGGTCTGCTTGTTCTGACCTTTTTTATTTTGATCCTGAGGTAGAGAGAGCCTTGCACGCATGCCTTATAAGTAATCATGCTAGCAATAGTTCACCACCCCTTAGCGATTGTGATTGTGATTATTTGTTTTCACATTGCTTGTTTGATTTTGATTCTGAACTTGTTTTTAATAATAACATGGCTGAACAAAAAACATTAAGAGAGTTTGTTGCTCCTGGTGTTAATTACAATGGTTTATGTATTAAATATACTGGTGTTGCTACTCTTTTTGAATTAAAATCTGGTTTAATACACTTGTTGCCAAGGTTTAGTGGTCTTGCAGGTGAGGATCTGCATAAGCATTTGAAGGAATTCCAGGTTGTTTGTTCTACACCATTGAGGCCTGAAGGAATCACAAAAGATCACATCAAGCTGAAAGCCTTCCTGTTTTCACTACAGGGTGCTATCAAAGATTGGTTATACTATCTTGAGCTGAATTCTGTCTCAACTTGGAATGATTTAAAGAAAGTTTTCCTAGAGAGATACTTTCCTGCCTCTAGAGCTACCTCAATCCGGAAAGATATATGTGGTATTAGACAGCTTGACATGGAATCATTGGCTGAATATTGGGGAAGATTCAAACATTTAGTGTCCAGTTGCCCCAAGCACCATATTACTGAATATTTACTTATCCAATATTTCTATGAGGGATTGCTACCAATGGATAGAAACATTTTAGATGTTGTTAGTGGTGGAACACTTGTTGATAAGACTCCAATTACATCCAAATCCTTGATTGAGAATATGTCAATCAACTCCCAACGTTTCACAACTAGAAACAATCATGTCCAAACAAAAGGGGTGAATTAGGTTCATGTTTCTTCTTTCAACAAGGCCTTAGAAAATAGAATTGACGAGTTGACCTCTTTAATAAAACATTTGGCAGTAGGTAAAGCTCAAACAACAGCAAAGTTATGTGGTATTTGTACTTCTTCCGACCACCCGGCCGATACATGTCCAATTTTGCAAGATAAAAAAATCACTGGGTTGCCTCAAGCATATGCTGCGGTCGCTCCCGAGGATTTTCATCCAAGTACAAACGCGAAAGTGGCGCCGAAACAGAGTCGCCAGCAATGTGTATTTATCCCAAGAGAGGGAAAGGAAACACTGTGTAAACCTGAAGGGAAGGGAAAAGACATGGTCTCGCGACCAAGAGAAACGGGTAAGGGAGTCGGTTACGCGAGGGGAAGGTGTTAGCACCCCACACGTCCATCGTACTCGATGGGATCCATGCTTTCTGTCTCGATCAAAGGGTGTTGTCTTCTGGAGCTCCACTGCTACTGGAAAGGAGAAGAAACAGAAAAGGAAAGGAACGAAGAAACGAAGAAGAAAAGAAAAAGAAGTGACTCGATAGAACATCTCTCATCCTATGCCTACGTATTCCCTTATGCAATGGGAAAGTCAGAGTCGACGTAGTTCTGACACGAACTAAGGGGGAAGGTTGCTCGCCAAGACATCGTCGTCTTGTGCCTACGTATCCTCAATCGGACGAGAAAGAGGAAATTAGAGCAATCGTAGTTCGACCTAACGAGGTCGGTTAGTGTTTTTTTAAGCGACGGTAGATTCGCGTCCGACAGTCAGGGTCGATGCCTGTTTGCGACGAGATGGGAGTAACGTGCCCTTTTTCTGAAAAGGATTTGAACTTAACGATCCTGAAGGATGAAAAAGGTTTGAGTTTGTTTTTTGTGTTTTTTAGACAGAAGTGGATTGAAGTTAGTTCGTAACTTACATTGCACTAAAGTCTACCATGCGGGAACGAGTGAATCGCATGGTCGCCCCCAAATGGGACGTATGCTAAACACTCTAGAAGAGGAGGGGAGACCCCTCGTTCTTCATTTCCTACACTTAAGGCTCGAGCGCAATATTCGTTATATTTATTAAGTGTTTTAGAAGTGTTATGAGATGAGAAGAGAAGACTCAAGGAAAGAGAAACACTAAAGGGAAGCTAATTGTTCCTAATGTTGTCATGCAAAAGTGGCCCTATGGTTGAGGTAAAGGGGAAACAACTACCTAAGTTAGCATGCAAAACGAAAACCTAATGCTAATCCTACTCCAAGCTTAATTGAAAATTATGTTGGACTAGGTAGCTCTAAGGGAGAAACTCCAAGACTTAAACAAGTCTTGAGATTCATGGGAAGAGAAGGAGTGAAAGAGACGAAGGAGGAAAAGAGGCGAATAAACAAAAACAGCGGCTACCACAGCGCACATGCACCAAAACAGCAGTAAATCCAGCACCACATACCAAACAGCATTCCACAGCTCATGTTTAGCACAAAAATGGGTGTAAAAAGCCAAGCAGCAGCATATACAACAGAAGATATGCACATAAACAGCAGTAGAAACAGGGCAGCATGCAACATTTGAAGATGATTCAATCATGGCACTATGGACATGCATCCAACAACACATATTATTCAATCAATCATGATCACAATCATATCACCACATGGTAAACAACCTTGAAATTATCATGAAAGAATGCACAACTTTAAGTACATGAACGAACCAAATCAAGTATGCATCTCATTGAATTGAATGCAAGTAAGCATGCACAACACAACAACACCAGTAACACAAACATTAATTCACAATTAACATGCTCAAAGAGTGTGTGCAGAGTGTTCATCACATCAAGAAACAACAACGCAAACATGATCACAAACATTAAAAATCCAAGAGTCGCGTGTCGGAAAATTGTGTACATACAATGGTGTGAGGTGCAACAGCATCAAAATAGTCCACAAACATGTGTCATATCAATCCATGAAGATTAAAAGTGAAACGGGATCGAAACATGCTAAAAAATGCACAGAAAATTCACTCTGCAACAGTGTTAATCGGTTAACCAAGTGTGTTAACCGATTAACAGCTCAAAAATCAGCAGAAAATAGCAAAATACACTGGTTAACCGATTAACCAGTTTGCACTACAATTGGTTAATCGGTTAACCCTGTTGCAAGCTACAAAAATTAATTTGAAAAATCACTTCCAGCAGCAAAAATCACTTATGCAAACTTCTCCAATGATCATGTAATCAACAATGCACGAAAATTAAACTCAAACACAGTAATCAAACATCAATTAGATCCAATAATCACCAACATCAAGAATCACATTCAAGCAAAATGGATCAAAATCAAGAACAGCCAAAGATCTACATTGTATAAATTGCAAATAAGCTAAATCAAGTATAGATCTAAGGAAAACCAACCTACAAAGCTGAGATTTGCTCTGGTATAATTTGTGAACGAAAAATTGGTGGATCCAAACAAGAAAACCAGAGATCCTATGAGCTCCTTGCAAGTGAAAGCTGAAAATCCAAGCAATAAGCTAACAATGCTCCAAAATCACTTCTAATAAGCACTTCTGAAATTCCAGATCTAGATCCAAACGAAAATCACCAATGAAAAGCAAGAATGGAGTGATGATGAGAGGCTTAAGCTCAAGAATTAACAAGTTCCAATGAAGAACTTGTTAATCTCTATGGAGGAGATTTGAGTGTGGTTGAAAATGGAGGTTGAGAGTGAAAAAGTGAGAGAGAATTGAGAGAATTCTGAGAATTGGGAGTGAAAAATGATCTAGGTCCCCTAGAGGTTTGGAATTGATGAGATTAAATAACCCCTGGGTTAGGAGTTAAGTTTGGGTTTGGAGTGAGGTTAAGTGGGTGGAATTTGGGGTGAAAAATGAATTAGGAAATGAAAATGAGGAATTAGAGTAGAGAGAATTTAAATTTGGATGGAAAATCAACTCTCTCTAGATCCTTCTACTGGTTTGAAATGAGATTTGGTGATTAAAATTTGGATTAAAAAGATGCAGTGCTGAAAATGAAGCATTTGGGCAATTTTCGCCTTGGTTAACCGGCTAACCAAATTGCACTGCAATTGGTTAATCGGTTAACCCATTCAAATTTTCAAATTTTGTGCCAAAAGGAGGGAAACTTGGAGAATCACCTGATTCCACTTGTTCTGAACCACGTTAGACCTCTGAAACTTGCCATTTGATATTTCCACTGAGTAACACAAGAAAAGAACACAAATTCTTGCTGACACCTCGGGATATCCTGCTGTATTAATAATGCCTGACGCCGAATAACCAATCAAAAATTGACTGCCAGGGTTTCTGATCATCAAATCATCTAATGAGCAAAATAAATGCTCAAAAAGACTTTGAAAGCTGTTTGCTTGGCTCTGAATATTGCTGAAAATCAAACTGGGACCGATAACGCCATGAGCTGCTGAAAAATACTTTGATCCCATTCCCGAAAGAAATATGCAAATGCAGAAATAACGATGCACATGAAATGAAGCATAAGCCAAAAAGGTTAGAAACAAAAGGGCAAATTTTGAGGTGTTACAGCTACAACCCTTTATAATCAAGGTAACAGTCAGAGCAGGCACAACACTTCCGACCTATCCACTAATCGGTACCATCCCAACTGGAGAAACCATCCAAACCTTCGGTACGAGAATCCACAACCACAACAACCTAGCTTGAAATTGATGTTACCACCCCCACAAAACCCTCCACAAGTTGTAACCACTTCTTCCCCGACATCTGGACCTTCACTAAAGGAACTTATCAAGCAAATGGATGTGAATAGTCTCCAATTTTAGCAACGAACAAATTCTAGCATTCAGACTTTGCAGACACAGATTGGAAAGCTTGCCACTTTAATGAATTCCATGCAACAAGCTCAAGGATCAAACCAACTACCTTCCCAAATAGTAGTGAATCCAAAGGGCCCTAATGTGAATGCAATATCCTTGGGATCCGGAAAAGTTGTAGAACCATCCCCATAAAAAAAAAAGAAGTTGTTGAGGTCACACCTGAACTTGAACTTGAACCTTTTGTTATTGTTGAGCTTGAAAAAGAATATGTACCACTGATCCCTTTCCCACAAAGAGTAATGAAAAGTAAGAACATTGACGAGGAAGACACACACACACACACACACACACACAGAGAGAGAGAGAGAGAGAGAGAGATTTTGTATGTATTCAAAAAGGTGGCGGTGACCATTCCGCTTCTTGATGTGTTCAAGAAGATTCCAAAATATGATGAGTGTTGCGGTGAGAATCGAATATCAAGCTATTAACTAACTTGAATCACAAATCATGAATTTCACCACCGAGCTTTGATTTATCTAAAGGAAAGGAAAAGATCAAAATCCCTAAGTGCGTTATGTAACAACACAGCTAGAGATCTAAGGTTTGGGGGTTGGTTATACCTAGGGAAGATGTTAGCATCCTAAGTATCTGTAGTACTCTACAGGAACCTCTTGTTAGTATTTGTGTTATGCTAAAGTTTGCTTGCTAAAGGAAAGTGCTAAGGTAAAGACCTAAGTTATGTACACTAAGTATGCTCGCCAAGACATCACATCCCGTGCCTTCGTATCTTGACTCAAAGAATCAGAGCATTCGTAGTTCACCTTACTAAGGGTGAGGAACTCTTGATAATGATCAAGGTTCTAGAGGGAAGAGGTAAGTGTCTATGGCAAGACACCTACATAGAGTTCGGAGACTCTAAACCTAAGGCTAGGTTAAAAAGGGATAGGGAAGAGTAAGCATCCATAACCATGACACTTACATGGAGTGCGGCGACTCCAATCCTAAGGCTAGGATAAAAGGAAAAGGGGAAAGGAGCGAGCTAGGCTATATTATCCTAAACATGACATAGAGTCAATGGAGAGAATCCTTTCCTTTGGAAATAGTTAAGATAAGGTTTTTATACAGATTAGGCATCATGAAAATAGTATCAAGATAAGACAAAACCTCAAATGTCAAAACAGATTCATGGATAGGTATAGGGCAATCATCAAACAGGAAGTCAATACAAACTCACAAAGTAAAGTGTCATGATATATACAGGTATAACAAAGCATGTACAGCCAAATATAAACCAAAAAAATATACACGAATCAGCGAAAAGGTCAATAACCAAAATAAAATAGAAAAGATTAGAATGATTGGCAATCAAACATATTTTTTTGATTTTAGGAATTAAAGAAAACAATTAATTGAATTAAACTTAAATATTTAATAAAATTAATCATTAGATAGATTAATTAATATTAAATAAAAAAAGTTTAATAGAATTAATTAAGAAATAAATAAAATAATTTTTGAGTTTTTAGAATTAAGGAAAAGTTAATTTGAGATAATTAATTAAATTAAAGTCAAATATTTAATAAAATTAATACCTTAATGGATTAATTAGTATTAAATAAAAGAATTTAATAAAATTAACTAAAAAATATTAAATGAAAATATTTTGCATCTTTTATATAAGAGTAAAAAATAAAAAAATAAAATAAGATAAAATAAATAAATACTAAACTAAAATATAATATTAAAAAAAAACAAAAGGGCTAAGATGAAATAGCAAGCAGGAGGGTGTAAAAATCAAAATGCCCAGGCCCAGAAAGAGAGCCCACGTTGGGAAGAGGAGGGTCCACGATGGACCCTCAGTCAGGAATTGATCTCAAGATGAATCCTGGACGTCAGATCCTTCAAGGAGTCAACAAGACTCAAAATCAAAAGGTTGGGAAGCGAGGGTTCATTATAAAGAAAATAATGAGGTGCGCAGAATAAAAAAGATGATGCTGATGATGCATCATGATGATGACACATGTCATCATCAGAAACCCTAGCTGCAAAGAAGCTGACACATGGCAAGGATGTGTCCACAAGATTGAGAAAGTAAATAGTGCAAGGGTTAAAATGAAACAGTCAACTTCTCTCACTCTCTACGTTCACTCGTCTCACACTCTCATTCTCTCTACACATAACCCCCTCCGTCGGAACCCACAAAAGCTGCCAGAGAAGATGAAGTGCGGCGAAAACCGTCGTCTTCTCCGGCGAGCCACCGTCCAAACCCTAAAATTCTACACTAACCCTACTTAAATTTCCCTCCTCTTTCCAAATCTGAAGTTAGATTTCTCAAAAAAACAACGAAAACCCACAAATCAGCCCAATCCTAAAAGAAACCCTAAGTTCAAAAATCAACAAAACAGGCCAAAAAACACAACAGAACAAGGTACACTACTCGGAGGGGAAAACTATCCGCTGCCAACCAACCAGCCAAAGATCAAGCTTGGTATCAGAGCTTGAACCATAACTATAGGGAGAATGCCTATAGCCTGGTTACGAAGTCCAAAAGGAAGGCTTATTTCAAGCAAAATAACCTTTATACCTAACCTAGGAAACCTATCTGACTACCGAAATCAGATACGATGGATGAAAGATGTGGAGGATCATTTCAAAGAAACTGATCCTGACCTATCAGAAGAATATAAGGAAATGGGAAAATTACTAAAAAAGAATTTGAAGTTTCTAGCAAGATGACTGAAAAGATCACTGAAAAACTTCAAAAAATCTTAGAAGGCATCGAAATACTTCAAGAAAGATTTGAAGAAAAGCTATCTTTTTTAGATACTTTACCAGAAAATTATAAAGCAAATAGCCTTTATGACGCAAATAGAGAGCAAGGAAAAGCTCGACCACATGAAACCTGGGATCTTCATAGTAAAGATCACCTTACATGTTATAAGGAAGATAATGATCACCAATATCCTCATCTCTTCCATACTATGAATCCACAGCTTAATAACATAACAGACAAGTTATCTTATATTATCAAAAATAATTGTTATACTATCAAAGATTCTGAGGAACAGGATTCCCCACGGAGTCTTTCTACATTTTCCATAATAGAACAACCTTCTACTTCTGAAACAGCAGTAACTGTTCGACCACCATTAGGATACACCTAGATGGACGAAATCAGTGAAGCTCTTCAAAACCAATTAGAACAATTGGAACAACTTATGGTGTCTTTAGACATCAACAAAAACCATGACCAGGAGTCTGAAAAAAATAATCAAGTAATTTATGACTTTAGCTCGGACGAAGATTTCTCTGAAGAAAACCCTAACATGGTTAAAATAGAAGATATCCCTGAAACTTCTAATAAAAGAGGTAACCCTAACTGGTATTGGGAAAAAGAATTTATTCAACAAAAATACCAAAAAATTCCCAAAATATATGAGCCCCACATAAACCCTCTAAGTGGAACGGGAATTCTAAACATCGACTGTAGTTCAGATATAACAGGCGACCTTAGAACCTGGTATAATACCCAGTCCACACTGGTCCAATTAAACGAAGAATTAAAGGGATTACCACCAAAGGAAATCTTTAATTACCTTCGATATAAGTTATCAGGAAATGCCTCTAGATACATGTCAGACCTATCGGCAGAAGAACTAAACACCATTCCTCAAAGCTCATTAGAAGTAGTAGAATGGATGTTTACTCTCCTAAAAAGGGAATTCGGAGGGTTCAAAGATTCCTTAGCCTCGAAGATTGCTTTTTCTGATAATGCATATTGGAAGCTACTTAACCTTCAAATATGTAATATGTGTTATGTTAACAACTTTATCTGTGAATTCAGCAAATACTATTATCAGATGGATAAGAAAGCAAGACAGACCTATAAGGTTGAAGAAGTGCTCTTCAATAAACTACCACAAGAGGTAGCAAAAAAGATTACGGAATCATTCAAAACCCTCATAGAAAAGGGAACCATTGAAGACACTATAGGAGGAAGAATCACCGCCCTTAAAGAAGGGATGACAGTAAAATGTAGCGAAAAAATAGCAAAACGAGAAGCCAATATTAGTCTTTGCTGCAACAGAATACAAGAAAGGATTGGTACTTACGGATGTACCAAAAAACGGAAAAGATGGAATACTAGAAATAAACACTTAAAAGGGAAACGCTTTAGAAAAGGCTCCTATGAAAGATTTCAAAAAAAGGATAAGAAAAGATTTTTTCGGAAAAAATCTACTTACCCAAAAAGGAAAACTTGTCCAAAAGGAAAAAAATCATGCACTTGCTGGTTGTGCCATGAAGAATGACATTATGCAAATGAATGCCCAAAGAAGAAGGATAACCCTAAAAAGGAAGTCTTAAAAGCCATATTTGCAATGGGGTATGAACCCATTGAATCAGAAATTTCTTCTGATGAAGAAATATATGAGTGTTACACTCCGTCAGAAACTGAAGCAGATGACAATGACGAAAAAGATACTTGGTAAAGGAAACCCAAGTGCTACATTTATAAAAGCTCTGCTTGAGAAAAAAGAAATCTTAGCATACATAGACACTGGGGCTACGTTATACTTTGGAAAAAAGAGAATCTCACGAACATGGAAACATTTGGAGAAACCTAAAGAAATTATCGTTGCAGACAAGTCTAAACATCAGATTTGGTTTGTAATACAGGAAGTTTTACTAACTATAGAAGGATACAACTTCTATATCCCTACTATTTATTTACATGATTCAGGTCTTGATTTAATCATAGAAAATAATTTTTTAAAATTATATGAACCATTTACTCAAAGGAGTAACACAATTTCTCTACGTTGGAAAAATCTCAACGATCCGACAGAAGGAAAATTGGTTACTACCAAAATTATTTCAAAAAATGAAATTTTACAAATGATCTCAAACAATTTGAAAAATATTGGAAGTATTTGGGAGAAACACTGTTTCTTAGCTTCCATTGAAGAAAAACTTGATGATGTATGTTCGGATAATCCTTTGGATTCGCTGAAAAATACAAATCAAGAACTTATAGTCATTCGTCTTAAAAACCCGAATGATGAAGTCAATGTCCCTAATCGAATACCATACACGATCAGAGACATTGAAGAATTTAGAAAAGAATGTCAAGAACTACTTGAAAAAGAGCTTATACGCCCTTCTTCAAGCCCACATTTTGCACCCGCTTTTTATGTGGAGAACCACAATGAAATAAAAAGTGGGAAAAGAAGAATGGTGATAAACTATAAGAAACTCAATTTAGCAACAGTTGGAGATTCTTATAAATTACCACGAAAAGATTACATTTTTGAAAAAAATAAAAGGATGTACTTGGTTTTCATCTTTAGATGCTAAATCTGGATATTACCAATTAAGATTATCTGAAGAAACAAAATCTCTAACGGTATTTTCATGTCCGCCTCAAAAACATTTTGAATGGAATGTTTTGCCTTTTGGGCTAAAGCAAGCACCGTCAATATACCAAAGATTTATGGATAATTCTCTACAGGGATTAGAACATATTTGTTTGGCCTATATTGACGATATCCTTATCTTTACAAAAGGATCAAAGGAGCAACATCTTAAAGATGTAGAAATTGTTCTTTTAAGAATAAAAGAAAAAGGAATTGTAATTTCAAAAAAGAAATCAAAACTCCTTAAGCAGGAAATTGAGTATCTTGGAACCATTATTAAAGAAAATGGAGAACTCAATCTTGCACCACACACTCAAGAAAAGATCCATGATTTCCCTGATGTTCTGGTAGACAGAAAACAAATTCAAAGATTCCTTGGATGTTTGAATTATATTGCTACCGAAGGGTTTTTCAAAAACTTAGCAAAAGAAAGAAAAAATTTGCAAAAGAAAATTTCTGAAAAAATCCCTTGGACATGGACAGACAGGGATACTGCTGTTGTACAAACAATCAAGCAGCAAACAAAAGTTTTACCAAAATTATACAACTCCCGAAAAGAAGACTTTTTA
Source organism: Lathyrus tuberosus (assembly GCA_022829125.1). Taxonomy (NCBI): domain Eukaryota; kingdom Viridiplantae; phylum Streptophyta; class Magnoliopsida; order Fabales; family Fabaceae; genus Lathyrus; species Lathyrus tuberosus. The sequence continues at coordinate 2,911,067 of JALAZF010000542.1, read as the reverse complement.
GTCATCGAAATCGATGCATCCAAAGATACTTGGGCTGGTTGTATGAGAGCTTTACCTAATGGTAAAGAACAACTAAATCTTAATAGATTTGGTCAAACGAATGAAGATTCGAAAGAACTTCATAAAAAGTCTGAAGTACCAAAAGGTATGGATGATAGGTCAAAAGACCCAAAATCAAACATATCAAAAGATATGAATGATAAGTTCCCAGATTACTCTGCGGCAAAAATCCAAATAAAGGATCAAAATTTACTATTATGTAAATATGTTTCAGGAACGTTCTCTGATACTGAAATGAGATATCCAATAGCAGAACTTGAAACCTTAGCCTGTGTTCGAGTGCTAGGAAAATGGAGAGTAGATTTACTACCATCCAGGTTTCTGCTTAGAACAGATTCTAAGTACTTAACCGGTTTTTGGCGATATAACATCAAAACCGATCATAAAAATGGTCGACTCATTCGTTGGCAAATGCGCCTTCAACAGTTTCAACCATTTATTCAATACATAAAATCTGAATCTAACAGTTTTGCAGATACACTCACCCGAGAATGGAAGCAGCATTAAAAGTGCTTCAACACAACCTTGTCCAGAAAGACGAACAAATTACAGCTTGTGAAAACAAGCTCCAAACTCTTCGCACAGAGAGGGGGGAGATTGCAACAACAATTGCCGCCTTACAACAATTTTTGCCATCCGCAAAAATCGACGAAGCAACAACATCAACAGAAACAACAGTGTCCTCCTTGACACCCAAAAAATCTTGGGCTGAAGAAACTGAAGAAGAAGACGCCAAAAGAGCAGCAATAAAAGATTCCTTAAAAAAGGAAGCAACAAAAAAGGTAGCTGAAGAAGAAGCAGCCTTTAGAAAAATTGCAGAAGAAGAAGCAATAATACCAGACCCTGTTGACTCAGAATTTGGAAAAAGGGTATATGTCATCTTCGATGGCCCAATGAGAGGTGTTTATCAAAACTGGAGCATCGTAAAACAACATGTAGTTGGAAAACCTTACAGACACAAGAGTTACAAAACTCTTGACGAAGCAAAAGAAGCTTTCCAAAGATCCTACAGAGAAATCTCTACAACTAAAGTTGAAGGAACAGTATCGAAAATTATGGAGTCAAAGAAAAAAAGTTCTATTGATAAAATCCGCAGCTTGGGTCATCCCGAACCCATCCTCACAGAAGAAAATTTCACCGAATTCATGACAAAATGGAATTGGTTAAATAAATACACAGAAGAATTCACCGTTGAATGTTTTTATCCACTCAACAATGCAAACATGGCCAAAGCAGTAACGCTCCCAGGAATAGATTTCAATATCTGCAAGTCATTCTTCAATCATGGTCTTCTCAGAACCATTTATCTCCCAGAACAACCTACTAAGAGTTTTGGAGAACTTACAAAATTCCCACAAAAAATACAACGAATTGTGAGAAACTTCAACAATCTATTTGCCAAAGGAAAGGAAATCTTCCTTCAGATAGACTCAACATACCCATGGTTCCATAATGAAACAGATAAACGCATTGTCGAACCTAGAAGTTTGATAAAAATTGGAATATCCAATGGAGAATACCCAGTCATCCGAAGGGAACCAGCAGAATGGCTTCCACAAGGATATATTAACCGAATGGCTAGCTTCTACAAAAGATTGCTAACTTTTGGAACCTCTTACAAGAACTTTCGAGTTCTTTATCAGTCAAAAACAATAATCGTCTACAGCGATTCAAGGAAACCTTCCAAGGAAAAAGATCTGGACATCATACTCCAGTACGAGAAAAGCTTCAATAGCCTTGAAGACGATCTACAAAACCTCCCAGAAGAAATCCAACAAGACTGTTGCAAACAGTTCCAAAAGTACAAAGGGCATAAGTGTAAATTCTGCTCGGAAGAAGATAACACACGAACGACTGAAATTCTACCGACGCAAGACGACAAGATGTAGCTCTCAAAGCACATCTGGCCAAGGGATGATGCTACCACAAAATTTCCCTTGACCCCACCACTATGAATAATTATTTTTACTTTATGTAAAGTATATTTCCTTTCTTGTCTTATTAGCTGGATGGAAAGTGACGCCGAGGGCATGTAAGTCATTTCCATAAGAGGACTCTACTATAAATAAGACCTCATGTATCTATTTTAAGTATCAATTAATGAAGTTTGTGAGTTAATACTCATTATTGGTCCTTAGAATTTTTATTCTAAGTTCAGGTTGTTGAGGTAATACTCTGAATAGCAACCAAACACTAAAAGAAAGAAATTTCTCATTCAAACACCAAACACCAAAAAATTTATATAACCATCCAAATATCCAAACATTAAACACCATAATCTCCAGAAATTACATCATAAAATTCTCCAAAAGCAAAGTTCAAGAAACCAAGAAGAATCAGGTAACATGAGTCTAAATCTAATAGATCTTTTAAATAATTTCCAATATCATATTATTGGTATAGTAAATAGAAAGATCGTTCCAATTCTTATAGATACAGGAGCCTCTTGGTCCCATATATCTAAAGAATTCTGTGATGATGTTAAAATTCTCCCAGAACCACATATTGTTGAAAAATTTGATGGTTCAGAAAGAATCTTACAGCATATTCAACGATCTTTCTCCAACTATCAGAAATTGAAAAACTTCAGCTGGATATTCTAGTTGACGAAGAACCAAGCAAGTTTTTATTAGGAATTGGTTTTCTTGAAAACTTTAATTATTCTATTACATATGATTACTTAACATTAGATGAATCTAAACAAATCAGATACAAACTCAATGAAGAAACCATTAGAGCTTTTCTGATTTAAGTATGGAGCAACTCTCATACTCCGAAAATCAATCAGGTTTTCACCTTGATAGTATTATAGATCATCAGATCGAAAAAGTAGATCTCTCGCTCAAGGCGGAAGAAAATTTTAGAAGGAATTTAAAAGAAAAAATCCTACAGGCCTTGTCTAGGCAAAACATTCTCAAATTTGGGATTATGCTTGGAGAAATCCCAGTTCCCATAGAAACCACCAACGGAAAGGTTGTTATCTCAACAGTATAAAAACAACAGATAACAAAAAGAATTCAATCCTTCCCCGAAAAGGAAAGAGAAAAAATAGGATATATTCACATCTCTACTATCCAGATTCTAATAAAATCAACCTTCATAAAAGGTATTGATACACCGCTAGAATTAGTTCTGGAAGACTCCAGAATAAGAAACCCACAACATGTTATCATAGCACATGGGTCCTGTAATCTTAAACATGGAAAGGTCAAGTTTGACGTAAATTTACATATTGGAATGTCTCTTAAATACATAGATCTAGAACAAGCAATTGTACTACACTACAAACTAAAAAACTCAGACTTTATGAAAAAAGGAAATCATCCCTTTTCTGTCTGTTATAGAATCAACTATGCGCTAAGCAATTCTCATCATAGTATTGAGTTTAGGGCAAAAGAGCGCATCCACATAGATGACCTATTTACTCCTCTCATCACTTTAGAATCTCCTATCCTAAAACCTATGGATTCCAAAAAATCTATTTGTTTCTATTTGTAGATTTTTGGATTCCAAAAAAACCTATGCACTCCAAGGCTCTCCAATTAACCATGTCATAGGATTTTTGGAGATCTATCTACATCATTATTCTAGGGGCCCCTCCTTTCCTGGTGTATCCTTTGAGAAGTTCAGTAGCAAGCATGATGTGATTATGTATGATCTGGCCTGGCAAAAAAGCTGTCTGACTGTGACTTATCACACTAGGCAGAACAACTCCTAGTTTGTCAGTCATAATCTTGGAGACTATTTTATAAAAGGTGGTGCAGACAACTATAGGTATGTAATCCCTAATCTCACTAGCACTACTACTTTTAGGGACCAAAGACACCACAGTACTATTGAAGGCTTTGTATATCTTACCAGTGTCAAAGTATTCATTAACAGCTGCTATCACATCTGCCTTAATAGTTGTCCAGCTGGCTTTGAAAAATTTGGCTCCAAAGCCATCTAAACCTGGAGTTTTGAGGTCTCCAATTCCCTTAAGAGCCTTAGTTATATCAGCCTTTGAAATGCTTCTAGTTAGGAAATCCCTTTGTTCCATGTTAAGTTGATTACCCTTCCTCATTGCCTCAATGTCAACATGGTTTATGATGTTGACATCCTTGCCCATCAAGTCACCATAAAAATCCAGAACTTCCTTTTCTATGTCCTTTTGGGATTGGATATAAGTGCCATCACTTTTCTTCAGATTGCTCAGACAGTTGGAGTGATGTTTGGCTTTAATTGCAGCATAGAAATACTGGTTATTTCCATCCCCCTTTCTAAGCCATTCAATCTTAGACCTTTGCTGCAACATTTTTTCCTCAAGGTCATTAAGGGTGATAACTTCCTCTGTCAGCTCCTTGGCCTTACCTATCAAAGTGCTATTCATTCTATCAGTACTCAGGTCTTCCTGCAATTTTTTGAGGTTGCTTCTAGCTGATATCAGCCTGACTTTTACATCAGATAGGGGCTTGCTAAACTGCTTTAGCTCATGTTTCAATCTCTTGAGTTTTTGCCATAGCACACACATTGGACTACCTCTGATAGGAACTTCCCAACTCTTCTTAACCACATCATCATATCCTGGGAGATCAATCAGACAGTTGCTAAACTTGAAATGTCTAGGAATTTTCATGTGCTTTTCTTTACACTCTAAGTGCAGTAAGGCATGATCTGAGATGTTTGGAGGAAGGATTTTCAAAACAGTCTCCAAATTGGTTTGGAACCAATCAGTATTACTCAAAACTCTGTCAATCCTTGAGTATATGGGCCCATTTTCTTGTTTATTGGACCAAGTGAATTGCTCTCCAATGCTATCCATCTCACTTAATCATGTATTCTCCATCATTTTTTCCAAGTCTGCATATTCATTCTCAGTCACCAGTTTTCCTCCAATCCTGTCCTGACCTTTGGCTACATTGTTGTAATCTCCAATAATACACCAAGGGCCTTGGAGATTGCCATGCAAATGCTCAATCTCTTTCCACAGAATCCTCCTCTTGTTCAGTTGGTTGTGAGCATAGACAGCAGTCAACCAGTATTTAAAGACACCAAGGTTATCATAGATACCACAGTGAATAAATTGGCTACCACTTTGAACAAATTTCACATCCACCCTGTTTCTATCCAAGTGAATCCAGATCCTACCATTAGTGTGGTCATTGTAGTTATCCAAGTGACTATCATAGATCTGAAGCTTCTCACGAATAGTCTTGGCTTTAGCTTTTTTAATTCTAGTTTCAATCAAGATAATAACAACAGGCTTTAGCTCATGGAGACGGGACCTAATCTCACAAATTTTGCCTACTTTATTGAGTCCCCTTATATTCCAAGAGACTAACATGGGGCATGGTTTGTGATCACTTGATGGTCATTCAAGACCTCAAGTGCTTCAAAACCATTGTTACAGTTGATATTAGTAGATGTTCCAACCAAGATGCTTTTACCTTTGTCTCTTGTAGATTTCCTCACCCTTGTTCATGGCTCACCCTCTTCAACCACTATCTCCTCTTCTGCAGTTTGCTTTGAGGGTGTTGTAATTTTGGCGGCTTCCGGAAGCTTGGGTTTTGGCTTCCATTTCTGGACCTTACCTCGTTCACCACACTTGTGACCCAATTATTATTATTATTATTATTATTATTATTATTATTATTATTATTATTATTATTATTATTATTATTATTATTATTACTATTATTATTACTATTATTATTATTATTACTATTACTATTATTACTATTATTATTACTATTATTATTATTATTACTATTACTATTACTATTACTATTATTACTATTACTATTATTATTACTATATTATTACTATTATTATTATTATTATTATTACTATTATTATTATTATTATTACTATTATTATTACTATTATTATTACTATTATTATTATTATTATTATTACTATTATTATTACTATTATTATTATTACTATTATTATTATTATTATTACTATTATTATTACTATTATTATTATTATTATTATTATTATTATTATTATTATTATTATTATTATTATTATTATTATTATTATTATTATTATTATTACTATTATTATTATTATTACTATTATTACTATTATTACTATTATTATTATTATTATTATTATTATTACTATTATTACTATTATTACTACTATTACTATTACTATTACTATTATTATTACTATTATTACTATTATTACTATTATTACTATTATTATTACTATTACTATTATTATTACTATTATTATTATTATTACTATATAATTATTATTATTATTATTATTATTATTATTATTATTATTATTATTATTATTATTATTATTATTATTATTATTATTATTATTATTATTATTATTATTATTATTATTATTATTATTATTATTATTATTATTATTATTATTATTATTATTATTATTATTATTATTATTATTATTATTATTATTATTATTATTATTATTATTATTATTATTATTATTATTATTATTATTATTATTATTATTATTATTATTATTATTATTATTATTATTATTATTATTATTATTATTATTATTATTATTATTATTATTATTATTATTATTATTATTATTATTATTATTATTATTATTATTATTATTATTATTATTATTATTATTATTATTATTATTATTATTATTATTATTATTATTATTATTATTATTATTATTATTATTATTATTATTATTATTATTATTATTATTATTATTATTATTATTATTATTATTATTATTATTATTATTATTATTATTATTATTATTATTATTATTATTATTATTATTATTATTATTATTATTATTATTATTATTATTATTATTATTATTATTATTATTATTATTATTATTATTATTATTATTATTATTATTATTATTATTATTATTATTATTATTATTATTATTATTATTATTATTATTATTATTATTATTATTATTATTATTATTATTATTATTATTATTATTATTATTATTATTATTATTATTATTATTATTATTATTATTATTATTATTATTATTATTATTATTATTATTATTATTATTATTATTATTATTATTATTATTATTATTATTATTATTATTATTATTATTATTATTATTATTATTATTATTATTATTATTATTATTATTATTATTATTATTATTATTATTATTATTATTATTATTATTATTATTATTATTATTATTATTATTATTATTATTATTATTATTATTATTATTATTATTATTATTATTATTATTATTATTATTATTATTATTATTATTATTATTATTATTATTATTATTATTATTATTATTATTATTATTATTATTATTATTATTATTATTATTATTATTATTATTATTATTATTATTATTATTATTATTATTATTATTATTATTATTATTATTATTATTATTATTATTATTATTATTATTATTATTATTATTATTATTATTATTATTATTATTATTATTATTATTATTATTATTATTATTATTATTATTATTATTATTATTATTATTATTATTATTATTATTATTATTATTATTATTATTATTATTATTATTATTATTATTATTATTATTATTATTATTATTATTATTATTATTATTATTATTATTATTATTATTATTATTATTATTATTATTATTATTATTATTATTATTATTATTATTATTATTATTATTATTATTATTATTATTATTATTATTATTATTATTATTATTATTATTATTATTATTATTATTATTATTATTATTATTATTATTATTATTATTATTATTATTATTATTATTATTATTATTATTATTATTATTATTATTATTATTATTATTATTATTATTATTATTATTATTATTATTATTATTATTATTATTATTATTATTATTATTATTATTATTATTATTATTATTATTATTATTATTATTATTATTATTATTATTATTATTATTATTATTATTATTATTATTATTATTATTATTATTATTATTATTATTATTATTATTATTATTATTATTATTATTATTATTATTATTATTATTATTATTATTATTATTATTATTATTATTATTATTATTATTATTATTATTATTATTATTATTATTATTATTATTATTATTATTATTATTATTATTATTATTATTATTATTATTATTATTATTATTATTATTATTATTATTATTATTATTATTATTATTATTATTATTATTATTATTATTATTATTATTATTATTATTATTATTATTATTATTATTATTATTATTATTATTATTATTATTATTATTATTATTATTATTATTATTATTATTATTATTATTATTATTATTATTATTATTATTATTATTATTATTATTATTATTATTATTATTATTATTATTATTATTATTATTATTATTATTATTATTATTATTATTATTATTATTATTATTATTATTATTATTATTATTATTATTATTATTATTATTATTATTATTATTATTATTATTATTATTATTATTATTATTATTATTATTATTATTATTATTATTATTATTATTATTATTATTATTATTATTATTATTATTATTATTATTATTATTATTATTATTATTATTATTATTATTATTATTATTATTATTATTATTATTATTATTATTATTATTATTATTATTATTATTATTATTATTATTATTATTATTATTATTATTATTATTATTATTATTATTATTATTATTATTATTATTATTATTATTATTATTATTATTATTATTATTATTATTATTATTATTATTATTATTATTATTATTATTATTATTATTATTATTATTATTATTATTATTATTATTATTATTATTATTATTATTATTATTATTATTATTATTATTATTATTATTATTATTATTATTATTATTATTATTATTATTATTATTATTATTATTATTATTATTATTATTATTATTATTATTATTATTATTATTATTATTATTATTATTATTATTATTATTATTATTATTATTATTATTATTATTATTATTATTATTATTATTATTATTATTATTATTATTATTATTATTATTATTATTATTATTATTATTATTATTATTATTATTATTATTATTATTATTATTATTATTATTATTATTATTATTATTATTATTATTATTATTATTATTATTATTATTATTATTATTATTATTATTATTATTATTATTATTATTATTATTATTATTATTATTATTATTATTATTATTATTATTATTATTATTATTATTATTATTATTATTATTATTATTATTATTATTATTATTATTATTATTATTATTATTATTATTATTATTATTATTATTATTATTATTATTATTATTATTATTATTATTATTATTATTATTATTATTATTATTATTATTATTGCACGTTACAAAAGGTTAGTTATACGAATAATTAGTCGTAGAACCAAAATGGGTGAAGGAAAATTAGAACCGCTGGCCTCTTTCCGGATGAAGGTTTACACTCACTCCACAAACCAAGCGAGGAACGAAACCAGTTTACCACACACCCTCCGCCACTCCTCCAAAATAATGTTCTAGAATCATCTTTTCAATATTTTATACTTATGCTGTTAAAATGAGCTCAATCTTGATTTTCTTTTTGCTTTTAGGCTTTTTGGAGCAGTCTTCAAAAACCCTTTCTAGGTTTACACTCACTCCACAAACCAAGCGAGGAACGAAACCAGTTTACCACACACCCTCCGCCACTCCTCCAAAATAATGTTCTAGAATCATCTTTTCAATATTTTATACTTATGCTGTTAAAATGAGCTCAATCTTGATTTTCTTTTTGCTTTTAGGCTTTTTGGAGCAGTCTTCAAAAACCCTTTCTCCAACTAATGAAGCACCATTTCACCAATTTTGCTCAATCTACATAGCAAGCAAACTGAAAACTAACTAGTATGTAACGTATAAAGACTACGCCAGTAAACACATCAAAATACAAACAAACAAAAATATGAAAAAGAGCTATACCAGCCAACCACAAAAACTGAAGTAATATTCTTTTAAAAAATGACACCATTTCATCATCATTTATAGAAGAGTGTCATGCCCTTCATAATAGATTTAATTATATTTTTTCTATTTGAAATTTCAATTCAATGATTCTGAAATGTTATTTACTATTCGTTTTACACCCTAAAATGAAGAAGTAGAAAAACCTGAACTAAAGAAGCAAACAAAACCTTTAGTTGCAGAAGTAACCAACTATTAGAGAGAGCAAAGAGGCAATAGTAGATGTTGCTTGATGTTCAATAATCTGTGACGAATGGCCTGTATTTCTTTAGGTCAACCACAACGCTAGCAATTGAGCCAAGAGCAGCCAAAACTGATACAATAAGACATACAAGACTTATCATTTTCAACCAAATCCATTTCCTACTCCATTTTAAAATCTTCTTCTGCAAGATATACATCTCCACCGGGTAATAAACCGTTATCGGCCAAAACCCAATTGCTCCAATAAATCCCAGAACATCATTGAAAAAAGGAATCAACATTGCAACAAAAGTAGTTATGATCACAAATAATGTTCTCCAAACTAATCTAAATAGATTTAGATTGTAACCACCAAAAACTCTGAAATTCACTTTTGTTTTAGGCCATCTTTTTGCCGCCCATTTCTCTACAAAGGCATACACAGGTTGAGCATATACTTGGTATGTTCCAACAAGGTGAATCACGATGGTTGCATTCGCTAAATCAATGACCCAAGATGGATTGTACAAACTAAATCCAGTGAGCAAGTTCCCTGGGGTTTGTTCTCCAAATGCAGCATAGCCCATACAACCACAAAGCATGTAAAATGCTGTAGTCACAATAACACTTAAGGTTGTTGCCTTCTGCATTGTTTTTACTTCGGATGGTGGATTTTTTATGGTGTCCTGTGTAGTCAAAATGTATGTATATATTCCTCAGTGATTATTGTCACCAAATTATGCTGTAACATAAAGAAAATGTATTTGTATATACCTGAATTTCAATGAGAATTTGAGCGTATGAGTAAGCAAAGGCTATGTTACCAAGAGCTTGGAAAATTCCCCATACTTGTTCTGTTGTTGACACATTTCCACTGCCTCCTCCGGTTACGGTACCCTTGAATGTACCGTTTACTATTTAAGAATCGGTTAAACAAAAATTGTAAGTAAATGATTTTCGTCTATGGTTTATAAATATGTATATAATATCTATAAAACGGTAGGAATGAACCTGCAACTTGGTAAATTGCGAGAAAGCAGCCGATTATGGAATAGACAAAAGACATGATTGCTGCTACTACTGAGAGCAACCATGTTTCATGAAACTCTGGAATTTGAGAAGTGAAAATTTGAACTACTCCAAAACCAATCATGTAGGGATTGCTTGAAATCATACATGGATCTTTTCCTCCGGATTTATGAAGGCATCTGGTCTTTTTTATTTCCCTGTCATACGACGCGATTTTACATTAAAACAAAACATCAATATTTTTTCATTTTTATATTACTCTCACATTCTCATACTAAAAATTTAAAAAATTTACATATTTGAATTGATTGATCAATTCTTTAAAGTATAGTTTTACATTCTACAAAATATTTTAAACTTGACTAAGTGTTTTCCCCCAAAAGTATAAATGATATAATTAAACTCACATCATGCTAATGGCAGCTGCAATTGTATATCCTGTTGCACTGCAGATAAGACTTATGTACAGAACTAATCCACAAACTGTGTAATGGTACCTGCCTGCAAAAAAGAAACATTTTAAAAAAATAAATAATTTGTTAACAACTCAACTATATTTGATCCATCTTAGAGCTTTGCATGAGACCCTGTAAGGGGACCAATCCCACCGTCCATTTGCTGGGGTCTCAAGTAAAACTCTGTATGGACTTGACCCAACACAAGATTTGTAATTTGCACCTAACATAATTCGAATTTGAGACGTTGAGAGGAGGAGCTCCTAAGGTTTCGTGCTAGACTCTTAACAGGTAAAATATAAAACAAATAAATTTCAGACGAGAGAATATGTGTTAATTTACCGAGAATGTTTTGAACCGCGTCGACGTAAGTATAGTGTCTCTTCCCGAAAAGAGGATCACCATAACGATAACATTCAGTTAGCAATGATGCAGTATACAAAGTGATGAAGCTGAAAAGAATCATGACTGTAGGACCAACAATCCAACCCAACTGTGCTATAGCCCATGCTAAAGTCAGTACTCCAGATCCAATCACTGCTGTTATTATATGAGAGCTTGCTGTCCAAATGGTTCCTTTTCATATACCACAAAATAAAGTTCAACTTTTGTTACTAAAAATCATATATAACAAAAACAATTAACGTAAAAACTTTTTGTTAAACCAGTTCAGTTTATAGTTGTGCAGATACATTAGATGCAGAGCATAAGTTCGAACCGCAATATCCCACTTTCATGGTGAATTCCAATCACTAAAAAACGTAAAACTATAGAACAAAATGAATTAATTTGTACCTGTTCTTCTAGGACGGCCATCATCGTCCAGGTATTCGAAACCAGGTTGTGAAGGGTAACCTTCCATTGGTTTCGATGACTTCAAATAATTATACGATTATTTTTACTATAGGTTTATACTTTACACCATTTATCTATTTATAGGAATTCAAATTCAAATGCAAAGAATTCTACATTGACTAAAGTGGACAAACACGGTAAACGAATCAATGAAACTATATTATACTAACTGTTGCAAAAATAAATACATCTGATTATAAACAGCATTATACTTTTATGGAATTTATTGTTATTGATATTCAGAATAGGTAAGTGTATCCATATTAGTATAATTTACTTACACTAGTGGTAGGTAAGATTAGAAGTCCAAGTACCTGGTTAAAAACTAAGACTATGTACATATACTTTTTTGGATGTTATTTTTTATTTTTATTTTTTATTTTAAATAAAATATTAAATTATGATAAATAATATATCACTAATAAAAAATGGCAATTCACAATTATAAAATTTTCCCGAGTATTATATATGATATGTGATTGAATATTATGAAAACTATTATTCTCTTTAGTCCTATATATTAAAATTTTATTTTTAAGTTTATTTAATATTCAAGGTATCTGGATTGTATAATAAACCAAATATATTAATTATTTAATATATTCAATGTATCTAGACTGTATAATAGACCAAATACATTGATTATTTAATAAATCTAAAAAATCAACTTACTCTTATAAATAAAACTAGAGATAGTATTATATAAACACACTAAACAAATACACATGCTCTCATACATTATATTATAAATATTATTATAAATTTAATTATGTTAAATACATATAAATATAAAAGGTATAATATATTTTACAAATAAAATCAATATAATATAAAGTGTAAGGGATATAGTTAAAATTAAATACTAGTATTAAAATCTGATATATATATCTCGAATAACTATAAAATTTTAACATAATTGAAGAAAATTATTATTGGAGATGCTCAAATAAATCGGTTATTTAAATAATCCATATTCAAATTCGGTTATTAAAAACGGGTTAATTATTAATATGGTTTTAACTAAATCCATATTTTGGATATATTTTTAATATAGTTTTAACCAAATCCATAAATTGGACATCCATATCCAAAATAAAAACAAAATTAGTCAATTTTTAGTATATAAAAAAAAACAATTTGAAAATTTTTTTCAAAAAAACATATTTAAAAAAAAAATTGAAAAAAAATTATTTTTTTTTTTTGAAAAAAGAAGTATTTTTATTTTTTTTCAGTAAATATTTTTTTTCAAAAAATTTAAAAAAATGATTTTTTTTTAAATAAAAAAAAGTATTTTTCCCAAAAATTAAAAAAAAATATTTTTTATTTTTGAACATAAATATTTTTTTTTTAAATATTTTTTTTTTGAAAAAAAATTCTTGAAAAAATTGATTTTAAAATAAAATTAAATCAAAACTAATTATAAAATTGGTTATAGATATAACCGGTTAATAAAGGATTTATAACCATTTTAAAAAATAAAAACCGGTTATGACAATTGGTTTTAATAACCAGTTATAACATATGGATTATTTATGGTTATGGATTGGTTATGAAAATTAATCGTCCATGAGCATCCCTAATTATTATGATCATCGGATAGATATTTGTTAAAGAAGTAGTAGTTATCCCAATTTAAGAAAGAATGTGTCTCCTAAAAAGGGAAAAATGTTTAAATTTTTCAAAATATTTTTGTAATGGCCCAAACCCAAGTTCTTTAATCATATTAGGATTAATGGTGGTGGGTCTCCACTCTTTAAAAGAATCTTGATAGTGAGTAATTGGTTATGCCAATATTATAAATATGTGATTGGTGAATGTAATTATCATCGAGGAAATTAATAAAAAAGTTAGTTTTAGATTAATTTAGCATCTTTTGGTAATCGCTTTTATTTCACTTCAACATTCACAAACAATATTTATAACAAATAGTGCTTTCATTGCTATGAATTCCCCTTCCCTATAATTATTGTCATAACAAATGGTGCTTTCATTGCCATGATTGAGCCTTCACATTTGATGAGTCAGGGGCGGGCTCCTCAGCTTGCCTTTTCTTCTCACAATCGGTGTAACATCCTGGTCCTCACAGACCATTTCAATTGCCTTAATATAAATTGTTAGGGAACAAATGAGAGGGGGCAAAATTTAGAACCTTCAAGACCTCCATAGAAAAGGAGGGTTGGGGGAAAATGACCCACATATCCTTAATAAAGAGGAGGTAAAAGTATAAGTATGGGAAGGAGGATCAAAGAAGACGACCATAAACACCTTCTTCGACGGTAAGTAAGCCTCCAAAATGACCCAATTTTCACCATCTAAAGAAGAAACATCCACCCATTAGTGGAAATGGGAGCTCTGTTCAGGAGTGTAACTAAATTCGGAGTCTTCAGCATCCTTGGACACGAAGGAGGAGGTAGACATTACCTCTTTTGTTCTTTAGAAAATGGCATAACAAGAAGAATCACCACCGACGTCGTAATCATTAAAACAGGGGAAACTAACCTAGAACCCCATGCTTAGCTTAAAAAACTCCATCTCGAGTATATCCTCGCAAAAACCTATTCACTACAGAAAGCAAGAAAAAGATGCATACTTGAAAGAAGGTTGTGAACAAAGGGATACAGAGTTGAGTAGTTCGGGCAAGCTTGCAAGAGAAAAAAATGGAATGGAATAGATGAAATGAAATAAAAGATCTTTTATATTGGAAAACATAAAAGATCTTTTATATTGGAAAACATAAAAGATCTTTTGTACTCCCCCATGGTTTTTGAAAAATTCAGCACGTTTCCAGTACGTTCCACTAACGTTTAGGGTCTCGAAAAGCAAGCCATCATTGCTCATATTATATGAAGGTAAGCATGACAAGCTGAGTGATTAATTAACATTCCCAGGTGATATTTTTTAGCTAATCAAGAGACATCGGACAGTGGACTCGTCCCTCAAATTTAGGGTTTGTTCAAATAAGCCCCCTGCATAGGGGCCCACCCTTTCAAAATAGTTGCCCCTAGTTGAGGGACTCCCCAACGTTGAGGGACCCACCTATTTAAATATAGTCACCTTCAGCTGAGGGACTCACCCTTATCTAAGGGACTCGCCCCTTATTTAGAACCAACTGAGAGAATCACTGGTAAGGCGAGAATTATAATGGTTGTAACGACGCAACGAGTGAAATTAAGTGGATTTTCATGAAAATTCGCGAGAAGTGGAAGGCGATTTCTCTATACTGTGCCATAATTCGGGTGCAAAACAGGAGATCAATGATGTAAAGGTAAAAGGTTCTTTTGGTGCTGCGAAACGTGGTTGTACCTGTAAGGTTAACACTCTAACGTCCAAACTACTGAGGTCAAAGTGGTCTAAACATTTTAGAAGTGAATGAAATAATATATGTTATTACACGTGATGGGGCTTATATACGATGGGTGGTCAATACCGCTTGCGTTTGGCTCAACGTGGGCTGGGAGAGACAATTTGATTTTATGGGTTTTTTGTTTTCAGGGTTTTCTAAGTTTGTTGGTTTTTAGAGTCTTCTTTTCACACATGTGAAAGCAAGATTAACATGTGAACTGAATTTTGAATTTTGACTTTTAGGAGTGGTTGTTGAATATTTGTGATACAAGGGACATGATGATTGTTGTTCAAAATTTTCAAAGTTTGTTGATAATGAATTTAATTTATGCTTTCAAAATGAAAGAAGAGGATGAACATTTATATATTTTAAACGATAAATTAACAAGTTTCATATTCTTTAGAAACTATTTATTACTTTTGTATAGTTTATTGATTTTGTATATTTAAAGAATAATTGGAGAAAAATTATATCTTAATGACTAAATAAATAGTTTATTCATTTCTAATATAAATTTTATGTAGGCACAAGTAAATTTAAAAATTCTTTAAAAAGGAGAATATTTAAATAGCACTATTGTTATTCAATAGATAATGAATATGATACAAAAACCATATAAATCACTATCCAAAGTTGCTTTTTACACCTAAGAAGGCAGTAAAAGTTGAGTGGATTTTCATTCAATAATCAGTAGTGAATGGTTTGTATTTCTTTAGATCAAGCACAATACTTGCCACTGATCCAACCATAGCCACAACTGATACTACAAAACATATAACACTTAAAATTTGCATACAAATCCATTTATAACTCCACTTTGGAATCTTCTTCTGTGTGATATACATCTCCACTGGAAAATAAACTGTTAATGGCCAAAACCCAACTGCTCCAATTAATCCCAAAACATCGTTGAAGAAAGGAATCAACATTGATATAAATGTTGTTGTGATCACAAATATAGTCCTCCAAATTAATCTAAATAGGTTTAGATTGTAAGGATGAAAACCAGGAATTGTAACTTTGTATTCCTTGTTGATCTTAGGCCATCTTTTTATCATTATTTTCTCGACGAAAGCAAATAAGGGTTGCGCGTAAACTTGGTACGCTCCCACAAGATGAATTACGATTGCGGCATTAGCAATATCAATGAGCCAATATGGATTAAAGGAACCAAATCCAGTTAGTAAGTTTCCTGGTGATGTGTCTCCAAATGCAGCATAGCCCATACCGCCGCAAAGCATATAAAATATCGTCGTCACGCCTATACTTATCTTTGTGGCTTGCTTCATTGTTTTTACCTCAGAAGGTGGACTTTTTATGGTATCCTATGGAATTAGATTCATTATATGCAAAATTATAATGAGTTAGATCATAGAAATACTCGAAAATCGACACATACTCCATATAACCATAGTACCTGAATTTCAATGAGAATTTGAGAATATGAATACGCGAAAGCTATGTTGCCAAGAGCTTGGAAAACTCCCCAGACTTTTTGGGCTTCTGTCACAGTTCCAACAGTTACTCCTGTGAGGCTACCTTTGAAGGAACCATTTTCTGTTTCAAAACAAAATCAGTTTAAGGATATTGTTTTTTTTCTGCTAAGAAATAGTGTCATGAAATGAAGTAAATATAACCTGCAACTTTGGCGATTGCGAGACCAAGGCCAATAAAGGAGTAGGTGAAAGACATGATTGCTGCAACTATTGAGAGCCACCACATTTTATGAAAATCTGGAATCTGAGAAAAGAAAATTTGGATTACTCCAAAACTAATCATGTATGGATTGCTTGAAATGTGGCATCCATCTTCTCCTCCTGAGGAATGGAAACAGTGAGACCTTTTTATTGCCCTGTCTCAGCCAAAACCAATTCAATTAAAACAAACACATTAACCATAATCAAACTAGATATTCTTCTCAATAATACAAATAAATCTTAATACTTGAGGAAATTTTCATATATTACATTTTTTTCTTTAGATTGATTTTTTATTATTTTTATTTCTTAAGTAACCTTGGACCACTGGCAGACCCTAAATAAAGATTGTGACAATGGATGTAGTTATTTTATTAAATACAGAAATTAATAATTAAATGCAGCTAAAGAAAAATTGCAAATCATCATTAATTATATTTCAATGACTAGCTAAAGAAAAATGGTAAATCATCATTAATTATTTTTTAATGACTAACTAAAGAAAAACTGTAAATCATCATTATTTTTTAATGACTAGCTAAAGAAAAATTGTGAAATTAGTTTTCAAATAATGAAAAATATATATTTTCATTTTTAATTAACAATAAACAAATATCACTTATATTACTTTATTTTTGAAGTATTTTAATTTAATAGTTTTACATCAAAAAAATGCATATGCCATATATGATCCAAAAGATTGAAGTCTATCCAAATCTGATTTCTATATATGTATCCAAATCTGATTTTTATACATGTAAAACTAATAGTATCATGGTTATCTAATAGTACAATTATTTATTATTTTGTCACTTTCTAAATCTATCTCTAAAAATAAAATAAGTTTTGAAATATTAAAATATAAAAGATAGGTTAAGTTTTATGACTTACATCATACTAATGGCAGCAGCAATTGTGTATCCTATTGCAGTTCCATAAAGATTAGAGTACTGAACTATCCCACAAAGGGTGTCATTGAAACCCCCTGCAAAATCATTTTTTCATTAAATTTTACATTATCTCACAATACAACAACACAATCATTTCATTTCATCCATTTCAAAGTTATAAATGTTACCAAGAATGGTGTGAACAGCTTCCATGAAAGTATAGTTTCTTTTTCCAGAATGAGGATCTCCTAATCGATAACATTCAGCTAGGAGTGATGAAGTGTACCAAGTGATGAGACTGAAGAAAAGCATGACTGTAGGACCAATTATCCAACCCAATTGAGCTATAGCCCATGCCAACGACAACACTCCTGATCCTACAACTGCTGTTATTATGTGCGAACTCGTTGTCCAAACCGTTCCTGTCACAATTTTTATATATTCATCAAAAAACACATTCTCATATACTATGACCATCACAAATTTATGTATAGTGACCATTATTAATTAAGAATAGAGTACCTGTTCGTTTAATGCGGTCATCATCGTCAAACAATTTGGAGTCATTGTGTGAAGGAACAGTATGTTCTCTAAAGTGTTCTTCCTTCTCCACCATTGTCAAATTCTAGAGGTGTTTGTTTTTGAGAGAGTGTTTAATTTCAAACGATGTTTATGAAAGAGATAGAGACAAAATGAAAAATACAGTAATTGAGAGATTATTCGGTAGCGATAATGACCTTATTGTCGTTTTGTTTTTATTTGTGCCATCAATTCTACTGCATTTTCACTCTCACAGATCTGAGAACACCGATCACCAAAGAAATAGACAAGTTTTTACAGTTATGTCATGTGCGCTGTCATACTAATCACAATTGAATGAAATATTCATCTTTCCATAAAAATAGAAATAATAAATTGGATGGTGTGAGGATTTTTCTCCGTTAGGGTAAATAAATAAATAATTTTGGTATATAACGATTTCTAAAATAAAAAATAGGGATAAAATTAGAAAGAATATAAGTTTTAGACATTTGAATTTTTTTTATAAATTCTCATATGTGAGACCGGAGTGAGTAATGATTAAACAATATTATATATGAGACCGGAGGCAGTAGTGTTTAAACAATAATATTGAAATAGTATAAAATTACTAATACTAAAAATAAGAAATTTTAATATTTATTTTGATTTTTATGAAATAGAAATTTTTGTTTGGACTCATGTTACAGATTTTTTATCCGAGTAATAAAAAGTTCAAAATCAATTTATGTTTTTAGCAGCATGTGTATATTATTATGTAAACGGTAAACAATAGTAGTATTCAGATTGATTCAGGTTGAATTTAAGTGAACCATGCGAATTTAAAATGATAGAACAAAAATTTGTTTTGATGAATAAAGAAGAGATGGAGATCGTAGAGAATAGTTGCGTGCAAGTATACTCACTGAAATCCAGAAGCAGGTTTCTTTGTTCTTTGGCTCTCCACAAATCAATGAACTGTGTATTAGTCTTCTTCATTTATAGCTGGCTTATCATTCGGTCAAATTCGGCGTGCTATATTCTTCTGCTTATAAAAACAAAAAACACTATGTTTGGATGCTCTCAACTCAAATTATCCTTTTTTGAAATCTCAACCATTCAAAAATAAAATATTATGTTTGGATGATTCGAACTCGAGATATCCCTCTTTGAAATCTCAGCCATTCAAAAATAAAATAATAGCCAGTTTTGTTTTAAATCACCTTTATTAAAGGTAATCAAGTGAAATATTGAGAATTTGAACGCACGCTTCTGTATTTGATTTTCTTACACACATAACTGAATTGCCTTAATGGAATATAATAGAGATTTGATATTCTTACACTGATAACTGAATTGCCTTAATGGAATATAATAGAGATAATTTACAATATGAAAAATGGATTGATACTGATAGAGTTTTAATGGGGGATAATGTGAGGAGACGACTACACTTGACTGAATTCAATTCTTCATATCTACCAGTGGTATCAAATGTAATATAAAAATCAAATGAACTTATGCATCAATACTTCTGACACTTTATTTTCATTTCTTTTTAAAAAGAATATTTTAGTTATATTGTCTACAAATCTTACCTCAAATATTAAAAATTAATATTACTAAATTAGACAATCTCATCAAAATTAAAAATTAAAATTCAGATATAACTTAAAAACCATCACCCGAATGTAAATTCAAAATCTGATAGTTGTGTGTATTAGACAATCTTAGGTTTTAATTATATAAAAAAAAAATAGCCGTAGTTTGTGTTTGCTTGGAAAATTCGCAAACAACTGCTGATCTTCTAAACTATGAAAGATTGGTTTACTTACAGGACCGATCAAACAAATTCTAAGACAATGTGTTTTAACAATTTTGACAATTTTTGTCAGAAAACCTTTTGTTTATTGAATTCATCATGGTTTTTATCAATTTTGTATTGTTTTGACAAAAGTAACAACACTTTGCTCCTTAAAATAAATGGCTAAATGTAAATGATTTGCGAATAAGAAAATGACAGAAATGTAAAGGAAACTGTAAAAGAAAAACTTTAAACTTTTATTGAAATGCAAGGAATGAAAAACTGGTGTCTCTCAACGTACATTTTCTCAGTAAGTACTCTTTTCTCTCACGGTTACTTTGAGTATTTCTTGAGTGATTTGTACAAATTCTGAACACACCGGAAATCTAACACTAAGACTCCCTATTTATATACAAACGAAATAACCATCAATAACAGCTATTTCTCCTAATGGCGACAAATGGCATTCTGCATGCATTCGTCTACTAGATGCGTTCCACGCGTCCAATTTCAAAAGCGAAACTCCCTCCTAAATTTGAATTTCAAACATCCGTCGAATGAGGCATATTTCTCTTTTTGTCGAAATATTCCTCATATTTAGAAAGATCTGTCAATGCTTTCCCTAAGTACCATTTGTCTTCGACTTGCTTTTTCCATCAAAAACCTTCTGGTCGAAATGTCCTGACGAATTTTCAACTTTGCTCTTGAACAATTATCTTGGCGTCGAAATTAGCAACCTACAAATTGCCCCCCAGAAAATGCATTTTCGATAAAGGGAGAAAAGCATTTTTTGCCAATGCAATTCGACGCCACCAATAATTCGACCAGTGACTGTTCACATGACTAGACGTTGGAAATGTCAGAAACATCATTGCGTTTTTCTCAAACGTCTTTTCAGCCCACGTTTTTTTAAGATCTTCCTTCATCCATACTCTAGCCCCTAGTAGATCATGGGTCAAACCGTAACTGCCACCGTCTGAAATCATCCACTTCGTAAGCTCCACGTGTCCCACAATCTTTTCATTATTTTTCCATTTAAATTTTCAGAATTCCAACCGCTTCCATCTTTCTTCCTATATATAAGTTAAAAAACTTCATTTTGCACTTTTTACGTTCCCTCTTTCTAAAACAAAAACTTTCTTCAAACTTCATCTTCTCCATTTTTCTTTATTTCTTCTTCAATCAACAATGGCGTCTTCCACTGCTCCCCAAATCGCAAGTAAAGATTCCAAAAAATCTAAAAGCTTACCACCTGTTGACAAGATCCTTGGGCCAAAGGTGGTAGGGAACCAACAGTACGTACCAGAGCCTCCAAATGAAGAGGAGAAACACATCATGCATCTATCAGTCTCAGGTACTAATCCCTATCTTAATTTCTGGTAAATCCCATGCAATGTTAGGACCCTTACCTGATTTAAAATTAGACCTGGTGAAAGTAAAAGAGTTTTTTCCAGCCTATCACCGTTACAAACCCATAGCTAGTGGGGTTAGGCCTAGAACTGAAAAAGAAAAAGCCATAGACGAGAAATCCACCGTTGATGGTCAAGGTTCACCTTCTGAAGAACCCATAAGTTTAGAATACCTGAATCATGCTAGAATTTTTAGATCTTGTCCCCTGTCGAAAGATCCTTCTGACTATTTAGCTTGGCTGGCGAAGATTGAAAAAGTTAAAGCTGACTTTTGGAAAGAGATAGGTATATTCGACTTAATTCAATTGTCGAAAGTAGGACCAGGTTATTGTCCCAATATGCTCTTGGCTTCCCTCTACTTCTGGGACAACACTTGTAACAACTTCCAGCTTCCTTGTGGGATGGTTACTCCTACCCTTTTCGACATAGCTGCCATTACTGGCCTCAGCCCTTTAGGAGTAGATTATGACCCCAACGTATTGTCTGAAGATTCTATAGGATTCGACACAAACAAATCAACCTTCATAGCTTACATTGCCAACTATCATGATCAAGAGACTCAAGAAGTTTCCGACCAAGAGCATGTAGCTTTCCTGGCCCTCTGGCTGTCGAGGTGTGTCTTTTGTTCTAGGTCGCTCCAAGTAGCCAAACGCTACGTCACTATAGCTAATCAGCTTCATGTTGGACGTCGATTGTGCCTGAGCGAGATGATCTTAGCCAATCTCTACGAGTCCCTGGGCGAAGGTGTTACTTTCCTGAAGATCACCAAGAATAAAGGCAACCTTCTTTTGTCAGGACCGTTTTGGCTTCTGCAATTATGGCTAAATGCCACCTTTGAAACCTTTCTCCCTATCAAAAATGATGTGAAGGAGGATTCTTTGAGGGACAGGAGGGTCGAAGGGACTAGATTGGTGCAATTAACTCCTACTGACGAAGGGTTAAGCCTCCAACAAGCCTTTACTAGCTACGTCATGATGTTCGCCAAGCGCTACAACTTTACTCCCAGTATGGCCCCTTTCGCTAACAGGGTGATTGGACCAGAATGGTTCACCAAAAAACTGCCTGTGGAGTCGAAGACTGAAGAAGATGACTTCCTCAATGTCTGGGAATCCTTTCTGACACCTAGACTTCTAGCTTCCAGGATTAGTCCTGGGAAATCAAAGATTTTGTTGGTTGCTTATCAGCCCAACTGTGTCTCTCGACAGTTTGGGTTGATTCAGATACGCCATAAACCCCTCTTTTCCAGAAAAGGGTCTCTCATCCACTACAACATGTTTCACAATGAAGACGAATGCTCAGAATTACTGGAGAAGTACTCTAACCTAGTTGAGATTCAACCAGTGGTCTTTCGACCATCCTTCCTTTGCACTCAGGAATTCGACGAATGGTGGAAAGACTATTACACCACCCAGTTTTTCGACGTGCCTGCCTTCAACACCCTTCTAACTAAAGCTTTTACACTTGTGCAGGACAAGACCAAAAAAGGTACTTCGACGCATGTCAAAGAAATCCAAGCATTCCAAAGATACTTTGAAACTACCTATAGGCCTAATGAACTTAGTCGAACTATAAGCGAAGCAGCAGTTACTTTGAAACACAAATTTACCAGCAAACTAGATGAGGTAAAACTACCTGCGTATGTTCGACCAGAATAACGTTATGAGGTAGCTTTTAAACTCTATCGCCCAAAATTTCCCCCTCTACCATCTACTGAATTTGGCGTGGCTTTTAGCCCTCCATTTCCAGATTGGTTCACTTGTGGGGACTCTATGAAACTTCTTCGCCAAGAATACCAGAAACGTGCTAAGCGAGTGGTTCCGACTAAGTACACCTTGGACAATTTCAAAGGCCGCCTTCATATTAGCATAGAACACGTTCGCGTGGAAACTCCTATATATGAAGGTGTGGAATGGGAAGATGTTCGACCTCACTTTTCATTTACCTACACATGTATATGTTATTTTATGCTTGACCCTTTTCTTCCTTTCTTTTCTAGCCATCAAGATTACGACCAAGAAGTCAGCTACTGGCGAAACGTCAACTGTCGGAGATGCAGAAACCCAAAAAGATACTACCAAAACACCTTTGGTGAAGGTATTACTTTACTTCTCTTTTTGGTCAACACATATTTTCTTATTTTCTAGCATACTAATAAAAGCTCTTTTGTTCCACAGGGAAGTCGAAGACCTCCATCGAAGCCAAAGAAAAGAAAAGAAAAAGAACCTGAAGTCAAAGCTGTCGACACCGATGATGGCGACGAATCACCAGACCAAGTGAAGCCTTCAAGGAAGAAAAAGAAAACAACCAAACCTCAACCACAAAAACCTTCTGCTTCCAGAATATTGGAAAAAACTCCCCTTAAAAATCCTGGCGAGAAAGTTACCCCTGCTCCAGCAGAAAGCAAAAGTTCTAGTCTTAGGACTAAGATTTCCAAGGCATGGTTTTTTCTCTTCATTTTTTTTAGTTCGATGCTGAAAGGCAGTTTACTCATGTTACCTCTCTTAATTTATTTATCTTCCAGGTCCTTGTCGATACTCACGGGCATCCCATGGTCCAAGTTCTCCCAAAGACTAGCAGTGATCCTACTTACAAACCAACCAGCGTCTCCAAACCTTCTCCCAATGATTCGACCAAGGAATCAGCCACTGAAGTGAATCAGCCCACTGCTGTCTCTAAACAAATTCCAGACGTAGTGGAAGAAGAAACTGGTCCTGAGGCTGACAACTTAGTTGACATTGGTGGGGACACTGTGATGCCTACTGCAGCGCTTACCACAGATAATGATCCTGAAGACCATTCTCCCCTCAACTTACAAGGTGCTGACGAAGGAAAGGATGAGGAGGCTGAAACAGATGGTGAAGAGGAGGAAGAGAAAGTAGACGAAGAGCCAACCACTCCCCCAGCTGCTACGGACGAAGAAGGAGAAAGCGACAAAGAGGACCATGGTGAACCAAACAAAACTGCTTCGACGGCTACAACTTTGACCCGACTCTCTCAAGAGGAGCTTGATAATCTGAAGGTGCAAAGACCCTTTGAGTACCTAAAGGCCATGCTTAGTTCCCGCTATAATTTTGCTGATACTACCATCAGTAGTTTGACCACCTCAGGAACTACTTCTGACGCCAAATCCATGGACGAGATGCTGACCCATATTCGACAAAAAATCCTTAACATTGACCTATTTCAACTTTTGGAGAATGACTCATCTGCTCATTTTGACCTAAAAAAGATCTTAAAGCAAATTAATGTTCTGGAGGCTCCTCCTGAAGTTACTGATGTAGTGCTGGACCTAACTACTCTAATAGATCTTGTAGTGACAGACTTTAATCGGCTTCGAGATTACTCCAAGAAGCTCGAAAATAAGACAGAAACCCAACTTACTGAGTGGGATGTTGCTTCAAGTTCGTCCACTAAAGTAACTGAACTAGAAAGAGACTCTGAGCAAAACAAGAAAGAAGCCGCTTTGTGTGGTGAAAACATCCTCAAGTGGAAAAAACAAATTGTTGTTCTTCAAAACAAAATTTCTCAAGCGGAGAAACATCAAGAAGAACTGCAACAAATCAATCAAGAGGAAATAACTAAAGAACTTGAAGTTGGGGTGCACCATGTTGATAGGGCTCGAAAACTTGGTGAGGAAATCGAGGAGCTCTCGAAGGGCAAGGCACTTTGTGAGCGTCGTCTTCAAATTCAGAAATCCAAGTTTGAAAAGCTGAAAGAATCTTTCCCCGCTTAAATATTTGTAATTAATTTTCTTTTATTTGTTTGGCCTTTTAAGGCCCTTTTTGTAATGACATTGGAGTTATTTTATTTGGCGAAAAGAATTTCAATCCACCATGTTGCTTATTTTCCTGCATGACTATTCGACAACTATTTTTACTTCTTGTAATATGGGCTTGTATTTTTTCAAATATTTCCCGTTTATTTTTAATATTCGCTTATCTTTATCCAATTCTTCGACTTCATAAGCGCCATTGGAAAATATTCGTATGATTTGAAAAGGGCCTTCCCACTTAGGGGACCATTTTCCCATAAGTCTATCTTTTCGATCCATGGGGAGAATCACTTTCCACACAAGGTCACCGATCGAAAAGGCTTTATTTTTTACTTTTTTATTGTAGAATTTCTCCACTCTTTCTTTTTGCCTTTTCAATAAGTCTAACGCTTTTAATCTTTCTTCGTCTAAATCCACTAATTCATCTATCATCATATTCCGGTATGCATCTGATGGAATTTCATGATGTCTTTGAACCCTTATTGACTGCAAGTATATTTCGACTGGTAAGACCGCATCATGGCCATACGTTAATCGAAAAGGTGTAGCATTTGTAGCTTCCTTAGGAGAGGTTCGACAAGCCCATAGAATTTGGTCC
Organism: Lathyrus tuberosus; assembly: GCA_022829125.1. Lineage (NCBI taxonomy): Eukaryota > Viridiplantae > Streptophyta > Magnoliopsida > Fabales > Fabaceae > Lathyrus > Lathyrus tuberosus. The sequence goes on along the minus strand of JALAZF010000542.1, from coordinate 2,884,448 downwards.
AACGTTTTGTGCTAACTCTTTGGTATTCTTCCCACGTGCTTCTTTATTAAACCAATTATAACCTTATTTGCAACTTCGACCTGACCATTGGCTTGAGCGTAGTAAGGCGTTGATGTGAGGAGTTTGAAACCCATTTCCTTCGCGAATGCTTGCATATTTTTCCCAGTGAAAACAAATCCTTGATCCGTTGTTATTGTCTCTGGGATACCAAACCTGTAAATGATGTGCTTTCGAATGAATTTGATTACTGCTTCTTGATCCACGTTTACTAAGGGTATGGCTTCGATCCATTTCGTAAAATAATCTATCCCCACCAAAATAAACTTCTGGCTTTTTGAAGAGGCCGGTCGAATTTCTCCAATCAGATCCAAAGCCCAACCTCTAAAAGGCCAAGGCTTTATTATCGAATGTAATTCACTTGCATGAACATGTGGTATCCCTGCGTGTATCTGGCATTCTTGACATCCCTTAGCGTATTCGACGCAATCTTTTAACATAGTTGGCCAATACATTCCCTGTCAGAATAATAACCACTTCATCTTATGGCCTGCCTGGTGTGCACCACATGCCCCACTGTGTACATTCGACAAAGCTATGTATGCCTCAGATTCGCCTAAATACTTCAATAGTATTCCTTCCGGAGTTTTCTTAAATAGTTCGTTTCCCAAAATCACTTAACTCAAAGCTCGATACCTGATTTTTCTTTCGACTGGTCCTGTTGGGTTTTGCAGGTATTCTATTATAGGCTTTCTCCAATCTCCAGTCATTGAATCGTCTATGTTAAAAATTTCAAAATTCTCTTCGTCAGCGTATCCAAGCTTTATCGCTTCCAAATCTGACGGGGATAATCTAGCTGACACCACTCTTCCGTAACTTTTCCTTCGACACTTTGTACCCTGAAGCTATCTGAGCTAAATCATTTGCTTCCTGATTTTCTATTCGTGGGACATGTCGAATCGTAACCATATCGAACTTTTTTAAAAGTCGATTAGCTATTACAAAATACATGATTAAATTTTCCTTAACACATTTGTATTCCTTTGTTATCTGCTTTATGACTAACTCAGAGTCACCCATTATTTCGACCCGAGTTGCCCCCAATTCCAACAAGATTTCAAGTCCTGCTATCAAAGCCTCATATTCTGCCTCATCATTTGAGCAGAGACCTTCGACTTTGTACTTGAATTTTGTTGGAATTTTGTTAGGAGAAATAACAAGAACCCCTATTCCAGTTCCATTTTTATGACTAGAACCGTCGAAGTACAACTTCCATGGCTCCATTTCAATATAGTCCAAATACTTTTCATTTATAGCGTGGTCGACTATGAAATCAGCCACTACTTGTCCTTTGACAACCTTTAAAGGCAAATATGTCAAAGAATACTCAGTCAATGCTAATGCCCATTTTCCAATTCGACTGTGCAAGATTGGTTTAGATAACATGTATTTTATAACGTCGAAATGCGAAGAGACGTAAACATCAACTGGCTTTATATAGTGCTTCAATTTCATACAAGAAAAGTATACACATAAACACAACTTTTCAATTACACTATACCTAGTTTCCGCATCGTTCAAGACCCTACTGAGGTAGTAAATGGCTCTTTCGACACCATTCTCATCCTCCTGAGCCAACATGCTCCCTAAGGTCTTGTCCGACGCAGATATGTACAACCTCATACTTCTACTTCTACAAGGTGACACTAAAATTGCAGGATGCGTCGGGTACTCCTTGATCTTGTCGAAGGCATCCTGTTGCGCTTTTCCTCATTCGAAGTCTTCCTTCTTCAGTCGAAGTAGAGGGGAAAAGGCTTGCGTCTTTCCACTAAGGTTGGAGATGAACCTTCTGAGAAAGTTGATCTTGCCAAGTAAAGACTGCAACTCCTTCTTTGTAGATGGCACTTTCACCTCCATTATTGCTTTGGCCTTGTTTTGATTGATTTCGATCCCTTTCTTGTGGACCACAAAGCCTAGGAAGTCTCCCGCCTGCACACAAAAGGCACATTTGAGAGGATTCATCTTCAGACCAAACTTCCTCATCCTTTCAAAGGATTGTCGAAGATGGTCTATATGACTTTTCCCTGAAACGGACTTTACAACAATATCGTCAATGTAAATCTGCATAAAATCCTCAATGAAATCATGAAAAATCGAATTCATTGCTCGCTGATATGTTGCCCCAGCATTTTTTAAACCAAAAGGCATTACCACCCATTCCTAAGTGCCTAAGGCTCCAGGGCATCGAAATGCCGTTTTTGGAACATCTTCCTCAGCAATAAAAATTTAGTTATAACCAGAGTACCCATCAAGCATACTAAGGTACTCATGTCCCGCAGCAGAATCGACAAGCATTTCCGCCACTGGCATAGGATATTCATCCTTTGGGGTAGCTGAATTCAAGTTTCGAAAATCAATGCATACCCTCAACTTGCCATTTTTCTTTATTACAGGAACTATGTTAGCAATCCATTCGACATACCTGGTTGGACGGATGAACTTGCACCTAAGGAGTCTTTCGACTTCTTCTTTAATCTTAGAGAGGATTTCTGGGGCGAATCTCCTTGGAGTTTGCTTAACAGGCTTCCTCTCAGGTTTTATTGGCAACCTTAATTCGACCAGGCTCATATCCAGCCCGGGCATTTCGTCGTAGTCCCATGCGAAACAATCTTTAAATTCTTTCAGCAATTGGACTATTTCGACCTTGAGTTTGGGGCTCACTTTCGCGCTGATATAAGTTGGTTGTTTCTCTGCCCCTGATCCCAAGTTGATTTCTTCGAGTGGATCCTGTGCCATCATCTTGGTATTTGCTGCTAAAGGATCCTTTTCGAAACCCAATGGCTCGTTGTCATAAATCGCGTCAAGCCTCTGGTTCTGCAAATCTCCTAGATCTTTATCTGGAGGATCCCTATCCGGATCCTTTTCGAGACCTTGTTGATCCGCTTCAATTTGGTTGGCTTCGACAGCCATATACTTTACTTCGGTCTCCAAGGCCGCTTTGAGTTTATTCTCGGCTATATAAGCCGCGATCTTTTCGAGAACTAGTGACTCATTCATTGTCACTGAATTCGCTACCCCATCCAGTTGGCTGGATGTGTGAGGTTCCAAAAATGTAGTCTTCTTCGCCAACTACCTCTCTATCCCACTGAAACTCGTGGGTAGGATGAAGGTATAATGAGAAAAAAGCATTATCCGTTGGCGTCATGTCGAAGGTGGCTGGGCTACAAGGAGATATGTGAGCCAGATTCCTATCGAAACTCCTCCTATCTGTAGCGAGAAATTTTGGACGCGGTTCTTAAGCGCTGGTCGCTCTCTGCGGTTTGAGCTTAAACTACAGGTCGATTCATTTCTTATCCTATTAAAGCTGATGAAGGAAGGGAAATAGATGTCTCCAATTAACCCTGCTTTGCATACTGAGTTTAAACAGCGGTCTGTTAGGTTACGGATGCTATCAATGTAGGGGGGGCTTTGTACTGGTTATTTGTATTTTCGCCAATACCGGTTTCTTTCTTTTTTTGGATTTAGACAGAAGGTTTCTGGTGGGGAACAAGGATTAGGATATTAAGACTGATGCTTTTTGATGTGAGAGTATGGGATTTGGTTTTTTGTTTAGTGTGCTCGCTAAGATTTTTCTTTCAATCTTATGCCTACGTATTCCCGTTTATCCAAAACAGGGAAATCAGAGCGTTCGTAGTTCCTCCTATTCTATGGGAGGAAAATGGGTGTTTTGGTGTCTTGTTCAAAGCCCAAGACGTGAAGCGAAGGTGATTTGTATCTTGTTCAAAGCCCAAGATATGAAGCTGAAGGTGATTTATATCTTGTTCAAAGCCCAAGATGTGAAGCTAAAAGGGTTGGACTTTAGAAAGAATTCGTCATCTCTAAAGAGGGGGTTGTATGTCACAACTGTTTATAAAGGAGAATTACTTTAACCGGGATACGCGGATCCTAGCAATGCCATAATTTCCTTTAAAGGGGATTTCCATCCTGAACGAGAAGACTTTAACTCAGTGTAGAGTAATGCCATCTTTCCTTAGGAATTTCTCATGCTAAAAGAGGGACGGTGGCATGGATGTAGATGATCTAGAGGCTTGCCGCTTACAGCATTTAAACAAAAGGGGAAGGAGTTGTTGATGTTTGTGTACTGTGAACGAGGCACAGCTTTGATGCTAAAAGGTTGATTGGATCAACCAGTGGTTTTCTTATACAAAGCCTAAGAGGAGGCTATTATGTGTCTCGTACAAAGCCCGAGAGAGAGACTAAAAGGTTTTGGCCCGACGATGGAGTCTTTTTGGTATCTCGTATAAAGCCCGAGTTGGAGGTGATTTGACTCAATAAGAGAGTTTTTTGTATCTCGTACAAAGCCCGAGATGGAGGCTAAAATTTGTTTGGCTCAATAAGAACCCTTTTGTATCTCGTATAAAGCCCGAGATGGAGGCGAAAAGGGGTGATCGGCTCAACGAGGGAGTCTTTTATGTGTCTCGTACAAAGCCCGAGGGAGAGGCTAAACGTTGTTTGACTCCGCTGAGGAGGATCATTGAACAAAGCCCAAGAGGAGGCTAACTTCACTGGAGAAGGATCATTATACAAAGCCTAAGAGGAGGCTATGGTAACTGTTTTAGTTAAGTGACAGGTCCAGTATACTGATTTTAAAGAGAAAATCAGTTCTTATATGAGCAATACCGTACTCAAGGATTTGATTCTAGGGTCCGGGTTATGCCTGTCCTTTAAGGAAGCGGGAAATCCGAAGGGTATTGAGACTGTCCGAGTCTACAGGGTTTTCTTCCTATTTAACGAAGGGGTCGCTTAAGAATGTCTTTGAGACTCAAGGAAATTAGACTGTCCAAGTCTAGGGTTTTATCTTTTGTACTATTCTTTGAGAAACAGTAGTAGACTCTATGAAAGGACTGTTCTATGCAAATGACTAAGTTCTGTTCCTATACCTCTAGGAGGTCGTCGGGACAATTTGTACGAAGGCCAAGAGGAGGCTGAAAGCTTTTAAGAAGTCGACGGGTCCTTGTACTAAGCCCAAGAGAAGGTTATCATTCCCGGAGGAAGAGATCATTATACGAAGCCTAAGAGGAGGCTGTGAATACTTCTAAGAAGCCTTAGGGTCCTTGTACTAAGCCCAAGAGGAGGCGGGTGTTGCTTTTAGGAAGCCTGTGGGTCCTTGTACGATGCCCAAGAGGAGGCCGATGCTTTTAAGAAGCCTGTGGGTCCCCAAACCCCGAAAAATTCAAGGCAAGCTATTCACGAGGAATAGATCAAGTCAGGAAAGTTCGAGAATTTGGAAGAAACTCAAAGATGCCATTCACAGAGAATACATTCATCTCTGGGAATAGAGTTTCTTGATAATTCCTAACGAGGACAGCCGAAGAGAAGACTGTATCTGGTGATCCTATTGGGGAGCTAGTTGTCTATTTCTATGACTAAACAAAACGGTGTCACTTAGTTCTAGACGTAGTTGCCGGGGAAACTCAAAATATCTATACTATTATTACACAGTTGATATGAGTTTATGAAAGAAGACTTACAGTGAAACAGCCCCACAATACAGTTATATGTATATGAAAGCGGTAAATGAAAGCAATAACCACTTACTCGGTTGTAGAGCTTCCATGCTGTTTGGTTAGTTGTTCAACAAAGAAAGATTGAAAATAATAGTATATCAAAATCAAAGGGGAAAGTGCTTTGAAAAAGAAAGATTTTGGGCTTACAGCTCAAGGAGAGGCCCAGGGTTTTATCAGTGAGCGCACTGTTTGAATTTGTACAGAGGGACTTATACAAGTGACTGTGGCCCAAAAATTGTTTTTTGTACAAAGGGATGGGTCTTACACTCTCTCAAGAGGCCCAAAAAGTTTTAAAGAAAAAGAGTGGGGCTTATAACACGAGGGTAGGCCCAGATGATTTTTCGTTTAAAAATGGCGATCGCGCCGAGATTTTCTTTTAACGCAGAGGGACTTATACAATAAGTGAGGCCCAAAAGTTTTTGGTTAAAAGGGGGTTGGGTCTTACACTCTAATAGAGGCCCAAGATTTTGAATGGGTCTTATAGCTCAAGGAGAGGCCCAGTTGTTATTTTTCAAAAGGGCGACGATCGAGCCGTTTGTTTTTGACGGTATCGGGACTTATACAATACACTGAGGCCCAAGAATGAGTTGGTCAAAAAAGGATTGGGTCTTACACTCTATTAGAGGCCCATGAGTGTTTGACAATGATTTGTTTTGAGTGAAAATCAAAGAAACCCTAATTTTATTCTTTAAAAGTAAATATTTAAAGAAAATCAATGAAAAATACCAAATAGGTTTGAATAAACCACTTGTGATTTTTGTTTAAGGTTTGAAAAATGAGGTATAAATCACAAAAGATATTAAAACTCATTTGGTCTTGATTTTTCAAGATGAATATTCATTTTTAAATGCTTAAAAACAAATAAAAATGAATTTATTCACAAAAATAATAATTATATTAAATAAATAATACAAACTCAATTTTTTTGTGGAATAAAATATTTCAACATTTTTGTGATTTTTTGCAAAAAGAACCAATCAAAAATAATTAAAATTGAAAGAGTTAGCTCAAACACAACATATATGACATGTATGAGATGTTTATGATCAATGGACTTCAAATGCACACATGTTTTGGTGAGTGCAAGTTGAGAGGCTTACCCTTCTTTGAGATTTTGGAGGTTTCTCTGCAATCTGCCAACCCTCTTGCTCCAGATATGATTTTATGCTTTGAACCACCTCAAATGATCCCTTGGATGCTTTTAGGATGATTGGAATCAGCTGGTACCTGCAAAAACACAAACTGTCCCTTTCTTGCAAAAGGGGTTAAAAGTGACCAAAATAGCAACTCCCTCAAATGGTCTTCCAGATAGTGGGAACTATTTGGGATAGTTCAAGGATGATATTTGGAGTGTGTTTGAGGTTTTATCTGGTTTGGAAAGTGACTGAATCAAGACATGGCTTGAAAAATGCAAAAAAGTGCTATTTTGAGGTTTTGAGAGGTGACTTTGTGATGTTGTGATTACATATCACTTTTGATGGTTTGCACAGCTTTCATATGATATATATGAGGTGTGTGTGTGATTAGTTTGGGGGTGGAATTGCTCTCTAGCTCAAAAACTCAGGATTACTTGCTTTGGAAGGCAAGTTTGAGGTGAAAGAAGAGATTTTGAGGAAAACATCTGTTTGATGGCTTTGGTGTACTCAAACTGAACACAATTGAGCTCTATTTATAGTAGAGCAAGTTTGTTTTGGGATCCACAGTGAATGGCAACTGCAGCAGGTGTTTGTTCAATGTTGGCCAATGGAAATGCAAGTCTCCTCTAGCCATTGACTAGAGGTTAGGGCACAGGGTTGTGGTTCCCTTGGTCTTGGATAAGTCTTGACTGATTTCAGATGAGAATGGCTCAGTCCATGTCACCTTGATGCTTCCATTGAATGCTTTAATCCAAATTTGGAGTCTTGTCCCTATTTTGGCCATTCTAGGTTCAACATGTTATTTTTTGTTCCATGGACTTTGGAGGCTTGGCTCAGTGATTGCCCCTTTTAGATTCAATCCTCAGATGTGTCCAAGTGGATAGGAGCATTTGAATTTGGCTGATTTTGGTAAATCGAGCAAAATTGCAAATTCTGCCTTGCCTTGACAGATTTCAGCAAGGCAACTTGCCAATGTCATATCTCATGGTGTAAGTTGAATTTGGTAATACTCTTGACCATTTTGGAAAGCCCTTACATGATACAACAACAGTTTGAACATGTTTCGTTTTGATCTCTTTTGAATCCAAGTGAAAAATCCCCCTACATTTGGCAAAAAGTGAAGACAGGTTTGGACTTAGTGAAAATTTCACTAAGTGTTGGAAAAAGTGAAATTTTCACTTTTCAGCCACTTTGATCACTCCATAACTCAAAATCCTTAATGAATTGGACTTAGGTCTAGTTGAAATTTTTGTAGAGGGTAATGAGGGCTACAAATTCATCTTTGGATGAGAAAAAATGGCTGTGGTTTAGGAGTTATGATCCTCCAAAGTTGGTACCCTTGTCACTTTATTTTTAACTTAGAAAATTTTCTAAGTTTTTATGGTTACCCCTTTTACAAGTTATCCAACTTTTCTTGATTTTTCTTGATGAATGATGATTCAAATCATACATTAACATCATTTTAGGGTTAAAAATCCATTTTGGTGAAAAATCTCAAAAAGTCAAAGGTGACTTTTGTGCACAGTTGACTTTTTATCAGATGAATTCCAAATTGTGCCATTCTTCATGAAATCATGTCCTTGAACTAAATCAAACTTGATGGACATGTTTCATGGATGTCATTGGGCATATTGAATCATGTCTTAGGGCTTGGGAGCATGTCTTGGTCAAAAGTCAAAGTTACAGTTGACTTTTCCCTTAAAACCCTAATTGTGGTGCAGATGAAATTGAAACTTGTTGCTCAAGCTTCTTGGATTAATCCATTGTTCCAAATGGATCAATATAGTTCATTAGAGACCCTCAAACCCTCTCTTGAGGTATTGGCTCATGGTTTGTCCCAAAAGTCAACTTAGGGGTGAATTAGGTCAAGAAACCCTAATTCCTGATTTTTGATAAATGCATCCCCTAAGGCAAAATTGACTTGATGATTGGGTCCATGAGGTTCCATGGAGTATATTAGGTTATTTTTTGGATCATTGGCTTGTGCCCAGATGAAATTTTCCATCTGGAGGCCCTGGTCGACCAAAACCCTAATTTGGTGATACTGGCGACCTTGAGGCTTAATCCACCTAGAAGGGAGCAGCCTTGTGCTTAATCCTTGAAATGGGAGTCCTTTTTTATCCTTTGTGTATGTTTGAGAGGTTAGACAAGTTGAAGATCAAGTCCTTCCTTGACTGATCCTTTGTCTAAGGCTCTGAGAGGGCTTAAAACCCTAATTTTGATTGTAGTGAATGCTCAACAACCTTTGAGGCATTTGATGAGGCATGATGGTTCATCCATATTGTGATGATGATTGACACAATGATGGGACATCTTAGTGGTTAAAATTTGGGGTATGACACTATCCACCTGGTTCACTTCAGCCAAATAATAACTCTGGTCAGCCTCTATATTTTCGACAATGTCGTCTGCGCGCCAAATTGTTATTCGTTGGTGCATTGACCAAGGGACGACACCAATACCGTGTATCCACTCCCTATCCAAGAGAAGGTTGTAATTTTCTTTCGACGCAATCACCATAAACATAGTTGGCCTCGTGATGGTTCCAACAGTTAAATCTACCTGTATCACACCCATAGTAGTTCCTACTTTCCCTTCATAATTCGACAATACCATGTTGTGAGGTTTGGTGTCGGAGTCATCTTTTCCAATTTTCTTAAGCATAAAATGCGGCATCAAGTTTACAGCCGTTCCTCCATCGACCAGAATCTTATTCACCCCTATGTTACCCACTTTTCCTTTTATAAATAGGGGTTTCAAGTGGTTCCTCATTGAGTCATCTGGCCTTTCAAAAAATGCGTTATGTTCTTCAACGCATCCATTGTTCATGATATAGTAGCAAACGGGCATGTGTCTGGCCGTTTCGACCTCCAAAGCTTCCTCTTTCTCTTCGACTTCCATAATTTGATCATACTCCCTAGGGAGCACTGATACGACATTACATGTTACATCGAATGATGCTTCTGACTCTGAGTTAAAATCCTCTGTCATTTCATCATCTTTGGTTACTTTCTCCTTTGACGCTTCTTGCACTGGAGCAGCAGGTGGCTTATCAGACTTCACTTCTTCCATCTGAGTCGAAATTTGAACGTTGCTGCTAGTTTATGGCTTGTCTTTTCCTGCAGCCTCCTTCTCAGCCTTCTTTCGACGTTGGTATCTCCTCCATTGTGACTTCGTCATAGGATTCCTGCCCTTATAATTTTCAGAAGGGTAAGTCACCCTTTTGGACTTCTGGAATTCTTTTCTGTATGATACAGACGATCCCCTCTGTACTTTGAAGTCCTTCCATTTTCCTTGCCCCTGGGCTTGTCGGATTGGATTAACCCACCTATCATCTGGATCTTTGGTTGTTGGTTTGAATGTGTTAGGGCGTCTTTCGCCTAACCTCTCCCTGTTTTGGTCCCCTCTCCTGGGGTCAAATCTTTCTCCAGAAGGCCTCCAATTTCCTCTTTTCCTTGCCCTCTCCATTCCCTCTAAGTTTTGCGCTGCCTTTTTGTCCAAGACGGCACTACAGCGAGGGCAAAGCATCACCTCAGACCTTTTCCTCTGGCATCTATGAATAAAATCTGCCATGTTTTCTTCCTCCCTAGGGTAAGCCACTTTCTGGTACTCCTCCCGTCGACGTTCTTCGTTAACTTGCATTGACACATTCTGAATTACTTCGAACATGTTTATATTGGCAGGTGACTCTGCATCCATGCTCAACTTATTCAGTTTCAAGCTGAGACCCTCATTGACCTCATGTTCCTTCTTCATGCGATTGAAGTCCTTAGAGATTTTCTTTGTCAGAACCTTTGGGAGTGGACTCCTGGCAACTTGTGGGCTGAAGAATCCAACAGTTTTATCCTTTGGGTCCTCCATGATTCTTCGGAGAATACCAACAGCAGCTTGTTTGTAAGAACCTTCAGCAGTTCCTTTATTGATTTTGGTGAAACCCTCAGTGGTTTCATTGTTGACTTTGTCGAAACCCTCAGTAGTTTCGTTGTTGACTTTGTCGAAACCCTCAGTAGTTTCGTTGTTGATGCCCTCAGTGGCCTCAGTAATGTAGTTCTCGATGATCTTCGCGCCAAGGTCTTCAGTACCCTTGACCATCATTGACTGGTCCACGCAATCAGTTGTGACTTCGACCATGTCACCTTTGACAGCGGGGTCTTTAGCAACCTCCACCATATTCACGTTGTGGTTGAAACCATCAGCAGCCTTCATCATATCCATGCCATCGTCGAAGCCCTCAGTAACTTCAACCATATTTACTATGGACGACTCAGCATAGTGGGCCTCTACCACCTGCAAGGAATTTGAATCTACTTTCGCCTGAGATTTCGACTTGTCGCCGAATTTGAGCCTTCCACCTCTTATTGCATTCTGCACTAGATCCCTGAAAAGGAAACATTGAGACGTTTTATGACCAAAAAATTGTGATATTTGCAAAAACCTCTCTTTTTCTGTTGTTCTAAAGGAGGCACCTTAGTACCAGGAGGTACTATCATTTGGCCATCCTTGACCAATAAATCAAATATTTCGTCACATTTTGTAACGTCGAACGTATAAGTTCTCTTAGGGAACTTGTCGTTCTTCTCCGATTCGCCTGGATTTTTTCCATTCGACGGAGCCAAGACTTTGCAGGCATACGGTGGACCCTGTTTTAACTCTGCCAAATCTACTTCTTGTTCGTCAAAACTTGACGATTCTTCTTCGTCATCATCCTGACAAACTCCGACATAAGCTACCCTTTCTTTCCTATTTTTATTAACCCTAGCTTTTTCGGCTTTTAGTCGTTCGACCTGTCTAACCCTATCATCTAATTGGGCCATGTCTCTTATATATTGGGTGCCTAGTTTCTTTCTAATGGAATAGTCAAGACCACCAGCGGCCATTTCGACTAATTCGTGCTCTGGCACTTGTGTGAAACACCTTGCCTTGAGCAATCTAAACCTATTCAGATAATCATCAATTGGTTCTGAGAACTTTCTCTTTACGCTAGCCAATTTTTTCAGGCTTATCTTCGTCTGCCCCATGTAAAATTTATTCATGGAACAATCTCTCCAACTGGGTCCATGTATGGACCGAACCTGCAGGCAAAGACGTGAACCAAGTAAAAGCATTTTTCGTCAAAGGAGCTCGGAAAATATTTTATCTTCAAGTTCTCATTGTGCGCTATTTCGCCTGCTTCGATCAAGTAACGGGCCACGTGTTCGACTGTCGATTCACTCGTGTCTCCCGAAAACTTAGTGAATTTGGGGACTTTCCACCTTGGGGGTAAATCTTCCTGCAATATATATTCAGATAATGGTGATGTGTAACTAGGCCTCTATAGTCCTATGTTTACCCCATTTCGAGCCATTATTCTTTCGACCATGGCTGCTAAATTGTTTTCTGCTGGCATGTTATTACAACGTATTCGTTGCACAATATCATCAGCATCTTGACCCCTATTTACTATCACCCTCGCAGGTTCTTGCTGAACAGACATTTCGACACGAGGTGGTTCGACCACTGCTCCTTGGTCTCGAAGGTTCGCCTGAGGAACATTTATTGGTCTTTGGTTTATAGTAGGTTCTTCTTCGACCGCTACCCTTGGGATTTGAACTTCCTGTTCCCTTGGGGGAGGTTGGGGGACACCGAAGAAATCAGCAATGCGCGTCATCTGTGCTGCCAATTGTTGATTTGTTTGTGTCGTGTTTTGGATCAAAGGATTGAATATAACCCCCATTTGTTGGGCTAGCATCTGGACCATATCATGGTTACTCTCATCCATTTATTTCCTGATCACTTGCGCAGAGTTATTGTTCGCTGTAGATTTTGGCGAACAACCTCTGGTTTACCAATCTCTTATAAAACTGGGTTACTTGCAGGACCAACCACACAAATCCTGGGATACATGTGCAAAATTATCTAAATCTTAGAATAATGGTGTTTTAATGGTTTGTTTTGTTGTATCTTTTATGTATGAATGGTTTGGTTAAAGAACTAACTTACAACTTCTGGCGAAAAGGTAAATTAAATGAACTTAAAACTTGCATAAAGTAAATGACAAAGGATAAATGACTAGAAAAAGTAAAGGCAATTATAAAAGACTTTGAATTTCTTATAAATTTAAAAGATGGTGTCCACACGTACATTTTCCAGATAACAAACTCTTTTCTCTCACATGGGTACTTTGAGTATTTACAGGAATTTTGTACAAGTTTTCACACACTAAAATTCTACAACAACTATCCTATTTATAGAAAAATACAATAACTGTTTAGTAACGGAAAAACTCTAAATCTTTGACACTTGGTCTTCTGCATGTCTTCGTTTCTTCTAAAGCTTCCACGCGTCTTCTGCCAAGCGTCATATCTTTTGAATTTGAATTTTCCCTTTGCGTCGAAGCGTTGCGCCCCTTCACTTTGTCGAATTGTCGAAAAGTAACAAATATCCCTTGAACTTTGTCTGACGAAACCTTCCTTATGTTTCTGTCGAAACATCGAAACGCTGTTCTTGTCGAAGTGTCGAGGGCTTCTTTTGAATACCTACATTTCCTTTCTTCTTCATCTGTAGCCATTTTCTCTAGCTGAAGAACATCATTTTGCCTACCAAGACATGGTGTCGAAAATATATGTCTACAAATTGCCCCCCAGCAAAGATGTTTCGACTTATTTCTGGAGAAACCATCATTTGCTGTCGAAAATATTTCGACGCCATGTTACCTTCATTAATGATGCTGGTTTTCAAGGCGTGACGTTTTGTTAAGTCCCAAGAAAATCCATCATTACACTTTTCTTAAAACGTCCCATCTAATCCCACGTTCAGACATGATCTCCATAACCCTAAAAACTAGCTAGCCATGCTTTTCTCAACTTTCCATATTCTTTGATCATCACCGTTAAAATTTTGCCACGTGTCCCATGATCACTACTAAAACTGGAACGTTTTCTCATCTTTCCCTCTATAAATACTCATTTCCAAATCTTTTAATATTTTTACGTTCCTGAACTTCTTCTTCTCCACAAACCCATCTCAAACCTTCATACTTTCTTCTGAAATTTCTCTACTTCCCTCATCAATGGCTCCTCGCAAAGCTCCTACTGACAAGAAAACCAAGAAGACCAGGAACACTACTGTTCTCCCTTATGCGCACGAGTTGCCTGGACCAGTGATTGTGAGCAATCAACAGTACATTCCAGAGCCTCCAAATGAAAGAGAGAAAGCAAGCATTTATCAATCCTAGGTATTCATTCCGGTTCTTATTTCTGGCACTTGCCATGCAATGTTGGGTCCACTCCCTGACCCCAATGCTAACGCTGATCGTTTAAAGGATTTTTCCCTACGTATTCTTATTCAAAACCCATAGATGCTGGAATAAAACCCAAACCTAGTGAAATGTTCCCAAAAAATCCTGATGACTCCTTAGCTTCTGAAGAAATAGATTTAGCATATTTGAACCAAGCTAGGATCTTTAGAAGTTCCCCTTTGACAAAAGATCCTTCAGACTATTTGGCCTGGCTGACTAAGGTCGAAAAAATTAAAGGGGATTTCTGGAAGCAAACTAGCATTTTCGACTTGATCCAACTGTCGAAGGTGGGCCCTAGTTATTGCCCAAACATGCTCCTGGCTTCCCTTTACTTTTGGGATAACACCTACAACAACTTCCATCTTCCTTGTGGAATGGTCACTCCAACCTTCTTCGACATAGCTGCCATAGTTGGCCTTAGCCCTATAGGACTAGACTTCGACCCTACTGATTTAGATGAAGATACTATAGGTTTCAACACCAAACATGCCTCCTATTCCTTGTTTATTGCTCATTACTATGACAAAACAACTACAGGAGTCTCTGATGTAGAGCACATAGCCTTTTTGACCCTCTGGTTGTCGAAATTTGTCTTTTGCTCTCGTTCTCTTCAGGTTGCCAAAAAATACCTTACCATAGCCAACCAACTTCATGCTGGGAAAAAACTTTGTTTAAGCGAAATGGTTTTGGCGAACCTTTATGAATCCATTAGCGAGAGTGTGGAATTTTTGAAGACTGTCAAAGAGAAAGGAAAACTAAGCTTGGCAGGACCTTTCTGGCTTCTACAGTTATGGCTAAATGCCACCTTTGAGGCATCTCTCCCTATCAAGAATAAAGTAAATGAGGAAGAAGTGAAGGACAGAAACGTCGAATGGCCTAGGTTGGTAAAACTAACCCCGTCTGACGAAGGGATTAGCCTTCGACAAGCCTTCACCGGTTATGTAATGATGTTTGCCAAACGATACAACTTCACTCCGTCCATGGCCCCCTTTGCCAACAGAACTATTGGTCCCAAATGGTTTACCAAACAACTTCCTTTTGAGATGCAGAAAGAAGAAGACACATTTTTGGTTATCTGGGAATCATTCATAACACCAAGACACCTTTTCTCCCATCACAATACGAATAACACAAAAATTTCCCTTATTGTTTATCAACCCAACCTAGTGGCTCGACAATTTGGGTTAATCCAAATGAAAACAAAACCCGTTTATCCAAAGAAAGGTTGTATCATTTTTCACAATTCTTTTCATAATCTGGAGAAAAGCATAGAGTTATCAGAAAAATACTATGATGAGACTCTGGAGATTCAACCGGTGGTCTTTCGACCATCTTCCTCTGCATTCAAGAATTTGATGTTTGGTGGAAAGACTACTACCTCACTAGATTCTTTGACGTGACGGCCTTTACGACTCATCTGACGAATGCTTTCACTTTTGTGCAGGATCGAACAAAGAAAGGTACTGAAAGACATATTAAAGAAATCCAAAAGTTTCAGCATTATTTTGAAACTATTTACCGGCCAAATGATCTTAGTCGAACCATAAGCGAAGCAGCAGTGACTTTGAAACACAAATTTACAGCAAAATTGGAGAAGCTGGTGTTGCCTTCATATGTTCGTCTAGAAATACGTTATGATTTGGCATACAGCTATTATCCACCAAAGTTTTCCCCTCTACCTTCTGCTGAATTTGGTGTAGCATTAAGCCCTTCATTCCCAGATTGGTTTATTTGTGGATCTCACCTAAAACTGCTCCGTGAATCTTGTAAAAAAACCTGTTGAGCGTGTGGTTCCGACTAAGTATCATTTGGACAATTTCCCAGGACACCTTCATATTGGAATAGAACACGTTCGCGTGGAATCTCCCATTCTTGAAGGTGTTTAAAGAGACACAATTTTTTTTTACTTTATTCTAACTTCCTTCTTATGTTTTTCCTTTTGTATTCATTTCTTTATTTTTCTTTCTTTCTTTCAGCTGTCAAGATTACTCCTAAAAAGGCTTCTGTCGGAAGTAATTCTGGAAAGGTGGTCGAGCAACCAGCCTATACAGTCGAAAAAGTTTTACCAGAAAATATCAATATTTTTCCCATGTAATAAATTCTGTTTAACTTGAACTAAAACAATTTTCTCCTGTGTTTTTAGGTGAGTAAAATCCCACCACCCTCCAAGAAAAGAAAACAAGAGGAGGAGGTAAAGGTGATCGATGAAGAATCTGGGGATGAATCTCCAGACCAACAACCTCACAGGAAAAAGAAGGTCCTGAAGATCAAGACAGCTGCCTCCCAAAGGTCCATTGTCCGCTTGACCAAGAAAACTCCCCCCGCCAGTCCAGTTACAAAAGTTCTCATCAAAGATACCGAAAGTCGGAATTCTAGCTTTACTACTGAGATCCCTCAGGTAAACCTTCATTTCGACTGATGATATTCACTTTTACTTGCATTTTCTCTTCCTTGACCTTTTGCTTGTTTTTAGATCCAAGTTGATGTCGAAGGACACCCCATAGCAAAAGAAATGCCAACATTGACAGGTGGTCCTTCCTTTAAAGCAGCCAGCTCAATGCCTACCTCTTCCAAAGCTTCGACAAAGAACTCAACAAAGGAAAAAGAGCATGACACAATTGATCTTGACTCTGAAAAGACTTTAGCTGAAAGACTCCAAGATGGAGTTGACCCTGATGCTGGTAGCTATGAGAGGCAAACCATTGATGAGTTCGACACTGACCTGGAAGAGCATTCTGATGATTCTCCTGTTCGTCCAGCATTAAATACTGAAAAGGATGGTGATGAGTCACCGGATCAGGCAAAACCCACCAAAAAGAGGAAGAAAGCAATCAAACCTCTCCCCTAGAAACCACCTACTCCCAAAGTTTTAGAGAGAATACTATCAAAGGAACCAGGCGAGGGAATCACCCCTGCTCCGGCGGAAAGTGAAAATTCTAGTCTAAGGACCAAAATTCTAAAGGTATGATTTTTTCTTTTCCCCTTGATGCTAACAAGCTGCTTTACTTGTATTTGCTCCTTTAACCTACTTATCCTTCAGGTACCTGTCGATATTCACGGACAACCTATGATCCAAGTTCTTCCCAAGACCAGCAGTGACCCTACTTACAATCCAGCCAGCGCCTCCAAATCCTCCCCTAAGAGTTCAGCGAAGGAATCAACCACTGAAGTAGATCAGCCCATTGCTCTTTCTACACGAAATCCAAAAGTAGTGGAAGAAAAGACTGGTCCCGATACTGAAGACTTTGTCGAAACTGATGGGGATGCCGTGATGGCTGCCACTAGAAATGAAGATGAAGATCAATCTCCCCCCCATTCAGAATTTGCTGACGAAGAGAGAGACAATGAGGCTGCAAGTGATGCCGAAGAAGAAGAAGAACATGAAAGGCCACCAACTCCTGCTGCTGGTACTGGCGAAAAGACAGAAAACGTCGAAGAAAGTCTTGGTAAAACAACTAAAGCTGCTTCGACCGGGACAACTTCGACCCAGTTCTCTCATGAGGAGCTAGAAAGTATGAAGGTACAAAGACCTTTCGAATACCTGAAGACCATGCTCAGTTCTCGCTACAATTTCGCTGATACTACTATCAGTAGCTCAACTACCTCAGGGACCACTTCTGATGCCAAATCAATGGACGAATCGCTGGCAAACATTCGACAGAAGGTCCTTGATATTGACTTATTTCAACTTCTGGAGAATGACTCCTCTGCTCACTTCGACCTGAAGAAAATCCTAAAGCAAGTCAATGTCCTGGAGGCTTCTCCTGAAGTCACTGATGTGGTGCTGGACCTTACTACTGTGATAGATCTTATGGTAACTGACTTTAATCGACTTCGAGAGTGCTCCAAGAAGCTTGAAAACAAAACAGAGAGCCAACTTGCTGAGTGGGAAGCTGCGTCGAATTCGTCCAACAAGGTAACTGAGATGGAGCAAGTGTCTGAGCAAAATCAGCGGGAAGCAGCTTTGTGTGGCGAAGACATTCTAAAATGGGAGAAACAAATTTCTGTCCTCCAAGGCAAAATTTCACAGGCGAAAAAACGTCAATCAGAGCTGCAGAAGAATGACCAGGAAGAAATCCGCAAAGAGCTGGAAGTTGGTGTGCACCATGTCGACAGGGCCCGTAAGCTTGGCGAGGAGATTGAGGAGATTTCTAAGAACAAGTCACTTTGTGAGCGACGCCTTCAGATTCAGAAGTCGAAATTTGAGAAGCTGAAAGCATCCTTTCCCATTTGAACACTTGTAATTTTTGTTTTGGCTTTTAAAGCCTTTTTGTAATGACAATGGATCTGTATTATTTGGCGAGAAGATTTTTAATCCGCCATATTGCCTTTATTTTTACAATTATTCGACTGCTATTTTAATTTCTTGCAATGTTGGCTTATATTTTTTCAAATACTTGCCATTTATCTTCAGTACTCTTTTATCTTTATCTATCTCTTCGACCTCATATGCGCCATTTGAAAAAACTTTTAAAATTTGGAAAGGTCCTTCCCACCTAAGAGACCATTTTCCCATTAACCTATCTTTTCGATCCATAGGAAGAATTACTTTCCAAACAAGATCCCCCACTGAAAGGGTCTTACATTTCACTTTCTTATTGTAAAACTTTTCGACTCTCTCTTTTTGTCTCTTTATTAGGTCTAACGCACGCAATCTCTCTTCATCCAAATCAACTAGTTCATCCATCATCATGCTCCAATACATTTCTGATGGAATTTCATGATGCCTTTGAACTCGTATTGACTGTAAATAAATTTTGACTGGTAGCACTGCATCGTGTCCATAAGTCAATTTGAATGGAGTAGAATTTGTTGCTTCTTTAGGAGACGTTCGACAAGCCCATAAAATCTGATCCAAAGTCTTATGCCAATTCTTAGGTTTTCTACCCACGTGCTTTTTGATCAAATTTATCACCACCTTATTTGCTGCTTCGACTTGTCCATTTGCATGGGCGTAATAAGGTGTCGAAGTTAAGAGCTTAAAACCTGTGTCTTTTGCAAACATTTGCATGTTTTTCCCAGTAAACACAGATCCCTGATCAGTAGTTATTGTTTCTGGTATCCCAAATCTATAAATTATATGTTTCTGGATAAACTCTATAACTGCCTCTTGATCCACATTTACTAGTGGTATAGCTTCAATCCACTTAGTGAAATAATCTATTCCAACTAAAATGTACTTCTGCCCTTTTGAAGAGGCTCGTCGAATTTCACCAATTAAATCCAAAGCCCAACCTCTGAATGGCCAAGGTTTTATAATTGAATGCAACTCATTTGCAGGAACATGTGGTATACCTGCATGCACTTGGCATTCCTGACACCCTTTTGCAAATTCGACACAGTCTTTCAGCATTGTTGGCCAGTACATTCCTTGTCGAAATAATAACCATTTCATTTTGTGGCCTGCTTGGTGTGCGCCACATGCACCACTGTGAACGTTCGACAAAGCTATGTAAGCTTCATCTTCGCCCAAACATTTCAGCAAGACTCCATCTGCAGTCTTTTTAAATAATTCATTTCCAAAAAGTACATAACTCAAAGCTCTGTACTTTACTTTTCTTTCGACTTTCTGATTTGGGTCTTGTAGATAATCCTTGATAGGTTTTCTCCAATCTTCAATTTCTGAATCATCTATATTGAAAATTTCAAAATTTTCCTCATCCCCATAACCTAATCTTATTGTCTCCAAATCTGAAGGAGCCAATTTGGTGGATACGACTCTTCCTCTTACTTCAATAGCTTTCTCCAAGTTTTCTTTCGACACTTTATAGCCTGACGTAAGTTGAGCCAAATCATTCGCTTCTTGATTCTTCGATCTAGGAATGTGTCTAATTGCCACATTGTTGAATTTTTTGAGAAGTCTGTTAGCTATTACGAAGTACATAATCAAATTCTCTTTGACACATTTATATTCTCTTGTCAATTGTTTTATCACCAGCTCAGAGTCACCCATTATTTCGACTCTTGTTGCCCCCAATTCCAACAATATTTCAAGTCCGGCAATCAAAACTTCATATTCTGCTTCATTATTTGAACATAAGCCTTCGACTTTGTACTTGAATTTTGTTGGAATTTTGTCAGGAGAAATAATTAGCATTCCAACACCAGTTCCATTCTTATGACTGGAACCGTCGAAATATAACTTCCATGGCTCTAATTCGACATATTTTACTTCATTTTCATTTATGGAATGGTCAGCTATGAAATCAGCAACCACTTGTCCCTTAACAGCCTTTAAAGGCAAATATTTTAAGGAATATTATGTCAATGCCAAAGCCCATTTCCCATTTCGACTATGTAAAATGGATTTAGATAACATATATTTTATTACGTCGAAATGAGAAGAAACAAATACATCAACAGGTTTTATATAGTGCTTTAACTTTGTACAAGAGAATATACACACAAACATAATTTTTCTATCACACTATATCTAGCTTCAGCATCATTTAGGACTCTGCTGAGATAATAGATGGCCCTTTCGACGCCATTCTCATCTTCCTGACACAGCATGCTTCCCAAAGTTTTGTCTGACGCTGAAATGTATAATCTCATACTTCTTTTTCTACAAGGAGACATCAAAACTGGAGGACTAGCCAGATACTCTTTGATCTTGTCGAAGGCATCTTGTTGTTCTTGCCCCCATGTGAAATCTTCCTTTTTTATTCGAAGTAGAGGTGAGAAGGCTTGTGTCTTCCCACTAAGGTTGGAAATGAACCTTCTGAGAAAGTTGATTTTCCCTAGTAGAGACCGCAATCCTTTCTTTGTCGATGGCGCTTTCGCTTCCATTATGGCTTTGGCTTTGTTTTCATTTATTTCGATCCTTTTCTTGTGGACTACAAAACCTAAGAAATCACCCGCCTGCACACCAAAAGCACATTTAAGGGGATTCATTTTTAAACCAAACTTTCTCATCCTTTCAAAGGACTGTCGAAGATGGTCTATATGACTTGTTCCTGAAACAGACTTGACCACAATATCATCAATGTATATTTGCATAAAAGTGTCGATAAAGTCATGAAAAATCGAATTCATGGCTCTTTGATAAGTTGCTCCAGCATTTTTTAAACTAAAGGGCATTACTACCCATTCATAGGTTCCTATTGCCCCAGGGCAACGAAAAGCTGTTTTAGGAACATCTTCTTCAGCTATAAAAATTTGATTATGGCCAGAGTATCCATCAAGCATACTCAAATACTCATGGCCTGCTGCAGAATCTATGAGCATTTCTGCTACTGGCATAGGATATTCATCCTTAGGGGTAGCTGAATTTAAATCTCTAAAATCAATGCATACCCTCAGCTTGCCATTTTTCTTAATTACAGGGACTATGTTCGCAATCCATTCGACATACCTGGTGGTGCGGATGAATCTGCATCTTAGAAGTCTTTCGACCTCTTCTTTTATTTTCGACAAGATTTCTGGTGCGAAGCGTCTGGGAGTTTGCTTTACTGGCTTCTTTCCCTCCATTATTGGCAGCTTCAATTCGACCAAACTCCTGTCTAATCCTGGCATCTCGTCGTAATCCCATGCAAAACAGTCTTTGTACTCATTTAGCAATTGGATTATTTCGACTTTGAACTGAGGATCTATCTTGGCGCTGATGTAAGTTGGCCTTCTATCTGCCCCCAGTCCTAAATTGATTTCTTCTAATGGATCCTGTGCCACCATCTTCATGTTAGTCGATGTTGGATCCTTTTCGAACCCCAAAGGTTCGTCATCATAGATGGCGTCAAGCTTCTGATTCTGCCATTCGCCAGTCTGATTGTTGTCATAACCCTTTTCAATATCCCTTTGGGGACATTGTTCTTCAAAATCTTCTTTGTTGGCTTCGACAGCCATGTATTTCACTTCGGCCTCTAGGGCCGCTTTGAGTTTATTTTCGGCTATATAAGCCGTAATTCTTTCGATTGTTGAGGCTTCACTCATCATAATCATCAAATTCACTTCCTCAACCCGTTGGCTCAATAGGCGAAGTTCCCCATACGTGACTTGGTTCGCCAATTACTTCTTTGTCCCATTGAAACCCACGTGTTGGGTGAAGGTACATGGAACAATAGGCGTTGTCAGTTGCCTTTAGGTCGAATTCTGCTGGGTTGCAGGGTGGTATGTGAGCCAAATTCTTGTCGAAACTTCGACTATTCACATTGTTTACTTCAGTCATAAAATAGCTTTGATCTGCTTCAATATTCTCGACAATCTCATCTGGCCTCCAGATGGCTATTCGTTGGTGCATGGATGATGGTACAACTCCTACCCCATGAATCCATTCTCTTCCAAGCAGCAAGTTATAATTCGCCCTTGAAGCTATCACTATAAACATTGTTGGCCTTGTTATGGTTCCAACAGTTAAGTTCACCTGGATCACTCCCATGGTATTTCCTACTTTTCCTTCATAATTTGACAACACCATGTTGTGGGGCTTTGTGTCTGAGTCATCCTTTCCAATCCTTTTTATCATGAAATGGGGCATTAAATTTACAGCCGCTCCACCATCTACCAAGATCTTGTTGACACCAACATTCTCCACTTTTCCTTTTATGAACAAAGGCTTCAAGTGCGCTTTCATTGCATCATCTGGTCTTTCAAAGAAAGTGTTTTGCTCTTCGACACAACCATTGTTCATTATATAATAACATACAGGCCTGAGCCCCATGTTGTCATCTTCAACCTCATCTTCTTCGTCTTCGACCTCCATCACTCTATCATAGTCTCTAGGCAGCACTGAAACCACATTGCATGTGACATCGAAAGATGCTTCTGAGTCTGACCTAAAATCATCAGTTACTTCGTCGTCTTCTGGCACCTTGTTGCTAGGCTTCGACATCCCTACCATGTTGCTTGGTTTGTCCTTTTGAGAGGGCTCGTTTTTTGGAGCAGACTCTTGGTTCATTGTTTGCAAGTTTTTGCTTGACTCAGCTTTATTTTCATCAAGTGTTTTCTTTGATTTT
This sequence comes from Lathyrus tuberosus, assembly GCA_022829125.1. Classification (NCBI taxonomy): domain Eukaryota; kingdom Viridiplantae; phylum Streptophyta; class Magnoliopsida; order Fabales; family Fabaceae; genus Lathyrus; species Lathyrus tuberosus. Next base: position 2,861,521 of record JALAZF010000542.1, on the reverse strand, counting down.
GTTCTTTTCTGCAGCCTCCTTTTCTGCTCTTTTCTGTCTTTGGAACCTTCTCCACTGAGACCTTGACATTGGATTCTTTCCTTTATAGTTTTCTGATGGGTATGGTCTTGGTTTCTGTTTTTCGACCTCCCTTTTTTCTTCCATGGAGGAACCTCTCTGCATTTCAAAGTTCTTCCATCTTTTCTGCCCTTGAGCACCTCTGATTGGTTGGACCCACTTATCATTCTCAGCTTTGACAGATGGCTTGTAAGTCCCATGATGTCCTTCGCCAAACTTTTGGGTGTGATGCTCACTCCTCCTTGGATCGAACCTTCCATTTCTGGCTGTTGGGATTGCCCCCCAGTTTCCTCTTCTTTTGGCTTTCTCCACCCCCTCGAGATTGCTTGCTGCTTTCTTGTCGAACACCGCACTACAACGTGGGCACAACATGACTTCAGCCTTCTTTCTCTGGCACCTTTGGATGAATTCGACTAAGCTCTCCTCCTCCTTAGGGTAAGCCAACTTCTGATACTCTTCTCGACGGAGTTCTTCGTCAGTTTCTGTTTGTTTCTTTTGAGAAATTTCCACCATGTTGATATCCACATGCTGGTCATCAGTGAGACTTAATTTATTCATTCTTTTAATAAGTCTTGCCTCCTCTTCAGCATTCCTTTTCGCCTGGTCGAAGCTTCCTCCTGAGGGTAAGTTCCTGGAGATGAGTTTGCAGCATTGCTCGATTGAGTTTTCTTTAGGGTCTTCCATTGTTCTGCGCAAAATCCCATAAGGAGCAGGCTTCACAAGGCCTTCAGCAGCCTCTGCCCTGATTCTGGCAACATCCTTGTTGACTGGTTTAAACTTGTCAGCAACTCTCATTGTCTCCATTTTGTCATGATTAAGGCCTTCAGTAGCCTCCTCTTTGATGATAGGGGCATTATCATTCGCTCCTTCATCAGTATCTTTAAAGAAATCTCCCCATCCAGTTGGCTGGATTTTGTTGATGTCGATACGAGAACTTGGGGGTGCAGAGTATTTCACGAGATAGTCGAATTTTCCACTGGGCTCCCCCAAAGTATACCAAATTACTCCATCTTCAGCAATTTTGTTGTTGTTTTTTCCGTTGAAACCTTCAGTAATTCCAACTCCATTCTGGCTGTTGAAACCTTCAGTAATTCCAACTCCATTCTTCTGACTGTCGAAGACTTCAGTATCTCCAACTTTGTTCTTTCTGTCGAAACCTTCAGTAGTCTCAACTGCGTTCTGTTTGCTAAAACTTTCAGTAGTCTCAACTTTGTTGATATGGTCATTCAAATTTCCTACATCAAGATTTTCAGTAATCTTGACTGACACTGGCTGGTCTACAAAGTCCTTGGATACTTCTTCCACTTCAGGCTTGTCTAGGAGGTCGTCAGCAACTTCCGCCATGTTAATATTATTGTCGAAGCCCTCAGCAGCTTCCACCATTTCAAAACTACAATCAGAGGCTACTTCGACTTCCACCATGTTCACAGTGGAAGGTTCAGCATAATTGGCTTCGACCACCTGCATGGGGTTTGAGTCAATCCTCATCTGTTGTTTTGATTTGTCTCCAAACTTCAGTCTTCCATCACGGATTGCATTCTAAACAAGATCCCTGAAAAGGAAACATTGAGAAGTTTAATGACCCAAAAAGTTATGGTATTTGCAAAAACCTCTCTTTTTCTGTTGGTCCACAGGAGGCTCTTTAGTGCCTGCTGGTTTTATTAATTGACCATCTTTGACTAATAAGTCGAAAATTTCGTCACACTTGGTAACGTCGAACGTATAAGTTCTTTTTGGAAACCTATAATTCTTTTCAGGTTCGACTGGATTTTTCCCATTCGACGGAGCTAGTACTTTACAGGCGTATGGTGGGCCTGACTTTAGTTCTGCCAGATCAATTTCTTGTTCGTCGAACAAAATTAGTTCATTTTCGTCACTATCATTATCCTGGCATACTCCTACATAGGCCACTCTTTCCTTTTTATTTTTATTTGATCTAAATTTCTCAGCTTTTAGCCTTTCAATTTGTCTTACCCTGTCTGCTAATTGTGCCATATCTCTCAAATATTGAGTGTCTAGTTTCTTTCTTATAGAATAATCTAGACCCCCTGCAGCCATTTCGACTAACTCTTGCTCTGGCACTTGTGTGAAACATCTTGCCTTAAGCAACCTAAACCTATTTAGGTAATCATCTATAGGCTCTGAAAATTTCCTCTTAACACTGGCTAATTCCTTCAAACTTATTTTAGTCTGACCCATATAAAATTGTTCATGGAACAATCTTTCTAGTTGGGTCCAAGTGAATATAGAATTTGCAGGCAAGGATGTAAACCAGGTAAACGCATTTTTCGTCAAAGAACTTGGGAAGTATTTCATTTTCAAATTTTCAATATGGGCTATTTCTCCTGCTTCGATTAAATAACGCGCTATATGTTCTATGGTGGATTCGCTAGTGTCCCCTGAAAATTTGGTAAATTTGGGTACTTTCCACCTTGGGGGTAATTCCTGTCGTAGAACATATTCAGACAATGGGGAAGCATAACTAGGCCTTTGTAATCCTACATTTACCCCATTTTACGCCATTATCCTTTCGACCATGGCTGTTAAATTGTTTTCGGCAGGCAGGTTATTATATCGTATTTGCTGTTGCAACACATCATCAGCATCTTGGCCCCTCGGGACTATTATCCTCCTAGGTTCTTGTTGAACGGGGATTTTGACACGCGGCTGTTCGACCACCGCCTCTTGGTTCCTAGGGTTTGCCTGAGGATTCTCTAAAGGTCTTTGATTTATTGTGGGTTCCTCTTCGACAATCACTACTGGGTTTTGAATTACTTGTTCTCTTTGTCGCGTTTGAGGAACACCAAAAAAGTCAGCAATACGTGTCATTTGCGCAGCCAACAATTGGTTGGTTTGGGTAGTGTTTTGTATTAAAGGGTTAAACACTGCTCCCATTTGCTGTGTCAACATTTGGACCATATCATGATTACTTTCGTCCATTTGTTGTCGAATTACTTGCGCAGAGTTATTTGTAATTGCTGGCATTTGGAAATTTGGTAGGGGTTGGTTCAATCTACTCGTATTTCCACCATATCCCGACCCTTGTAGTGGTGAAGATAAGTGGACCATGGCATCAGAATACAAGGATGGTGCATTTTGTAAGTTTACCATCACTGAAGTTGGCATTCCATATGGTTGTTCTCTACCAAACATAGGCATGGAAAAATTTGTTTGAAATGGCCTATAATTATGTCCTCCAGGTGGAGGCGTCCCCATGGGCATTGAATGTCCCATTGTGGAAGAACTAGGCATATTTTGGGAGAGCGAAACCGCTGGCATAGATCCTGTTGACGAAGGCATAGCCTCTTCTAAAACAGGGTTTGAATCCACATTTCCCCTTGTTGAAGGGATAGGGTTGGAAACTGGAATGGTTTCATTTAGATTTGGATTATTTGGCTGATTTGCCATTCTTCTTACTCTTGTTCTTTTAGGTCTTTCTACGTCGGTTACGGCTAATTTACCGCTTCTCAAAAGCATACGACGAAGTAGAAACTATTTGGCTAAGAGTTATTTGTAAAAATTTTAAAATTTCGCACGGGTCCCACTGGGCGTGCCAATTTGTTCGCTGTAAATTTTGGCGAACAACCTCTGGTTTACCAATCTCTTATAAAACTGGGTTTCTTGCAGGACCAACCACACAAATCCTGGGATACATGTGCAAAATTATCTAACTCTTAGAATAATGGTGTTTTAATGGTTTGTTTTGTTGTATCTTTTATGTATGAATGGTTTGGTTAAAGAACTAACTTACAACTTCTGGCGAAAAGGTAAATTAAATGAACTTAAAACTTGCATAAAGTAAATGACAAAGGATAAATGACTAGAAAAAGTAAAGGCAATTATAAAAGACTTTGAATTTCTTATAAATTTAAAAGATGGTGTCCACGCGTACATTTTCCAGATAACAAACTCTTTTCTCTCACACGGGTACTTTGAGTATTTACAGGAATTTTGTACAAGTTTTCACACACTAAAATTCTACAACAACTATCCTATTTATAGAAAAATACAATAACTGTTTAGTAACGGAAAAACTCTAAATCTTTGACACTTGGTCTTCTGCATGTCTTCGTTTCTTCTAAAGCTTCCACGCGTCTTCTGCCAAGCGTCATATCTTTTGAATTTGAATTTTCCCTTTGCGTCGAAGCGTTGCGCCCCTTCACTTTGTCGAATTGTCGAAAAGTAACAAATGTCCCTTGAACTTTATCTAACGAAACCTTCCTTATGTTTCTGTCGAAACATCGAAACGTTGTTCTTGTCGAAGTGTCGAGGGCTTCTTTTGAATACCTACATTTCCTTTCTTCTTCATCTGTAGCCATTTTCTCTAGCTGAAGAACATCATTTTGCCTACCAAGACATGGTGTCGAAAATATATGTCTACAGTTATTGGTAATATTTGGCATGTAACTTTGATACCCTGTTCCTAAAGGCTGGCTAATTCGACCCATATGGTTCACACCCGAACCAGACCCTTGCAAGGGCGAAGTTATGTTCATTGTTGGATCCGTAAATGCTGATGGGGCGTTATGCAAACTTGCCATTACTGAAGTTGGCATTCCATATGGTTGTTCTCGATTTAGTGGCATCGAAAACCCAGATATAAAGGGTCTGTACATACTACCTGCAGGGGGAGGAGTCATTTGAGGCATTTGGTGTCCCATAGTTGAAAAACTAGGCGCACTCTGGGGTATTGAAAGCGCAGGCGTCGAACCCGTTGTTGATGGCATAGCCTCTGATACTGAGGCCGTATTGCCCCCAGTCGAAGGATTAGGGGGTGGTATTTCATTATTCGTAGGATTCTGATTGTTAGGCGGATTTGGATTCGCCATTCTGCGTACTCGTCTTCTTCTGGGTCTTTCTTCGTTATTTATGGCTATTTTACTACTTCTTAGTCTCATACAACCGATGATCTCCTAATCTATGAAAGATTGGTTTACTTACAAGACCGATCAAACAAATCCTAGGACAATGTGCTTTAACAATTTTGGCAATTTTTGTCAGAAAACCTTTTGTTTATTGAATTCATAATGGTTTTTATCAATTTTGTATTGTTTTGACAAAAGTAACAACACTTTGCTCCTTAAAATAAATGGCGAAATGGAAATGACTTGCGAATAAGAAAATGATAGAAATGTAAAGGGAACTGTAAAAGAAAAACTTTAAACTTTTATTGAAATGCAAGGAATGAAAAACTGGTGTCTCTCAACGTACATTTTCTCAGTAAGTACTCTTTTCTCTCACGGTTACTTTGAGTATTTCTTGAGTGATTTGTACAAATTCTGAACACACCAGAAATCTAACACTAAGACTCCCTATTTATATACAAACGAAATAACCACCAATAACAGTTATTTCTCCTAATGACGACAAATGGCATTCTGCATGCATTCGTCTACTAGATGCGTTCCACGCGTCCAATTTCAAAAGCGAAACTCCCTCCTAAATTTGAATTTCAAACATCCATCGAATGAGGCATATTTTTTTTTTTGTCGAAATATTCCTCGTATTTAGAAAGATCTGCCAATGCTTTCCCTAAGTACCATTTGTCTTCGACTTGCTTTTTCCATCAAAAACCTTCTGGTCGAAATGTCCTGGCGAATTTTCAACTTTGCTCTTGAACAATTATCTTGGCGTCGAAATTAGCAACCTACAGTTTGTTATATTCGTTCCTAACTTGTTAATATCTATGCCAAATGAATAGATCGAAGTTATACAATTGTCATTCATTTCTCCAAAACGTCATTGAGAAAAGGAATCAACATTGCAATCAATGGGGCAATGATAACAAAAATTGTCCGCCAAACTAACATAAATATGTTTTGATTGGAGACTCGCAAACCGGGAATTTTAACTTTGAAGCCATTTTTTTCCTGCCTCTTTCTCAACGAAGGCAAAGAGGGGTTGGGCATACACTTGGTATGCTCCGAAAAGGTGAACTACAATAGCAGCATTAGCCATATCTACAACAATATACGCTTTCGAGACACCAAATCCAGCAAGCAGGTTACCTGGTGCAGCGTCTCCAAAAGCAGCATAGCCCATGCAGTCACAGAGCATATCAAATGTTGTGGTTACTGCAATACTTAGCTTTGCAGCTTTCTTCATTGCTTTTCCTTCCGATGGTGGAGATATGATGGTGTCCTGTGTATTCAGATTAAACATTAATTAGTTTGAATAAAGCTTCTTACACATTTGTATACTCACATCCCTTCACACCAAAGTATGTGCTGAAATAGTTGTGCGAAAAACTAGGTGTAACTAGCTGTAGTTAGATACTCTTATGTTCCTTATGATCGGTCATCTAAAACGAGATGTAATCAGCTGTAGTTAGATACTCTTATGTTCTTTAAGACCGGTCATCTAAAACGAGATGTAATCAGCTGTAGTTAGATACTCTTATGTTACATGGGTCTTTGCTTCTCCAAGAGAGGAATAGACAAAGTAAGACTTTCTGATTTTCCTATTAACAAAAACCAGCTGAAATCAAACAACAAACACAAACCATTCAACGATCATCAACCAAACTATATAACCATATATCAGTAGAAAGAAATATTGTCAGGTGACAATGAACTACAACTACCATGCATGTCATGTCAGTTATGTGGAACAATTTAATACCAAGCGTGCCAGTTATGTGGTACAATTTTTATGAGAATTGGAATACATTGAAGTGTGATTTAAATTGATCTGTAAACATATTTCCACATCGGAAATACTTTAAAGAGACGTTCAAATTTGTTTTATGTTAATAAGTTTATTTTGTTAACTTCACTAAAAGTTGTCGAGATGGCTACACCAATTTGAACAAAATTAAAATCCATTTGAATCTCGCAAAACACGACATTAAAGAAAATATAATGTAAAATACATCTTATTTCATTTTTAACAAAATCTAAAATGACCCACAAGATTTAGGACTCAACTTCTTATTGATGTTCCTATTCAAATACTCAACATAAGTTTGTAACTTAAGAATAACTCAGACATTACTTTGGAACATACATGAATCACCTCCCTCTTGGTTTTTAGTTGTTTTGTTTTGTTTGATAAGAGTATTCATCTTCATTACAGAGCAAGAGACTGTTTCAGAAATTCATATTGATTCTAACAGTATCAACAACACAAGTTTTTGGAGTGAAGAATAAAACAAAATCATATTCAATTGAAATCACAAATAAGTAAAATTGATTGTAATAATATTAAAATTATAAAGAAGCAAAAAAATGTCTACCTTAAGATCAGATGAGAATTCAACAATGGAGATGTTGCCGTGTTATCAGCAAATAACCGGTGGTTGACGGCGGTAGGATTAAGTAGCCACGACGCAATTAGGTTTGAAAGTAGGTCCAATTAGTATCTGTACACGTCAATCACCACGCACCACTCATTAACTTTTTTTTAGGGTTAATATTGATTTTACCCTTTGACATATATGGCACTTTTGCTTTTTCCCTTAAACTTTGTCATATAAAAAAAAAATGGCAAACTTTTAATTTATTTTTTTATAATAAGTTTATCATTTGTAACAATTTCATCCTTTAATCTGCTTTCTACATTTTTTCATGTTTAGAATATTTAAAAATGTGTGACTATTGTATTTTTTGTTGTACTTCATTATTTTTATACCGTCAAAAATAATTGCATTCATAATTAGAATTTTCACTTTATTAAAAATGGTAATGTTGGGCACGTTTAATAATTTAAAAGACTAAATTATTACTAAAAAAACTTAAAATAACAATCTATTATAAAAAATAATAATTTAAAGTAATTTTACCTATAAAAATTCATTTCCTTTAAACTTTGAAGTGATCAGAGTTAGCTTTGCTTAATGACAATTTTCTTTTGTTTTTTAATATTTTAATTAGACAACTAATGTCATATCATAATTTATATTATTATTGAATTATTTATTAAATCAAAATATTACTAGAATTCTATTTTATATTTTATGTCTCACTTCATTTTCTCTCACAAAAATATTTTGTTTCTTTTTCCTATCTCGAAGCTTTTATTCAGCTTCATCTTCTTTTATTTTGTATTTTTTCTGAACTTTAAATTTTTTTCTAGTCTTAACTGTGGGAGCTTACAAACCTCACTTTGAAAAAATTGAAAAAAAATTTATAGGTATAAAATTCAGGGGACTTACAAACCTATCTCTGATGTTTTATAAATGTGATTATCCAAATAAAAGGTTTTCATCAAAATATATAGATTTGTCATAATTAAAAAGGGAGAGATTTTTGGAACAAGTTTTGTTCTACAACTATCATTGAGTATTGAAAATAACAAAGTGTATAGTACAATTTTGTACTCTAGCTATTTTGCTAAGTGTGCAGATAATAGAAAACAGATTCTGACTCTAAAGACTACCAGACTCTGAACTAAAAAAGCACTCTAAAATAAAGGAACAATCAAAAGCATGTTTACAAGGAAGTCAAGCATCTGAATTTTCAAGTCAACACTTCTGAAAAGAAACTATCCAGATAGACTCTGATAAAGACTATGGCTATACAAGCATCTGAAGTTTCAGAACTCTAATCTCCATAGACTCTGAAGTCTCATTTTAGCAAAGTTCTTAAGACATATTTTGAACTCTACTCAAGCTTTATCAACTTGTATTTGAAACCTCTGACTAGAAGCTTATATCCAAAAGTCAACAACTAATTCAAGTGACAGAAGTATAAAAGCAAAATATACTTTCTATGAAAACGATTGTACTCTGTACCAACTAAGTTTCTCATGTCCCATCATCCTCACCAACTTTTTGCTGCAAGCACCACTCTAATGTTGTGAAATGGAGTGACCATCATACAACTGATATATTGAGGATAATTCCAACTTCACCCGCCAACGAATTTATTCTTCCCAATATAAAGAGGTCTTGGAAGCTTGGAAGAAAAAAAAGAGCATACAACTTAACACTACATAAGATTTCAAAACACTCATACGCGAAAAGAAAAAAGAAAAGTGTTTTCACTCTAAGAAAACTATCAAATTCATAGAGGTTAGAACACTTTCTTAAAATATTTTTTAAGTGTATTATTTGTTTTAAATTTGTGTATCTGATTTTTGTAGCATCTTGTAACCGCAACCTTTACTAGTGCAAAATAACGAATATAATTTTAAAATTTACACCCGTTATTCAAAAAGCGGGTGTAAATGATAAATACGGTGGCTAATTTATAAATAAAGTGTCATTTTAAGTATTAGCACGTGACAATACACACCCTATTTTTTTTTTAAAATGGTGTAAATTAAAACTATTATTATTATCAAATCTATATTACTCCCATTAAAGTTAAAACGGATATAAATTTAGATTGATTGAAAAAAATTATTTATTTTTATAACTCTAAATATTAATCTTAAACACAATAACAAATCACAATTTATTTAATTAAATATTAACTGTCTAATTAAGAGAATTAATGGGTGTAAATTTATTAAGTTAATATTGTGTAAATAAAATAATAAAAAAACACATTAACAAATGGACACAATCTATTTCCATCAATCAAAACACATTTTTCATCCTCTCATCGATATCGCACACCATTCTCTCTGAAACCCCAAATCTCTATCACTATTAAAAAAAACTTTTTTTTAGTGACCAAATTAGTAAATGAATTATTTCGGTCGCGATTAAGACTGAATTAAACACCAAAATTTAATACTTTATAAGAAAAAGATATTTTGTCACAAAATCGGCTACAAAATAAAATTCACTCCATTCTTTTTTACTGATATGCGATGGGCAATGTTTTGTTAAATAAAATTAATTTTTTAAGTGAATATCCTTCAATTTAGTTGGATACCGATATCCTCAATCAATCACATATCACTACAATATTTTGACTCTACGACAACACCTAATTTTTGAAATATAAGATAACCGTTCTTACATGGTTAGGAGAGAGAAAGGTATGAAAGTATGATAATTCAAAGGTAGCTAATCATGGTCCGCAATTTAGCATAAAAAATTTCAACTCTTCCCTCCCATCTCAGTTGAAGAAAAATCGTAAAATTTCTTCTCCTAATTTCTCAAACCCTAAACAAAATTTATCCTAAAACTAGAAATTTCTACCGATTCCTTCAATTGCTTCTTCTCAAACTCACAAACTCGGAAATTATAGAAAGTTTCACCCTAAAATCATGAACTATGTCGTGTTTGACCCTTATCCTTTCTTCGTTCAACTCGACCACTAGTTTCTCAATTCAGCTCGACCAAGCTCACCGTTCGACATACCACCCTGCGTCTTTGGTAGCTCGACCACATTTTGTCGTTTTCATTTCAATATCTTCGGTGTTTGCAACTCGACTCTGTATCTCACCTCTCACTCATGAGTTCCCTTAATACTCTTCCACTTTTAGGGTGTGTTTGGTTCGGAGTAGATGGAGGGGAGGGGAGGGGAGGGGAGGGGAAATTTTTAATTAAATATGTTTGGTTCAAATTTTAGGAGGGGAGGGGAGCAAAATTCCTCCAAAACATATTTTTTTACTCCCTCCGAATTGGGGGGATTTGGAGGGGAGGGGAGGGAAAGTGAGTTTTGATAATTAAAATATTATTATATTTACTAAAACATCCTCAATTTAATTTTATTATTTCACAATTATTCGTTTTTTTCGTGTTACAATTTCTCTTCTATGTGATTTTTTCAATTGCTTCCATTAATTTATTATAATTATTCTCCAACTTCGGATTATTTATAGTTTTTTACTTAATATAAATCATAATCATTATTGTTTTTTTTTTGTTTTTTTATAAAAAAAATTATGTTTAGGTATATTCGTTTTTTTCTTCTAATTTTATTATGTATCATATCATATTTTCTTTTATATCAAATTTTAAACCATTTATTTTATTAAACATTTTAAACCATTAATATTTAATAATAATTTATTTTATGTATTTGTTTTGTTAGATGATTCATCACGATTTAAACGTTGTTATTAGCATATAGTTTAATTTATGTTAGAGAGTTATAATTTGAATTAAGTGTACTCAATTTTTTTTAATGTTATGGGATAAATAAATAATTTTTTAGTCAATCAATATTAAAAATTTTATCACAAAAAAAAAGCATGCATGAATTTTTCACATTTGAATATCATATCACTTATATAAGATCATAAGGATAAAAATGTAAATTATTAATAAAATCCCTCCTCTCTTGATCGTACCTGGATCAGACAGCTTCTGGTGGCCAACAACGTCGTCTGGGCTTCAGCTCCGGTGCGGTTGAAAGACGGTGGGGGGTGTACCTGCAAGGTACTCCGACGCTCAAGTAAGGTAACTGTCAGAGAATAGCAAGTACAAGAGAAGAATGTTAGAGTGGTCAGAAGTGAGTAACCTGACCCTCTCAAGTGAGAGGGTATTTATAGAGAGCCCCCAGCGCGGGGCCAACGGTTACTTGCATTGGGCTGGATAGTCAGGCCAAATCCAAGTAACTTCCAGGGCTTACGTGGCGTAGTGAAGACCAGCACGTGGTCTTCGCCCTGTGGTAACCGTTCCTAGATCTCCGGACTTAGGGCAGACCGATTCCTTCGGGAGTGGGGCGGTTACAAGAGAACGTGTCATTGCGGGGAGGAGTCTTTCGTGTCGGGAAGAGATGTGTCCTCGCGGGGAGGACGCTTGTGCGAGAAGGAGGAGGCTCCTCGCCGGGAGGAGCACCTGAATGTCGAGAAGGAACGAGACCGGGGAGGCTTGGCGCCCCGCCCGACGCTCCATGTCATGCGTGTGCCCGACAACGCGGAGAAGGGGCAAATGCCCGACATTGATCGCGCTAAAAGGCCCTTGTTGGGCCATTCCAGGACGTGTGGGTTGGGCCTGCTCGGCCGAGGAGCAGATCCCCGGCCCAGTCCAGAACACCTCCCCCTCCTGAACCAAACACATTTTTAATTAAAATCCCTCTCTTCCCCTCCCCTCTCCTCTTTTGAACCAAACACTTATCTGATTAAAAAAAACTCTTCCCCTCCCCTTTCCTCCATTAAAATCTCTTCCCTCCCCTCCCCTCCCCTCATTTGAACCAAACAGACCCTTAGGGTTTTCCTTCCATTATTATTGCTATTTGATTTCTGTTTTACAAGTCTATTTGGATTGCCGTTGTAGAAACACGAATTAGGAACATTAAAAATTGTACTGTGATTTGAAACCCTCTGTATCTGCCAATTATAATATGCTTCTGTATATCCCAATCATAATTTGTGTTTAATGTGTATTTCAATTGCAATTCCAATATTAGGCATTAGAATCTCAACGATGTTCCAATAGAACTAATATTAGGCATGGGATTGGAAGCTAAATCCACATAGGTGGTTGTAAGAGAAAGTAGGTGATACTGGGTTAGAGAATTTGAAGCTCCTTCAATGGTTTGTGTGAGGAAAATGTGATTGGGGAGGTGGTTATGGGATTGTTTACAGCGGTGTTATCTTTATCAACACTGATATGTCGACACCCGTAATAATTTAATAAAAATGAATAAATTGAAAGTAATTACAAGTATGGTGTTTGTATCATATCAAACACTAACATGAACATGCTTTTTTTCAGAAGTGTCCATGCTTGAGAGATTACTCTAAAAGGATTGAAAAGGAGTATTATAATTTTTATGTTATTGGTGTCTGTATAATACTGTTAGTGTATAGAGAGATATTGCATGCTATAGTATAATCATTTGTTCTTTATTCATCTCCCTATTAATTTGTTAATCTTGATTTATTATACGTTTTGATTGTTTTTATTTGATACTGGTTTTAGTTTGTTGTTTCTGTTTGGATTCTTATTTTATCTTGTCTTTCTCCTAAAGGTGCTGCATTTTCATATTATTGAAAGTATTAATTAACTTGGAAAGTGGCCTTTCTAGATTTCAGCAAATGTATATCCTTAATATCTTATAGGAGTTATTATGAATGATGAGACTGTTCATGTGCTTTGTAAACAAGTTGTAGGCCAGGTATTATAACTACATGACGTTCACGTGTGCATCTTCAAATAGGAAGTTACCTATTGTTTTGTTTAGGGCTTCCTTAACAAATTACTCACTCTTAGTATAGCCTTTAAAGGCATTTATCAACTTCTATAAAACTTTAGGAAGGTTAATGGTTGAGCATAGTTATTTGTGCACAAATTTTGAAATAAAAAATGTTTATTCTGGTTTATATTTTCTTCCAGCTCTTTTCTTATATGTATGGCTCGCATATGTGCCATAAATCATTCTAATTTTTTATTTTAATATTTTGGAAGGAATTATTACTTTTCTAGTTATATACTCACTTGAAATTCCTTTTGAATTTGCTGCTACCAGGTTTGTATCAGTTAGAAATCTAGAAGCTCCTATTAGTTTATTGCTTTCTATACACTCGAGAGTTCTTCCTTCTCTGTCAACATGTTTCGCACAATAGCTCTCACTTATGTTGTTTCAAGATCTCTTCATGAGCTTTGAATGAAGGCGAGTTTAACTTGTACATGCAGACATTTGTTAGGCATCAATGATCTTATTATGTATTATAAAAGTAGGATATTTCATTAGTAGTAGTAAATACTCAATTTATTCTAAAAATTTGAAGACCAGAACCAAATACATTCTCACTGCCTACTGTCATTACTATTAAGTTAATCCAAGTCTAATTCAATATTTGACTTCTATTTTTGTGTTGTGTTAGTATATACATTTATGCTTATTCTATGTTTTTGGTTAATATTTAATCCAACATCCTTGTTGCACTAGTCTAGGAATTATTCAAATATATTATGCATTGATCACTTATAATAATTTGTTCAAGTAAAGTCCAATACAACCCTTCTATTGTCTCCCTTTGACTCTCCACAAATTTCCTTCCATATTTAGATTTAGTAAACAAGTATGGAGTATGTCATGATCCACAAAATTAAGGACTTAGAAAAACATATAGATCAACCAAAAAAATGGGAGTATCTTTAGTTTTATGTCCTAAGAAACTGAAATGTGGAAAATTAGGAACAGAGCTAAAGACCTTGGATGCAATTTTTTATTATTTTAATATGTAGTTGTTTAATTTATTATCGGTTAAACTTGTAGATATTCACAGACACTTCATCATATGAAAAATAGACAATTGACCACATTCGACAACTTTGGACTCAATATTTTTTGGAAATGATTGAAGAGCAAAAGGTTGAAGATCAAAATCTACAACAAACCCAAATGCAAATGGTTGAAGAGCATGAGCAACAAGAAGACATACAAATATTTTCAAAGCCAAAGTGAAGGAGGAAGAATTATATATAGATAGTTTTTGTTCCATTAATATTTTGTAGCTTTTATATGAAAAAGTCTTGGAATATTTTTTTATTGTTATATATTATTGTTACAAGATAATATGATTTTGATGTTTGACTTTTTGGTATTAGATAATATGATTTTGATGTATGACTTTTTGGCATTAGATAATATGATTTTGATGTAAGACTTATATATGATTATGTTAGAATATGTTTGTTTTGGTTGTGCTTTTTGTCTTTTGAATATTTAGCGGTATACAAAAATATTTGATTAAATGAAATAGGGTGTAAATGAAATTAAATATCGCAATGAAATATTTTACAATAATGATAACCAAAATAGGGTGTAATGTACCATATTTTAACGTCCTATATAAAGAATAGGGTGTAAACTTGTCGACATTCATATTAAACGTTATTCATTTTACACCCGATTTTTAATAAATGGGGTGTAAATTTGTTTGATTTAAATGTATATATGTAAAAATTTACACTCGTTTTTTATAAAACAAAGTCTAATATGACATATATTTACACCCATTTTTTATATAAAAAAAGGGTGTCATATACGATCTATTTACACATGTTTTAAAACGGGTGTAAATTCATCAGACATTTCTCACCCGTTGAATTCACACCCTCTAATAACAGGAGTTAAATGTACAAAAAACGAGTGTAAATTACTCTTTCTGCACTAGTGCTTATTTATCTTAACCTTTGGTTAATTTCCTTGAGAGACTAAGTTTAGTCATAATTCTCAAGAAGTCATTGGCGGTTAGTCTTTGTGCTGTATTTCCTTAAGAGACTATGGTATAGTTAGAATTCTCAAGAAGTCTTAGACAGTTGGTCTTTGAGTTGTACAATCATTTTGATTATTAGATTAAGTCCTTATCGAGAAGGCGAATTCACTCGGACAGGTGGACTAGACGTAGCTTTGTTAACAGCTTACCAGGATAAAAATACTTGTGTTGTTTATCTTTATCATTATCGTTGTTGTTTGTGTTATTGGGTGCAAAAGTTTTAATTTTATAAACCCAATTCAAATCCATCTTTCTTGTGTTTCTTGAACCTTCACCTTCTATATTCTGTTGGATCAACCTTTTCCCCATCCTATTCCTTTGATAAATGCAGGCTTGGTTTTGCAGGTTTTGTGGCGGAATTACAATGTTCTATTTTAAACTTATTCACAATTTCAAGTGCATGCCTCCTTTTATGCATAAACTAGAGGGAAATCGTGATTCAAAACGCAGCGGAAATAAAAAAAATTCCCTTTAGCGATCCTTACGAAAGATCATGATCAGTGATAGAATGGTTACCTCTTGTGGCGATGAAACCTTTGATTCTGAATCGAAGGAATGATCACGAGCGATGTACGATGAACAACGCCTCTACTCAGTCCACACGAACAGCTTTCTTCAGTCTCAGTGCTAGCTGCTACGATTGAAGGCTTTGAATAAGAGATAGAGAGAAGGAAAATGCGGTTAGGGTTTCACAACTGAATTTTCATCAAGTGTTTATGCTTCTGCACAAGGGTTATATTTATAGAACCACTTATGTGGGTTGCAAGCTAAAAAGTCCACTTAAGTGCATGCACAATATATCTTATGATGTACCGTATATCACTTAAGCAGCGGTACCTTACCACAATTTGTATTCCACTTAAGTGCTCTGTACCTTACGGTGTTACATATTTACTTAAGTACACCGTACCTTACGGTGTGCCTTATTTACTCTACGTCTTATCAAACTGTCCTTATGTATGTGACCCTGTAGGATTTCGCGACGTTGGTAATTATATTAAATCATGCATTTAACATAATAAACAGTGAGTGGTATCTAGCAACACATCACTGCTACCCAAGTCACGAAGTTGTCATGTAATCTGACAAAACCTTTTGTGATAGTGCTTGTGTGTACAATTACCCTTTTGCCTTTATGTCTATATTGAACACAAGGCATATATCGTGTCATCCTTGTTCAGTTCAATATTGGGCCCTTAGACATTTATCCTGTTATGCAGGATGGGAAAATTCCATCTAGGTCACTCATGTCCCTCAGCATGCTTTATGAAGTACCCATCAACTGTCTTTATAGTCATCCAATTACGGACAATGTTTGATCAGCAATAAAGTACTTGACTCTACTTCTAGGGTCCATAGTGGTTTCAGGTCGAAGGGTGGTATACACCACTATCACCATGAGAGTAACTTATGACACTTTGCATAACATTCTATGTAGTACTCTCATAGTGGATCAATCCAGTATAAATATTACTCACAATATTCATACCTGTGTTAAGACTTGATAACTCCTTATTCATGATCCATGAGATGTGATAATCAGTCTATCTACATAATAATATTAATGCTTTAAGATTATCCCATTTCACATTAAAGCTCGACCACAGATACTTTAAGAATAGTGTCCTTATGTTTAATGGAATCTCATGATTAAGTCACACTTAATATTTCATTAAACGAACTAGCTATTCTAGGGACTTTATCACTTTGGGAAAACAAACATAATAAAGAAATGCCTTTTATTATTAATAAATAATTCGATACAAGTACCAAAATTATTGGCCTCTAGGGCTTACACCAACATAAACCATCCTTTTTCTTGTCTTTTGGTATTCAATATCAGGGAAGTATGTGATATGACCAACATTTTTCATCACAAACTCCTTCATTAGTTCACTCTTAAATTCACCAATGTAGTCATCATTACTTCATGTGATAAGCAGGTCGTCAACATAAAGACATATGATGATCACTCATTTGCTTGTATCTTTCTTGACATACACTCCATGTTTAGATACACACTTATTGAATCCTAGCTCCTTTAAAAATCCATCATTTCTCTTGTTTCTGGCGCTAAGTGCCTGCTTGAGGCCATACAATGTTTTACTTAGTTTGTAGACTTTTGATTCTTAACCTTTGACAACAAACCAGGAGCTTGTGCTACATACATTTCTTCTTCTAATTGACCATTCAAAAATGATAATTTGACATCTATTTGATTGATGGACCAGTTGTTGTTATTTTCAATTGCAACAACTAGTCTAATGGTCTCAATTCTGATCACAGGTGCAAACACTTCTTCAAAGTTTATGTCTTCTCTTTACAGAAGTTCTTTTGCTACTAATCTAGCCTTGTTCTTGATCACTTCACCTTTGGAATATGTCTTAACTTTGAACACCCACTTCACACCAACTTACTTCTTTATTTAAGGTAGATTAACTAACTCCCATGTCTTGTTCTTCTCAATTGACTCTAGCTCTTCTTTCATTACACATATCCATTTTGGATCACTTAATGCTTCCTCTAATTCAAATGCTCAGATTCATCAATAAATGCAAAATGGACAAGGTCACCACTATCAGTTACTTCATTATCAAGAAAGACTTCACATTCTTGTAGTTTAGAAGGTATTCTTCTTTGCCTTATTGATCTCCTCATGTTTCCGTCCTTTTTTACTCTTCTTATTGCTAATTTTTTATCTTCAAACATTGTATGTATTGTATCAGGTTTATGGTATTCGAATACCCCAAGCTTGTATTCGACTACAACTTGCTACCAGACTTTCATTTCATAAAAAATTACGTACCTATTGATCCCAGTTTTCTTGTTTTCATACAGCTTGTAACCACCTATTTAGTGATATCCTACCAGTATCATTTGCTCTCATTTATCATCAATCTTTCTTCTTAATTGATCAAAAACGTGTTTTTAAGTAATTGATTCAAACACCTTCAAGTAACTCACACTTTGTTTGATTCTTGACCAAGCTTCCTCGTGAGTGATATTTCTTAGCTTCTTAGTTAAACACCTATTCAACAAGTATGTGACAGTGGACACAACTTCTCCCCCATAATTCTTTTGCAGGTACTTACCTTTTAGCATACTTCTTACCATGTTCATGATTGACCTATTCTTCCTCTCAGCAATTCCATTTTTTGAGGTGTATAGGGTGGAACTACTTCATGAACAATGCCTTCTTGGTCAAAATACTTGCCTAACTCATTTGAGACATATTCACTTCCATCATTTGTCCTTAAATTTATTATTTCGTGACCACTTTACCTTTCAACCATCGACTTAAAATTCTTGAATACTTCAAATACTTCATCTTTTCTCTTGATCAAGTATGTTCATAGCTTCCTACTATAGTCATCGATGAATGTGACAAAGTATTTATTACCTCCTATAAAATGAACATTCATAGGCTCACATACATCATAATACACCACATCAAGGTGACACTTGGTTTTTCATCATGCATCTTTGTTAAAATTGCCTCTATGTTGCTTAGCCTAAACACATTATTCACACACTTCTGATGTATCTGTGAGAACAAGTTTTGGTTTTGCATCTGGCATTTAGTTTTGATTATAACAATATGGTGATTGATAGAGAACAATTTTGTACACTAATTATTTTCTTTGTCAAATGTGTAGCTTTTGCTAAACAGGTTCTGACTCTGAAGCTCGGACGTATGACGTCATCATATTCTAGATTCAACATGCCCTGACTCTGAGGAAATACAAGTATTCACAAGACACTGTCAAGTTAGAAAAAGCTCGTAGACAACAGTTTTGAACGTTCGTGCTCAAGCTTCTGACTCTGATTGCGATTGAAAAGCCTCTAAAGGACTAACTCCCTTCAAAACTATGAGCTCATCCTGAAGATTCTAAAGAAGGAAGTACTGAAGACTCTGAAGACCATGTTCTAAAGAACAGTGTCAAGACTCTGAAGACTTTAGTTCTGAAGACCCTCATCAGGCCCTTAACTCTTCTAAACATGCTTCAACAATGTTACTCCAGAAGCCTTTGAAGAATTATAAGATCAGATCAAGTCGTTTACGTGAGATAAATAGTACACAGTACAAGATCAAAATATTCCTTCCACTATGCAGATTTCGTGGAGTAAGTACGTTTATTCTGTACAATTTTGTCTCCCACCATTGAAGACGGTTACTCAAGGTACCAACTCACACCTGAAGATTCTCATTCTACCCTCCAACGGGTCTTTGTTTGGCTATATAAGGAAGACTTGGAAGAATGGTTCAGGCGGCTACTTTGAACATATTCATACAATATTCAACACCTTCACGCTACTTTATTTTTCTCTGATACTATTGTAAATATTGTATAAACACACGGAACTTTTGTTTATATTGTGTGATTGAGTCATTGTACCTAAACTTTGTGTTATCAGCTTACTAGAAGCAATCTTGTAAACACAGTCTATAAATCTCAAATTTGTTTGAGTGATTATCTTGAGTGACTAGGGTTTAGTTTGTATACTCGAGAAGACATGAACAGTTGTCTTTGTGGTGTCTGTAATTTGTTTGATTATAGTGGATTAAGTCCTTTTGATAAGGTGAAATCACCTTGGCGGGTAGACTGGAGGTAGCTTCGTTAACAGTGAACCAGGATAAAAATAACTTGTTATTTTTATTAATCTTCTTCTTGTTATTTGGATTGGTTTTGAAAAAGCATTGATTTTTAGAAACTCAATTTAAACCCCCTTTCTTGTGTTTCTCGTAACATTCAATTGGCATTAGAGCTTCGGTTCTAGTACTGATAAGATTATCAAACACTTAACTGTGTCAGAGAAAGATCCAGTTGAAACACAATGGTCGGTATTCCACCTCCAGTTGCTCCAACCAATGAAAGAGATCATTACAATGTTAAACCTCCTGTTTTTGATGGAGAAAATTTTGATTATTTGAAGGACAGGATAAAAAGTTTCTTTCTTAGTCACGATGTGGATCTATGAGATTTTGTAGTCGATGGCTACGTGTACCCAGTAGATGCAAGTGGCAACAAGATAGAAAGAAGAATGATGATTAATAAAAAAAAATTATAAAAATAATCACAAAGCAAGAACCATCTTATTAAATGTTATTTCTTACACTGAGTATGAAAAGATCACCAACAGAGATACTGCAAAATTTATATTTGAATCTCTGAATATGATGCATGAAGGAAACACTCAAGTAAAGGAAACCAAGGCTCTTGCCTTGATTCAAAAATATGAAGCTTTCAAGATGGAGGAAGATGTAATAGTTGAGAACATGTTCTCAAGGTTTCAAACACTTGTCGCAGGGCTTAAGATTCTGAACAAAGGGTACTCTACTACTGATCATGTCAAAAAGATCATCAAAAGCTTACCTAAGCGTTGGAGACCTGTGGTAACTACTCTAAATTTATCAAAGCAATTCAACAACACCTCTCTTGAAGAACTAGTTAGTTCTTTAAGAAGTCGTGAGATTGAGCTCGAGGAAGACGAGCCCAAGAGAAAGAGCAAGTATGTTGCTCTAAAGTCTTCAGGTAGATTTAAGAAGACAGGATTTCTTCAGGTTGATACTGATGTTGAATCAGAAGAAGGTGATGAATTCTCTCTTATCTCCAGAAGCAAGGTAAATTTAGAGGACAAAGAAGGACAGATGGTCGTTTTGAGTCTACTTCTGGATTCAAGAAAGCTCAAGCCAGCAAAGAAGTCATCTGCTATGAATGTAAGGAGCCAGGTCATTATAAAAATGACTGCCCCAGGCTTAAGAATGGCATACCCAAAAAGAAAGACTTGTGAAGGAAGAACAAGGGTCTTATGGCTACATGAGATGATTCAGACTCTTCTGAAGATGATTTTGAAGAGGAACGGGCTAATGTGGCACTGATGGCGTTCACAGAAGCTCCTGTTGGAACCTGTCAATCAGAATCAGAATCTGAGTCCGATTCTGAAGAGGTATTTTCTAAACTCTCTCGTTCTGAACTTGAGTCTAACCTATCTGAAATTCTGGAAAAGTATCAGAACCTTCTGGACAAATACAAGGATCTGAAGAAGATTCATATATCTGAGTAAGAAGCTTTATGTAAGCTTCAGAAAGATTTCTCAAGGTTAAGTGAAGAAAACCTTACTATGAAAAACAACTTTGTGCTTTCAAGCAAGAGTCAACCTGAGAAAATCATCTCTAAAGCTCTTACATGTTCTGGTGACATCATACAGAAGTATGATAAATCTTTCCAGAAGTTCCTTACTAAAAGCCTGAATATAAGCTTAATGGCTTCAACGATTCATGGCGTCAGCAGGAACAGGACAAGGGGTATTGGCTATGATTCTAAAAAAGGATAGTAAGCTTAATACTCTTGAATCTCATTTTGTTTCCTCTGGGAAACAAAGTGAAGTTAGGCCTAAAGGTAAAGTTGTTGTAAAACCTAAGGCTAAAACAAAAGCTCATGCCCATTCCAACCATGCATTCATGTATAGATATCCTGCACAAAAACCTAAAGTTGTAAAAGGCTCTGGGAATACAAACCCTAAAGGACCCGAAACGATGTGGGTACCTAAGGACAAAATAATTTATGTTGCAGATACCCTTAGCAGCGGAGTTAAGACACCAATCATGGTACCTGGACTCTAGATGATCTCGGCATATGACGGGAAGAAGACATATGTTCCAAGTCCTAGAACTTAAGCCTTGAGGCATCATTGGTTTTGGAGGTGATCAAAAAGGGAAGATCATTGGCTCTGGAACATTAGGTAACAATTTTTTCCCTTATATTACTAATGTTCTTCTTGTTGAAGGACTAATGCATAACCTTCTGTCCATAAGTCAATTAAGTGACAATGGTTATGACATTATCTTCAGTCAAAAGTCTTGTAAAGTTGTTTGTCAAAAGGATGGCCCAGTTCTTTTCAATGGAAATAGAGAGAACAACAATTATAAAGTCAAACTTTTTAATTTGAAAAATCATAATGTAAAATGTCTTATGTCTGTAAACAAAGAGCAATGGACATGGCATAGACGATTAGGTCATGTTAGTATGAGGAGGATTTCTCAGCTTAACAAGCTTAATCTAGTCAGAGGCATGCCAAATCTGAAGTTTGCTTCAGATGCTCTTTGTGAAGCATGTCAGAAAGGCAAGTTTTCTAAAACTTCTGTCAAAGCTAAAAATGTTATTTCCATCTCCAGACCATTGGGGCTTTTTCACATTTACTTGTTTGGACCAGTGAAAACTGCTTCTGTCAATGGTAAGAAGTATGGACTAGTCATTGTTATTGACTACAGCAGATGGACATAGGTAAAATTTCTTAGACATAAGGATGAGTCACATTCTCTGTTCTCTACCTTCTGCTCCCAAGTGAAAAATGAGAAAGATCTTAGAATTATAAAATTCAAAAGTAATCATGGTGGCGAATTCGGAAAAAAAAAGATTTTGAGAAACTCTTTAATGAGAATAGAATTTCCCATGATTTCTCCTGGCCTAGAACTCCACCACAGAATGGAGTTGTAGAGGGAAGAATAGGACTTTGCAGGAAATGGCAAGGACCATGATCAATGAGACTAATGTGGTGATAACGTGAAAATATATCATTTATTTCGACTCGATTCGCATGCAATTTAATGTTGTTTTACTTGTTTTTCATATTATTATGTCGTGTTATGTCTGTGTTTTAGGTATTTGTCGAATAAGAGCATTCGTACGAGAAAACCGAGAAAAGAGCAAGAAAATGAAGAAAAAGAGCAAATTCTGCCATTTTACTGATACGGTGTTCGCCGTGGGCAAATGGCGTTCGCCGTCCCCAGATGGCGTTCGCCATTGCCCAGGCAATGGTGTTCGCCATTACCCCACGGTGTTCGCCATGACGCTGCAGACAGCAGTTCTGCAAAAATGGGCAGTTTTCAAGCAATTTTTCAACCACCTTTCCCTCCACTTTGTTTGCACGACCAAGGGAAGTTACAAGGGGATATTTCTCTATAAATAGGACCTAGAAGGGTGTTTCTGAGGCATCCAAGTTGTGCGGAAACGCTGTTGTTTTCGTATTCTAGTTTTAGGCATTAAAATTACTTGTAAAAGTGACAATCACTCACATCGAGGGATTGCCACAATTATGTATTTTGTTTTGTTCTGTACTCTTTGATCAACAATCTTGCCGGAATTAATAGAAGTTTATTTACTCTTTCAAGTATCGTTTTCGTTACCATTTTACAGGTTTTTATCGCTTTAAATTATTTATCATTATTGCATTATTATTTTTGTTAGTATGTTGTCCCTGAATTCAATTATTATGTTCATGTTATTTTCATCTGAATTAATGTCTTGGTAAATTTTGTCCTAGTCTGGCGTATGAGGACCGTCGTTACCGACGGGACTCAGTTGAAAATAATAGGCATGAAACATTAAATAAATTCTGTTTTGGTTTTAGTTTCTAATTGTAAGTCTTACTGTTTTGACACGAGAGTAAGGAACAAACTAAGGTTTGAGCCGATAGCGCGAGAGTTGAGGATTGAACCGGATAGTGAAAACTAGACATCGATCCTAAAAACAACAAGAGTGCTTTAGGTATCGATTAGGATCTAATTGGTTTTCAAAATATGCTTTATAATTAAAACGGGCGAGCGAGAGCAAAATCCTGTGGTTAGGGAGTGTGACTTTAGTCAATAGCGCGAGAGTGTGAGAGGGAGTCTTTAAATTGATATTTTCTACAGAACGTAGTTTAATTATAACTAGTGCCTAAAATCTACAGAGTCCCTTAGGAACACGGAACCCATATTCCGGCCTCTCCTTATTGTTATATTTTCTAAGTTTCATTTTAGTTTTCATTTTAATTTTGTTTAAACTAAGTAATCATTAGCCTTAGCTTTACATCGCAGCAATAGATAACGGTAGGTTGACATTGGTCTCTGTGGGTTCGATAATATTTTATATTACTTCGATATTTTCGTGCACTTCGGACGCATCATGTGGCAAAACATTTTTGGGCAGAGGTAGTCAACATAGCGAGTTACATTCAGAACAGGATCTCTATAAGACCTATTCTAGGTATAGCTCCCTATGAGTTGTGGAAGAATAGGAAACCTAACATTGCTTATTTTCATCCTTTTGTATATTCTTATTTTATGCTGAACACTAAAGAGAATCTTGGCAAGTTTGATTCTAAAGCACATAAGTGCACCATGTTAGGATACTCTGAACGGTAAAAAGGTTATAGGGTGTATAACACTAAGACACAGATTGTTGAAGAATCAATCCATGTCAGATTCAATGATAAGCTTGATTATGAAAAGTCAAATCTAGTTGAGAAATTTGCAGACTTGGAGATAACTTATTCAGGTTCTGAAGAGAAGACTCCAGAAGCAAAAGAAGCAGAGGCCAAAGACTCTGAAACTCCTCAACCAGAAGCTGTTGAAGCTTCTACACCTCTAAAAGGGTGCAGACAAGTCTCTTCACACTCTGAAGAATTGATTCTGGGAGACAAGACTAAACCTGTCAGAACCATATCCTCTTTTAAGCCCTCTGAGGAAACTCTTATGGGTTTGGTATCTTTGATAGAGCCTACATCCATCAATGAAGCGCTTCAAGATTCATAATGGATTCTGGCTATGCAAGAGGAACTCAATCAATTCTCCAGAAACAACGTGTGGGATCTTGTGTCAATACCCAAAGGTACTCATGTTATTGGAACTAAGTGGGTCTTCAAAAACAAGATGAATGAACAAGAATAGGTGGTAAGAAGCAAGGCTCGACTGGTTGCACAAGGTTTATTCATCTCTTAATTTCATTTGTTGTCAACCACAACATCATCATATATCAGATGGATGTTAAAAGTGCTTTCTTAAATGGTTACATTACTGAGGAAGTGTGTGTACATAAAACCCTCTCGCTTTGAAAACTCTAAAAACCCAAATTTTGTTTTAAAGCTCAAGAAATCTACGTACGGTCTGAAACAAGCTCCCATAACGTGGTATGAAAGACTAAGCAAGTTTCTTCTTGAAAATGATTTTACCAGAGGGAAGAATGATACTACTCTGTTCTATAAATCATTCAAAAATGATATTCTTGTTGTACAAATTTATGTTGATGATATTACTTTTGGTTCTACTAATTCCACTTTATGCAAAGAATTTGCTAAGTCTATGCAGGCCGAGTTTGAGATGAGTCTCATGGGAGAACTCAAGTTCTTTCTAGGGATTCAAATCAATCAGAGTCCATAAGGAACATACATCCATCAGAGCAAGTACACCAAAGAACTTCTGAAGAAGTTTGACATGTCAGAATGCAAGATTCTAGGACTTCTACTCATCCTACATTCATCCTTGAGAAAGATGAGGTAAGTGGTAAGGTAGATTAGAAACTATACAGAGGTATGATTGACTCTCTTCTGTACTTGACTGCTTCTAGACCTGACATTTTGTTTAGTGTATGCTTGTGTGCTCGTTTCCATTCAGATCCTAGAGAATCCCACTTAACTATTATTAAGAGGGTTTTCAGGTATTTGAAAGGTACTATTAACCTTGGCTTGTGTTATAGAAAATCCAAAGATTATAAGCTAGTGTGTTATAGCGATGCTGACTATTCTAGAGATAGACTTGAGAGGAAAAGCACTTATGGAAGTTGTCAGTTTCTGGGAGATAATCTTATCTCATGGTCCAGGAAAAGGCAATCAACAATAGCACTATCAACTGCAAAAGATGAATACATTGCATCCTCTGGATGAAGCACTTAGATGCTCTGGATGAAAAGTCAGCTAAAAGATTTCCAAATATACGAGAGTAACATTCCTATACTTTGTGATAATACTTCTTCTATTTGTTTATCTAAGAATCTTATTTTGCATCCTAAAGCTAAACATATTGAGATAAAGTATCACTTTATACGTGACTATGTTCAAAAGGGTATTTTAGATTTAAAATTTATTGATGCAGACCATCAATGGGTTGATATCTTTACAAAACCCCTTGCTGAAGAAAGATTTGTGTTCATTCTGAAAAATTTGAAAATGGACTTTTTCCCAGAATGAATATGATTATTCTCTCAGAATAATAAAATATGACTCTGAGATATGTTTTGGTTCTGAGTGTGTGAATCTTCTGAAGTGTGAAGGTTTCATATGTTCATAGTTATCCAATCAGCATTTTTGTTTTATCAAATATGTGTTCTGGATATTGAATAGTTGTTTCATTAAATATTTGTCAATCAGTTTTGGAAAACTGAACAATTTAAAGACAACTATCTTAGAAAACTGAATCGGGTTTTAATAATTGCGCGACACATTGGGTATAATCACGATTCTCGGGATTAGGTTAAATCTTTTCTCCTTACTCCCCTCTTTGTCAGATATTTGTGCAAATGGCTTTTATTCGCTTTAATTGTCATTATTGCTTATTTTTGTCATGATTACTAATTTCCTTATTTAAACCCACCTCACTCACTTCACACACTTACACAACTTTTCACTCTCCACACTTTATTGCTTTCAAACCGAAAAATCTTTCAAACCCTAAAATCTTTCTCTGCAACAATGGTTTCATTATCATCTTCATCTCAACAACAACAACAGGACCAGCAACGAGTACAACAACAACAACCATCTTTAACTGAAGAAGATTTACATAGCTCGAGGTTCCAAAGGGTTTTTCTCAAGGCTGAAGTATACCAACCACCAGAGTTCATCCCCCATCTTCTCCAGTCTCATAGGACACCATCAACTGTGCATCCTAACATGGTTGTATACACTGAAGATGCATATGATTCTCCTAAGGTCACGCTCTCCACACCTATTGAATACCTTGAAGTTCTTTGCAAACTTATTATTGATTTTGTTAGCATGAAGGCTCATGGTTTTGATCTCCTTCCTGATGTCCATACTCAAGGGTGGAATCAGTACTTTGACCATCTCAATGGTCCAGTCTTTCCAGATCTTGTAAGGGATTTTTGGATTTATGCCAAGACCTCTTCTACTCAAATAATGTCCTTTGTTTTTGTCAAAAAGATTGTTATTACAGAGGGACTCATTGCCAAACTCATTGGTCATGAAGGGAAGGGTATCTCATGTGAACTGATGGGAGAAAGAAGATCTGACTATAATGAAATGTCCAAGATGATTTCTTCCACTGGAAATCTTCCTGGGAAAATCAAGGATCTTCAACATAACCTAAGGATTTGGGCAAGGATTATCCTCAGTTGCTTCAACCCTAGAAAAATAACAAGCTCTCCTGATTATATTAACATTGATCAGAAATATCTTTTTTCCTTATCCATTTTGAGAAAAAGATTAATCTCTTTTCTTTTCTTTTAGATTCTTTAGAGATGCAGTGAAGAACTTAAGAAATGGATGCAGAAAGGTGAAGAACTATATTCCTTTTGGAAGGCTTATTTCTGACATTCTGATGGAGAGATGCCTGATAGACTATCTAATAGATGATGAAAAGGTTCAAGGACTTGTATCCTCTTATGGGACCTTTCTCAAACCTAGGACTCTGAAGAATATGAGCATGATTCCTGCTCTGGCTAATCCAGTTGTTGAAATCCCTAAGGATGAGATTCTTAGAAGAAGGATTCCTCTGATAAACTTTCCCCTCTTCTCTAACCTAGATTCAGTAAGCTATGAATACAGAAAACCCAACAGCAATTCTGAGGCTGCTCTTTCCTCGGCACCAAGAGCTATCAAGGAGTTAAGAAAGAATAAGAAGAGGAAAAGCCTTCAAAGAGATAAGAAATATTGCTCAGAAAGGACCAAGGTCCCGAAGAAGTAGCAACATCTGCTGTTGCTGCTATTGTTGCTGCTGCTACTGTTGCTACTAGCTCTTCTAGAGTAGTTACTACTTCTGTTGCTCCTCAAATTATTGATTTTAATAAGTCATCCATCCCCACATCCACTATAACATACTTTATTCCATTCGTTCTGGAACCTGTCGATTCCTCTGCTCCCCAAACCTAAAAATCCAATACATAACTCTATTTCCAACCTACAAATTCCTATCATCATTCCCTCATCTGTTGCTGAACTTTTAACTTTTCCACCATCACCAAACACATCCCACTTAGACATCCACACTCTTCATCCAACAACCATCTCATATGATGGGTCAGATACTAACCTCATTGTCTACCCAGACAGATCCTCTCACCCTTTCAACAACCAAACACCCTCCAAAACAAACACTCGTCCTACTCCCTTGGATGAGTTATTTTCTCAGTTTGAAAAGGATGCTTCTAGAATACTCACGACTCTCATTGAAGCTTGCAGAGGCAATGCAAACTTCTCTGAAGCATGTGAACTGACTGAAGCTTTTAGAAGATGGGTTGTAGTTAGCTCTGAAGAGTTAAAAGTTGCCTGGCTGAATGAAGCCAAGAGGAATTTCAACACCAGACTCTCTAGTATCGTTGAACCTCTACTTCAGAAGGTTCCAACCACTCTTATGCTTCCAACACCAAAAGTGATTCATTCTCCTCCTGTTCAAACTTCATTGGTTCCTGCTGAGACTTATGCTAAAGCTGCTAACCAAGGAGACTTCGGGTTCTGATGACTAGGTTCTGAAAAGGTTGGAATTTTTGGCTACAGAGAATTCAGAAGTGAAAGAAAGGACGTCAAAGATCAAAGGGTTTCTTGCAGGGATTCTTTCAAGACTGCCTAAATCTTTTGAACCTTAGTTTTAAAAGCTCCGTGTTATCTTTGTTCTGTTCTGTTTTTCTGTCATGTACTTATCTATCTTTATAATTAATGAAATGAAGTATTTTGTTTGGTTTATTTTACTTTTTCTTTTTATTCTTTTTTATTGATGGCAAAGGGGGAGAAAAGAGAATATGATTTTGATATATTGGATTCCCGTAATCATAACCCAAACATGTTTCTAACAATTTAAACTTGGTAAAAATTCTAAGAACGTTGAAAAAGTTTATCATTCTAACCAAGTGTTTCAGGTTAACCAAGCATACACAAGTTCTGATCAAGACTTTGCTAGGTTCTGAGAATTAGGCTCTGAGCAAGCTCATCAAATACTTTGAACAACTATTCTGATAGCCATGACCTTGTTCTGATACTACTTAACAGGAAAGCTTTGATCAATCTTGCTTTGACATCTGAAATCAGAAGGCTTTGCTCTGAAGCTCAAACAGAAATTCTAGAAGAATAATCCTATACCCAAGTTGTTGCTATATAGGATATTGCTTCATCACTACAACAGGTTGTTGTCATACTGGAAGATAATGATCAGACTCCTGTCTGAAGACAAAGCTGTAACCACCTGGCTTATGCCACAAGGGAAGTTACTTCTTTCATGCTGAATTATAAGAGTTTATATGTGTTAAAATTATTTTAAAGTATTGAATTCAAGGGGAGCTTGCAAACCTAACTCTGATATTCTAAACTGAAAAATAATGTTTAACAATATAAAATTCAGGGGGAGCTTACAAAACTCACTCTGAAAATTTTCATGTGATTAAATCGTGTAAAATTGTTCATCAAAATACATGGTTTTCTCATCATAAAAAGGGGGAGATTGTGAGAACAAGTTTTGGTTTTGCATCTGGCCTTTAGTTTTGATTAGGGATGGCAAACAAACCCGTACCCGCCCGGGCCCGCCCCGAAATTAACGGGGAAAACCCGATTTAATTGGGTGCGGGTGCAAGGAAAACTCGGTTCTTAACTACGGGTGCGGGTGCGGGGGCAGGAAGACACTAAGACTCGTCCGCACCCTCCCCCGCCCCGCCCCCTGATAGTGCATTTTACTTTAATTTCTTTATTTTACTTATTTTAATATTCATTTATTAATTATATTTGTAATTAAATTATTAATACCCTTATTGCAACTAAAATAATCAAATTAATATTCATTTACTAATTAAAATTTTAATTAAATAATTTATTAATTTATTAAAATAATTAATTTTTTAATGAAATTATTAATTTTTATTGCAATTAAAAAGAAATTATTTTTTTGCGGGTGGGGACGGGGCGGGTGCGAGTGCACCCGTTCTCCACTGGGGGCGGGTCTGGGTAGTAAATTTTTACCCCCGGTTGTGTTTGGGGGCGGGTGTGTTATAAGGAGGCGGGTGCGAGTGCGGGTATAGTTAAACCCACCCCCGCCCCGCCCCGTTGCCATCCCTAGTTTTGATGATAACTATACAGTGATTGATAGAGAACAACTTTGTAGACTAATGATTTTCTTTATCAAGTGTGTAGTTTTTGCTAAACAGGTTCTGACTCTGAAGCTATGATGTGATGTCATTAGATTCTGGAATCAACACGCTCTGCCTTTAAGGAAATACAAGTATTCATAATACGTTGTTAAGTTAGAAAAAGCTCGTAGACAACGGTTCTGAAGAACGTTCGTGCTTAAGCTTCTGATTCTGATTGCGATTGAAGAGCCTCTGAAGGACTGACTCCCTTCAAGACTCTGAGCTCATGCTGAAGATTCTAAAGAATGAAGTGCTGAAGACTCTAAAGACCAGGTTCTGAAGAACAGTGTCAGGACTCTGAAGACTTTTGTTCATGTTGTGTGATTGAGTCATTGTACCTAAACTTTGTGTTATCAGCTTACTAGAAGCAATCTTGTAAACACGGTCTGTAAATCTCAAATTTATTTGAGTGATTACCTTGAGTGACTAGGATTTAGTCTGTATACTCAAGAAGACAAAGACAATTGCTCAATTCCATGTTCGGAATTGGGGGCAGAGGTACCCATAGCGAGGACGATTGGGGAACTGCCTAATCAAATCGTGTTTGTTCTCTCTTTCCCTACTCTTTTACGTTTTGATATTAATCGAATTTGTAAAGTATCAATTAATCGAAAATTTCTGACATAGTGTAATTTATAGCTGATAAAGTACTTTGTAAAATTGATACAATCCCTTGGATTGTATTTGGAATCAGCTTTACATTCACATTATTTGGAAATCTGCACTTGGTGTGTTCGTGCACGTCGAGTGTTCGATAAATTGATTAAGTGCAAAATCGAAGGCAATTTGCGATTAATTTTTTGTTGACCTATCTCGTTGGAAATTGGATAAACATCAAGTAAACAAAACTTGGTTGATTGCGTTTAGTGTTTGTTGATTTATCTGTATTTTTCTCTTCCGTCGTATCATTCCTAATATCGTCGTGCATATCTGATCCTTTTAGTAGAGGTTCGTTGTAGACTGTGATTCAGTGGTTGCTTTCGTAAGAATATTTTTAAAACCAATTTTGGAACACCATTTACGTGTATAAAATTGTGGGATATTCAACCCCCCTTCTAGATCCTAGCCATCGTCTAACAAGTGGTATCACGAGCTCCGGTTTATCTGGTGCTTCGGTAAAACTTCTTGGAATATGGCGAACGAACCTAAAGGGGCTTATAATAGAGCTCCAGTTTTTACAGGCGAGAATTTCAGCTACTGGAAGGATTGTATGCGCGTCCATATAAATTCCATTTATCAGAAGGTTTGGAATTTCATTTTAAATGGTCCTATGGAAATTACCATGACCAATGAAGAAAGTGTTGTCATTCCCAAACCCGGAGCACAATGGAATGAGGAGGACGAGAAAAAGTACAGCTATGACTGGAAAGCTCAAAATATTTTGATCTCCTCTTTGGGAGTTGACAAATATTATCGAGTCTCTCATTGTGAAACGGCCAAAGCCATGTGGGATGCTTTACAAGTAGCCCACGAAGGCACTAATGATGTGAAAATGGCCCGAATCAACACATTAACGCAATACTTCGATCTTTTTTACATGAAGCAAGGGGAAACCATTGCGGATATGCAAAAATGATTTACTCATATAATCAACAAATTGCATGTACTTGGTAAACCGGTTCCCAACGAGGTTGCTACTAATAAGATTTGGTCTTAACAGGGAATGGCAACCGAAGGTCACCGCGATCAAGGAGGCCAATAATCTAGCTACTCTATACCTCACGACATTATTTGGCAAACTCGATGAACATGAGCAAGTGCTCATCAGCTTGGAAAAACATGAGAAGAGTATAAAGAAGGAGAAAATAAAAGATACGGAAAAGAGGTCGATTGCTCTTAAGGCTTCTTGTTCAAAGTCCACATCTCAAGAGCAAAGTGAAAATGAAACCAACAAGGATGAAGATGATGATTCGAGTGATGACATAGGCCTATTTGTGAAGAGATACAATAGATATGTTTGGAAGAATAAGATTCAACACTAGGATAAAAATCTAGTCAAATTTAGGAGGCAATCTAGAAATGAAGGCAACAAGAATGGCAAGGTGAAAGGATCTTGTTATAACTGTGGAAAATCCGGGCACTACAAGTCGGATTGTCCATCACTTAAGAAAGACAAGGATAAGGATAAGGATAATGTCGTACCTCGAAAAAATGAGAACGACCTCGCGAAGCGCAATCGCACACTCGCGGGATGGACTTAACAGAGTCGCCATCGATCTTTATTTATTCCATAGAAGGAAAGGGAAAATATCGAATAAAACCCCTAAAAGAAAATATAAGAAATGGTCATCGCAACCATTGTCTGAGTTCGGGAGTCGGTTACGCAAGGGGAAGGTATTAGCACCCCTCACGTCCGTTGTATTCAAAGGGAACATTTTAGTTAAGGTTATATGTATGTTAGCTTAAGGTTTGTATCTAATCTTCTACTTAATGGGAAATGAAGGTAAATGATCGTCGTAAAGGAGAGAGAACCTAAAGAGGTTTTGTTACTAGGATGCTCGCAAATACTTCACAGTCTCGTGCCTACATATCCTTATGAGGATGGAATCAGAGCAATCGTAGTTCACCTAACTAAGGTGAGGAACCATTGACTATGGTCAAAGTTCCAAGGGGAATAAGTATTCATGATTATGATACTCACATAGAGTTAAAGAACTCTCTAAGTTGTGACGGGATTGAATGGCTATGAGGTCAAGGGTTGAAGATGTTTTGGTTCCTTGATGAGAATCAAGACTTGTCCATAAAATGGAGTTTTGAGTAAGATTGGATGTATTTTAAGAATGATGATCATCAAATGATCAAAGAGTTTATGCTAGAGTGTTAAACTCTAACACTCTCTATCATTCAAGATTAGTTTGAGAAAATTGGTTATTGGACAACGAACATTGATAAAGATCAAGAGTTCAAAGAGTTGTGCTAGAGTGCCAGACTCTAACATTTCTTGGTCCAAATTGTTATGAAGTGTCTTAAGTATGAAAGAAAGAAATGATTGTCTACCTCAATGTGAAAGACTTGAGACCAATCTTTCAAAGGGTTATGCTAGAATGCTGAATTATAACAATCCTTTTCTTTCAAGTTTATTTCAAAAAAGATTTGATATATTCGGGAAGTATTGATATCCTTAAAGAAAGGTGGATTCTTGAGATGACGGTTGACAAAGATAAAAGGTGGAACAGAAAAAGGTGAAAGGTGGCTCGCCAAGAATTAAGATTCTTGTGCCTACGTATTCTCATTGAAGAATGAGAAATCAGAGCGTCCGTAGTTCTGATTACTACAGGTTATTGGTTGAGGTATGTTAAGTGATTGACGAACATTTAAGCTGATGTTCAAAGAGTTAGGCTTGAGTGCTAGACTTTAACGGCTCTTATTCGTTCAAGTTGATAATGAAAAGTATTTGATGGATAACGAACGCTTGATGGAATTCAATTGTTCGAAGAGTTGTGCCAAGATGCTAGATCCTGACGGCTCTTGTTAATCCAAGTTATGATTAAGATTGTTTTAAGGGCAAAGAGCTTTTGACGATGATCAATCGCTCAAAAGGGGTTATGTCAAGATGCTAGATCTTAACGACCCTTATTTGTCCGAGTTGATATAAAAGTTGTTTAATGGATAATGAACGTTTGATGAAAATCAATTGTTCAAAGAGTTGTGCCAAGATGCTAGATCTTAACGGCTCTTATTCGTCTGAGTTATTATGAAAAAAAAAATTTAAGACGAAAGAGGAGAATGAATAGCTACCCCAATGCGCAAGGCTTAGGACTAATCATTCGAAGGTTGTGCTAGAATGCTAGATTCCAACAGTCCTCTTATTTCATATTCTTTTGAAAAGAATTGATTGATTTGATTTCAATCGGTTTAGTATTAATTGCGTGAAGTTTTGAAATTGATTTTGAAATTAACATCTTAATAAAATGACCATATCCAATGTCAAGGAAAAACTCTAAAACACTCTAAGGCAAACTTTCGAAAAGGCTCTCAAGACAAGGTTTATTTTCAAAAGAAGTACAAAATAAGATTATGCATATTTTTGGAATTTTTAGAAATAAGTAAGATAAAATAAAAATGAAAAATAAATTTATAGAAAACTAAATTAAGCATAAAAAGTAATTATGAATTTTTTGGGGAATTTTCTATGAGGAAAACAAACTATTTTTTAATAATGCAAAATTGAAATGAAAATATCTAAAACAAGAAATAAAACAGGGGGGGTGCAAGTGGAAATCAGCCTGAACAAAAATTGCCTTGCTCTTACGTATATGGGCCTAACGGGGGTGGCGTTAGTAGAAACTGAACCAGGCCCAAAGAAAGGAAACCCAGGTAATCCTACGGATGGATGTTTGACGAGATTCACCGTATGCCCTAGCTTCAAGAGGCGTTGGATCCTCTACTGGAACAGATCAGAGCGCTCAAATGCAGGGGTCCACGGTAGTCCCCAAATATCCTTGCGTACCCAATAAGTGGAAGATCATATGATGGGATCAGACGGAGGCGACGGTGACACGTGTCACCGTCTGAGAGTGCCAAATAAAATAAAATGAAAGCAGTGAAGGGTCTTAAAAATGCAAAGAAACATTTCAAGGGCTCTGAACGCTAATCCCTCACTCCATGCCCTTCCTCTCTCTAACCCTAGCCAGAAAACCCTCCGCCGGAGAAGATGAGACGCGACGGAGACCGCCTTCTTCTCCGGAGAGCCAATGACCCACCCATAAATTTCGTAAACCGAACTCTCTCAAACTTCCTCCTTATTCCACACCCAAACCCTAACTCTTAAAACAAATCTTAATCAAAACCCTAAATCCTAACCATTCCCTAACGAAAACTTAAATCTGGAAATCCACAGGGAACGAACCAAACAAACTCAGAAAAAACAAATATTATGTTCAGCGATTACAGATGGTGCGAGATCTGGGCGAATCGAGTATGATTTTTAAAGGGAAGCGCGATTAGATGATACCTCTTGAAGAGCTTTCCAAGCGAGCTTCTGAAGATCCTCAGGTAACCCGTTCCAACGTTCTCTTTCGCTTTCTTGAACTTCCTTTCTTCTTCGTGAAATGGGGTTTAGCTCCGAGTTTTTTTAGATCTCTGATATGAAGCTCTAAAGAAACTTGAGATAAGGGAGCTTTTTCTGATTAGGGATGGAACGTTTGGAAAATTGCTAGTTTCTGTCTGTTAGAAAACTAGGGTATTTGTCGTTGGGTTTTTTCTCGTAAGGAATAGGTTCGGTCCTTTTATCTTTGAAATTCATGAGTTGCCTGTTTGAATTTTGACATGCTCTGTTTGTGCCATCTTGTTTTTTTCTCAATTGATTGTTAATATCCTCTCTGCTAAAATCTGATGTTTCACAGTATTGAAATTTTCTTCTTTCATGTATCTGAACATATTACTTGTTGACCTGGTATTGTATAACTTTGCTCTGAATATCTTGTCCTTTTCCACAATTGTGTTAAGGCTTTGTCTGAGTAAATTCTTCTGTTTTGAAATTTACCCTTTTTTGTGAATACTGAATAACTGTGATGCTGTAATGAGCTGTCCACTTCATTCTGAATTTCCTGAGTTTTTTTTTGTCTTGAATCAAGTGTGTGTGGTACACAAGATTTGTGTGAACAGCTATGAAATGTGATTCTGTGATGTGAATTTATTACATTAGGCCTGATTGATGAACATATTGAGTGACACATTTGAAATGAAATTTGGAATTTATTGATGGATTTGGATGACTGCAGATTTGGATACAAAATAGTTTTATTGTTTTGAAAGCAAACTGACAGAGTTGTATTCGCAGCAGATTTTGAGAGCTTGGTGAGTTTGGACAATGGCTTAGTGTTTTTTTTTAAAATGTGAATGTATGTGATAGACTTGAATTGCTTTATCTGTGTTTCGATGCAGTTATGAGTTTGAAATCTATGATAAATTTGGAATGGAATTTAGATGGTTCTCTTTTAATTTGAAATTGGTTTGGAATTGTGTGATATGGTTTAATATGGACGTAGGGTTTGGATTGGAGGTTATTTGTGAGGCACGGTTTTAAATTGAACTTGTGAACTTTGTGAATTAATTTATTCATCTATGTTTGTAACAAACTCTTTTACCATCCTTTATTTTCCTTTATGTGACCAGGATGACGGTGATGGAGGCTTGGAACTTTGGCAGCAAGCTTTGGAATTGTGGACGGTTGCCTCTTGGGATGAGAATGGACAACAATGATGAGCGGAAGCTATCACAACTCAAAGCTTGTTTTTCCTTTTGAATTACTTCCTTAAGAATTTCTTAAACTTCAATTTAATGTAAATTAGTGCTCATTGTAACTTTAGGCCATGTACCTATGTGACAATTTATGACTCCAATCTTTGGACCATTGTAACACTTTTACATCCTTGCTAGTAACATGAATTTATGATGACTTGCATTATAATCTCCGTACAACTCTTATGCATCTCAAGAACAACTTAAATCAACAACTTCATGTGTGACATATTCTAACCGCACCATCAGTATTTCTTTTAAAGCAACACTTTTGATATAACTTGGAAAATGGTTCAAACCAAATCGTCCACTTTGTGAAGTGAGGGTCCATGACCCAAGGCTAATTCCTCCCCCTTAAAACAACATCTTAAAGATTTATAGAATATTTTGAAACCAATGGGAGGATTGATTGAACTTATGGTTTTATTATCAACTTGAAACAAAAGAGGATTGAGGCCCACTACTCTTCTTGAACTTCACATTAAGATTGGAGTTTGTATTACAAAAACTTGTTGGTCCTAAACGAGCATTGACATTATTTCACCTCTTAATTTTTAGCAATTCAAAGCTGGACAAAACTCGGAGAGAGAACTTAAAGTGAGAAAGGATGAACTCAAGTGATCGTTCTCTCAAGTCTTGACTAAAACCAAACCTCCACTTTCTTGCATCAAACCTAGATCACAAAGGAACAAAACCACAGTGCTAGAAGAAATTGGTTAGTTCAAAATATGTATGAATGACCTATAATGATTATGCAGGCTGAGATGACATCTAAGGGGAAAAATTTGGGGTATAACAGTTGCCCCTATTTAAATAGCTTTACCGGATGGCACGAGGAATGAAAATCCTTGGGGCATCGAGGTGAAAGGTATTTAAATATAGCAAATCGAAAATTTTGCCCTTAGATGGAATGCAGATGCTAAGGACAGCTAACAGACATGCAAATGCAGACATGCCGTGAACTTCTAGTATGATGATATGATGTCATGATAGTGCGAAAGATGCAGACAAAACGAGACACCAAAGAACAAAGAGCACACAAACACAGGTGAGCTTCACTGGGGAAGAATGAAGGTTAGTATCCGCAAGGAAAACTCACTGGGTATACAGGATAACAAACAAAAGAGACTCACTGGGAGACTCCGAGAAAACACTGGGGATGGAAAAATAAAGGGGAAACCCTACAGATCCTCACTGGAGATAGGAGCCAGAGAGGTGTCCTCCACTGGGGAAAGATCCAGGGAGATGGACGACAGGTTCATATGTGACCAGACGGCACTGGGAAAAAAACACATTTTTACTGGGCATGAAACCAGAAAGAAGACATGATCTCCACTGGAGGATCAATTTGAAATAAAAGGATAGACATCCTACAAAGATTTTTTGGGGATCTCTTATGTTGAAGAGTTCAAATGGGATCTTCAAGAAAAACCAGAAAAGACAGAGACAAACTCTGCATGCGCCAAATGATGATCAATCACAAGGACTTTCAAAGAGGTAAAGATAAAGACTGAACTTCTGCTGGGAACCAGATTAAAGTGCTAACAAGGATTGGACTCAGAAGTGATATGTCAGTATACACCAATTTGATTTGAATAAGATACCAATTTAAATTGGTGGAGGTATCGGTATGGGCTGGGTTTTGAAAAGGGTTCAAACAATGGGTTCACGATAACCAGAAGTTTAGGTTCATGTTTGACTCGATTCAAACAAAGAAAGGTTTCAAACAACAGACTCACAAATAAACTGAAGTTAAAGAATGAACAACAAGCTCACGATAACTCGAGGTTCAGGTTCAGGTTGGACTCGATTCAAACAAGAATGGTTTTAAACAACAGACTCACGATAATCTGAAGTTAACAAGGGATAAACAACGAGCTCACGATAACTCGAAGTTCAGTTTCAGGTTTGACTCGATTCAAACAAGAACGGTTTTAAATAACAGACTCACGATAATCTGAAGTTAACAAGGGATAAACAACGAGCTCACGATAACTCGAAGTTCAGTTTCAGGTTTGACTCGATTCAAACAAGAACGGTTTTAAATAACAGACTCACGATAATCTGAAGTTAACAAGGGATAAACAACGAGCTCACGATAACTCGAAGTTCAGGTTCAGGTTTGACTCGATTCAAACAAGAACGATTTTAAACAACAGACTCACGATAATCTATAACTCGAAGTTCAGGTTCAGGTTTGACTCGATTCAAACAAAAACGGTTTTAAACAACAGACTCACGATAATCTGAAGTTAACAAAGGACAAACAACGAGCTCACGATAACTCAAAGTTCAGGTTCAGGTTTGACTCGATTCAAACAAGAACGGTTTTAGACAACAGACTCACGATAATCTGAAGCTAACAATGGATAAACAACGAGCTCACGATAACTCGAAATTCAGGTTCAGGTTTGACTCGATTCAAACAAGAACGGTTTTAGACAACAGACTCACGATAATCTGAAGCTAATAATGTTTGACTCGATTCAAACAAATAATAAACAACGAGCTCACGATAACTCAAAGTTTAGGTTCAGGTTTGACTCGATTCAAACTAGAACAGATATAAACTGGAAAAAAAAAGATGAACAACGAGCTCACGATAACTCGAGGTTCAGGTTCAGGTTTGACTCGATTCAAGCAAGAATGGATATAAACTGAAAAAAAAGATGAACAACGAGCTCACGATATCTCGAGGTTCAGGTTCAGGTTTGACTCGATTCAAACAAGAGCAGTTTTAGACAACAGACTCACGATAATCTGAAGCTAACAATGGATAAATAACGAGCTCACGATAACTCAAAGTTTAGGTTCATATTTGACCTGGGTTAAACAAAGCAGCGATTCCTGGACTTTAGGTATCCATATAAGGTGATTGAGTATCAGATAGATTGGTACCCGGGGTTGCATAAATGAAGATTAGACTTCCTGGAGAATACCAATTACGGTTGCAAAGAGGTTGAATAAAACCAGAGATAGGTAAGTTTCTCATAAAAGACTGCCACTTATTGCCATAGAAAAACAAGCTTCTCCAAGAGATCGCTACTTGTTGTTGGGTATAAATTCCAAAGAGATGTTGATATTACAACACTGCTGGAGGAATAATTTTGTCTCCAATGAGGATCTGTAGAAGATTCTTCTGCGAGACACAGTGCAAAATAA
Organism: Lathyrus tuberosus; assembly: GCA_022829125.1. Lineage (NCBI taxonomy): Eukaryota > Viridiplantae > Streptophyta > Magnoliopsida > Fabales > Fabaceae > Lathyrus > Lathyrus tuberosus. The sequence goes on along the minus strand of JALAZF010000542.1, from coordinate 2,821,826 downwards.
ATGCACGTTCCAAATGGGCTCAGAAACCACACCTGCCAGGGATCAAAGTTCAATTCTAGGAACAAGCTAGAAAGAAACGGTCAAACAAGACTCCAATTGAGGAATGAACTCAAATGGGAACTTATCTTATCCTCACGTGGAAAAGATAACTGAACCAACCATCATCCACGAGAATCAAACTTTGTGGGGAATTTAGAAAAGATGGGCACTTTATGCCTAGGGCTGACTTTCTATTGGAGAGAAAAGACAAACCCAGTCACTTGGGGAGATAAACGCCAAAGTGAATCAAAGACAAGTAAACACCAGGAAGATAGCAAAATGCTAAAATGCTATGCATATGAATTCTTATGCCATGCTTATGCTTATGCTGACAAAACAAACAAAAGGAAACGAGATTTGAGATGAAATAAACATCTCGACAAGGATACCCAACCAAACTCATCGGATTGGACCATTACTGGGGATGAATAAGTAAGATCATCAGATCTACTTCATTGGGGAAAAGAGTATTCCACCTGAGGTATAGCATCATGACTTTACTAGGGTTGCCATCACAAGCTTGATTTATTCACTGGAGATAAGAGATCCATTGAGAATTGCCAAGATTAGCTGAAGAGACAACTTTATGGGGAGCTAACAGAGACGCCACAAAAGCTGAGTAATTCTGCATAACTCATCTGCCCCAGAGTACATGGTCTGTCAGAAGAATACATCAAGAGGATTTTACAGAAGAATTGGCATACAAGGTGTTTCAATATCTTCAAACTCTTGGAGAGATTCATGAATTTTAGCCTGACTGCCACAGATTAACGGTATTCGTGATACAAAATCCTCAAACTGCGGTAGAAACAACTAGGGAACAGTTTGCCCCTGTTGGTGGGTCATTGGAGTCCTTGCCTTGAAACAAACTTGTCATAAGATGACCTCAAGAAGGCTTGCCCCAATATCCTGAACTTAAAAAGCTTCTGCCCCTGATTCGACAGCTCTTAGAATGCTTGATCTATGGAGAAGATGCCCCAGACTGAGCCCTTTATCAGGTCAAAGTCCCTAGCTGGCTGCATTTGTTGGGATTTCTTTGACATTTAATTGTCTTTGCAAACAAGTATTGTTCATTTAAAATTGAAAATTTCAATACAAAATTCATGCAAGCTTTTGAAATCAAGTTTTATTGATGAAACACTCACAGTGGAGTGATTAAATCGAAAACAAAATGGATCTAGTCATTTACGGAATGACAGATGAAGTATTCAACACACGCAGATAGCAAAGATCATTAGGAGTCAGGTTAATCAACCTTGCTGTTGTATGCTTTCAAAACAACCTTACCTCAATTAGGTCTTTTAAGGGTTGTAACGTGGCTTGGTTCACGGTTTATGAAACAAAGGATAGAGGCTCAAAGTTTATTTGTACCCACCCCATCTTCGTGATGAACTCCAATCCTATACTCAGCTAACTTAAGCTACACATTCACGTACCTATAGACTAGGAATGAATTGATGATAATTGGTAATTCAGACACCTTTGGTAGTCATTACTCCCCTGCAGAATTTGGTTATTCTTTATTGCAGAGGTTTCGAGACCTACTTTTATCTTCACTGAGGCTTTGATACCTCTTCTTCTGGATTGAGGTTTTGAGACCTCTTCTTGTCTTCACTGAGGTCTTGATACCTCTTGTCTTTGTTGTTGGACAAGCCTTCTTATATAAGGCAAAGTTCGGGTTTTCCACCTTTCTTGGCTTTTACCTTGAAAGGGACTCGGCTCATTCTTTAATTAAGGATTTCTCAACGATCCTTCCTTGTTTGTCGCTTCGGGAACAACTTGTACAACATTTATTCACTTGATTGGAGAGAGCTGACTAGCGTCTTGCATGAAGTGCTTGCATTCGAATGCGTAACCGAGTTAAACTGAGATCTACCCACCCCAAGGTTAAGATTTGAGGGTTTTTTTTGTGTAAGGAAAGAAAACTCCTACTTCTAGGTTAGAAGGGTTAACGAGGGATTATCTTCCTTATTTCTCCAGTGTTTAGGAATTGCAACAATGCCTTACATCCTCGGCAAGGTTTAATTAGAAGCATACCACAGTAGTTAAGGATTTTTCATAATCCTCCCCAATCTTTGCTTGAATAAACAGTTTGATAAGTGGGAAGAAACAAGATAAAGATATATTTTTTTGTGCTTTTATGAATATAACAGTAAATGAGTGAAACGAATGGATTTAATCAAAAGATGCATAAATATTTCATTAATGTTGCCAATTTGAAAGTACAACAAAGCTTATAAGCAACTATAAATTCAAAGTGAAGGGAATACAATTGAAAATACTAAAATAAACAAAAACACAGCCAGCTTCGGCGAATTGTTTTCAAAAGATTTTAGTTTCCGGGTCCAAGCGGGGAAACGCCTTCACCACCAATCACTTGTTCCTTGTGGTACAGAACTTTGAGCGGCCTGACAAGTCTTTTGCCTTTTGCTTCAGGAATGAAGACATTGCCATCTGGCGTACCTTCCTGAGGTTGCAGCATCCTTAGCAAATTTTGCACTTTTGCTTCGAACTCTTTGCATTCTTCAATGAGATGCCCTATCGTTCCAGTGCGGAACTTGCATTTAATCTCCGGGCAATCCTCTTCAAAGGTCAAATCCTTGTTGTGGGTCAATTTTTGTACGAAGGCTTCTAATTCAGAACAAGTATCTAAATCATGTCCTCCAATCCCCTTATGGAACTCACATGTTTCATTCGTATCGGGATTATACCATGTATACGAAGCTGGCACAGATGTGAGAGGAGGTATCAAAGAATTTTGGACTAGTAGCGGGTAAAGCTTGCTGAGTGGTATGGGAATTCGTTCATCGTGAACTTTGTTCCTTTGGTTCCGATTCTGCTTCTTGTTATGTTTTCGTCTCTTGTTCTGAGTCTGACGACTTTGAAGAGGGACAACCAATGGATGTTGATATGCCAACCTGGTATTCAGAGGCTGATGATGACAACCTGGTGCAAGACCAAGACCAAATGAATTTTCTTGACAGACAAATCCTTGACATGGGAGAACCACAGGAGATGGCAAAGGATGGTTGATTTGAATGCCTTGATGCGTGAACGAGAGCCTTCCCGAATCTAATAGCTTCTGAATCTTACTCGGGAGCACCTTACAATCTTCAGTAGAATGCTCGTGTGCCCCAGCATGGTAGTCACATCGAGCATTGGCGTCATAGCCTGGTGGATATGGAAAAAGTACGGGCTCTAATTCCTTCGGTACTATCAATCCACCTTTGATCAAAACTGGTAAAAGCTGACTGTACGCCATTGGCAATGGAGTGTAATTCCTCTCTGGCTTTCTTGGCCTTGGTCGTGTGTGCTGATGCGGCTGACGGCGATCTTGCCCTTGATATTGAGGGGATCCTTGAGTTAGAGGAACCACAAAAGGCGATGAACTGACAACCTCTCTGGGAGTGATAGGGTGAGCGTGTTGCTCCTTTTTCATCAGAGTTTGCAAGGTTTCCAGAACCCAATTCATCTGGCATTGGAGAATTCTGACCTCCTCTTTCAATTTTTCCTGGTTCTTCAGAATTTCATTCATCATTACCATTGGTCCTGAGCGAATGCTAGATATCCTTGAGTGATAAAGGAAGAAGAAGATGAGACAGACTCAAGGCTGAGAAACGAAATGCAATGCAAATGACATATGTATGGATGCAATGCTTATGATGTTTATTTTTAGAGAGTCCTTTTTTAAACTTTCAGTTGTTTAGCATAAATTCGCGCGTAATGAAGATCAACATGGATTTAGAACCCAAAATACTCATTCATTCAAATAAAATCAAAAGTACATAGTACAAGTGGATAATGAATTGAGTCACCCAAATACAACAATACTGAGTCTCAGAATACAAAACCATAATCAAAAAGTCTTCTTTATCTCGCGCTCTTGAAGCTCTTTCAATTCAATCTTAAACCTCTTCATCATCCTCTCGATGAGCTGAATGAAGTAACTGATAGAAGAAGGAGTGTTTTCATCAACATCTTCCACAGCCATCTCTAGCCTTAAAGGTAAGTCCTTGGCTATCTCATTGCAAAACCGTATCAAGCTCACAAATTTGTCACGATACATGGTAGCAGAAGGCTCAAGGAACTTAATGGTCTCCTCATAATCCTTCAAAACTTTATCCAATTACTTTTTTTCATTCACCCATCCCACGTTCTGACTCTTCAAGGTCTGATGTTGGGTTTTCCAGTGTTCCACCAGCTCCTTGCTAGTGGCCAACTCATCACACTTCTCCTGCCATGCTTATGCACTGATTCCAGAGACGTTCCTTGCTTGCCATCCTTGGTGGCGCTCGTGTTCTAATTCCTCTTTAGATTTCCTTAGGAGCTCTTTTAATTCTTTGATCTAGGCTTCGAGCTTTACTCTCACCTCTTTCTTCTGTTTGGTGGCTAAATTCCACCAATGCTTCCATTCTTGTCCATTCCTCTTAGCTTCCTCTAATTGCTCGTGAAGAGATTCTAAACCACCATTGGCTTAGTCTAAGCACTCTAGGACTCGCTCTTTAAGATCCTCCTCAGCCTTGCTTTTCTTATTACTCTCTTCTAACAGCTCTTGTTTCTTATCAAACTTCCTCTTAAGAACCATGTTCTCGCCGGTCATTTTGTTCAACTGCGACTGTAGACCTTTATTTTCTTTCCCAAGTCTAGCTACCATGGCTCTTAGCTCTTCTACTTCCTCGAGAGAAACAGGTATAGGTTCGGGTGGAGGAGACCTTGGAGGAATAGAATCTACTACAGAGAAAGGGAGCTTTACAACTTTGACTCTTTTGGTAACCCATTGCTGATATGGAACATCACTTGCCTTTGATATCCTTGACCTTTTAGTATGCACCTTCTCCCAAGATCTGATAATCCTACAGAGTAAAGATGGATCACTGGCTCCCATATCATTCAGAACCATTTCTTCCAATTCTCCATCATTAGGCTTTCCACGCATCGGGTGTCCAGGTTGTCGCAAGGTTAGCATAGGATTGTAGTTAATGCAACCCTTGGAACCTAATAATGGCACATTTTGGAAACTCCCACAGCTGATAACAACTTCATGGACGTTGAGCTTATAACGATACCAAGGAATATCATTGTTTGTTAGAGACACCAGGAATCTAGCCCACCCTTCACTGGACATCCTACTTATCTGATCATTGGATTTGAACACACATGCAATGAGCCAGTTGTAAAGTAAAGGAAGACAACAAGCTAAAGTCCCACTCTTCTTTTCATGGCGAGTGTGCAAGGTATGGAAAGTATCTGCCAGGAGAGGATTAACAAGATTTTGCTTCTCTTTCCAAACGGCCCAAAAGACACTGATAGTTGACGAGTCAATGAAGCCTTCATGATTAGGGAATAATACCAACCTATAGATGAGGAGGGCTAATATGTTTATCAATGCATCCCAGTGACGTGCAATCAACCACTTCTCCGCTTCATTTTCTAAGAAAGTTCTCCAAAACCCAAGGAAATTTTCCTTCTTCTTCCAATTCCTTTCAGCATCGGATATGGAAATGTGTAGTGCAAGAGCCAACTCTTTCACATCAGGCTTTTGACCAATTCGATTGTATTCCAGTCTTCCTTTCATTGTGAAACCTAACAGTCTGTCATATTCCTCCAAGGTAGGAGTCAACTGGAAGTCTTGGAAAAGGAAGCTTCGGAGTGGAGGATCGTAAAACTGAGCTAAGGCTGTGATAGCTGGGATCTGGACATCCACTATGAGGAGATCTAAAACATGACCAAACCTTCCTTGCATTGTAGTTTTCAAGCAACGAGGAATCTTTTCCAAGAACCTTAGTATGTTGGTGACATCTTGCATCTTTGCCTTGAGTGGCAATGGTTTCCTCCTGTCTGAACTCATTACGACCTTTTCGTGCTAAACAAACTGCTTTGTTAATAGGACTCCTTGAAAACAAAACATATGAGTGTTATGATGATATGCAAATGCTCATGAATGCACGGAAAAGGTTTGGAATAAGGTAAACACCTCATAACTCCCTAATTGGTAGGCCTCTTAAAAGATGGTTCTACGGCAATTTACCCTTAAACCCGCTCACAGGATAGTTTCTAGGTTTTTTGGTAAAGGTTTCAGATTCACGGACCTTAGTCGTATCAACGTTATGCAATGGGCTAGCCATTTTACAACGAGAGTGACGAAAAAGGTCTCTTCTGATTGGGGTTTTCATATTGGTTGGAGCAAGGAGATGTCCTTGAAGTCCAATATTACGCAACCACCGAAATAGAACTGGTTCTAAATGGGGACCTAGAGTCATGGACCCTTCATGAATCAGCGTTATGCAACAGGCTAGCTGTTTTATAACGAGATCTACAAATAGGTCTACTCTAGAGGAGCTTTCATGTTAGTTGCTACAAGGAGCTTGTCCTCGTAGTCTAACATTAATAACTACCAAATCTATCCCTATGTTTTCTCTCTGATTTTTCCAAAACTCGGGTGTAGAGCTTTTATCAAGATATTAAATCCCCAAAGCCCACACATGAATATACAGAGATATATATGAATAAGCAATAAAACACATAATAAAGAAGAAAGAGAAAGGAACAAAGCTAAACACACATATGAAAACCTAACTAAACTAGGCTTGACTCACTTAGGGACAAGCGTATCCCAAGCAGAGTCGCCATCTGTCGTACCTCGAAAAAATGAGAACGACCTCGCGAAGCGCAATCGCACGCTCGCGGGATGGACTTAACAGAGTCGCCACCGATCTTTATTTATTCCATAGAAGGAAAGGGAAAATATCGAATAAAACCCCTAAAATAAAAGATAAGAAATGGTCATCGCAACCATTGTCTGAGTTCGGGAGTCGGTTACGCAAGGGGAAGGTATTAGCACCCCTCATGTCCGTTGTACTCAACGGGAACCATTTAGTTAAGGTTAAATGTATGTTAGCTTAAGGTTTGTATCTAATCTTCTACTTAATTGGAAAGGAAGGTAAATGATCGTCGTAAAGGAGAGAGAACCTAAAGAGGTTTTGTTACTAGGGTGCTCGCAAAGACTTCGCAGTCTCGTGCCTACGTATCCTTATGAGGATGGAATCAGAGCAATCGTAGTTCACCTAACTAAGGTGAGGAACCAATGACTATGGTCAAAGTTCCTAGGGGAATAAGTATTCATGATCATGATACTCACATAGAGTTAAAGAACTCTCTAAGTTGTGATGGGATTGAATGGCTATGAGGTCAAGGGTTGAAGATGTTTTGGTTCCTTGATGAGAATCAAGACTTGTCCGTAAAATGGAGTTTTGAGTAAGATTGGATGTATTTTAAGAATGATGATCATCAAATGATCAAAGAGTTTATCCTAGAGTGTTAAACTCTAACACTCTCTATCATTCAAGATTAGTTTGAGAAAATTGGTTATTGGATAACGAACATTGATAAAGATCAAGAGTTCAAAGAGTTGTGCTAGAGTGCTAGACTCTAACATTTCTTGGTCCAAATTGTTATGAAGTGTCTTAAGTATGAAAGAAAGAAATGATTGGCTACCTCAATGTGCAAGACTTGAGACCAATATTTCAAAGGGTTATGCTAGAATGTTGAATTCTAACAATCCTTTTCTTTCAAGTTTATTTCAAAAAAGATTTGATATATTTGGGAAGTATTGATATCCTTAAAGAAAGGTGGATTCTTGAGATGACGGTTGACAAAGATAAAAGGTGGAACAGAAAAATGTGAAACGTGGCTCACCAAGAATTAAGATTCTTGTGCCTACGTATTCTCATTGAAGAATGAGAAATCAGAGCGTCCGTAGTTCTGATTACTACGGGTTGTTGGTTGAGGTATGTTAAATGATTGGCGAACATTTGAGCTGATGTTCAAAGAGTTAGGCTAGAGTGCTAGACTCTAACGGTTCTTATTCGTTCAAGTTGATAATGAAAAGTATTTGATGGATAACGAACGCTTGATGGAATTCAATTGTTCGAAGAGTTGTGCCAAGATGCTAGATCCTGAAGGCTCTTGTTCATCCAAGTTATGATTAAGATTGTTTTAAGGGCAAAGAGCTTTTAATGATGATCAATCGCTCAAAAGAGGTTATGTCAAGATGCTAGATCTTAACGACCCTTATTTGTCCGAGTTGATATAAAAGTTGTTCAATGGATAATGAACGTTTGATGAAAATCAATTGTTCGAAGAGTTGTGCCAAGATGCTAGATCTTGACGGCTCTTATTCGTCCGAGTTATTATGAAAATTGTTTTAAGACGAAAGAGGAGAATGAATAGCTACAACAATGCGCAAGGCTTAGGACTAATCATTCGAGGGTTGTGCTAGAATGCTAGATTCCAACAGTCCTCTTCTTTCATATTCTTTTGAAAAGAATTGATTGATTTGATTTCAATTGGTTTAGTATTAATTGCGTGAAGTTTTGAAATTGATTTTGAAATTAACATCTTAATAAAACGACCATATCCAATGTCAAGGAAAAACTCTAAAACACTCCAAGGCAAACTTTCGAAAAGGCTCTCAAGACAAGGTTTATTTTCAAAAGAAGTACAAAATAAGATTATGCATATTTTTGGAATTTTTAGAAATAAGTAAGATAAAATAAAAATGAAAAATAAATTTATAGAAAATTAAATTAAGCATAAAAAGTATTTATGAATTTTTTGGGGAATTTTCTATGAGGAAAACAAACTATTTTTTAATAATGCAAAATTGAAATGAAAATATCTAAAACAAGAAATAAAACAGGGGGTGCAAGTGGAAATCAGCCTGAACTAAAATTGCCTTGCTCTTACGTATATGGGCCTAACGGGGGTGGCGTTAGCAGAAACTGAACCAGGCCCAAAGAAAGGAAACCCGGGTAATCCTACGGATGGATGTTTGACGAGATTCACCGTATGCCCTAGCTTCAAGAGGCATTGGATCCTCTACTGGAACAGATCAGAGCGCTCAAATGCAGGGGTCCACGGTAGTCCCTAAATATCCTTGCGTACCCAATCAGTGGAAGATCATATGATGGGATCAGACGGAGGCGATGGTGACACGTGTCACCGTCTGAGAGTGCCAAATAAAATAAAATGAAAGCAGTGAAGGGTCTTAAAAATGCAAAGAAACATTTCAAGGGCTCTGAACGCTAATCCCTCACTCCATGTCCTTCCTCTCTCTAACCCTAGCCAGAAAACCCTCCGCCGGAGAAGATGGGACGCCAATGACCCACCCATAAATTTCGTAAACCGAACTCTCTCAAACTTCCTCCTTATTCCACACCCAAACCCTAACTCTTAAAACAAATCTTAATCAAAACCCTAAATCCTAACCATTCCCTAACGAAAACTTAAATCTGGAAATCCACAGGGAACGAACCAAACAAACTCAGAAAAAACAAATATTATGTTCAGCGATTACAGATGGTGCGAGATTTGGGCGAACCGAGTATGATTTTTAAAGGGAAGCACGATTAGATGATACCTCTTGAAGAGTTTTCCAAGCGAACTTCTGAAGATCCTCAGGTTACCCGTTCAAACGTTCTCTTTCGCTTTCTTGAACTTCCTTTCTTCTTCGTGAAATGGGGTTTAGCTCCGAGTTTTTTTAGAGCTTTGATGTGAAGCTCTAAAGAAACTTGAGATAAGGGAGGTTTTTCTGATTAGGGATGGAACGCTGGAAAATTGCTAGTTTCTGTCTGTTAGAAAACTAGGGTATTTGCCGTTGGGTTTTTTCTTGTAAGGAATAGGTTCGGTCCTTTTATCTTTGAAATTCCTGAGATGCCTGTTTGAATTTTGACATGCTCTATTTGTGCCATCTTGTTTTTTTCTCAATTGATTGTTAATATCCTCTCTGCTAAAATCTGATGCTTTCACAGTATTGAAATTTGCTTCTTTCATGTATCTGAACATATTACTTGTTGACCTGGTATTGTATAACTTTGCTCTGAATATCTTGTCCTTTTCCACAATTGTGTTAAGGCTTTGTCTGAGTAAATTCTGCTGCTTTGAAATTTACCCTTTTTTGTGAATACTGAATAACTGTGATGCTGTAATGAGTTTTCCACTTCATTCTGAATTTCCTGAGTTTTTTTGTCTTGAATCAAGTGTGTGTGGTACACAAGATTTATGTGAACAGCTATGAAATGTGATTCTGTGATGTGAATTTATTACATTAGGCCTGATTGATGAACATATTGAGTGACACATTTGAAATGAATTTTGGAATTTATTGATGGATTTGGATGACTGCAGATTTGGATACAAAATAGTTTTATTGTTTTGAAAGCAAACTGACAGAGTTGTATTCGCAACAGATTTTGAGAGCTTGGTGAGTTTGGACAATGACTTAGTGTTTTTTTTTTAAATGTGAATGTATGTGATTGGCTTGAATTGTTTTATCTGTGTTTTGATGCAGTTATAAGTTTGAAATCTATGATAAATTTGGAATGGAATTTAGATGGTTCTCTTTTAATTTGAAATTGGTTTGGAATTATGTGATATGGTTTGATATGGACGTAGGGTTTGGATTGGAGGTTATTTGTGAGGCATGGTTTTAAATTGAACTTGTGAACTTTGTGAATTAATTTATTCATCTATGTTTGTAACAAACTCTTTTACCATCCTTTATTTTCCTTCATGTGACCAGGATGACGGTGATGGAGGCTTGGAACTTTGGCAGCAAGCTTTGGAATTGTGGACGGTTGCCTCTTGGGATGAGAATGGACAACAATGATGAGCGGAATCTATCACAACTCAAAGCTTGTTTTTCCTTTTAAATTACTTCCTTAAGAATTTCTTAAACTTCAATTTAATGCAAATTAGTGCTCATTGTAACTTTAGGCCATGTACCTATGTGACAATTTATGACTCCAATCTTTGGACCATTGTAACACTTTTACATCCTTGCTAGTAACATGAATATATGATGACTTGCATTATAATCTCCATACAACTCTTATGCATCTCAAGAACAACTTAAATCAACAACTTCATGTGTGACATATTCTAACCTTACCACCAGTATTTCTTTTAAAGCAACACTTTTGATATAACTTGGAAAATGGTTCAAACCAAATCGTCCACTTTGTGAAGTGAGGGTCCATGACCCAAGGCTAATTCCTTCCCCTTAAAACAACATCTTAAAGATTTATAGAATATTTTGAAACCAATAGGAGGATTGATTGAACTTATGGTTTTATTATCAACTTGAAACAAAAGAGGATCGAGGCCCACTACTCTTCTTGAACTTCACATTAAGATTGGAGTTTGTATTACAAAAACTTGTTGGTCCTAAACGAGCATTGACATTATTTCACCTCTTAATTTTTAGCAATTCAAAGCTGGACAAAACTCGAAGAGAGAACTCAAAGTGAGAAAGGATGAACTCAAGTGATCGTTCTCTCAAGTCTTGACTAAAACCAAACCTCCACTTTCTTGCATCAAACCTAAATCACAAAGGAACAAAACCACTGTGCTAGAAGAAATTGGTTAGTTCAAAATATGTATGAATGACCTATAATGATTATGCAGGCTGAGATGACATCTAAGGGGAAAATTTTGGGGTATAACAGATAAGAGTCGTCAACACAAAAAGTCAAACAAATCTAGACAAGCATACATCACTTGGGAAAGCGATAACGAGTTGGAAAAAGATGACAGCTCAAGTGACAAGAGTGAATCTGTTAATCTATGTCTTATGGCACGTCAAAACAAGAAGAAAGAGGTAAAACACTCTAAATATGATCATTCTAATAGTATGTCTCATTCTAATATTTTCTAAGTTATCTCAAAACAAGTTAAACACGAACATTGTGTCAATTCGAAGTGATCATGGGGGTGAGTTCGAAAATCATTTGTTTGAAGCATTTTGTGAATCCCATGGAATTGATCATAATTTTTCCGCACCACGTACCCCTCAACAAAATGGGGTGGTGGAACGTAAAAATTGAATTTTGGAGGAACTTGGAAGGATTATGATCAATGAAAGTGGACTTCCAAAATAATTTTGGGCCGACGCCATTAGTACGGCTTGTTACATTTTGAATAGGGTGTTCATCTGGCCTATTCTAAACAAGACATCGTATGAGCTTTTAAAAAGGCGTAAGCCAAATATCTCTCACCTTCATGTCTTTGGTTGCAAGTGTTTCGTGTTAAACAATGGAAAAGAGACACTTGGTAAGTTTGATGCCAAGGCCGACGAGGGTATTTTTCTTGGATACTCTCAGTCAAGTAAAGCTTATAGAATTTATAATAAAAGGTTACGAATTATTGAAGAGTCGGTACACGTTACTTTTGATGAGTCTTATCCAAAAAATGTCGGAGAAGGTAGTTCTTTTCATGGTGCAGGTGTATCTTCAGAAGACATACTCAAGGACACTGATAAAGGAACTGATCAGCCTGAAGCAGTGCGTGTTAAGGAGGAAAAGGATCACCAACCTATGAAGAGTGAGGAGGATCATCCAACTAATGAAGATGAATTTCCTCTAGCATGGAAGTCTTCCAAAGACCATCCAATCGACAATATCATCGGTGACATCTCTGAGGGAGTAACCACCCGCTCTAAACTTAGTAACTTTTGTTATTACTCCGCTTTTGTGTCACAAGTTGAACCTAAAAATGCAAAGGAGGCATTACTCGATGAGCATTGATTTTTATCAATGCAATATGAACTAAATCAATTCAGGAGAAATGAGGTTTGGGACCTTGTCCCCCCTCTGCGAGGTCATCGAGTAATTGGCACCCGATGGGTGTTTAGGAATAAACTTGATGAAAATGGAGTTATAACACGAAACAAAGCGCGTCTTGTAGTTCAAGGCTATAACCAAGAGGAAGGAATCGACTATGAGGAAACTTATGCGCCAGTTGCCCGACTCGAGGCTATACGCCTTTTACTTGCTTATGCTTGCACTAAAAACTTCAAATTATTTCAGATGGATGTTAAAAGTGATTTCCTTAATGGATATATAAATGAAGAGGTTTATGTAGCCCAACCTCCGGGTTTTGAATCCCATGAATATCCCGATCATGTCTATAAACTTAAACGTGCTTTGTACGGACTTAAACAAGCCACTAGGGCTTGGTATGAACGTCTAAGCAAATTTTTACTTGATCAAGGGTATTCAAGAGGGAAGGTTGACACAACCCTCTTTATTAAACGTCAAGGAAAACATTTAATTTTAGTACAAATTTATGTTGACGATATTATCTTCGGGCCTACTAACATGACCTTGGTCAAGGAGTTTTCTAGTTTGATGCAGGGGGAGTTTGAAATGAGCATGATGGGGAACTCAACTATTTCCTCAGATTACAAATCAAATAACTCGAAGAGGGCACGTTTGCGAGTCTTCTCAAATTTTTTGACATGGTAAACTGCAAGGCAATAGATACTCCGATGCCTACTTGTGCCAATCTTGATCGTGACGAAAATGGGAAGGATGTAGAGGTAAAGAAGTATCGAGGTATGATTGGATCTCTTCTTTATCTTACCGCATCGCGACCCGACATTATGTTCAGTGTATGCATGTGTGTGAGGTATCAAGCACGTCCCAAGGAATCCCACTTAAAAGCAGTTAAGTGCATACTTCGATACCTTTCTGGTACTCCAAAGTATAGGTTGTGGTATTCTAAAGGTAGTGTTTGTTCCTTAGTTGGCTATTCGATTCCGACTTTGCCGGGTGCAAATCGGAAAGGAAAAGCACTAGTGGCACGTGTCACTTTTTCGCAAATTCCTTGGTGAGTTGGCATAGCAAGAAACAGGTTTATGTTGCCTTGTCAACAGCCGAGGCGGAATACGTTGCCGTCGGCAGTTGTTGTGCTCAAGTCCTATGGCTTAAGCAACAATTGCTTGATTTCAATTTAAAACTTGAGTGTATTCCTATTTTGTGCGATAACACTAGTGCTATTAACCTAACTAAGAACCCCGTATTACATTCATGCACCAAGCATATCGAAATACGTCATCACTTCCTTAGGGATCATGTAGAGAAAGGTGATGTGATCTTTGAGCATGTTGATACTAAAAATCAACTTGCTGACATCTTTACAAAACCACTAGCTACAGAGCCTTTCTTTCACATCCGTAGGGAACTAGGCGTTCTCGACATCTCAGATCGTGTTTGATAATTCTTTAACATATTAGCTATTTATATATATATATATATATGCTTGTTTATGTTTTTGACAAACAATGCAAAGAGTTATTGAGCTATATGTGAGGGCTCTCATTGTCAATCATGATCAAGGTAATATCGTTCCGCTTCATAAGCTTTCTTTAATATATGTACCATGTTGAGTGTTAAAAATGATGTTTATTACACATTTAAGCATATGTTCTTCATTTGGATGTTTGATTTATGTGTTAGCATGCTTATTTATCTTGTATTGGTGCATTCGTATGATAAAATATGATTTTTTTTTCATTTTTCACTTGGATGAGTCGACCAAAGCATGTCATGGGTCGACTCATGAATTGTCCATTTTTTAAGCAAAGGCACGGGTTAGCGCGCGCCTACATGTGGTCGACGTATCCCAAGAATTTTAAAAAAATTTCAAAATCTCGTCAGTGTGTGCCGACGCATGACATGCTTAGGTCGACACATGGCTGACGAACCCAGATTCTTCTTTTCTTGGGAACGCGCACGCCGCCTGGGTGTCTTCTAAAGTCACTACACACAATCAATACATTTTATTTCACATATTTGCATGTCATAAATCAGGTTTTTTGGTCTTCTCCTCTCCTCCCCTTTCAAACTTCTTCCTTCAACCTCCATTAAAACCCGCATTCATCAAAACCCACAAAGATTAAATTCACAAAGTCTTTAAGAAAGGGGTTTTCGTTTCACTTTGGAAGCAAGAGCATTGTCACTATTCATCATCTGTGCACTATTCATTTGCGCACTGTTTATCTGTTCTCATCAAGTTCCTTAATAATGGCTTCTCAAAGGGTAATTGGAAAAAGGTCTACCAGAGCCTCAACATCACGGGCTGGACCCTCTTAACTCCGGTAAAGGCTCTATCCTTAATCTTTGAGTCATTATCTGAGTCTTTTCAAGACGACTTCCGAAATCGCTCTGTTATCAGACAATATGCATACTACCCTCGGAGAGCGCCAGATTATAATATCACTGAAGTCATTGAAATGCTGAAAGTTCAGAAATTTGATGACTTTCTGGAATGTGACAATAAATATAATGGTGATTTAGTTTGATTGTTCTATACTGGAATTCATGATAAGTTCACAGGTACAGATTTTAAGTATTCTATGGATAATAAGTCCTATTCTATGAATGCTGCTGTATGGAATAGTTTGTTCAAATTGGAAACTCAAGATCTTCCTGAAGTAACTGATACTAAGTTTGTCAACAACTATGAGTTTAAAACTGCATTGAACTCAATGTTGCGTGAGCCATATTCGGACGCTATTGTGAACAGCGATTTGTTTCCAAAATCTGTCACAATGGGTCATCTGAACTTTGTTGATCGTATTTTGCAATGGATTGTCGCTCACATCTTGCGGCCCAAGAAAGGAGGATTTTCTAGGGTCGATCAAGCCGAGGTTCATCTGATTTATATACTAAAGAACAAGATCTGTATCAACTGGCCGTATTACTTTACGTCTAGAATGTTCGCACTACGAGATTCTACACGAGGTACCTCTTTGTGCTATGCGTTGTGTATTCAGCGCATTTTGAATAAGGCTGAGATCAAGGTTCCTGGCATTCGGTATATCTCTATTTCATCTCAACATGAGTTCCAACAAAAAACTCTTACTATGATGGGATACTTTTTGGATCCTGTCGCAAATGAGTATAAATTTAGACCCAAAGCAACTCACTCTCAGTATGATGCTCCTAC
Organism: Lathyrus tuberosus; assembly: GCA_022829125.1. Lineage (NCBI taxonomy): Eukaryota > Viridiplantae > Streptophyta > Magnoliopsida > Fabales > Fabaceae > Lathyrus > Lathyrus tuberosus. The sequence goes on along the minus strand of JALAZF010000542.1, from coordinate 2,806,001 downwards.
TGACCAAGCTGTCGAGGAAGAAAACATGTAGGAAGCTCAAGATGGTAACAATTATGATGTGAATATGATGGATGAAGATAATAAGGCATGGATGGTTATTCTCAACCGTAGGAGACTTATGACAATCAAGGCTGGGGAGAATGGCAGCACACTGGTTGGACTACTCCTGGTGCTGCTTATGTTCCTCAAAACTATGGTTGGCAACAACAAGCTGACGAATACGACTGGCAACAGCCTGAGTATTCGAATCCTCCGACTCCACAGCCACAACAACTTTCCAGGACACTAAAGAAATTCTAGCTATGTTGAATCAGATGCAGTTAGAACTTACAAGAATAGTGATACACAACTCAGGAGGAGAGGTTCACTTCCTTGTCCAATCAGTTGAACGCACACACTCAGAATTTTGACAGGTTTGATGATGCTACAATGAACACATTTACAGGTTTGGATAACACACTGGAACTTCAGACTCGAAACCTCGCAAACAGCTTAGGCGTTCTCAATAGAGCAGTGATTGAATTGAATCAGTATTTAGAGGAACAACCGCTACCTCCACCACAAGGACATCACTTTCGAGGCAGAGGTCACCCATTCAGGGGGAGGAGACCATAAGGATTAGGATCATTTTTAGTGCATGTTATCATTTGTGTTTTGCTTGTATGCTTAGTTCCTTTCTTGCATGATGCTTTATTCTATTTTAAATTTGGACTATGTTTCTCTATTTTGTACTATTATGGAATGGATTATGTTTGCATCTCGTGTGTCGTATTTATCCGCTTTTCTTCTCACATTAACTTCATTATATGTGGATGACTGTTAGTGTATCTGTTTGCAAATTGTTGAGTGGATCGTTCCATATTATGATGCTCTATCTTTGACCACCTTTTATTTCTCTTTTTGATGTTGTCAAAGGGGGAGAAGGATACATCTACTAGCAGCAGAAATTGATCTAAATTGAATGTTTAAAGACCTCACAAAGATAGGGGAGTTTTCAAATTACAAATCAAGAGAAAGACAGAAAATGCTGCCATCATCAAAAATGGGGAGTATGTGAGGGCTAAGTGCTTTTCATATAGTTCTGTTTTAATGATTTCAACAAGTAGGATAGTCTTTAGTTTGTAATTTGGACGATATCACTTTGTTGTCGGTCACATTGCATTTAACCATTGATATTCATGTATTTAAACACATAGGAAAGGGTCTACACAATTTCTACATGTGCATGATCATGGTATTAGTGTTTGGTGTGCATAAATCGAGTCTCAGTTGGTCAAAGTGTGCGAAAAATGAATTTCTGAGTTTTTACAGGTTTTGAGTCGACCAAAGGTAAGCATGAGTTGACTCATGCAGCTTTGTCAATTTCTTGTGAAACAGTCGGGTTAGCGCACGCTGACCTCCCTGATGCATGCGGTCGACGCATGCTTCTGGGTTTTGTATTTCTACAAATTCAGCGTCTTTGCGTCGATGCAAGGTGATGGGCGGTCGACGCATGGTCAATTATTTTGCATAGATACCTCCACAGGTTAGCTCTCGCCGACCCTCATTTAGTGAGTGGTAGACCCTTCGCTGGTCTGGACTATTTTTCTCCATTCTGTTTTTTCTGTTTTTGCTGTTATTACATTTTAGTTGGTTATTCTTGCATTATATATAGTGGATTCATCTCATTTTACAACATAACAAGAAACGTGAAAATATATACTGATTTTTCTCTTCATCTTCACCTTCAACCTTGTGTCCTCTAACAACTACACGTACTCATTTTTGTTAGTGTCGTGCATTGTGTGAAGCGATAATGTTCAGACTTAGGTGTGTTGTATCCTCTGTTCTGGGTTGAGTATCAGTAGGTGTTTCTTGAATAAAACCTCTGGTTTTGTCCTCCAAGAATCCGGGTGATTTTGGGGGTTTTTGCACAAATCAGTTTCTCTACAAGGATTCAGCCGTACGAAGGTAACTGAAGAACGAAGTGTTCGGTTCAGTTTAGTAGCTACAGTCGGAGGATCGTACGAGAAAGATTTGGGTTCGAATTGTGGAAGATCGAAATTGGCCGAGTGAAGGTGATTGAAGAGCGGTGGGTTCTCTCAATCTAGTATCGTGAGACGCTGATTTGTTCGACCAAATTCGGAGCACTTGATTCATCTTGAATCAAGGGGAGAGAAGACTTTGCATCGACATCAAAGACGTTTAAGGGTTTGATTGTTCAATTTTCTCTTGTACAAATTTGCAAACAGAAATATATATATATATATATATATCAATTCCATGTTCGGAATTAGGGGCAGAGGTACCCATAGCGAGGACGATTGGGGAACTGCCTAATCAAATCATGTTTGTTCTCTCTTTCCCTACTCTTTTACGTTTTGATATTAATCGAATTTGTGAAGTATCAATTAATCGAAAATTTTTGACATAGTGTAATTTAGAGCTGATAAAAGTACTTTGTAAAATTGATACAATCCCTTAGATTGTATTTGGAATCAGCTTTACATTCACATTATTTGGAAATCTGCACTTGGTGTGTTCGCGCACGTCGAGCGTTCGATAAATTGATTAAGTGCAAAATCAAAGGCAATTTGCGATTAATTTTTTGTCGACCTATCTCGTTGGAAATTGGATAAACATCAAGTAAACGAAACTTGGTTGATTGCATTTAGTGTTTGTTGATTGATCTGTATTTTTCTCTTTCGTCGTATCATTCCTAATATCGTCGTGCATATCCGATCCTTTTAGTAGAGGTTCGTTGTAGACGTGTGATTCAGTGGTTGCTTCCGTAAAAATAATTTTAAAACCAATTTTGGAACACCATTTGCGTGTATAAAATTGTGGGATCTATTCAACCCCCCTTCTAGATCCTAGCCATCGTCTAACACAATTGTCTTTGTGGTGTTTGTAATCTATTTGATTATAGTGGATTAAGTCCTTTTGATAAGGCGAAATCACCTTGGCGGTGGACTGAAGGTAGCTTCGTTAACAGCGAACCAGGATAAAAATAACTTGTTATTTTTATTATTCTTGTTCTTGTTAATTGGATTAGTTTTGAAAAAGCTTTGATTTTTTGAAACACAATTCAAACCCCCATTTCTTGTGTTTCTCGTAACCTTTAGTATCTTTGGTAAGCCTGAAATCATACCATTCCTCTGCATAGAATTGAGATCTCAAAAGTTGGGATGCCCAAGCCTATAGTGCCAAATCAATTCCTCTCTACTAGCAGTTGTTTCCAAGCATGTATGCTATATCACATTGAGCTCAATTTTGAAGGTTCAATTCTTTGACACAAGAGCCTTTTGAATCAAATTACCCCTTGAATCTAAAACTCTCAACACTTATTGTCTTCCATGTGAATATTGTAGCTCTTTTCAAGCATTTAGCTTATGTTTAAAAGATTACACTTGATTCCAAGAATGTATAGCATATCTAACATTAGAGAATGTTCACTATTCTTTCTTCTGATTGATACATCATTAATTCCCTTTGTTATTAGTGTGTTATCATCTGAAAACTTCACCCTATTATTTATGTTTTAATTGATCTTTATAACTTAATCATTCCTTCTAGTCATGTGAATTAAGCACCATGAGTCAAGGTACCATTGATCATTGCATTCAACATCTTCTTTGGTGGTTACAAACACGTTTTCTTCGTCTGGTAATTGAATATAGGATTTATGTATTTGACTACAATATGCTTGTATTCGACTAACACTTCTTTTAGCAACAATCATCATTAACATTAATAGGGTGTTTTCATCATTATTTTCTTGCTTAGCAAGCTTTGCTTCATATTCTTGCGGATCTTTCTTGTTCTCATAACATTGATCAGCATAATGCCAATACTTTTAACAATTGTAGCATTGAACATTGATCTTGTCATCTTTCTTCTTACCATATCTTTCTTTATAGCTTCCACCACCTTTATAGCCTTTATTAGATCCACCACGATTGTTGTTACTACTTTCATCCTTTTGAGATGTCGCTTTGCTGAAATTTTGAGAATCCCTACCACCATTCCTGTGATAGTTTCCTCTGCCTTTATTCCCACACAACTTTCCCTTTCCTCTATTGTCTTTGTTGAATTGTGCTTGTAGTGCAACCTCTACTTTTTCCTTATCAATGGTTATTTCATTCATCATTTGTTCATGTGCTTCAAGAGAGCTCTATAACTTTTCTTTGCTCATCCTCGAGAGATCTTTGAACTTTTTATTTTTTACAACCACATTATCAGATCTTGATGTTTAAGATCTCTAAATTTTCCCAACCACATTATTTTCACTAATTGATTCTCCACAGGTTTTAATGCGATTCATCAATCTTGTGATTCTTGTTACATATTGACTAATGTTTTCTTTCTCCTCCATTTGAATCCATTCCAATTGCATTGTGTTAATTTGTAACCTCACCACCTTTGCCTTCTTTGCTTCTGCAAAAGATTTCTCAAGAATTTCTCATGCATGCTTTAAAGATTCACAATCTGTAGCCTTCTCAAAATTATTTGCATCAACACATTATACAAAGTTTTGTAATCCTTTGTTTTCTCTTCCTTATGTGCAACCTTTTGTGCAGCAATTGCATACCTTTCAATTAGCATCATACTATTCTTAATCACTTCAATAACATCTTAACAACCAAACACCACATCCATTTGCTTGCACCACTTGTCATAATTCTTCCATCAAGAATCGGAAGGTATGCAGAAATTCGTTCATTTGAGATTGATGTCATAATTCACTAGATTAATGAACTAGACCCTTGATGTCAAATGTTAGAATTATGATTAAAGAGAGATAGTCACTTTATTAAACCCTTCAAAGGGGTATATATAAAACACTGCACACAAGACTTAACCAAACAACTTAACTGGAAAAAAAAACATCACATTGGTATTCAAATACCACCTAGAGAGAGAGAGAGAGAGAGAGAGAGAGAGAGAGAGAGAGAGAGAGAGAGAGAGAGAGAGAGAGAGAATCAAACATAAAAATCAACGAGGAAGAAAAAACCAATAGATAGTCAACCAAAGTCATATTTAACTCAATCATGATCTTCACGCACACAAAAGTGAGAGACAACAAACTGAAAACAATTTAGCGATTCAACGAAAAGATTTTTCTTCAAAAGAACTTATAATTAAAAATCAAAATAAACACATTCTCAACTTTTTAAAAATTCAATAGCGGAAGCAACAATTAGCTTAAGGAGGACCAACTCAAACTCTAGCCATCATGTTAACAATAGAGATAACAAAGTAAAAAAGAAAAAAATTGACTAAGATTTCAATAATGTGAATAGCATAACTTATTCAAATCAAAATTACAAAGAAAATATATAATAAAACATAGAGGAGAATTTCTTTTTCCATCCTATATGTTTATAGCGCACCATGTGATTTTTCAAATATGTTCTCTATTTTCGAATATGTATCTCTGAAAGCATCCTAATACACACATTTCATTCATTTTTAAATCACATCTCAATTTTATAAATAGATTTATTCCAAAAATATATCTTTGAAAACTTTCCGGTAACTATGAAAAAAGAATATAGTGCTCATGCCTTTGTCACGAGTAGTTTGCATTGCTACTAAAATGGTGGTCTTGAAACACATGTAAGATTTAAAACATGAGTAATGCTATATTTACAACAAAAAAAGTGGCACCGTATGCTTACACACTACAAAATACAACATGGCTCACATGTTTCTTTGTGTTAGAATAAAGAAAAAAAATAATAAATCACTCCAAAAAAGCAAAACCGTATTATTATACGGCATAGGTGTTAGATTTAGGGAAACAATATCAATTCTCATATTGGATGCAAGTATGTTGCTTTTAAGAGAATTCCCAGCTATTAGAGATTTTGCTAATGGAAATTTTTTAAATAAATAAATTAGCGGAAAGCAAAAGAAAAGGTTCGACCAAAAATCATGAATTAAAATTAAAATATATGCCAATTCATTTTAATTTGGTTGTGTAAATTTAGGTAGTTTTCGTTTCACCAACAATTTTCTTTTTTAAATTTTGTAGCAGGAAAGTTGATGAAATTCTTCCTCATCTTTTCAATAATTATTTGATATTGGTTGTCTACAATAAAAATGAATGGTTAGAGTAGACTTTTTAAGTTTGATGCGTGTCTTACTTTATGCTCTCTGTTCTCTGTTTCGATTTAGGTGATTGATTACAAAACACAGCATGCTAGACTTTTCCCATTGCTAGCTTCTGCATATGCTTTCAGATTTGTTAGTGAGTGGCTCAAAACATATTTTTCAAAAAATATATTTTTGAAAAATTTCTGAAAATATATTTCCAAAATAAATTTATTTATAAAATTGAGATGTAACTCAAAAACGAATAAAATGTGTGTATTAAAGTGCTTCCGAAAATATATCTCTAAAAACATAGACATTTTTAAAAAATCACACGGTGCGCTAAAAACATATAAGGTGGGAAAAGAAATCCTCTAAACCATAAACTACTCATAACCAAACTATAAGAAAATACCCACTAACAGGTGATCCATTTCAACTGAATATTTGCATCAAAGCATAAATACTTATCATAGCATCGATTATCACCTCATTTATGATTTAATATCACTAGTATGGGTATAAAAAACTAATTAAAAATTAAAAAATCTACAGTGAAAGTGTCGTAATAATCAATACTGGTTATTATTCTTAAATGCAACTTAGGAATAATTTTACAACTTGTGAAATCAAGATCCCATTGAGACCGGGATAATCATCGCCTCCCACAGCCATTTACTTGCAGAAAGAGGCAAATATATTTTATGAGGTATTCAATTCTTTAAGCTGAATGGTTTGTATTTCTGCAGGTCAATCCAGACACCAACCAATGAGCCAAGACCAGCCACAATAGATACTATCAGGCAGAAAATATTCATTATTTCCAGACAAATCCATTTGCTACTCCATTTTGGGATCTTTTTCTGTATGATATACATCTCCACAGGATAGTAAACAGTTAAAGGCCAAAATCCCAATGCTCCAATCACTCCCAAAACGTCATTGAAAAAAGGAATCAACATTGCAATAAACGTGGCAATGATAACAAAAATTGTCCGCCAAACTAACATAAATATGTTTTGATTGTAGACTGGCAAACCGGGAATTTTAACTTTGAATCCTTTGTCAATTTTGGGCCATTTTTTTCCTGCCTCTTTCTCAACGAAGGCAAAAAGGGGTTGGGCATACACTTGGTATGCTCCGAAAAGGTGAACTACAATAGCAGCATTAGCCATATCTACAACAACATATGCTTTCGAGACACCAAATCCGGCGAGCAGGTTACCTGGTACAGCGTCTCCAAAAGCAGCATAGCCCATGCAGCCACAGAGCAAATAAAATGTTGTGGTTACTCCAATACTTAGCTTTGCAGCCTTCTTCATTGCTTTTCTTTCCGATGGTGGAGATCTGATGGTGTCCTGTGTATTCAGATTAAACACTAATCAGTTTGAATAAAGCTTCTTCATTTGTATACTCACATCCCTGCACACCAAATTATGTGCTGAAATAGTTGTGCGAAAACGAGATGTAATCAGCTGTAGTTAGATACTCTTATGTACCTTAAGAACCGGCCATCTAAAACAGGATGTAAACAGCTGGCTAGATACTCTTCTTAAATTTAAAATTATTTTCAATTTCCTACTAATACTTTTATGTTCCTTGACTATTGAATGTTACATCTTGGTAAATTCTGCTTATCAGTAACTAGGTGGAAAAAAAGATAGGCTTAAATAATCTTTTGGTCTCTCTAAGTTGGCGTGTTTTTTATTTTCTAGAAATAATTCCTGAATGTTAAAATCCTTTTGGTTTTAGTCCCTTAAGTTAAAATCCGCAGGAAAATCTGCAGAAAACCTGCGGATATTTCTGCGGATTTTAACTTTAGGGACTAAAACCAAATGAAATTCAATATTTAAAGACTTTATCCCGAAAAAAAAATAGTAAAAACAAAAACACGCCAACTTTATATGTGAGGGGATCTGTGTGCGTGTAACATAAGTAACATAAGTATTATAAAGGGGTATGTTGAAGTCTCATGAACTTTGTCATGGTAAAATTTTGTACTAGTATCTCTCTCTAGATATAGATTTTAAAACTTAACATGACTTGGCACATGATGTTATTGTTTCTTAAAAGTGTACCTGAATTTCCAGGAGAATGAAAGAATATGAATACGCAAAGGCGATATTTCCAAGAGCTTGGAAAAACCCCCATACTTTTTGGGCTGGGGTCACTGTCCCGATGCTTATTCCTGTGAGGCTACCCATGATAGTACCCGTTTCTATATTGAACAAAATAAGCGAAAATGTAAGAACCAATTTATTTATAGCTAAATTACAAAAATCTATCAAGATACAAAATTCAACTACTTCAACCCTTGAACTTATAAACTGTATAATAGGTTTTTTTGCAAGTGATCTGATAGGTTCTGTAACGCATTAGGCATGTCACACATTTTAAACCATAAGAGATTTTCTGCAGTAAACCTATAACTCAAGGGGTACCAATAAAACAACAGCCAAAAAATAAGTGAAAACTTGTATCAAAAAATTGAAGTAGGTATATAACCTGCAACTTTTGAAATTCCAAGAGCGAGACAAATTGTAGAATAGAAGAACGACATGGCTGCTGCAACTATTGAGAGCCACCACATGTTATGAAAATCTGGAATTTGAGAAAAGAAAAGTTGTGCCACACCAAAAGCTATCATGTATGAGTTGCCCGATATGTGACATGAGTCTTCTTCATGAGAGTAATGGACACAGTAAGACTTTCTGATTTCCCTGTCAACAAAAAAAAAAAACCGCCGAAGTCAAACAACACAAACCATTCAATGATCATCAACCAAACTAAACAATCATATATCAGTAGAAAGAAACACTGTGAAGTGACAATGAAATACAACTACTGTGCATGTCAGTTATGTGGTAAAATTTAATACATGCCATAGTAAAAGACAACTGCCATCAACAGAATTATATAATCTAGCTCGATTGATTGGAATATATTGAAGTGTGATTTAAATTGATCTGTAAATTACTTTAAAGATGCATTCAAATTGATTTTATGTTAATAAGTATATTTCGGTAACTTCACTAAAAATTGTAAAAATGGCTTGATCAATGTGAACAAAATTAAAATCCATTGTGTGTGCGTGTGCGGTCTAGTGGTGAAGATTTGAATCTTGAAAGTGAGTTCCACTCAAGGTTTCAAGTTCGAATCCCGCTAGGTGCAAATTGCTTATAAAAAAAATTAAAATCCATTTGAATCTTACTGAACACAACATTAGAGAAAAAATAATTTGAAATTCATCTTATTTCATTTTTATAAATTTATAATTATACTATATACAAATGAAAACAATTTATAAACTTCTTTGATTTCAAAGACATAATATGGCTTAACTCACATCATGCTCATGGCAGCCGCAATATTGTATCCTATTGCACTTCCGAAAAGATTCAAGTACTGAACTATCCCACAAATCTTAACACTGGGACCGCCTGCAAAACACATTATAATGCATATTATGGTGTGCATCTCATTTATATGTACGATCATTATGTTGCGAGTGTGTGTGTGTGTGTGTTTGTGTGAATATGATGGTCAAATACACACAAAAATGTTAACTCACATGACATTTAAAAAAAAATCAGCTACAAGTGTAGAAACTTGGGATAGTAATTTAAAGTTTAAATAAAATTATTATGAGCCCGGTTTCTAAAAACAAACTGTCATATGGTGATATTCTCATAATAATGTGTAATGTGTTACCAAGAATATTGTGAACTGCATCCATGAAAGTATAGTTTCTCTTTCCAAATTCAGAGTCGCCACAACGATAACAATCAGCAAGAAATGATGAAGTATACAGAGTGATGATACTGAAAAAAATCATGGTTGCAGGACCAGCAATCCAACCCATCTGAGCTATGGACCAGGCTAAGGATAGCACTCCAGATCCTATCACACCTGTTATTATGTGGGAGCATGTAGTCCAAACAGTTCCTGACTCATATTAAGACATCAAATATCACATTAATCATCCAATCAAAGAAACAAAGGTAATGTACAACAAAGTATATAATGTACATTAACGTATACCTGTTCGTTTAACATGGCCATCGTCGTCATAGCATTTGGAGTCAGTTTGTAAATGTGTGCCATCTATGGCGTCCTCGATGCCACCAGTATCTCCACGGTAGCTAAGGTTTGTTCCGGAAATGTTTTCTACCATCTTTTACGGATCTACCGCAGGACAACTATAAGTGAGAAATCATTATCAAAATAAAAATCTTATTTTGTCCACTCCAACTACTGAATGCATTCACAAACCACAAACAAAGTATAAAGCATGCACAAATGAAAGAGGCTGGCTCAATTAGATACATTAAGTAAGCTGTGTAATATTGGAATAGATTGGTTATTGGGTGAAAAAAATAAATTTCTCAGAGCTTGATTAATTTTATAAGAAATGGAAACCTTATGGGAAAGTTCAAGTAAAAAAACCTAAGTGGCAAAAATTATGGCATAGCTTACAGGATATTTTCTTCTGAAACAGATTTTTAGTGTATATTTAGTTTATTTTTTGGAAGAACCAAAAGCAATTCTAAAGGTGTAGAATTGATTTTGAGGTGTTTGGTTCTCCTAAAGTATAATTGATTCTGCCTCTAAAATTGACTCTACTTGAAGCTAGAATTTGTAACTTGAGTTTAAATGTGATTTTTACATTGAAATTTACTATTCAACTTACTTCTACATAAACCTATCCAAACATAAATCACTTTACCTTCAACTCACTTTTAGCTACAATCAATTTTATATAATCAATTCATTCAAAATCAATTATTTTCACCGCATAATCAAACACATGATTAATCAAAAATTTTGAATGGGGTCCACTCACATTGGGATTTAACTTCACTCTCAAGTGAGGACAAATAGTTCACCTATTTTATTTTACAGGATAAATGTTGACACTGGGACACACTATTTAAAAAAAAAAAAAAAAAAAAAACCTTGATGTATGTATTCCATCATAAATATTTACCCAATAATATTATATCTACCAAGTATAACCCTCTATAATTTTTTAAAAGCTGTTGATACTTTTGTCATTTACCAGCTTTATTTACTAATCAAATTTTCATAACAAATTCTAAATCTATAACAAATCATAAGTGTTTTAAAATATCAACTCTTAATTTCCTTACTTTAAGGAGTCAAATCCCTTATATAAAAGATCATCCCATACAAAAAACAAAACCCTGTTGCAAATCCCAACCCACAAACTAAATAGTAAATACATACAAGTATAAAATAATAGGCAAAGAAGAGAAGCATAGCATCTTCAACATCTGGTTGTTACTACAGTGAAACCTGCAAGGACGGTTCTTTTTATATTCCTATAATAAGAATCAATTCTTAATAAAAAAATCTCCACATTTAACAACATGTGGATAACTGGAATAAGAATCAATTCTTAATAAAAAAATCTCCACAGTTAACAACATGTGGATAACTTGTTAGACCCCTTTTAAGCTTTTCAAAGAGTTACTTTGAGTGAAAAATTATTAAAAGTCTAAAAATCAAGTGCCTTAGTTTTAGTAGATCCTTAAAAAAAAGGTTAACATTCTTAATATTCAGTATTCACCTTTGAGGATATGCTGTAACAATCTACTAAATGCAAATCAAATCAAATCAAATTTTTGAATATTTACAAAACAGAACTTTTCAAAACTGAAACTTAGCAGCTCACTAAAATCATAAACCAAACCAAATTAACAAACTAGGTTCAGATCAGTCACACATCAAACTCAACTACTTTTCATGGACTGACTCAACTAATAGCATTCAAAAATCAAAACCACCAACAAGTTAAAACTCAGAATTTCCCAAATTGAAATGAAAACAAAAACTAGGTTAAAAGTGGTAATCAATGAACAAGTAGAAAAAACAGTGTGTACTACCTGGCAGCTAGCGGTGGCCGGTGAGAAACGAAAATGTGCGGAGAGGATTTGCTTCCTAATCTCTCGTTAAATTTTCAATCTCAGAGTGAGAGATTCTGATATTGCAAATTGCAAATTGCAAAATCATTCAAGAATAAGAAAAGTGACCAGAACAATACCAGTGAAATTCAACACAATCAAAATCAAATATCAACATCAGGAATATAAAAACATTATCATTATTACAATCAACGGATACAAAAAAAACACATCCAATTCACATGAATCTGAACTGAAAAGAGAGCCAATGATCAAAATTAAAAGAGAATAATAATAATAATTATAGAACTAGAAACGTTACCGGAAAATTTTCGTGGTTTTGATTTGAATGAATCTCAGCCTCAAAATCCTCTCCGACGACCTCGCCGGCCAACGGTCTTGTGATGCCGGCGGTCCAATTAGGCGCCTGTAATTGAAACCACTACCGCTGCAATTCAATTATGAGCGCAATTATAACTTTCGTTCATTTTTATACCCAGAAGTAAAATCATAATTTATCATTTTTTGTTTTTGGTAGGAAATTTTCAATTAAAAAATCTAGAAGTAAAAAGTTTATGTTTTATTTTAATTAAAAATTAGTAATAATTGATTTTTTCAATACTTTTTCCAATATAAATTTTTCTTTTTAGATTCTTTTAACGTGTATCTGACACATTAACATTATCCATATTTTATTACTCTATTTATATTTGACTTATTTAAAGAAAATTATGTTAAAGTAATAGATCTAATAGATATTTTTTCAACTATGTCTAATAAAATTAGAGAAAATGGTAAATATATTGACAGTGTAAAAAAATTTTACACGGTCAAATAATCACGACTATGAATTCTGCTAAATCAAACTGTAATTTTTAAAAACTTTATATGACATGGCAAAACGTTATGCTTTTATTGGATGACAGTGTAAAAAAAATTTACACTGTCAATGCATATCAATTAAATCTATAAAATTAATAATTTAAATGAAAGTAAAAGAATTTTAAGTTTGATTTTTACTTAATTATTTATAAAGTAATGCAAATAGATAATGGTGATGAATTGATAATCTAAAATATTTTATTCTGTTATATAATAATTAATCTCTAAAATTAATGAGAAAATAGGAAACTTAATAAGCAACATATTATATTCAACTAAGAACATATAGTTTGTAAAATTATTTTTACAATTAATTATGGGCATGTTTGTTTTAACTTTTAAAAAATAGATTTTTTTTTATTTTTAAAAATGGATTTTGTAAAACTGTTTTTAAAAATATTATAAGTTTTTTTATATATTTTTTTTAAATTGCAAGACTAATTTTGACTTCGTACAACATAAATATGATTTTAAAAAATATTTTCAAAAAAAATTATTTTAAAAAATATTTTTATTTAAAACTATTTGAAATAGCTTTAAAATTAAGTGATTTTTTTTTATATTTAAAATTTTTTTCGATAAAATGATGAAATATTTAAAATAATATTTAAAGAATAACTATTCAACCCAAATTTTCATTTGAAGCTTTTATAAAAAAATTCTTTGTAATTTTTTTTACATAAAATTATGTTACATTATAAAAATCATTTAAAAATAACAATATATAACATAATATAATAATAATTCTTTATCATCCATTAAAATTCATTAAACTCATATTATTGTTTTAGGTAATAAATAGGCCTAATCACAACAAGAGAAAAAGAAATAATTACAAATAATTACAAATAATTTCAGAGTCAAAAGTATTCGGTCTAGTTAAAAATAATAAACTTAAAAACAAGAATGCATCTTACATTTGCTAACGCATTATTACTTTTATTAGATTCTCTAAAAGCATGATCCATCTTCATAGTCTTACAATCTTCAAATAATATTTGAATCTGTTTAATTGAGGTCAATTGTTTACCCTTTTCAATCTTCTTGTCTTGATAGCATGCACTATTTCAATAGAGTACACATTCATTTCAACCCTACGCAACCCTTGCGTCTTGGTGAGTTTGAGTTCTTTAAACACACCTCACAACTTTGTTATTAATGAACAACATTGTGAAAGGAAATCGCGATCCAAAACGTAGCGGAAATTAAAATTTTTCCTTTATTGATCCTTACGAATAAGCATGATCGGTGATAGAAACTATTACCTCTTGTGGTGATTAACAATTTTGATGCAGATTCGAATGAATGATCACGAGCGTTGAATGAAGAACAACGCCTCTACTCAGTCCACACGAACATAGTGTCTTCAATCTCAGTGCTAGCTGCTACGAATGAAGACTTTGAGTGAGAGAGAAAAAGGAGAAATACGGCCAGGGTTTCACCAACTGAATTTCATCAAGTTCAGAAAGCTTCTTCACAAGGGTTGTATTTATAGAACCACTTGTGTGGGCTGCAAGCTAAAAAACCCAACTTAAGTGCACTATATAATAATAATAATAATAATAATAATAATAATATTATTATTATTATTATTATTATAATAACCATTAGTATAATAAACATATTTTATTATTATTATATTATAATAACTATAATAATAATAATAATAATAATAACTCTTATTATTATTTCATACGATGTTCCATATTTCACTTAAGTACACCGTACCTTACGGTGTTCCATAATTCTCTCAAGTACACTGTATCTTACAATGTTCCTTTTATTCTATCTCGCATCAATCTGTCCTTATGTGTGTGACCCTGTAGGTTCTCGTGACGTTGGCGATTTTATTAAATCATATATTTAATATAATAAATAGTGAGCGGTATCTAGCAGTACATTACTGCTACACAAGTCACAAAAATGTCATGTGATATGACAAAACCTTTTGTGATAGTACTTTGTGTACAATTACCCTTTTGCCCTTATGTCTATATTGAACACAAGGCATATATCGTGTCATCCTTGTTCAATTCAATATTGGGCCCTTAGACATTTATCCTGTTATGTAGGATGGAAAAATTGCATCTAGGTCACTCATGTCCCTCAGCATGCTTTACGGAGTACCCATCAATTGTCTTTTTGGTCATCCAGTTACGGACAATATTATATCAGTAACAAAGTACTCGACTCTACATCTAGGGCTCATAGTGGTTTCAGGTCGAAGGGTGGTATACACCACTATCACCATAAGAGTAACTTATGACACTTTGCATAACATTCTATGTAGTACTCTCATATCGGGTCAATCCAGAAGGACTAGGAGGAGCAATAGAGGATGACTGAGGAGAAGGTGTCCGAGAATTGTACCTGTGATGTGCTAGAGGTATAAGTTGTATATTTTAATTTTAGATTGTATTTATGTTGTTTTATGATGCGGAAATTGAATACGTTGGTTCTATTAAGCTACACAAATAAAATCAGTTGGAAATTTAAGAGAATGAAGTCCGGAAAGTTACGGGTGGTACAAGCGCGAAAGAAAATTTTTTTTGCGAACCAGGACAGTATTGAACCCACACCATCAAAAGTAGATAACATTGAGAGACTAGGAATGATCATGGACAATATTCCAGACCCATGCATAGGTATTGTCGCTACGCAAAAAATCACAGAGTTGCCATCGAACTTTATTTATCCCAAAGGAAAGGAGAAACATTGAGAAAACCCCAAGAGGAAGGATAAGATGGTCTCACAACCAAGAGATGGGTTCGGAAACCGGTTATGCAAGGGGGAGGTATTAGCACCCCTCACATCCATCGTACTCAATGGGAACCATTCGTTTGTCTTATGTGTAAGGATGTTGCTAAGGATTTATGCTTTCTATGAATGCTTTCTAAAGGGAGAAAAAAGGTTTTTAAATTAATGTGCTCGCGGAGGATTGAGGCCCTCGTGCCTACGTATCCTCATAGTGCAATGAGAAAATCAGAGCTTCGTAGTTCAGAACTAATGGTGGAAAAGAAATAAGGTTGTAAAAGAAGGTAGCTCGCCAAGATCTCATAATCTTGTGCCTACGTATCCTCTCGTGCAATGAGGAAGTCAGAGCTCCGTAGTTCATGGAACTAAAGGATTATGGGTTTGTTGTTGTTAATGGGCGATGTTAACGTTCACATCCTAGCAACAGGTTTTTCCGCTCGCACGTAAGAAGACTTGTGCTTTAGCCTGTGTTGCGATAGAATGGAAATAACTTGCCCTTTTACGAAAAAGATATGATTTGTGCCCTCGAGGCAAGGTGTCACATTTGATGGGTGATGTTTATTTTAGGGGAGAGATAAGTCCTCGGATAGAAACCCCTGCGGGTAGTACCCAATTCTTTATCTCAAAAGATTTGTTTGGAAAAAATGTGTGGTAAGTGTAGTCACGTCGTCGTATTGAAAGACGGGTATCAAGACCACACACTCTAAAGTGAGCATCCTAATACTCGGAGAAGAAGAAGTCTTCACTCAATCCTCTCTTTTTAGTTTAATACAAGGAGGACCTTACTCGTTTTATTTAGGAAGTGTTTTACTTTGAAAGGTACATGTTTAAACAGTGAACCCTAAAGGTAATGTCAAACACTCAGGATAGGATAAGGTCTTCGCTTAACCACTCCACAACCGTTCCAAGTTTGTTTAGAAAAAAGTTTGAAAATGCTTTTGGTACAATGACTAAGGTTTTAATCTTAATGAAGAATGAGTGATTATGAAGGAAGTGGAATGAATTGAAAGGGTGGTGGAATGAGTTAGGGTAGGTTGGTGGCGATGCGCAAGGCAATCGACTTATGGTGTGGAGACATACAAGGTTTGCTTGTGGTGTAAAGAAGTGGATTTGGGATTGAAAAGAGGTGAGGGAAACCCTAAAGGTGTGGTGTGATGTGAACAATTCGGTTAATTAGTTTGAAAAATGGTTCGACGTTGGATCGAGCTTTATTTTTGTCTTTGTTTTGAAATCGTTTTCTAATCGCTTTTATTTTTATCTTTTTAATATACAAGCATGCAAGCATAAGGCAATATAGAATGTAAAGTCTTACACTATTACACTTTAATGGGAGTGAGGGATATTTTACCCACCATAGGGGATGGATCATAAACCATGCAAGAATTTAAAAAAAAAAAAAATCTATACAAACATACAACACTACCATGTCTAAATATCAATCAAGTGGCAAGGAGAAACATAAGCATATTTATAATCAATGATTTATGCACCAAAATGTAATCAAAAATAGATACAAAATAAATTAATTCTAATGAGTTTTAAAATGAAGATTAATCTTAAAATTAATCCTAACTAATTTGTTAATTAAAGATTAAAGTGAATATAATTTTCTAAGCAAAGCTAATGATTATTTTAAACTTATTATATTTCTAAACTAGAACTAATGTATTAAAAAAATAAATTGGTATAATAATGATTAAAAATATGATATAAAAATAAAAAAAGAGAAGAAAAAAAAAAAGAAAAGAAACATTAGTAAGTAGCATAAAGTATAATGAGAAACAAGCATGTAGCAGTATGTAGGAAAACGCACATGTTTAAAAGAAAAAGGCAGCATCATTATGTTATTAAAGTGTACACCTATGCATTATTATAAGAAAAACGCACATGTTTAAAAGAAAAACGCACATGTTTAAGATATAAGTTAAGAAATCACTTATAATAAATTTGCATTAGAAAAAATAATTTAATAATTTTATTAAAGTGTATGCACAATTTCAAAGATAATATTTTTTAATTTAGTTATTAACTTGAACACGAAGGACACAAATTAGCATTACGATATATATATATATATATATATATATAGGGTTATGTTAATGCACATCTATGTAGGTGTGCATTAGCAACATACATTTTAGTGTATTTTTGTGTGAGACTCATCAATTTTATGTGAGACCCACGTTAAAAAGATGAAGAAAAAAAATAGAAAGAAAATAGATGTAGTGTATTTTTGTGTGGAGTTCACTAATTTTGGGTGTATGTTAGCATTTCTCATATATATATATATATATATATATATATATATATATATATATATATATATATATATATATATATATATATATATATATATTCAATTCTCTTTTATAAGTAAAATTTAACTTTTTATATTCTTTTAATAAATGATGTATTTAGACTATATATAAGTTAGATATATTAATTATTTAATAAATTTAAAATATTAAAATTTGCTTATAATAGAAATGGAGAGAGTATATGAGTAAATAGTAATGCTAACTTATACTCCAGGAGTTAAAAAATCTATGTATAATAATTTTATAATGAAAATAACAATTAAACAATTAATTTTTTATTTTTATGAAAAAACCCTATTTTCGCGTTGCCGTACCGGGATTAAAAATATGCCGCTGAACTCCAATACATCATGGAATTGCAAAACACAAATACTGAAAACGTGAGCCAAAGTAATGCAATTAACATATAAAACTATAATTGTTATAGTTTTAATATTATATTGGTTACTTAACTTGAATCAATTCCCAATTAAAATTCAAAACTATTATTATTATATTTGTAAAATGGCCGTTATTGAATTCTTATTTACAAAAAAAAAATATTTGTAAAATGGAAAAAAGAAAAAAAAAAAGACAAATGCAGTATCATATTGAAAAAAAGAAGATATTAACTTTCAACAAACTTTCGATAACAGTCAATAGAGTCGAATTCGACGAATTGATATATCGTTGAAATCAGAATTTTACAAAGAAATCAAATATATATTGCAAATTGTAAAACAATTTACAAGTTATACAAAAAAAATAAAAAGTGGACGAAAACTTTGATTAAAGAATTAGTCGGTTTGGCTAAAATACACATCAAAACAAAAAGATAATTATATATTCACGATCAACACGAAAAATCATTTCAAGTGGTATATGACTTGTTATTAATAGTTAAGAATTAAAAAATCACTATTTTCAAGTTTATGTGTTTCACTTAAAAATAAGTGATTATCCAATAAGCAATTTGATATGGATGCATTTGTGGGAAAGCAATATCAAAAGAGGAAGATCTCTAATTCTGCTGCTGATTAGGATTAGTTTGCTGAGTAGGATTTAATTATTTCTTTAATTATTTATTTGTTAGTTTCTATAAGTTAGCATAACAGAATTTAAATTTCAGTAGTTTTAGGATAGGATTTAGGGTTTAGGATTGTTATAATTTAAATTTAAATGATAGTAATTTTAGGAAAAAGTAGTTATTGACCTAGTTTAATTGGGGATTCTTACTCTATTGTAAGTCTATTTAAAGGCATTCAGATTATCAATGAAGGTTATCAATAATTATTATAAAAAATACTTGTGAATTTAAGAAGAGACTCTGTCAAGGACGAGTCCGCTTCTGTTCTTCACTATAGGTCGAAAGAAGGCTTCTACCGCGTCTAGGAGTGTGTCAACACGATCCCAGACAAGGGACCATAACAATTTGGTATCAGAGCCTAGTTGGGTGGCGCGAATTTAGCAGCAACCATGAGGGAATTCATGGAACAGATGACAGCCAGGCAAACTGCTCTAGAAGAGCAGATGGCTAACCTCTCCACCATATTTTAGGAAGTGAATAAGGGTTCCAAACAAGACAACTCAAGAGATGGAGTAAACAATAAGGGCAACAATAATGATCACAGAGACAAAAACATCTCGCAAATGGGGGGAGGCATGCTTCTGTGCTATTCCAAAATCGAATTTCCCACTTATGATGGGACAGACGACCCACTAGGGTGGCTGAGGCGCTGTGATAGGTTTTTTCTACACCAAAGAAGTGCCGAAGGAGACAAGGTGGGATTGGCAGCGTTTCATCTGATAGGAGAAGCGCAACTATGGTTCGATCAAATGGAAGAAGAATAACCTGACATGGCGTGGGATCGTTTCAAGGAATGTTGCCATATACGGTTCGGACCGCCAATGAGTAATAATCCATTGGGAGAGCTCTTCAACCTCAAGCAAAGTGGATCAGTGGATGATTATCAACGCCAATTTTAGTCCTTGCTTACTAGAACCCACGATCTTAAGCCTAAACAATAAGTATACTTATTTAGCGTTGGGCTGGTTGACGAATTAAGGATAGACGTTAAACTTCAACAACCAGAAAATCTAGGAGTTGCCATGAACATGGCTTGCGCATTTGAACGCAAACTAAAGTGCTCACGAGGAACGCTTACAACACGCGATAATGTGAGTAGATCCTTCAACAATGGTTCTGCTTTCTCAAGCCATAAAGGCACAGTAGCAAAAGGAGAGGGACACACAACCAAACTGACTGGAAGTAATAATAAAATAGGTTATGCACCATTTATCAAAAGATTAACACGTGTGGAAATGGTGGAAAGGAGGTTAAAGGGGTTGTGTTACAACTGTGACGAGTCCTTCACAACAAGACATAAATGTAAAAAGTTGTTTTTGATTGAAGGGGTCGAGGATGAGGACAATGAGTCAGAGGACAAAGCTACTGCAGATCCTCAAATTTCTCTGCATGCCATTAATAGAAATCATGACTCTTGTACTATAAAGTTGCTTGCGAAAGTAGCTGGAGTAACCGTATCAGTTTTAGTTGATTCGGGGAGCACACATAATTTCATATGTGAATACTTAATTCCATGTTTGGGGTTAAATGTATGGAAAAAATCGGGGCTGCGAGTGTATGTTGCAAATGGAGATAAGGTAACTAGTATGAGAATTTGCAAGTCTGTACCATTTTTTGTGGCATAAGAAAGGTTTCAAACAGATTTCTATACCATTCCGCTTGCTGGATTTGGTTTGATTTTAGGAGTAAAGTGGCTGTGCACTTTAGGTCCAATTTTATGGGATTTTAGTTCCTTAAAAATGGAGTTTACGGTGAATGGGAAAAAGGTATAATGGACGGGTAAACCTGCAGAATCCGAACATAGACTGAATTTGATGCAGGGACATAATTCCCCAGTAGTGATCTTAGAGAAATTGTTGGTTGACTTTGCAGACTTGTTTATGGAACCATCTTGCTTACCACCTAGTCGTAATTGTGATCACTGTATTCCGCTTAATCCGGGCACAGGACCAGTGGTTGTCAGACCATATAGGTACCAACATTTTCAAAAAGATGAGATTGAAAGGCAGTGCACTCAGATGCTGCAACAAGGGATTATCCAACCCAGTAAGTCCCCATTCTCTTCACATGTTCTCTTAGTCAAGAAACATGATGGATCATATGGCGGTTTTGTGTGGATTATTGTGAACGCAATGCCCAAACAGTAAAGGATGAGTTTCAGATTCCAGTGGTGGACGAGTTGTTGGTTGAGCTTAATGGGGCACAACATTTTACAAAGCAAAATTTAAGGTCCGGGTATCATCTAATACGAATGACAGCAATGGATGTAGAGAAGACAACCTTTAGAACTCACCATGGACACTTCGAATTTTTAGTCATGTCATTCGGCCTCACCAACACTCCTTCAACCTTTCAAAATCTAATGAATGGAAATTTCCAGTCGTACTTACATAAGTTCGTGCTAGTCTTCTTTGATGATATCTTAATTTTTCAGTAAAACATGGGTGGAACATATACATCATGTGCGGCTAGTTTTTGAATTATTGAGGACCAACATGCTATTTTTGAAGAAATCCAAATGCTCATTTGGTGAGTCACAAGTGGCTTATTTGGGCCATATTATTCACACTGCTGGAGTCGAAATAGACGTAGAGAAAATTCAAGCTATTACCGAATGGCCTATTCCTTAATCTGTAAAGGCCCTCAGAGGTTTCCTCGGTTTGGCAGGTTATTATCAAAATTTATCAAAGACTATGGAGAAATAGCAGCCCCACTAACCAGTTTGTTAAAGAAAAAGGGCTTTCATTGGGATCATGCAACTGATAGTGCTTTCAAAGTATTAAAACAATCCTTATCAACAGCCTGATACTTAAATTACCAAACTTCAACGGTGAGTTTGTGGCTGAATGTGACATATCGAGCAGTGGGTTTAGAGTTGTTTTACAACAACAAGGACACCTCATTGCTTATTTCAGTCAAAAAATAGACGAACGACACTCAAAACTAGCTGCATACGGTCGTGAATTGATAGGATTGGCCAAAGCTGTAACACATTGGCGTCCCTACCTTTGGGGTAGGCATTTCCTTATACGGACAGATCGTTTTAGCCTTAAATACTTGTTGGAACATCGCCTGGCCACTTTCCCACAACAACATTGGATGAGTAAATTAATGGGATTTGATTTCAGAGCAGAATACAAGGTAGGAAAATTAAATAGAAGTGCAGATGCCTTGTCCAAGCGAGAAGAGGAGAACTCGCATGTAATGGCAATATCATTTCCTCATGTTGGTATTTTGGAGGATATTCGCAAGGAAACATTAACACTTTATGAATTATTACAGCTGAAGATAACCATTGAACAGGGAGAATTAGGGGCAAAGTGGTCCATTAATGATGGCTTAATTTTCTTCGAGGAAAGGATACATCTGTTGCCCACCTTCTCTCTTATACCACTATCCTCTTCGCCATTCATGACCTGACACATGAAGGCAGCCTAAAAGCCCTTCATCGATTTCGATGAGATTTCCATTAGAAGGGCATGAAGCTTACTATTCTGGAGTTTGTACATAATTATTCAGTTTGTCAGTGCCATAAATGGCAGACCCTTCAACATGCAGGACTGTTGTAACCTCTTCCAATTCCACAACAAATTTGGGCAGATATTTCTATGGATTTTGTTGAAGGGCTACTTAAGGTCCACGGTAAATCAGTTCTACTTGTGGTGGTTGATCGACTCTCCAAATATGCACATTTTTTACCGATATCTCATCCATTTACAGCAAGGTCTGTTGCCACTGTTTTCTTTGCAGAAATATTAAAGCTTCATGGATTACCGGAGTCCATAGTGTCTGACCATGACAAAGTCTTCCAAAGTCTATTTTGGAAGGAACTGTTTCCTCTAAGTGGGACTAAATTGGCCTTTTCTTCTGCTTATCATCCATAGTCCGATGGACAAACAGAAGTGGTTAACCGCACTATCGAGATTTACCTTCGCTGCCTCACTAGTGATTACCCACGCAAATGGGTTGATTGGGTTCCTTGGACTGAATTCTGTTATAATACCTCTTACCACACCTCACTGAGAACTACACCATTTAAGTTGGTATATAGAAGAGACCCGCACCATCTTCTTCATTATACTGCTGGATTCACCCACAATGAAGTCGTTGATAAGGATATTCAGGAACGAGATGTAATCCTCCAAGTTGCCCGAGCATGACTCATGTAAGCTCAACAACGCATGGGAAGTGCATATGACTCGGGACAAAGAGAATTGAACTTTGAGATTGGTGCTTGGGTAAGGATAAAACTCCACCCCTATCGACAACTATCTGTGTCAAGGTAGATACATCACAAACTCCTACCAAAGTTTTTTGGTCCTTTTCAAGTAGTGGCCAAGATAGGCTCGGTGGCTTACAAACTTCAGCTTAATAGGGATAGTAGAATACATGATGTATTCCATGTTTCCCTCCTTAAGGAATATAAAGGAACCCCACCAACTTCACCAAGCAACTTGGCCCCAGTGTTCGATGGAAAGGCCTTACCTACTCCAAACGCAGCCCTTCACAATAGAATAAATAGAGGAACCAAAGAGTTATTAATCCAATGGGCAGGATATGCTCCAGAAGATGCAACGTGGGAACCTTTTAATCAGTTTTGCGAGACTTATCCAAAATTTGAGCTTGAGGACACACTCAATGTCGAGAAGGGAAGTGATGATATGGATGCATTTGTGGGAAAACAGTATCAAAAGAGGAAGATCTTTAATTCTGCTGCTGATTAGGATTAGTTTGCTGAGTAGGATTTAATTATTTCTTTAATTATTTATTTGTTAGTTTCTATAAGTTAGCATAACAGAATTTGAATTTCAGTAATTTTAGGATAGGATTTAGGGGTCAAAACAAAATCTACCTATTAATTATGATTGCTATAATTTAAATTTAAATGATAGTAATTTTAGGAAAAAGTAGTTATTGACCTAGTTTAATTAGGGATTCTTACTCTATTGTAAGTCTATTTAAAGGCATTCAGATTATCAATGAAGGTTATCAATAATTATTATAAAAAATACTTGTGAATTTAAGAAGAGACTTTGTCAAGGACGAGTCTGCTTCTGTTCTTCACTATAGGTCGAAAGAAGGCTTCTACCGCGTCTAGGAGTGTGTCAACACGATCCAAGACAAGGGACCATAACACAATTCTAAAATAGTATCTTAAGTTAAATCAACCAACAAGCATCCAACAGTTCATGGCAAGAATATGGAAGGGATAAAGAATTTCCGACAGAGCTGAGGTTTGCTCCGGTTAATGTTGAAATTCGGCGTGTCGAAGTGTAATACGTAAAACTTTAAGAATAATCTCCAATTAGCTTCCAAGAATTGATTATTATTTTTTATGATGGATGAACATAGAAGATGAGTCTTGATGAATTTGATGAACTTTGGATGATGAAATACATGTTTTTTTATATAAAAGTTAAGGTTGTCTAAAATAATAATTAATTAATATTTTAATTTGAAATAATATTGATAAAAAAAAAATTTTAAAAATGAATTGCTTAAAATTTCATAATATTTTTTTATTGAAATAAAATATCAATGAATTATATAAATAATGTGGCATTATAAATAATAGAAATGGAGTTGCTGCATAATCATATAATTTAATCATCAATTTATAACATTTTTATTTGTTATTTATATTTAAATTTATATCATTAAAATTCAATTCAACATTCCCCAAGAGTAAAATGGAAACTAATTAATCCTTATAAAAAATTGACTATTATTAAGAGTCTTAAAATCAAAACCTTCTTAATCTACTAACTATTTTTTTTATAAGCAGTGTAACATTTCGTAAGGAGTACTAGGGTTACTCCAATCCAATGTATAAAGTTAATTACAACCTACAACAACCACCTTTCAATTAAAGGAAATCAATTGGACATTTACACCATTCATATTAATTATATTTAATTATATGATTTGAACCAATCGCCAATCACCACCACGAAAAGGTTAAAATTCTCTGCACAATTACCTTTGGATCCCCTATTTCATTGTTGAAAACGATTTGATTTCTAGACCACTAGATACACCAACGTACAACAAACCAAATAATGAATTTGGACTTCTTTGAGCACCTACCTCTCAATCTTTCTGTTAATATCAGTATATGATTACAACACCGCGTTTCATTAATCCAAGACACAAATCCAAGCCATTATTTTATTCCACACCAACATAATTCTAGGACAAGAATGGAAAAAATGGTGGATATCTTCATCAGGATCAAAACAAAAAATGCAAACCTTGTCATGAGGATTATGAACGACCTCTCTAATAGTTAAATTACTTCGAGTGGGTATCCTATCTAGAATCAACCTCCAGCCAAAAATCTTCACTTTCAATGGGATTTTTGCTTTCCACATCACACCAAGCGCTACCTTAGCTAATATATCCAATTATCTTACTCCCACAACCTGTAGTAACCGATAATAGCAAGATTTAATAGAAAATAAATCGAAAGCACCGCATCAGGTTCAACAATTTTGTGGCAGATTTCACACAGCAATTGTAGCAACTCGTTATATGCCTCCGTTTGTGCAAGATCCTCCTTCAACCTGATGAAGCCTAAATGCCACTTCCAAACATCCCTTTCCCACACACCCATATCCCGCACCAGTCCATTTTTTCTATCAGAACGCAAGTACAAACCAGGAAAGAGATTATGCAGTGTCATGTGACCAATCCACCTAGAAGACCAAAATGAGATAATAGCTTCATCTCCTAACCTAAAGGATATCAACTTAGAAAAACCACATTCCTCCAATGAATCTCCAATTAGCATCAAATCCTTCCACCATAATGATTCATGACATTTAACTCTAGGCGCATCTTTGGATATGATTCTTCTAACAATGTTCCCATATCTTTCTTCCAAGATCCCAACCCAAATTGCATTTTTTCCATAATAAAATTCCACAACCATTTAGTTAGCAACACCCTATTGAATAACACAATGTTTTTAATGCCAATCTCACCCTTCTCCTTAGACTTGCAAATAGTTTCTCAGCTAACCCATGCCATACCTTTTTTGACAGTCGAACCAGACCACAAAAAGCCCCTCTAGATTGATATAATTTCCCGCAACACCTTACCTAGGGCTTGTTGAAGCTAGAATAGCAGCAAGCAAAAATATATAAGTAACCCAATTTATCGTTCTCCAGAGGGATCAGTGTGAGGGAAAGAATGACATTCAACGGTTTCTATATTACTAAGCTTATGGTTCAAAAGTTCTGGTTTAAAGCGGAACCAAAAGCAAATGCTGAAAATGTAAAGAAGGAAAATATAAAGTAAAGACAGAATTATAAACGGAGCCTTGTTAAAATTGGATCTCATCAATTGATAACACATGTATTCTTCTAATCAAGTAAACACAAATCAATCATTCACCTAATATCCTCACATATCACTCACAACAGAGGTTATGTCTAACGCAACGTCGAAAGACCAACTGTATTGTCTTATCAGTGATGTCTCACGCAACAAAACCAACACAGAGCTTTAAGAGCTGATACTCACGCAAGTGTTAAGCCTAAATTTATGTCTAGAGTTCAGTCCTAACAGATATTACTATAACATCCATATCAAATAAATGATTTCTTCGTATTTAAGCAAGATCAAAATACGTACACACGCTATTCAACTAATTTGCCCAATGAATGTGAATATCCTTCTTCATCACTATTATCACGCATTCTCGCGATACCGTATCGATCCTACTCATGCTAGCCATGCTACTTAATCAACACAATACAACAAAAGATAAAATGAATATCAATTCACAAAACCATGTCAAAAGCTTGGTCATTGATAGAAGAAAATCTAAGACCAAAGATTTGTAAAGGTTTTGTCAAGACCAAAAATAATCAATCAAAGACAACAACAATAGAAAATCAGAATTCAATCCACAAACATACATTAGATGAAATACATAAGGTATCAAGAGATTACATCCAACACCAACAAGAAATTAAAGCTCTTACCTTCTCTCCCTTGAAAATGAAGAGATGTAATGTTCTATGCTGAAAACTATAAGTCTCTCTCTCCAAAACTAAAAAACTTAACCTAAAAAGTGTGAAAATTCTATTTATACAAGTTCAGGATTTTCACCGTTCGCACTGCGAACCATTCATTCGCACAGCGAATGGCTAAAAACAGGCACTTCAGGTGCCTCTGTTGATCAAACCGCCCCAGAAAATTCACGTTACTTCACACTGCGAAGGATTTGTTTGCACTGCGAACCTTCGCTTTCCCGTTCGCACTGCGAACTTTAGCTCCTTTTGGTTATGTCCAAGTCTGGGCTCATTCGTTGGACCCTTCGCTGGCGTTCGCAAAGCGAACGTTCGCTGGCATTCGCCTTCCTATTCGCACTGCGAACACCCTGTTATCATTCTTCTTCTCTTTGGCAGCTTGCACCATTTCTTGTGTCTTCCAACTTGGATGTACTAGTGCACTTTCCTGCACAATAACACACATATTACAAGCACCAAAGGTATATTCATTAGGTTAGAAGAATAACAACAATCATTACTAAAACGAATGAAACATGAGAAATGAGTAGAAAAAGTGCAAAGAACGATAGCTCCAATTTAGGTCAATTCTGCACCTAACAACTCTCCCCAACTAAACTCTTGCTTGTCCTCAAGCAAAGTATGCCCCTCATTAAAACAAGAGGATTTGCTCAAGAATTTAATTCAACCAAAGCAAGATAAATGCGGACAAGAATGAAAATGCGCACAAGCAACATTCACCACTCAATAGAATCGAAGAATGACCAAGAATTAAGTTCTTAAACAAATATCATAATTGGTTCAAAGAACAACTAAGTTTTCATACTTGAATCACTCTAACACTCCTCTTCAAAATAAGAATGAAGAAATTGACATGTTTACAACCGCGGGGAATTTCACGCACCCGACAAATAATGCAAATAACAATCAATTCATACAACATCTAACAATCATAAATGAAAACATGGAAGCAAAAAGATCACTAAGGGCTTTAAAGGTTGTAGCTTGGTCGGGTTCACAACAAAGGGACATTTCTAAAGGCCATTGAATCGAAATTGCCTATAAATGGTATTTACACACAACAACTTCATTCACCATTCTCATTCCTTTACCACCAACCTTCTCACACTTCCTTATGCACAATTATTTCATCTATATTTTTCTCATCAAACAAGCATTCTTTTTCTTTTGTTTTTCACATTCATATTTACACTTTTTCATTTCATGCTTGTTTGAAATTTTTCAAAAGTTGAAAGCAACCTACCATCTTCTTTTTCATTCTCCCCAACTTGAATTCAACCAAACCTCAAGTGAATGATCCTTACTTTTTAAGGCAATGAAATCAAATTAAAACAATGTTCAAAGGTTCAAGAAGAAATTTTTAGAACCTCATAAAATTCAATGATGAACATACTTCAAATTATGTACATAAACAAAGTTCATCACTAAAATGAGATCTAAACTGTTTAGGCTCAAAAGGGCTAACGAATTCTCACTACTCACGGGTAAGATACTTTTGGATACGGTTGTGCTCAATATAAACAAATGCCTTGATCATTTCTAATGCTTCCACAAAATCACAATAATCAAAAGATAAAGCATGAATTAAATGAATTAGACAAAGTTATCAGTCATCCTAGCATTTAGTAAACAGTGGAGGTTTCCTCACAATTTGTGGCTTTTGAACCTAAGTGAAACAAGCAATCAAACAAGTTGCAAAATGAAACAAGAAGACACATTTGCACAAAGCACAAAATTCTTAAATCATTATAACATTTTATAAAGCGGTACAATTTACCAGACATACTTTCAACGCTCAAGCATCCATCCAGACTTGGTCGAAGCTTCATTGAATACTTTTATACACAAAGCAACCAATCTAGGAGGAGTTCCCATCATTCCTGATCACACTAGAGAAACATTAAAGGAACACAAATGCATATAATATTAACAAATATACAAAGCTTAAAAATATAGAAACTATGCGATGCGATTCAATATCTAAACACCGATCCCCGACAACGGCGCCAATTTTGTTGAAGCTAGAATAACAGCAAGCAAAAATATATAAGTAACCCAATTTATCGTTCTCCACAGGGATCAGTGCGAGGGAAAGAATGTTATTCAACGGTTTCTATATTACTAAGCTTATGGTTCAAAAGTTCTGGTTTAAAGCAAAACCAAAAGCAAATGCGGAAAATGTAAAGAAGGAAAATATAAAGTAAAGACAGAATTATAAACGGATCCTTGTCGGAATTGGATCTCATCAATTGATGACACATGCATTCTTCTAATCAAGTAAACACAATTCAATCATTCGCCTAATATCCTCACGTATCACTCACAACAGAGGTTATGTCTAACGCAACGTCGAGAGGCCAACTGTATTGTCTTATCAGTGATGTCTCACGCAACAAAACCAACACAGAGCTTTAAGAGTTGATACTCACGCAAGTGTTAAGCCTAAATCTATGTCTAGAGTTCAGTCCTAACATATATTACTATAACATCCATATCAAATAAATGATTTCTTCGTATTTAAGCAAGATCAAAATACGTACACACGCTTAACCCTTTTTACATGTATTCAACTAATTTGCCCAATGAATGTGAATATCCTTCTTCATCACTATTATCACGTATCCTCGCGATACCGTATCGATCCTACTCATGCTAGCCATGCTACTTAATCAACACAATGCAACAAAAGATAAAATGAATATCAATTCACAAAACCATGTCAAAAGCTTGGTCATTGATAGAAGAAAATCTAAGACCAAAGATTTGTAAAGGTTTTGTCAAGACCATAAATAATCAATCAAAGACAACAACAATAGAAAATCAGAATTCAACCCACAAACATACATTAGATGAAATACATAAGGTATCAAGAGATTACATCCAACACCAACAAGAAATTGAAGCTCTTACCTTCTCTCCCTTGAAAATGAAGAGATGTAATGTTCTATGCTGAAAACTACAAGTCTCTCTCTCCAAAACTAAAAAACTTAACCTAAAAAGTGTGAAAATTCTATTTATACAAGTTCAAGATTTTCACCGTTCGCACCGCGAACCATTCATTCGCACAGCGAATGGCTAAAAACAGGCACTTCAGGTGCCTCTGTTGATCAAACTGCCCCAAAAAATTCACGTTACTTCGCACTGTGAAGGATTTGTTCGGACTGCGAACCTTCGCTTTCCCGTTCGCACTGTGAACTTTAGCTTTTTTTGGTTCTGTCCAAGTCTGGGCTCATTCGCTGGACCCTTCGCTGGCGTTCGCAAAGCGAACGTTCGTTGGCATTCGCCTTCCTATTCGCACTGCGAACACCCTGCTATCATTCTTCTTCTCTTTGGCAGCTTGCACCATTTCTTGTGTCTTCCAACTTGGATGTACTAGTACACTTTCCTGCACAATAACACACATATTACAAGCACCAAAGGTATATTCATAAGGTTAGAAGAATAACAACAATCATTACTAAAACGAATGAAAACATGAGAAATGAGTAGAAAAAGTGCAAAGAACGATAGCTCCAATTTAGGTTAATTCTGCACCTAACAGGCTTTAAAGAAAGATAGATGATGGATATGCATATACATCAGCATATGATTGATAAGAGTCACTCTCCCCCCTATGGACATAACTCTACCCTTCCATGGTGAGAGTCTTCCCTTCAAACTCATGATAACTGGCTTTCAAAATGACACCCTTCTATGGTTGCCTCCAACAGTGAGACCATGAAATTAAAAAGGTAGAGAATCCTTCTTACATGCCAAGAAATGTGCAGCAGTATTTAGAAAGTGGTCTTCAATGCCAACCCCATATAAATAACTCTTCCAAGTGTTGATTTTCAGGCCAGATACCATTTCAAACCCCTTAAGTATATATTTCACTACCCATAGATTGGACCATGACTCATCACACACTAAAATTGTGTTGTATGCAAATTGCAATAGATTGTAAGATACATTATCATTAACTTTAAACCCCTGCATCACACCCAAATTGGCAACTCTTCAAACGAATAACGCTAACCCTTCAACGACAATGGAAAACAAAAATGAAGACAAGGGATCTCCTTGTCTCAATCCCCTTTTCACCTTAAAATCTTCAGTTGGACTTGTGTTGACCAGAACTGACATATAACTTGTAAAGACACCTCAATCCATCCACTTTAGCCACTTTGTTCCAAAACCCATAGCCACCATCATCTCCTTTAGGAATTTCCAATCAACACGGTTGTATGCTTGAGCAAAGTCAACCTTAAATAATAAATAACTCTTCTTCTTTATTTTAGCAAAGTCTAAAAGCTCATTTGTAACCACAACACCATCAAGTATCGTCTTCCAAGGATGAACGATGTTTGAGACTTAGATATCAGGCTACCTATAACACACCTTAATCTTCCAGCCAGAATTTTTGAGAAAACTTTGTACACACATCCAATAAGACAGATTGACCTATATTCCCCTAACCCTTTAAGGTTGTCATTTTTGGGAATCAAAGCTAAGAATGAAAAGGACAAAGCTTTGGGTAGCCTTTATGTAGAATGAAACTCATATACACAATTCACCACATCAATCCTAACCACCTCCCAACATCTCTCAAAAATTCCAAATTTAAACCATCTGGTCTTGGACTTTTATTCCCTTTGCAATCAAAGATTACCTCTTTAATTTCATTCACAGTAAACTCCTCATCCAACCTCAAGCTCTTATCTCTAGAAAGTTTAATAAGGTTAGAGTAATCTAGCTTAGGCCTCTGAATGTATTTGCTTTGAAACCTGGATTCGGAGTGATCCTTTATGACCTTCCTAACCACTCTCACCTCTTCCACAACCCCTGATCCAGCTTGAATAAATATAATAAAATTCCTTCTAGTTCTACATTTGAGAATAAAATGGAAATATTTAGAGTTTAGGTCACCCTCCCGCACCCATTTCAACCCTGACTTTTGTTTTCAGATACTTTCTTTTAAGTGTAAATTCTTCCAAATAGCCTCCTGAGACACACTATTCTTCACCGGATCTTCCACTGATGTTTAACCACTATTGTTTTCCATATCATCTTTAACTTCATTCAAAATGTCCACCCTCCTCTATCTTTAAATCAACCTAACAAAATACCATCTTTTTCCACCAACGCAATCTATCCCTTAATAGTTTGAATTTTTCTTTTAACACTTGAGCAACATTACCTATAACTTAAAAGGAATTCCATTCATTCTTAACAAATTCCAGAAAATCAAGATGCTCATCCCAGCAGTTGAATATTTTGAATGGCTTAGGACCCCAATTCACATTGCTTGCTTTAATCCACACAGGCCTATGATCTGATATATCCATATCCCTAACTTGTTGAGCCACAATCTTCCAGCTATCGATTATCCCCGTAGATAATAAGAATCTATCAAGACGACTCTTGCATCTGTCATTCGAATTGAACCATGTAAATTTATTCCCTACAACTAGAAGATCAACTAGTTCCATCATATCAATGAAAGTGGCAAATTCCTCCACCGCCGTACAACTAATCAACCCTTATCCCTCTTTTCCTCCCCATACTTAGTAGCATTGAAGTCCCCCCACTAGCTACTCACCAGAAGATAGTTTATCTTTCCACTCTAATAACTCTAACCATAACCCCCGCTTATCTGTTAGACAACAAAGTGAGTAAACATTGATAAAATAACAGTTCACACCTTTTCATAAAACATTAGACCCCAGAAGCCTTTACCCCTGAAACTAAACACTGGACAAAAGACATCCTTCCTCTATATTGTTAAAATACATCCAGACTGACCAATAGAGTTCATAGCAGACCATTGGCAGTCCTCACATCCCCATAAACTAAATGCCACATAATCCTCCATCTCTTGCTTCTTATACTCCTGAATAAAATAAACATTTACCTTCCCATTTAATAATATCTTCTTTATTCATCTTCGTTTGATTTAATTGTCACACCCTCTAACATTGAATGTAACAATATTCATGGGATTCTAGTAGCAACCACCCTTTTAGCTTCAAATATTTTTTGATCCCTTGCCTCAATATCTCTGACAATGCCTTCGAATAATTCATCATCCTCTTCACCTTTAATTCTCAACTCTTTAATAGTTTGCCACACTTTATTCGAGACATCTTCAATTGACCTTCTGATGCGCGAATCACCTTGATTAACATATGAGTCATTAATCGAATCCCAACATAAATATGAACCCCCTGAATATCGTGACAGCGAATCTTCAACATTACAAATAAGTTGATTGCAATTAGGAAGAGACTTAGACGAAAAAAGACTTTTAGGGATATTAGCCGAATGAATTAGGGCAGAAATGTAGGAAGGGGTAAAATGGATTTTCATATTATCATAGATTTCATTTAACAACTTTTTATTTCTGGGCTTCAGGCACACAATTGGGCCACTAGGCCCAAGTGGTGAACAAGAAATTGGACCAGATTGCTCCACCAACGGACCCACCTCTAATAGATTAATACAATGATCCATCAAAGATCTACTTTCTCCCCCTAACGCCACATCACCCTTTGACCTTTCCCTTAAATCTCCATTCACCTATCCTATCTCTCTAATTCCCTTTTCATCCGCAATTAATGTTGACTTTCCATCAGCCTTGTTATTGGTTCGTTTCACTACCTCCCTAATTCCAAGGAACACATTTTCAGCAGACACATCATGTTCAAACAATACAATTGGCCCCCCATACCATCCTTTTAGACATGTGAATTGTACTGCACACATTTCATGCGGGATCATCATTATCCATGTTTTGGAAATTCCCATTATCATGATGCAACTTTCGACTACTATCAGATTTGTCTTCCTTGATTCCACCTTCTTCTTCATCTTTTGAGTTCTCCCACGCATCGTTATTCTTCTAGAACCTCTATCTTTAGTTTCACTGACTATGCTATCAACCTTTGGAACAACAATTCTCTTTAGACCATGTATATCTTCGACCAACTTGATTATATATATTTTATCATTTATGTCAACATTAAAGGTTTCATTTAGATTCTACGAATATTTAGTTCAGACCAAAAATCTAGCAACGTCTAACTTCGTGTACTTTTTCAGTCTCTTCATCAGAGCACACATACTCACCAACTAATCCTGATACGAACTTAAAAAATTGTGAGCATCATGCATGACAAGGTAACCCATAACAACGTAACCACATAAGTCTTTCATTATCCTCATCCTCCGGCGACCATGGATGAATTTCAGAGAACCATTGGCTTACCCATGCATTAGCCTCCTTTATCAAGGCAACGACCTCGCCCTCCTTAGTTTCCTCCAACAAACAGAGGTTCCCTCTATTGGAGTAGCTTTTATGCGAAAAAAACCCTTATGTATGTAAAGCTTCCTGCACATTGTACGTCAAACCTGATTTCTCCACCACCCCAACAAAGGCTTTTTCAAATCTAACAATATCTTTCTTCTCTATATTAAATTGGAGATGAGCAAATTTAGGTTTTGCATCCATAAATCCCACCTCCGAATCTTGCTCCGATTATACGCTTCCATTACCCATTAGGCTTCACCTCTACCCCTTATTTGTTAACTCCCACCGCCTGAGCGTAAGTCTTATTCGGTGCTTTAGGATTCCAAGCACGAGTCTCTGAATGTTGTATTCCTCCAACCCTACCCTTACCCTCCACGTTCACAAGTTTATTATCTGGATGTTGGACTATATTCATCCATCGTTGGAATTGAGGTATGTTAGTAAAGATCTTCTTTCCTTGAATGTAAATGTTATCTAACCTCACTGTCAACATTCTCTCGTTTAAGACCTTTCTGAATCGAACAAAACTATATCTTTTGTCTCTTTTATCCCTCCTTGGTGGGATGACCACTTCCACCACCAAACCATATTTCTTAAAGACTTCAAACATTTCTTTCGCATCAAATGAATTCGAGAATTCTATGAAGAAAAAAAAAACAATACAGTCTCCGCTTCCACAAAACCTTTTCCTGTTCGCGTATTCCACACAGAGCTCTTGAGGTCTTATGTGACGAACCTTCTTCCACTCTCTCTCTCTCTCTCTCTCTCTCTCTCTCTCTCTCTCTCTCTCTCTCTCTCTCTCTCTCTCTCTCTCTCTCTCTCTCTCTCTCTCTCTCTCTCTCTCTCTCTCTCTCTCTCTCTCTCTCTCTCTCTCTCTCTCTCTCTCTCTCTCTCTCCTCTCTCTCTCTCTCTCTCTCTCTCTCTCTCTCTCTCTCTTTCTGAATCACATTTTTGTTTTTGTTTTACTACCTATCTAACTATTTTCTTGAGGCGATCAAATTCTTATCTTGAAACCATTGACTAGTATTATTAAGGAATGAATGATGAGTAAGTAATTTGTCAGCACACTCATGGTGTGAATTAAGAGAAACACGTGGCTATTTAGACTATTAGTAGTAATTTGTTACTAATAAAATATTGTAGCGTATACAATTATGACAGAATATTATTTTTTAATGTGTTGAATGATAATGATATATTCTTTTAGATAACTCAAGATATTTGTGCATTATTTGTAAGTGATTGTCAATTTAAGGGATCATATTTCTTTGAGATTACATCACCCTCCATTGACAATATTAAATAAATTAATAAATGCTAATTGCGATATGTGATGTAGGAAGGGAAGAATAAACGGTCTTTAAGGACAAAAGACCCCCACAAGAAAATCGTGTAGAGAAAGTTACACAAGAACAAGAGATGAGGAGGTCAATTAAGACAATAATTCAATCCGTGGGATTAATTGAATATAAAATTAACATAAAATCATAAATTAAATTAAGAAGCTAAAAATATAATTTTTAAGTTTATTATGAAGCCATAATTTCATTCAATTAATAATGCATAACTACACTTATGAGTAGTCGTAAATATTGACACACTTAGCCATACTGCATGAATAAATGTGTTTTTTTTTTTTTTTCGCAATTTACATTTCTATTTACTCTTTTGATTTTAGATATTCTTATAAAGCATTTTCACAATCACAATCAACACACGAAAGAAAAAAAAAATCAAACTCTTTTAATATTGTCTTATAATTTCATCATAAATATTAAATATAATACTCCCTAGCCCAAATGAGACTTATCTACTACTCTTTTTAGTAAGATTTGGGTAAATCAATAATACATTTTTTACTATCTTTAAATTTAATTGAATATCGGTACTTTCAACTAATTAAATATTATAATTTAATGTTATATTTTTTCCGTTCCTTTTTAAGTGTCATTTTTAAAATAATTTTTTATTTTTTTCAATTGTCACTTGTAAAATTCAAGGTAGTGTTAATTGCACTTTTGTCAAAATTACCTCTAAATAATCATTACAGGGAGAGAAAAAGTTAGATAAATATAATAAATAATTAAAGATATTATAGGTAAAAGAAAAATTATTGTTTGAAAAGTAATTATATTGATTAACTTTCTTGATAAGTGTAAAAAGTAAAAAAATAACACTTAAAAAGGATGGAGGAGTATTACTTTTATTTTATTTTATTTTAAAATAATTTAAACTAAAAATACCGGTACAAACTTAAACTCAGGTACTATAAAATTTATCTATTTTTTAAAAATCTATTTTACTTTAAAAATATATTATGTTTATTGTAAATTTGGGATCGCATATAGAGTAGATATTATTATTATTTTTTAAATTGAAATTCATTTAGAAATAAAGATAAAGTATCATGAATGCAAAAAGAAATATGATCGTCTATAAATGGTAGGGATGATAATAGGTAGAGTTTGGATATGATATTATAGTATTGATCTCCTCATATCTGCACTTTGAAAAAATTACGTATCTGAGCTCACACATGTGTGGCCACCAACCTTTATACTCGAACTCATATCATATGGATATATAAGCACCTTTACCCGTACTAGTTACCTGCAATTCTAATAAAAATAAATTTATCTATTGAAAAATATCATATCATTTAAACTTCTTTAACAAAATTCAAAAAAATTACTATTGAATTGTAAAATAAACAAATACTTATATTAAAATGTATAATAGTTTAATTGTGATGTGTTTTTTAAAGAGGTAGATAAATATCTATAATATAAAAAATTTAAATGTTGTGGAAAACACATTTTTGCCCTTGTCTATATTTCTACAATGTCATCAATTTAGGAGAATTTTGTGTTCAAAATTTACTTTTTTTAAACCAAACTAGATTATTGAACCAAAGAGTTTTCTCTTTTATTTTCTTTCACTTTTTCCAACCAAACTACCTTTTGTCTCCATTATGTGTGTTTTGTCTATGTTGGCGCACAAGGTTGAAGATGAGAGAGAGGAAAATAGTCTATAACTAACTTTCTAATAGAATTGGAAAATTCAGAATTTGTTACAAATGAAATTTGGTTCATTATTTATACTAACATACCCTACTTAAATGGAAACCAAATTACACCAAAATGAAAACTGAAATGAGTTTAGATTACATTCTAACACCATCCATTAATCCACATTCAAGACTAAAACCAACAACACCAATTTCATCCCTTAAATGAACAAAGTGTTTGGTATTGATTTCTTTGGTCAGAACATCTGTCAGCTGCTTCTGAGTGTTATAGTGAACAATTTCAAACATTCCATTTTGAACTTTATTTCTCATAAAATAAAACTTTGTGTCAATGTGCTTTCTTCTTCCATGCAACACTGAATTCTTGGCAAAGATTATATCTGATTTGTTGTCATTCATTCACTTCACAGGCTTGCCCACCTTGACCTTCAAATCATGTAACAAGTTCAGAATCCAAACAGCTTAACAAACAGACAAAGCACTTGCAATGTACTCATCTTCACAGGTTAATAATGCAACCACCAGTTGCTTCTTGTAGCACCAAGAACTACGACCTCTCAGATACTTGAAGAAATATCCAAAAGTACTTCTTCTATCAACTTTGTCTCCACACCATCCTTCATGATTCTTTCCCATAAATCCAAGAGGTTGTGATACATAAACTTCCTCTTGTAAAAGACCATTCACAAATGCAGATTTCACATCTAAATACATCAGAGGCCAATTTCTATTAGCAGCTATAACAATTATCAGTTTGATTGTTTCATGTCTAGCTACAAGTGCAAACACTTCAAAGTAGTATGAAAAAGATTTGTGTAGAAATCCTCTACCTACTAACCTTGCTTTGTGTTTAACAATTGATCCATTTGGCTTTAGTTTTATCTTGTAAACCTATCTCACACTAATGAATTTCTTGTCCTTTGAAAGCTCAGTAAACTCCCAAGTATTATTTCTTTCTATAGCCTCAAGTTCTTCTTTCATGGCCTT
Source organism: Lathyrus tuberosus (assembly GCA_022829125.1). NCBI lineage: Eukaryota > Viridiplantae > Streptophyta > Magnoliopsida > Fabales > Fabaceae > Lathyrus > Lathyrus tuberosus. The sequence goes on along the minus strand of JALAZF010000542.1, from coordinate 2,767,646 downwards.
TAACTATAATTTCTTCTTGAGAACTTCTTCAGTACTAACTGATTCAGAGTCTACCAATATGGCACGCTGAATGATTTCCCCTTCATAGTCTATCTCAATATCTAGCAACATGTCAAACTCTGTAAATCTTCTTGGTATTTGTCTTATTCTTTATGGTCTCTGAACTTGTTCAGATTCTTCTTCAGATGCTGGAACAATATTAGATGTTAGACTACCTTCAGAGGTTGGACCACCTTCAGAGGCAGGATTACAATCAGAGTCTTGATAATCATCAGAATCAGATCCACCTTCAGAGTTAAACTTCCCTTCAGACTCTTCTTCAGGCTCAACTTCAGCATCAGGGTCACCTTCAGACTCTGACTCATCATTAGAAGTATAATCTCTTTCAAAGTCTTCTTCAGACTCATCTTCAAAGGTAAATTCTCCTTTAGAGTCTGAAACATCTTCAGAAGTTAACTCAGGTGTTAACATTGTACCAGAGTTGGATTAAGACTTGTTCCAATCCCATGATTTTGTTTCTTTCACAATGACATCTCTTCTAAATTCAACTTTGTTAGTGATAGGACAATACAACTTATAAGCACCTCTACTGTGGTATCCTACAAGAAACATGACTTTGCTTATGTTATCCAATTTCCTTCTCTTAGTATCTAGAACATGTTTATAACAAACAAAACCAAACACCTTCAGATGGCTTACACTTTGCTTGCTCCAGTCCACTTCTGAATAAGAACTAATCCCTTCATCTTCTTTGTGGGACACCTGTTTAGCACATATGTGTCGCTCCCAGGATTTTCATCCAAGTACAAACGCGAAAGTGGCACCGAAACAGAGTCGCCAGCAATGTGTATTTATCCCAAGAGAGGGAAAGGAAACACTGCATAAACCTGAGGGAAGGAAAGAGCATGGTCTTGCGACCAAGAGAACTGGGTTTGGGAGTCGGTTACGCGCGAGGAAGGTATTAGCACCCTCACGCTCCATCGTACCCGATGGGATCCACGCTTGCTGCTTCAATCAAAGGGTGTAAGAAAAGGATACTGGAAAAGGGAACTGCTAGCTGGAGAACTGGAAAAGGAAAGGAGAAAGAAAGAGAAACAAATGTAGGGAAAATAAAAGAAGTGCTCGAATGGGCCCTACCCCCACTGCCTACGTATCTCATCGGGAGCATGAGAATCAGAGCGACGTAGTTCCCCTCACCTAGGGAAAATTGTTTGTGTTTTTTAGTGGAAACGTCAATGTTCGCGTTCCAGCAGTTAGGTGTTGCAGCTCGCTGTAGGGAGACTTAGGCGTTACCTGTTTGCGGTGGAACGGACGTGACGAATCCTTAAGGAGTAGAATGAAGGAGATGAGAAGAGAATTTGTTTGTTTGTTTTTGTCTTTTAAGAAGAAGTGTTTTGCTTATTTTTGTGTTTATAACACGTATTGTATTTAAGTCCCTCATGTAGGATCGAATGCCTCGCATATCGACCCAAGACGGGACGTACGCTAAACATTCTAAGAAAGTGAGAGAAGACCCCTCACTGTCTCATTCTCACATGAAAGGCACAAATACAATATATGTTATGCCTTTATTAAGTGTTTTTTGCTTTTTGTTTTGAGATGAGAAGAAGAGACTCAAATGGTTAAGAAAGGTAAAACCTAATGAGGGAGACTAAGACTCAAACTCTAAAGTTATCATACATGGAGATCCTATGGTTGTGTGAGGTAAGAGGGGAAGATTCTACCTAATGTTATCATGCCTGATTGTTATCCTAATGTCTCTCCTACCTCCGACTTAATCAAAAATTAAGTGGAGCGAGGAATCCTACGAGATCATGCCATCAGACAAGTAAACACAGGATGAATCAATCACAAATCGAACTAAAAACAGACAAAAGAATAAACAGTGTTAGTCAACAACAATGTCACACAATCAAAGTAAAAAAGGGGGAACTTTAGCCAAGGGGTCATATCAACTGAGACAAACAAGCTAGCTATGGGAAATAGGGGTACTCACCCAATGGTATCGAGAACCATGGAGAGCAAAGTAAGGGGGATGTGAATAAGATCACATAAGCATCAGCATTGGTCAATGCGAGCTATAGACAAGGCGTGGGGGTTTGATTCTGAAACCCTTCTTCCACTTGACGGACTCGATAACAAGAGTAAGTTATATTCAAAGCTTCAATCATGTAATGAGAGCTAAGAACGACTCGACTAGAATAACGGGGGTCGATTGCGAACCTTACCTTCCGTCAATTGCCTTCTTGGAGGTCTTACAAGGGGATACGGGAGTGGGATTCCTCTTTGGAGGTCTTAAGCATAAATGTAAATAAACAGAATCAGAGCCTCCTTTGAGGACTTTCCAGCATTGCCGGCTAAGTGGCACGGACTCCCAATCCTACTTGTTATGGCATCAAAAGAAAAAATGCGGAAAGAGAGTAAATCGACTCAAGAAATTATACCCCACGGATAGCAATCCGTAAATAGCAACGCAAGCAGAACAAGAAACCCGGAGAGCGAGCTATCATCAGGCAAACAAAAGCGAGTCAGAAATCCGGTACAAGCATAAGCGTCAAAACATTGTCGGTGTGAAAATAAATCACAACCGACACGTGGTGTGTGTATCGGACACGACCACATAGGAAACCTGCATGAAAACACAAGCCAGACAACCACGCATGCAATACGTAATGCATCTCAGAGCATGAGATAAAAGCCATCGCATCGGAAGCAAAGTAGTATCCCACAAATAAAGTGGAATACCGAGTGAATAACCACCGCCGGAATCTTAGCGGAAACCTTGCACAATCTCAACAAACATGTTAGAAACCACAATGAGATGCAACCGGAAGTTGCACCCATGCATCATAACTCAAAATCAAGCACAATGATAAGCATACGAGTAATGAGCATGCATCGGAACACAAAGTCTCAAAACGGGGCAGCACCGCCACAACATCATAAAATGCACACAAAGTTGATCCGGAAAAGAACGAAATCAATCACAATAATAATGTATGAGCAAGTAAGCACAAGTGCACATCAAATACAAGTCAACATGCAAAGTTCGCACGAAACGGAGCTTAAAAATGTCAAATCGGAAAAAACGCGTCAAAAATAATCGACTCGGAATTGAACAAAAATCTCATGGTTGACCGCAAACGTGCCAACGGACTCAAAAACGAACTCGGTTTAAATTAATTCCGCTCGGAAGTGGGACTTTTAGGCCAATTTCGTCGGCTGGCAGTAGCGAAACAGTAAAAAAAAGTTATCCGAAATTGACTAAAAAGTCCACCAACAGCTCCGGAATCATCAACAAAGTCAAGTTACATTATTCACATTCGCAAAAACACGCTGCGGTTAGTAAGTTATGACCAAAACACATTTTTACGGAAAAGCGACATGATAACACTCCTACACAACCAAACTTTTATTTTTCAAGCAAACATGCACCAAGCTCAAGCCAATGATCATACACAATTAATGCACATCGATTACGCGACTTTCAAACATGTAGACCAAGCAAAATCATCCATTAAGCATGTGAATCAATAATTCTCGACACGCTAACCATTAACACACAACAATCGAACAATTCCACGGTTAATCCATTCTTGATGCAAATTGAATATCAACAGTTGTTGAACCAGATTAGTTTCGACACGCGGAATACAACAATTCAAATGAAATCATCCAATTCCATGTTTGCTCATAATCAACTTATTTCAAGAATCAATTAATCACAACAACTATTGTTCAAGAACATTCAACAAATTTCCACAATATCAATCTCAAATCCATGATTAAACAATTAATTCACTCAATAATTATCACAATTCTTGAATTAAATGTTCACCTATGCATTTTAACAAACACCTAAGCTACAACATTATCAAACTCACTTTAATTCAATCAAAACCTCAACAATTAACAAATAATGAAGTGAAAGATTCAAGAATTGTTACCGGAAAGTAGATCGGAGGAGCAATTGATGAAGAATCCGTGGAGAGGAGGGAGTTCGCCGGCGCGCGGTGGCTGGCCGGAGCTAGGGAGGTCGGCGCGGTGATCCGGCAGGAGTGGGGGAGGCGATCGCGGTTGATCGGCTGTGGTCGGAGCTCGATCGGAGACTTTGCGTTCTTGAGTGTTCTTGAAGATTGATGAAATTGTTGTTGTGTTCTTGAGAAAAAGTTGAGAGAACTTGATTTGATCTTTGAGAGAGTGAATGAGAATGTTTTTTGTGTTTGTGAGAATGAGTGAAGTCATGAGAGAAATTATGGGTCAAAAGAATATATAGTGGAGTCTAAAATGAAGGGCAAAAGGTAGAATTTTGGCTTAAGTGAAAATAACACCGTCTTCGGCAAGAAATTTTGACTATGAGCCTTCCACAACATCGTCCGCCTCTGAATCACAGTTGCAACGCTAAAAGAACAGACGTCATACGATCAAAATCGAGTACGATCGATACGTTTAAACTGCAAGACGTCACTGAATAAGTTGTTTTTCAGCTTATTTGGTGTCCGCTACTCGAAAACGTGACGAGGTCAACCTCTTCGAAGCATAATATAGACTCGACTTTGTCAGCAAAGTTGTAGATCTATGAGTCAGTGACCTCGTGTTAAAATGTGAGCTCAAAAGGACATACGATGAGGGAGATATGAATTTTCTCGCGAAATAACTCTTAGCCATTTTTTCCAATTCAGCACGTCAGTTTTGCGAAATAAACCAAACCGACAATCTTCGGAGTACCGTTCGGACTCGAGCTTGTCTTGGAACTTGAAGATGATAAAATTTTTGAACCAACGCTTCGAGAACGGACGCAGTCCAATGAAAATTGACCGAGTTATGAATTTTACAAAATCTGATAGACAGTGCACTGCATCCAAGAACCCCACTGGTAATTCACATTTTCGGGGTCCTTCCGCTCAGACCTGACCCAAACTGAATTCACGGCACGAAGATACCATCTAAAAGGAATTTTAGACACCAGAACAACATCAATCCGACGAACGAGCTGAGAGTTATGAATTTTTTAGTGTCCGAAATACACTGGTTCAACACTATTTTTCGATGTTCTTCTGCTGTATCGACTCAGAGAATTCGCGTATTCGGAGATCTTCCTCAAAGAATTAGCTTTTGGCCAAAACACGAAAGTTAGAGAGGATATCAAGACGGAACTTTTAGCATAGGAATCGCTCAAAAATGATGATCCAATCAGAAGCTAAACCCTTTTGAATACCACTGACGCAATTATCCAGCGAAACCGAAATTCTAGAAACAAATAATTCCCACCACTTTCCTTGATGAATTGACTTCCGAGCCGAACATAAAGGTTGTAGAGAATACCAATACGATTCTAACTGTTGAATATCCAGTCAAAACGAGTTTCAGGGCAAGAGTTATGAATTTTGCAAATTTGCACAACAAACTGATTTTCTGCTCAAACTGTTTTGAATCGGCTGAAAACTTCAACTTCCTCTGAGATTCTTGACATGAAAAATTATGTTTGGTAAGAGATTTGCTGACCCGGTAATTACGTAACTCGGAGAAATACTATGCGCATGTGTCGAGTAACAAAATAAATGTCTGTTGCAACCTGACGATGCTTGAACAGATAACCTTGATCCCATAACCACAGAGCCAAATGATATGTATGTATGTGCCCGATGACCTAGCTAAAATGCAAATGAAGCATAAGCCACTTGGGTTAGAAAAGTGAAGGCAAATTTTGGGGTGCTACAACTGCCCCTATTCAATCAACTTGGACCTGAATGGATGATAGCAACTGCTTTCAGACATTCAAGGTAGAAGGTGATTGAATACAAAGAGAACCCGAAAATTTACTAACTGCGAGGAGAGAAAATATAAAACTGGAGCCCAGTCACATCTCGTCAAAGGAATTTGGCGGAAAGACAACATACCCAGAGAACCACATCGTCAAAGGGTTTTGACGGAAAGAAAAATGGAACCCCACCGAAAGGACACATCGTCAAAGTAATTTGACGGCAGAAAAACTCAACGGAAGGAACACATTGTCATAGGGATGACAGAAAGGAAACCTGAACGGAGAGAACACATTGTCATAGGGATGACAGAAAGAAGATGAACCCCAAGAAACACCTTGTCAAAGGGTTGACGGGAAGAAAAGATAACCAACGGACCACATCGTCAAAGAATTGACGGAAAGACAGCCCGAACACCCGACCGAAGGGACATATCATCATAGGGATGACAGAAAGAAGATGAAACCCAAGAATCACCTCGTCAAAGGGTTGACGGGAAGAGAAAAAATACCTAACGTATCACATCGTCAAAGAATTGACGGAAAGACAGCCCGAACACCCGGCCGAAGGGACACATCGTCATAGGGATGGCAGAAAGAAGATGAAACCCAAGAAACACTTCGTCAAAAGGTTGACGGGAAGAAAACCTTACAACAGAACACATCATCAAAAGGGTTTGATGGAAAGGAAACCTGACCGATATGTCGTCATCAAGGGGTTGATGGACAAAGACTGGTCGAGGGTAAGATCGACGTATGATCTACGACCCAAAAGAAAGGTAAGCAGAGGGGTTGATTGTAATGTCTGCTGGGGATATGTCACCGTCTTGACTGAAAATTGATTTGGGCTTTCGCGCAAGGTACCAAATCTGGCTTATGCTTCGCGTGCATATGTTTGAATTTTCTTTCTATGGCGTAATGCTCCCTACGAAATGGAAATGCTACGCGTTTGAGGATGCAATGATCACTATATGCAAAATGCCTATGTATGCTCGGGCTACCGGGAAAAGAAAGATGTGCCAAGTATGATTGGACTTTGCTGGCAAGGATAGGTGAAACCTGATGGTGATTATTTTTCAAAGGCAAAATCTTTCTGGGTACCAATGGGGATTGGATTTTAAATGCAGTGCCAATAGGGATTGGGCTTTTGCTTTGAAAGAGACGCCAATAGGGATAAGGCTTCAGGTTTTTTTTTAAAGATGCCAGCAAAGTGGGTTGTTGATGGTGTCGGGCAAGGTTGGGCTATGGATTTTCTGTTCGGTTTTACAAGGCTTCATGCAATGCTATGTGAATGATATGCATGGTAATGATTATGCTATGATGTTTATGATATGCAACAGGAGCACTCCAGCAAAATAAATGCTGAAGAGAAAAGGCTAACTCCGCTGGGGATAACAATTGAATCACCCTCAAGGTCATAACTGCTCGAGATCCCAACTAAACCTCCACTCTGCAGGGACCTACTGGAATATGAATAACAAATGTCTGCTAGAGGAAATATCCCAGGAATCTTGCTGAAGAAAAGTGCCAATGACAATCGACCTTTGACTTGCTGGGGAAAGCTAACCACCACCCAAAAATATGCTTGGGGACGATGGTTGATGATATCAGCTCTGCTAGGGGACAACATCGGACTTACTCCTTTGTTTAATGCTTGTCTCTTACCCTTACTCTGTTGGGGAGACGGAAACAACTTTACCGTAAACTAGGGAAGCACGAACCAAACACTCTTATCCTGTATGAGAATACGAACTCTTGCTGAAGAGCAATAAACTTCGTCACACTGGCTAGGGGAGAGCGAACTCATGAACTCTTGCTGGGGAGAACAATCACAGTCTTCATAATGCTCTGCTGAATGTGACAAAAACTTCAACTATTTCTGCCGAGGAAAGAAACTCTACTGGGGACGTCGCGTGTCTGCTATCAACATGAGCCTTGCAGATGTGATATGACCCAAAAGAAATGCCCCGATGCAGCATAACCTGTAAATGAACATGTCTTCAGGATGCCTCGTGAAGATCTGACATATATTGCCCCATGGCTTTTGATTATCTGTCCTCCGGAGAGAATAACCTCCTGGTCTTTGGGGTGGCCTGCCCCAGCTTTGAAGTGATTTTGCTCCTGACTGATTGATTTGTGAAGGAATACCTTTAACTGACCTTCGAGATATTTTCTAAATCTCGACTTGATTACGCCAGATTATCGACATAATTGCCCCAAATTAATTGAATCTTGGAATGAATAGCACTCGTTTGGTATGACTTGCCCCGGTTCCACGGAGTACTCAGGCACTTTGCACCTTAGATTAATCAATCTTTCCATTGTAGAAACTTTCCTGATGTCAAGTACTGACTCGCAAGTAAAACAATTCGTTTTGAAAAGATAATTTTGATGCAATGCATATGACAGTTTTGAAATCCAAGTTTGTTCACTAAAAACTGTTATGACGTATAGTGAACGAATCACTTATTAGAATGTCACATCGATACCAATATGGGCAGTAAGAAGATCCTTTTAGGAGTCAGCTTTGACGCGATCTTTACCAAAGTATGCTTTCGAAACAACCCTGCTTTAATTAGGTCTTTTGAAGGTTGTAACGTGGCCTGGTTTGCGGTTTGAGAAAGAAAGATTTAAGGCTCAAAGTTTTATTTTAACCCACTCATTCTCCTTGATGTTCTCCAGTCTTATGTTCAGCTAACTTGACACAAGCGCTCGCCTTTCAAAAAAGGTTAATGAATGGTAGGAGGATAAAAGGAACCCCCACGGTTTTCGAAGTGACAGTCACCCATTTTCTCCTTGGTGCCTGTAGTCACACGACTTGTTCTTTATTGAGGGTTTTTCTTTTGTCATCCTTTTCGCTTTTCGCTTTTCATTCTTTTGTTTTTTTGATATCCCTGATTTTGCCTGGACTGATTCTTTTTTTGATTTTTTTTCCGATTTCGAAGTCCAGCGGGATGCCCTAACTTTTGCCTAAGTCACTTGTTTTCAAGTCTTGACTTGGCGGGCTTTCTTTTTTCTTCTTTGACTCTTTTTTCTCTTCTTTTTTTTTTTGAACAAATCGTGTGACACTGGCTTCTCGGACTTGTTTGAAAGGGTTGCGACTGTCTAACTCTTTGGTTGGTGTGGGATAACCATAGATGTAATTGATCCACGAATGAAAAACTCCTTTTGAAATTTGAACGCGTGGTCAAATTAACTGACACCTACCCTGCCCCAGGTTAAGATTGAGGGTTTTTCATTTTAAGAAAAGAAACTCCTACTACTAGGCTCAACGGGGTTGACAAGGGATTATCTTCCTTATATATCCGGTGTTTGAGGAATTGAAACAATGCCTGTATATCATCAGCAGGGTTTTATCCCAAAAGCATACAATGGGAAGTTCTGCGCCTTTGAATATCATCATCCTCCCTCAGATCCTGCTTAAACAAGCATATGATATCGATAAAAAGTATGAGTGAACACGACTGGATTTAATCAAAACATGCATATTCATTCCATTATCATTATCAATAGAAAACAACAAGTTTTACAAATGAGTTTGTACATTTTAATAGAAAAGAAACTACAAATGCAAAGAAATGACATGATCTAAATGGTCGCCAGCTTTGAGGAACTGGGTTTTCCAAGCTTGATTTGCTAATGAGCTAGCCATCTTCTGTATTGCTCTTTGAAGTCAGTCTGATGATCATATGCACAACTGCTCTTGGTGGCTTCCATAACATGGACCGATGAACCCACATAACTGGACGAAGGAGGATTGTTGATTCGAATACCCTGAGGCATGAATGAGAACATATTAGAGTCAAGAAGTGTCTGAATCTTGCTCCTGAGCACCTTACAGTCTTCAGTTGAATGTCCCTGTGTCCCAGCATGGTAGTCACAACGGGCGTCTACATCAAAACCTGGTGGGTACGGAGAAATCACTGAACCTATCTCCTTTGGCACAATAAGTCCGCCTCTGATTAAATCAGGCAATATCTGACTGTATGACATTGGTAACTGAGTGAAATTCCTATATGGATTTCTTGGCCTTTGTCGGGCGTGCTGACGCGGCTGACGGCGATATGACCGTTGATTCTAAGGATGTCCCTGACTCGGAGAAAGATACTGTCCTTGATACGGAGACTCAGAAGATTGCTGACTTTGAACAGTTGATATGTCTGAACACCGAGAACGAGGTGGTGAAGATTCCTGGATGGAATTATTTTCTTCCTCGAATTCTTCCTGAGAACTGACAACTGATTCATTTTCATTAGCTTGGAAGTTCGAGACGCCTTGGAGCTTTCCACACTTAATCAGGCTCTCGATACGTTCTCCCACCATCACCAGGTCAGAAAATTTTGCTGCCCCATTGACAATCATCTTTTCCAGGCACGGCCCTTGCAAGGTATCCATGAACAAATCAACCAATTCTCTATCCGAAAGTGGTGGTTGAACAGGAGATGCTAACTCTCTCCATCTCTAAGCTTACTCTCGGAATGATTCGTTATCTGCCTGAGACAAGTCTTGCAAATGCATTCAGCTGGGAGCCATGTCAAGACTATAGTTGTATTGCTTCACAAAGGCGTTGGCTAGATCTGACCATGATCGGATGCTACCACTTTCCAATGCATATACCAATTCAGTGATACCCCACTCAGACTGTCCTAAAAGCAGTGAATCATGAGCTTATCATTGTCGACATGTGATGTCATTCTTCTGCAGAACATCACCAAATGTAGTTTTGGGCAGCTATCCCCTTTGTATTGCTCAAACTTCGGCATTTTAAACTTTGGAGGCATTACCAGGCCGGACACCAAACACATGCTTGAAGCACTCAAATCAAGATTATCACGCCTCTCCAGGGCTTTAATTTTCTCGTCCAACACACGGTATCTTTCGTCATCAACAAATCGTGGGTCCTTAAGCTTCATCTTTGGAACTACCCCTTGGACATCTGGCACAAAGAATGCAAAACTGTGATAATCAACGACATCAAGAGAAGAAGAATGTCCGTCTTGGACGATGGTACGCTCGTGTATAGCATGATTCTCAACAGGAATTCGTACAGGTTGAGCTTGAGTAACATTGTTCACCAGAGGTGGAATGACATTCCCAATAACTGAAGTCCTCTGAACATTAGCCTCTCCCCTAGTCATGGCTCTCATAGCTTCTACTAGTTAGTCCAACTGACTCTTCATCAATTCAACATCGGCCCGAGTCACAAACTGATTCTACTCCCCAGAGTTCATGATCTTTCCAGAAGCTGATTCAAGTCCAATACGAAAGTCGGGAAATCAAACTGCAGTTCAGATAAAGGATGGATGAGCTCACTGGTCTGGCCTGGAGAAAGACATGCAAAATGATGCAAGATGCAAATGCAATGCAAAGGTATGAATGCAATAAGACATGGGATCAAAGCTTCCATAAATTCTGCATAATCACTGTGCTGTGCCAATGAATGAATAAGTTCACAGGTCTGCTCTGAAGAGAAATACCAGAATACCAGAATATCTGAATAATCAGAATACCAGAATGCCAGAATCTCGGCATAGTAAGAATACCAAAATGCCAGAACATCGGCATAATCAGAGTATCGACCTAATCAGAATACCGGGATAGTCAGAATGTCAGAATACCATAATACCAGGCTGATGAGTCCACACCGATAGGAAAACCAGAATACCGGGTAGGTTGAAGGTCAAGGTTACCTGCAAACCTGTAAACACCCGCCCATTCTCACATGTGGGTACTAAAACGTGGGATCCTCAGTTTCAGATTCTTGATTTGAGAAGCAATAGTACATTCATCCTGATGGGTACAATACTATCACCAAACAAAGAGGTCGTCCACTGATTCCCCCAAAACAAAGGTAATCCTATGGTAAGTTCCCAGCATTAGGTCCTCGGATCGAGAATGTGTAATGGGTTTACCATTTTTGGTCTGCCAATATCACATCTCGGGAGGAGTGCCACAACTGAGTCCTCAGGAAAAGGTCGCCAAAGTCGACAGCTTTCTAGGTTGACATTTTGAACTGCACAAGATGCGCAAATCATAACATCTCCCAAGAAAACCTCATTTGGTTGTGGATTTGGTATAAACCATACGTACCAAGACGCTACGTAGGCCACACTACTATCCACTCTTGTCCTATGTGTGTACTCAAGCCTGTGTAATGGGCTTATCTCTCAGAATACCCATCCCGCCAAACAGAAAACTAGCACATCACAGTCCAGTATAACAATGAAATGAGATGCAGTAAATGCGGTAAATACAGTAATGTACAGTAAAGCAGTAATACAGTAAATAGCAATACAGTAAAAACAGTAAATACAGCATCAAAGTAAACACCCATTGAAAGAAAAACAGACAAGCGCTAGGATTGACTCGCTTAGGGAACCAGAGATTCTGGTCTCCTAAGATCCCCAGCAGAGTCGCCAGCTGTCGCTTCCGGGATTTTCATCCAAGTACAAACGCGAAAGTGGCACCGAAACAGAGTCGCCAGCAATGTGTATTTATCCCAAGAGAGGGAAAGGAAACACTGCATAAATCTGAGGGAAGGGAAGAGCATCGTCTTGCGACCAAGAGAACTGGGTTCGGGAGTCGGTTACGCGCGAGGAAGGTATTAGCACCCTCATGCGTCCATCGTACCCGATGGGATCCACACTTGCTGCTTCAATCAAAGGGTGTAAGAAAAGGATACTGGAAAAGAGAACTGCTAGCTGGAGAACTGGAAAAGGAAAGGAGAAAGAAAGAGAAACAAATGTAGGGAAAATAAAAGAAGTGCTCGAATGGGCCCTACCCCACTGCCTATGTATCTCATCGGGAGCATGAGAATCAGAGCGACGTAGTTCCCCTCACCTAGGGAAAATTGTTTGTGTTTTTTAGTGGAAACGTCAATGTTCGCGTTCCAGCAGTTAGGTGTTGCAGCTCGCTGTAGGGAGACTTAGGCGTTACCTGTTTGCGGTGGAACGGACGTGACGAATCCTTAAGGAGTAGAATGAAGGAGATGAGAAGAGAATTTGTTTATTTGTTTTTGTCTTTTAAGAAGAAGTGTTTTGCTTATTTTTGTGTTTATAACACGTATTGTATTTAAGTCACTCATGTAGGATCGAATGCCTCGCATATCGACCCAAGACGGGACGTACGCTAAACATTCTAAGAAAGTGAGAGAAGACCCCTCACTATCTCATTCTCACGTGAAAGGCTCAAATATAATATATGTTATGCCTTTATTAAGTGTTTTTTGCTTTTTGTTTTGAGATGAGAAGAAGAGACTCAAATGGTTAAGAAAGGTAAAACCTAATGAGGGAGACTAAGACTCAAACCCTAAAGTTATCATACATGGAGATCCTATGGTTGTATGAGGTAAGAGGGGAAGATTCTACCTAATGTTATCATGCCTGATTGCTATCCTAATGTCTCTCTTACGTTCGACTTAATAAAAAATTAAGTGGAGCGAGGAATCCTACGGGATCATGCCATCAGACAAGTAAACACAGGATGAATCAATCACAAAACGAACTAAAAACAAACGAAAGAATAAACAGTGTTAGTCAACAACAATGTCACACAATCAAAGTAAAAAGGGGGGAGCTTTAGCCAAGGGTTCATATCAACCAAGGCAAACAAGCTAGCTATGGGAAATAGGGGTACTCACCCAATGGTATCGAGAACCATGGAGAGCAAAGTAAGGGGGATATGAATAAGATCACATAAGCATCAGCATCGGTCAATGCGAGTTATAGACAAGGCGTGGGGGTTTGATTGCGAAACCCTTCTTCCACTTGACAGACTCGATAACAATAGTAAGCTATATTCAAAGCTTCAATCATGTAATGAGAGCTAAGAACGACTCGACTATAATAACGGGGGTCGATTGCGAACCCTACCTTCCGTTAATTGCCTTCTTGGAGGTCTTACAAGGGGATACGGGAGTGGGATGCCTCTTTGGAGGTCTTAGGTACAAATGTAAACAAACACAATCAGAGCCTCCTTTGAGGACTTTCCAGCATTGCCGGCCAAGTGACACGGACTCCCAATCCTACTTCTCATGGCATCAAAAGAAAAAATGCGGAAAAATAGTAAATCGGCTCAAGAAATTATACCCCACGGATAGCAATCCGTAAATAGAAACGTAAGCAGAACAAGAAACTCGGAGAGCGAGCTATCATCAGGCAAACAAAAGCGAGTCAGAAATCTGGTACAAGCATAAGCGTCAAAACATTGTCGGTGTGAAAATAAATCACAACCGACACGTGGTGTGTGTATCAGACACGACCACATAGAAAACCTGCATGAAAACACAAGCCAGACAACCATGCATGCAATACATAATGCATCTCAGAGCATGAGATAAAAGCCATCGCATCGGAAGCAAAGTAGTATCCCACAAATAAAGTGGAATACCTAGTGAATAACCACCACCGGAATCTTAGCGGAAACCTTGCACAATCTCAACAAACATGTTAGAAACCACAAGGAGATGCAACTGAAAGTTTCACCCATGCATCATAACTCAAAATAAAGCACAATGATAAGCATACGAGTGATGAGCATGCATCGGAACACAAAGTCTCAAAACGGGGCAGCACTGCCACAACATCATAAAATGCACACAAAGTCGATCCGAAAAAGAGCGAAACCAATCACAATAATAATGTATGAGCAAGTAAGCACAAGTGCACATCAAATACAAGTCAACATGCAAAGTTCGCACGAAACGGAGCTTAAAAACGTCAAATCGGAAAAAACGCGTCAAAAATCATGGACTCGGAATTAAACGAAAATCACATAGTTGACCGCAAACGTGCCAACGGACTCAAAAACGAACTCGGTTTGAATTAATTCTGCTCGGAAGTGGGACTTTTAGGCCAATTTCGTCGGCTGGCAGTAGCGAAACAGTAAAAAAAAGTTGTCCGAAATCGACTAAAAAGTCCACCAACAGCTCCGGAATCATCAACAAAGTCAAGTTACATTATTCACATTCGCAAAAACACGCTACGGTTAGTAAGTTATGACCAAAACACATTTTTACGGAAAAGCGACACGATAACGCTCCTACACAACCAAACTTTTATTTTTCAAACAAACATGCACCAAGCTTAAGCCAATGGTCATACACAATTAAAGCACATCGATTACGCGACTTTCAAACATGTAGACCAAGTAAAATCATCCATTAAGCATGCGAATCAATAATTCTCGACACGTGAACCATTAACACACAACAATCGAACAATTCCACGGTTAATCCATTCTTGATGCAAATTGAATATCAACAATTGTGGAACCAGATTAGTTTCGACACGCGGAACACAACAATTCAAATGAAATCATCTAATTCCATGTTTGCTCATAATCAACTTATTTCAAGAATCAATTAATCACAACAACTATTGTTCAAGAACATTCAACAAATCTCCACAATATCAATCTCAAATCCATGATCAAACAATTAATTCACTCAACAATTATCATAATTCTTGAATTCAAATGTTCACCTAAGCATTTTATCAAACACCTAAGCTACAACATTATCAAACTCACTTTAATTCAATCAAAACCTCAACAATTAACAAATAATGAAGTGAAAGATTCAAGAATTGTTACCGGAAAGTAGATCGGAGAAGCAATTGATGAAGAATCCGTGGAGAAGAGGGAGTTCGCCGGCGTGCGGGGGCTGGCCGAAGCTAGGGAGGTCGGCGCGGTGATCCGGCAGGAGTGGGGGAGGCGATCGCGGTTGATCGGCGGTGGTCGGAGCTCGATCGGAGACTTTGCATTCTTGAGTGTTCTTGAAGATTGATGAAATTGTTGTTGTGTTCTTGAGAAAAAGTTGAGAGAACTTGATTTGATCTTTGAGAGAGTGAGGAGGGGGTGTACCTGCAAGGCACTCCGATGCCAAAGTAAGGATCGGGAGAAAAAAAGGCAAGTACAAAGTATGTATGTCTTAGGATGATTTAGAATACCTGACCCTCTCAAATGAGAAGGTTTTTATAATTTCCTCAGCGATTGGCCATTGGTCCCTAATTTCGGGGCAAGATATTTGCTCCCAAAGAATAAGTAACTGCCAGAAACTAGTCGTTGGGACAGGCAGAACTACTCGAAACTAGCTGTTGCCGCGAGCAAGGGCGTGGTCACGGACACATGCGTCGTGATTGTTTCTGGATGGTGGAACCGTGCGTGACGGGAAGGAATGGTGAGGAGGGGCAGCTGACCCTGGAGGCCAACCGGCCAACCTTCCTCAGCAGAGGGTCAGAAAGGTAAAATGCTTCCTTTTGCCCTTAGATATCAGGCTACCTATAACACACCTTAATCTTGCAGCCAGAATTTTCGAGAAAACTTTGTACACACATCCAATAAGACAGATTGACTTATATTCCCCTAACCCTTTAAGGTTGTCATTTTCGGGAATCAAAGCTAAGAATGAAAAGGACAAAGCTTTGGGTAGCCTTTATGTAGAATGAAACTCCTGTACACAATTCACCACATCAATCCTAACCACCTCCCAACATCTCTTCAAAATTTCCAAATTTAAACCATCTGGTCTTGGACTTTTATTCCCTTCGCAATCGAAGATTACCTCTTTAATTTCATTCACAGTAAACTCCTCATCCAACCCTAGGCTCTTATCTCTATAAAGTTTAATAAGGTTAGAGTAATCTAGCTTAGGCCTATGAATGTATTTGCTTTGAAACCTGGATTCGGAGTGATCCTTTATGACCTTCCTAACCACTCTCACCTCTTCCACAACCCCTGATCTAGCTTGAATAAATATAATAAAATTCCTTCTAGCTCTACATTTGAGAATAAAATGGAAATATTTAGAGTTTAGGTCACCCTCTCGCACCCATTTCAACCCTGACTTTTGTTTTCAGATACTTTCTTTTAAGTGTAAATTCTTCCAAATAGCCTCCTGAGACACACTATTCTTCACCAGATCTTCCACTGATGTTTAACCACTATTGTTTGCCATATCATCTTTAACTTCATTTAAAATGTCCACCCTCCTCTATCTTTAAATCAACCTAACCAAATACCATATTTTTCCACCAACGCAATCTATCCCTTAATAGTTTGAATTTTTCTTTTAACACTTGAGCAACATTACCTATAACTTAGAAGGAATTCCATTCATTCTTAACAAATTCTAGAAAATCAAGATGCTCATCCCAGCAGTTGAATATTTTGAATGGCTTAGGACCCCAATTCACATTGCTTGCTTTAATCCACATAGGCCTATGATCTGATATATCCATATCCCCAACTTTTTGAGCCACAATCTTCCAGCTATCGATTTTCCCCGTAGATAATAAGAATCTATCAAGATGACTCCTGCATCTGTCATTCGAATTGAACCATGTAAATTTATTCCCTACAACTGGAAGATCAACTAGTTCCATCATATCAATGAAAGTGGCAAATTCCTCCACCGCAGAATAACTAATCAACCCTTATCCCTCTTTTCCTCCCCATGCTTAGTAGCATTAAAGTCCCCTCACCAACTACTCACTAGAAGATAGTTTATCTTTCCACTCTAATAACTCTGACCATAACCCCCGCTTATCTGTTAGATAACAAAGTGAGTAAACATTGATAAAATAACAGTTCACACCTTTTCATAAAACATTAGACCCCATAAGCCTTTACCCCTGAAACTAAACACTGGACAAAAGACATCCTTCCTCTATATTGTTAAAATACCTCCAGACTGACCAATAGAGTTCATAGCAGACCATTGGCAGTCCTCACATCCCCATAAACTAATTGCCATATAATCCTCCATCTCTTGCTTCTTATACTCCTGAATAAAATAAACATTTACCTTCCCATTTAATAATATCTTCTATATTCATCTTCGTTTGATTTAATTGTCACACCCTTTAACATTGAATGTAACAATATTCATGGGATTCTAGTAGCAACCACCCTTTTAGATTCAAATATTTTTTGATCCCTTGCCTCAATATCTCTGACAATGCCTTCGAATAATTCATCATCCTCTTCACCTTTAATTCTCAACTCTTTGATAGTTTGCCATACTTTATTCGAGACATCTTCAATTAACCTTCTGATGCGCGAATCACCTTGATTAACATATGAGTCATTAATCGAATTCCAACATAAATATGAACCCCCTGAATATCGTGACAGTGAATCTTCAACATTACAAATAAGTTTATTGCAATTAGGAAGAGACTTGGATGAAAAAAGACTTTTAGGGATATTAGCCGAATGAATTAGGGCATAAATGTAGGAAGGGGTAAAATGGATTTTCATATTATCATAGATTTCATTTAACAACTTTTTATTTCTGGGCTTCAAGCATACAATTTGGCCACTAGGCCCAAGTGGTGAACAAGAAATTGGACCAGATTGCTCCACCAACGGACCCACCTCCAATAGATTAATACAATGATCCATCAAAGATCTACTTTCTCCCCCTAACGCCACATCACCCTTTGACCTTTCCCTTAAATTTCCATTCATCTATCCTATCTCTCTACTCCCCTTTTCATCCGCAATTAATGTTGACTTTCCACCAGCCTTGTTATTGGTTCGTTTCACTAGCTCCCCAATTCCAAGGAACACATTTTTAGCAGACACATCATGTTCAAAAAATACAATTGTCCCCCCATAGCCATCCTTTTAGACACGTGAACTATACTGCACACATTTCATGCGGGATCATCATTATCCATGTTTTGGAAATTCCCATTATCATGATGCGACTTTCGACTACTATCATATTTGTCTTCCTTGATTCCACCCTCTTCTTCATCTTTTGAGTTCTCCCACGCATCGTTATCCTTCTAGAACCTCTATCTTTAGTTTCACTGACTATGCTATCAACCTTTGGAACAACAATTCTCTTTAGACCATGTATATCTTCGACCAACTTGATTATATATATTTTATCATTTATGTCAACATTAAAGGTTTCATTTAGATTCGACAAATATTTAGTTCAGACCAAAAATCTAGCAACGTCCAACTTCGTGTACTTTTTCAGTCTCTTCATCAGAGCACACATACTCACCAACTAATCCTGATACGAACTTAAAAAATTGTGAGCATCATGCATGACAAGGTAACCCATAACAACGTAACCACATAAGTCTTTCATTATCCTCATCCTCCGGCGACCATGGATGAATTTCAGAGAACCATTGGCTTACCCATGCATTAGCCTCCTTTATCAAAGCAATAACCTCGCCCTCCTTAGTTTCCTCCAACAAACAGAGGTTCCCCCTATTGGAGTAGCTTTTATGCGAAAAAAACCCTTATGTATATAAAGCTTCCTGCACATTGTACGTCAAACCTGATTTCTCCACCACCCCAACAAAGGCTTTTTCAAATCTAACAATATCTTTCTTCTCTATATTAAATTGGAGATGAGCGAAATTAGGTTTTGCATCCATAACATCCCACCTCCGAATCTTGCTCCGATTATACGCTTCTATTACCCATTAGGCTTCACCTCTACCCCTTATTTGTTAACACCCACCGCCTGAGCGTAAGTCTTATTCGGTGCTTTAGGATTCCAAGCACGAGTCTCTGAATGTTGTATTCCTCCAACCCTACCCTTACCCTCCACGTTCATAAGTTTATTATCTGAATGTTGGACTATACTCATCCCTCGTTGGACTTGAGGTATGTTAGTAAAGATCTTCTTTCCTTGAATGTAAATGTTATCTAACCTCACTGTCAACATTCTCTCGTTTAAGACCTTTCTGAATCGAACAAAACTATATCTTTTGTCTCTTTTATCCCTCCTTGGTGGGATGACCACTTCCACCACCAAACCATATTTCTTAAAGACTTCAAACATTTCTTTCGCACCAAATGAATTCGAGAATTCTATGAAGAAAAAAAATGAAACAGTCTCCTCTTCCACAAAACCTTTTCCTGTCCGCGCATTCCACACAGAGCTCTTGAGGTCTTATGTGACGAACCTTCTTCCATTCTCCTCTCTCTCTCTCTCTCTCTCTCTCTCTCTGTCTCTCTCTCTGTCTCTCTCTCTCTCTCTCTCACATAATCACATTTTTGTTTTGTTTTACTAACTATCTAACTATTTTCTTGAGGCGATCAAATTCTTATCTTGAAACCATTGACTAGTATCTATAATATAAGAAATCTATGTGTTCTGGTTAATACTTCCATAACCCTTGCCTTAATGCTGCCACATCACTAATTGGGGGGTATTTTGTCTCTAAAACTAACTATTTTGAACTAAAACCATCCGTAATTACTTTGCAACAAGTCTTTAGCTAGAAAAATTACTCATTATATGAGGTAAAAGTAACTGAATGGTGTAATAAAGTTGATAAAGTGGGAAAAAGCAAAACAGAAAAATAAAGTAATGAGTTTAGTTGGTAAGGGCAAAAATTTGAAATTGGTGGATGGGACCAATTATCGAAGTCTGTTGCTCAGACTTCACTTCACCTGCTGTAAAAAATGGGTGGATGAGAACAAATTTCCTCTTCTCCGTCCTTCACTCTCTCATCTTCGTTCTTCCTCTTCTCCTCATTCCTTCCTTTTCTTTACAAACAATAACCAGACCTTCTTCCGTCTTCTTCCCTCCAACATTGTTAATCTCCTTTCTCATTTCTTTCTTTCTTTCTCTCTGCCTTTCAACTCCGATTGTTTGCCTTTCTCTCTTCTTCTTCTCACTCTCAACCTTCAGTCTCATATCTTAAATCTATTAGAAGGTGTTTATAATCTTCTTCATCTTTTTGGATCTGTCAATGAATAAGTTTATGCAACCCTAAATCTTTGTGATGGTCTATGGATTTAACGTTTTTGCTGAAATGGAATACAGAATGGAAATGGAATACCGATATATTGCAGGATACAAAGGATCAGTTCCCCAAGGATTTTAAATCTAAGGTAAGTTATTGTTATTCTTATGTCAAAGCATTTTTTTCAAGTCAGTAGGAGTGTTGTTCGAGGCTTTGTTATACAGCTGAAAGATCCATTGTTGTAGATCTTGCTGTAGATGCTGCTAAAAGTCCATTGCTGCTAATGTTCTATTTTTTAAAATATTTTTGTTGTTCAGTGAACATCTTCAGCAAATGGTGGTTACAGATTCTAATTTTGTTTATTTGAACCTTTAGGTCACATGTGAAAATGGTGGAGAAGACTGACGCCGGTAGGAACGAAGAGGTGGTTACCAGATAGTACACCATTAACCTCCATAAACGTGTCCATGGATGGTAATTCTTCACACGCCTCTTTCTGCAATTTTTAGGGTTTGCGATATCATTGTTTATTGACCCCTTTTTAGTAAAATATATCACTGCAGGTCTGTTATTTCCGGTACCTTTTTTCCTTCTGGGAGATTTCTTTATAAGGTTATTATTTGGTGCAGTTTGAATCCATTTAGAAATATATGTTTTTCCTGTATTTGATTGTATGAGAACTTGATTGTGTTATACAGAATTCTTTTCAAAATATGTAAGAGGAGCAATATTGTGTATGAGCATTTTTATTTTACTGAAAAAATGTAAGATGAAAGGGCATTTTTTGTCTTCATAATCTTATTGGCTATCTTTGTCTAGGCGGAGGAAGATGCAATAGCACTGAGAGCAGAATTGAACTAAGTTCAACAACAAATTGAATTTCTGAGTTGTTCAGGTATGCATTGGTTGATAAAAAATGAATGAATTTCTGAGTTTTTCAGGTATGCAACCGATTATGACATGTTTCGCTTCTGCATAGCTGATACTGAAGATGATTGGCAAGAAGGATCTGAACAGTACACATTCATTGCTTAATCTGTGTTGCAGATAGGGGGTGCTGGTGTAAGTAGAGCTTTTCTCTATGCAGTTTGTTTGAAGTGTTTTTTATTGCTACTTTGTATTGTATTGGTTGATATTGGTGTTTGGGGTGAGTGTTGGTGGTATAATTTTGGTTTGATTCTGTATGTAGAGGATTTGTGTTCTGGTGGTGGAATGTTGTTTGTATTCTGCTCTCATTAACATTTTCTGGTGGTGCACGATATTGTAGAAGAATAACATTGGCAATTAGTTAACTCTTCATTATTTCAAAATTGGATTAAACTCTGGCCAACTTAGAAATGGATTCGTAATCGACTTTATGACTGTACTTAAAATTGAAATTGTACCTTATAATACAATATAGTGAGAGTTGAATATATTGTTATAAACCCGATATCTGTGAAAGTTGAATATATTGAGGTTTAATCTATTTATATTCATTTGCAGGGCTTCAAGTGTTTACCGTGGAGGTGGCTCAATCCTCCTAAATTCCAGGATTTTAAGCTGTGAACCGTGTGTGAGTTGATGAGGTGTTCGATTACTGTTTTACTGCTATTAGAGACTCATTTTTGAGAGTATGAACCAAAAATTAAAGGGGTATGTTTCAGAAGTGTTTCGGCTACTCTGAAACGGGTCTGAATCTGCTTCTATTAATTTGTTTTCACAAGTCATACTGAATTCTTTTTTGATTCAATTTTGTTTTCATTTCAGTTTCTATGACACGCATCATTTGGGGGATAAGAATGCATTCAAGTAGCAGATCTGACTGTTGAGCCAGATATGAAAGATATTTCCCAGCTTTGCTGAGTTTCACTGGTATAGAAATTGATAACTTAATAGATGTATATTTCCCAGCTTTGTCGACTGTCCTCTTTTGGATTCTCTTCCAAGTGGCATGCAACACCTCACTTCCCTTGATGATTTGACCATATATGGTTGTCCTAAATTATGTCAGAAATGTCAGCCACATTATGGTGAGTATTGGCCCATGATTTCTCACATGAAACGTGTTTCCATTGGAGAACCATAAAAATAAGAGAAAGGGTTCCTCAGGAAGGAGAGATGAGCAACGATGATCTACTACCGTACCTTAGGTAAGAACATTACTATTTGTTTAACTTAAATTTGAGACACTTTTCAATTTTGTTATTTAGAACGTGTTTGTTATCTGTACTTTCCCTGTAATTTTGTAGTTTCAAATAGCAAAATAGTGTTTTGATAGGGTAATAATATATTGTTGTTCATTTTCAGTTATGAGGTTGAGAAAGAAGAATGATGAGACTCGAGTGAAGAGTAGATGAAGGATATGCAAAAGATGAGTGTGGAGGCAGTTGCTTCCGTCTGTATGTTTTTTACATTAGTTCCATAACTTCAAATTATTATTCACTGTTTATTTTCATCACTATATAGATAGTATTTGAAACATATATTATAAGAAAACAAGACATTTATCATTTGTTGAATTGAAGGTAATTTAAGTGGCTATAGTTTTTGTTAATATTCATTCCTGCTGAAGGAATGGTGGTGAATCTCCCCTCTTAACAATGAGCCTTATGGAGCTTTTTCTGTTTGCATCAGGCAAACTTTTGCAAACTGTATCAGTCTGTATATAGATGCACGAAGCTTGAAAATGCATGTTTGTTTTCTTTTGTAATTTTTAATGATATTTTAATTTGAAGTGTTATTTTAGATAGTTTGAAGAGCAACTAAAGGGAAAACAGTTGACAATAGCAGGTCCATTACTCACTGGAAAGAAGTGAGATATTTGAAATGAAGATAGCAATGATGTTGGGAAGAAGTGTTTTGGAGCTAAGACAAGTTGCTTCAAAATCTGCTTCTTCTTGTATGGTAACACAAGTAAAGTTGATTCAATGTCACATCTTATGCATTTCATGGATATACTAATTCTAAACACACTGGTTTTCTTTTATACAGTGAACTGAATGATACCATTGTTGAAGCTCAGCTTAGAAAAAGACAAGTTCCTCCATTACTAGAATAAGAGAGCAATGAAGTGACGAAGATTATAAGTTCCTCCATTTCTAAAGCTTTGGATATGTTTGGTAAAATGCAGTTAAGAAACTTGCAGATGGATGAGTTCACATTTTCAATAATCTTAAATGAAATTGCGGGTCTATCAGCTTTAACATGGGGGATACTGATTCATTGTTGTACAATAAAGTACGGTTAAATGATCAGCTTTAACATGGGGGATGCAAATCATCACTAATTGCCCCAGCTGGAATCATGGAGTTTTCAAACATGTCCAGAGTGTTAACTGACCAGGTATCTAAAATAATTTGATTATGAATTTCTTGACAGTTTTTGCCATTAGATAGTTTTTATAATTGGAGTGGCAAAGGGGTATCTAAAATAATTTGATTACGAATTTTGATTATGTTTCATAAATTATACTATATGGTCTTATAAAGCTAGGACAGTTCCGGGATGATAAATTAAGAAGAGTGACGCCCAAAATAGATGAAGGTGATATTACTTTTGCATTGTAGGTAATCTTTCATCATTTGTTTTTTAATCCTCTAAGATTATTGTGCTTGAATAGATAGTTATATCACTGTTTTTTGAAGCCACTAATAAATTTATATCAAACAGGGAATCTGCTTTTTTCAAAATTGTCTTCAATGATCCTGCTTATTGGAGGCAACATTTTCAGAAGGAAGAGATGCTAGAGGAATTTTATTTATTTCTTTTTAGAGAATAATATAGCAATTGATGTAATCATTAATTTATTAATTATATTTTTATTTTCTCACATTAATAAAGTGATTCTTTTCTCATATAATGGGGGATACTGATTCTCTGTTGTTGCAGACATAAGTCCAAGCTTTGTTATGGTTACTTTATAATAATCCCCCTGTTTATGTGATTGTTGGTAATCCAATGTCAATTGTATAAGTTGATTGTTTTTAATATATTCTCCAGTCATTATTGTCTTTAAAATGTGATAGGTTACAGTAGAAAGAAAGATAGTGAAGATTGTGGCTGTGGTAGTATTAATGTAATTATTACAGAAAATTGTTTTATAATATGTTAGAAATAAATGAATTATTAAAAAATATTTATTGCATTTTTAAATACATTTTAAGAGTTTATTTTGAACAGGAAAATATATTAATAAATGCTGCTAATTAAAACTTATTCAATTAAAGCAATAATTGCATAATTAAATACAAGAAAAATTAAAGGTTGTATTTAATTTAAATTTACGAGGCTTTTGTTGATCTCATTTGCTGTAAAACTATATTATTTGATTATTAGCTATCCTTTTGTTCTAATATTTTTTCAATTTATAAAAGTACTACAAAAATTAAATTAACTTTAAGATTTAGAATTAAAAAAAAATAATTTTTTAATAAATTAAAAATAAATGAATGTTTAAAAAAATGTATACTTTAAAAATTTGATAAGTGTCTCTTTACTTTTTATTTTGAAAAAATCAAAAGTAGTTTTAAAGATGTATGGTATAATTGATTTTAGTGTTTAATTATTTTTTAAAAATAAATTTGATTAGATAACCAAAAAAAGAATTTTAAATTAAAATTAGTATACATAAAAAAAATAGTAAGTATATTTTTATCAGAGATCTAAAAAAATAAGTTTTATCCAAATATTTTTTTAAATTTTTAATTTTTTTATTATAAATATTTAATAATTTAATGTAATATAAAATCGGATTTTGATGGTTATTAAAATAATCATTTTTTTTAAATATTTGTGTAGTATGATTTTAAATATTTGTGTATTATGATTATAAAATAATTATTACTATAACAACAAATTTAATGAGGATTTATTTTACTGTGAATTGCGATTATAAAAAATTTTATGTATTTTAATGGCTTATAAGAATTTTAATTACATAATATATGATTTTTATTTGTCCATTTAATTTTTGTATCGTTATTAATATTTTTGATTATGTTATCAACTATATACAAAATAAATTTTGACCAAATCATAATTTATCATTTTTGAAAACACCAAATTAAAATAATTATAATGGAAACATAAAGGTATTGATCAAAATATTAAATAATAACGGTATTTACCTACGGGCAAAATTACATTGTTGATTCAATACAATATTTTTTAAGAAAATAATAAAAAAAAAATATTAGTTTAAAAAAATCATAAATTTTAATAAAAAAATTATAAAATATAAGTATAAGTGTATGTTATTGAGCAATACTGATATTTACCTACGGACAAAATTACATTGTTGAATAAATATCTATGATTTTTTGCCACCACATCAAAATGTTTTTTATTTGGTCTTTATACACTAAAATACTCAATTTTATTATTAGAATAATACAACTTTACTTTTGATTTAAATATTTTATATACGGGAACAACTTTACTATTGATCCAATTTTTTTATAAATAGTGTCAAAACAAAATTAATATTTATATACGGGAAAAAAATATATTGTTGATTAAAATATTTTATATACGGAAAAAATACATCACTAATTCAAATATTTTTCTATACGAAAAAAATTATGCTTATAAACGAGCACAACTTTACTTTTGATTCAAATATTTTTATATACGGGAACAACTTTACTATTGATTCAATTTTTTTTACAAATAGTGTCAAAACAAAATTAATATATATATATATATATATATATGGAAAAAAATATATTGTTGATTAAAATATTTTATATACGGGAAAAATACATTGTTAATTCAAATATTTTATATACGAGAAAAACTATTGTTATAAATGGGCACAACTTTACTTTTGATTCTAATATTTTTATATACGGGAACAACTTCACTATTGTTATAAACGGGCACAACTTGACTCCTGCCATTTTGGCAGCGTTTTTATTTTGACCCCTGTCATTTTGGCAGCGTTTTTATTTTGACCCCTGACACATCAACTTTTTTGGTGACTGAATGTGATGAAGGTCAAAATTGAGAGAATCTTCAAATGTTAGGGTTTTTTTTGCAAATTTTTTTTACAGGGGTTTTTCGAACATCGCCTTTATGTCAGGGGGCAAAATGATTATTAACCTTTTTTTTTAATACAAAGCATTGATCATTATTAATTTGAGATAATTTTTAGATATGGGCAAAAATACATTCTTGATTCAATTTTTTTTTATACAAATTCAAATATATATCTAATGTCAAAACAAACTTAATATTTATATACGAGATCAAGTTCGTTGTTAATTAATTACGGGCAAAAATACATTCTTGATTCAAATTTTTTACGGACAAAAATATTTTTTATGTCATTGAATAAAATAATATTTAATTACGGGCTCAAATTCGTTGATGATTAATTTATTTATACGAGATCAAGTTCATTGTTGATTAATTTATTTATATATACGGAAAAAATATCATTGTTGTAATATAGATTCTAATATTTTTTTTAAATAACGTCAAAACAACAATAATATTTATATAAAATATAATATATTGTTGATTCAAATAATTTTATATATGGAATGAATTATTGACACTAATTTCTTATATCTTTTAAAATAATATTTTATTTATTAAACACCTTAATTTTTTTAATATCATTTTTATTATATTTTATAATAAATACGCGTAACATACCGATATCCGTGCACATGCACGGATATCCTACTAGTTATTAAGGAATGAATGATGAGTAAGTAATTTGTCAGCACGCTCATGGTGTGAATTAAGAGAAACACGTGGCTATTTAGACTATTAGTAGTAATTTGTTACTAATAAAATATTGTAGCGTATAAAATTATGACAAAATATTATTTTTTAATGTGTTGAATGATAATGATATATTCTTTTAGATAACTCAAGATCTTTGTGCATTATTTGTAAGTGATTGTCAATTTAAGGGATCATATTTCTTTGAGATTACATCACCCTCCATTGACAGTATTAAATAAATTAATAAATGCTAATTACGATATGTGATGTAGGAAGGGAAGAATAAATGGTCTTTAAGGACAAAAGACCCCACAAGAAAATCATGTAGAGAAAGTTACACAAGAACAAGAGATGAGGAGGTCAATTAAGACAATAATTCAATCAGTGGGATTAATTGAATATAAAATTAACATAAAATCATAAATTAAATTAAGAAGCTAAAAATATAATTTTTAAGTTTATTATGAAGCCATAATTTCATTCAATTAATAATGCATAACTACACTTATGAGTAGTCGTAAATATTGACACACTTAGCCATACTGCATGAATAAATGTGTTTGTTTTTTTTGCAATTTACATTTCTATTTACTCTTTTGATATTAGATATTTTTATAAAGCATTTTCACAATCACAATCAACACACGAAAGAAAAAAAAAATCAAACTCTTTTAATATTGTATTATAATTTCATCATAAATATTAAATATAATACTCCCTAGCCCAAATGAGATTTATCTACTACTCTTTTTAGTAAGATTTGGGTAAATCAATAAGACATTTTTACTATCTTTAAATTTAATTGAATATCGGTACTTTCAACTAATTAAATATTATAATTTAATGTTATATTTTTTCTGTTTCTTTTTAAGTGTCATTTTTAAAATAATTTTTTATTTTTTTCAATTGTCACTTGTAAAGTTCAAGATAGTGTTAATTGCAATTTTGTCAAAATTACCTCTAAATAATCATTATAGGAAGAGAAAAAGTTAGATAAATATAATAAATAATTAGAGATATTATAGATAAAAGAAAAATTATTGTTTGAAAAGTAATTATATTAATTAGCTTTCTTGGTAAGTGTAAAAAGTAAAAAAATAACACTTAAAAAGGAAGGAGGAGTATTACTTTTATTTTATTTTATTTTAAAATAATTTAAACTAAAAATACCGGTACAAACTTAAACTCAGGTACTAAAAAATTTATCTATTTTTTAAAAATCTATTTTACTTTAAAAATACACTATGTTTATTGTAAATTTGGGATCGCATATAGAGTAGATATTAAATTTTTTTTAAATTGAAATTCATTTAGAAATAAAGATAAAGTATCATGAATGCAAAAAGAAATATGATCGTCTATAAATGGTAGGGATGATAATAGGTAGAGTTTGGATATGATATTATAGTATTGATCTCCTCATATCTGCACTTTGAAAACATTATCGTATCTGAGCTCACACCTGTGTGGCCACCAACCTTTATACTTGAACTCATATCATATGGATATATAAGTACCTTTACCCGTACTAGTTACCTGCTATTCTAATAAAAATAAATTTATCTATTGAAAAATATCATATCATTTAAACTTCTTTAACAAAATTCAAAAAAATTACTATTGAATTGTAAAATAAACAAATACTTATATTAAAATGTATAATAGTTTAATTGTGATGTGTTTTTTAAAGAGATAGATAAATATTTATAATATAAAAAATTTAAATGTTGTGGAAAACACATTTTTGCCCTTGTCTATATTTCTACAATGTCATCAATTTAGGAGAATTTTGTGTCCAAAATTTACTTTTTTTTAAACCAAACTAGATTATTGAACCAAAGAGTTTTCTCTTTTATTTTCTTTCACTTTTTCCAACCAAACTACCTTTTGTCTCCATTATGTGTGTTTTGTCTATGTTGGTGCACAAGGTTGAAGATGAGAAGATGAAAGAGAGGAAAATAGTCTATAACTAACTTTCTAATAGAATTGGAAAATTCAGAATCTGTTACAAATGAATTTTGGTTCATTATTTATACTAACATACCCTACTTAAATGGAAACCAAATTACACCAAAATGAAAACTGAAATGAGTTTAGATTACATTCTAACACCATCCATTAATCCACATTCAAGACTAAAATCAACAACACCAATTTCATCCCTTAAATGAAGAAAGTATTTGATATTGATTTCTTTGGTCAGAACATCTACCAGCTGCTTCTGAGTGTTATAGTGAACAACTTCAAACATTCCATTTTGAACTTTATTTCTCATAAAATGAAACTTTGTGTCAATGTGCTTTCTTCTTCCATGCAACACTGTATTCTTGGCAAAGATTATATCTGATTTGTTGTCATTCATTCACTTCACAGGCTTGCCAACCTTGACCTTCAAATCCTGTAACAAGTTCAGAATCCAAACAGCTTAACAAACAAACATAGCACTTACAATGTACTCATCTTCACAGGTTAATAATGCAACCACCAGTTGCTTCTTGTAGCACCAAGAACTACGACCTCTCAGATACTTGAAGAAATATCCAAAAGTACTTCTTCTATCAACTTTGTCTCCACACCATCCTTCATGATTCTTTCCCATAAATCCAAGAGGTTGTGATACATAAACTTCCTCTTGTAAAAGACCATTCACAAATGCAGATTTCACATCTAAATGCATCAGAGGCCAATTTCTATTAGTAGCTATAACAATTATCAATTTAATTGTTTCATGTCTAGCTATAAGTGCAAACACTTCAAAGTAGTATGAAAAAGATTTGTGTAGAAATCCTCTACCTACTAACCTTGCTTTGTGTTTAACAATTGATCCATTTGGCTTTAGTTTTATCTTGTAAACCTATCTCACACTGATGAATTTCTTGTCCTTTGAAAGCTCAGTAAACTCACAAGTATTATTTCTTTCTATAGCCTCAAGTTCTTCTTTCATGGCCTTTAACTATAATTTCTTCTAACTTCTTCAGTACTAACTGATTCAGAGTCTACCAATATGGCACACTGAATGACTTCCCCTTCATAGTCTATCTCAGTATCTAGCAACATGTCAAACTCTGTAAATCTTCTTGGTATTTGTCTTATTCTTTATGGTCTCTGAACTTGTTCAGATTCTTCTTCAGATGCTGGAACAATATTAGATGTTGGACTACCTTCAGAGGTTGGACCACCTTCAGAGGCACGATTACAATCAGAGTCTTGATAATCATCAGAATCAGATCCACCTTCAGAGTTAAACTTCCCTTCAGACTCTTCTTCAGGCTCAACTTCAGCATCAGAGTCACCTTCAGACTCTGACTCATCATTAGAAGTATAATCTCTTTCAAAGTCTTCTTCAGACTCATATTCAAAGGTAAATTCTCCTTTAGAGTCTGAGACATCTTCAGAAGTTAACTCAGGTGTTAACATTGTACTAGAGTTGGATTAAGACTTGTTCCAATCCCATGATTTTGTTTCTTTCACAATGACATCTCTTCTAAATTCAACTTTGTTAGTGATAGGATAATACAGTTTATAAGCACCTCTACTGTGGTATCCTACAAGAAACATAACTTTGCTTATGTTATCCAACTTCCTTCTCTTAGTATCTAGAATATGTTTATAATAAACAAAACCAAACACCTTCAGATGGCTTACACTTTGCTTGCTCCAGTCCACTTCTGAATAAGAACTAATCCCTTCATCTTCTTTGTGGGACACCTGTTTAGCACATATGTTGCAGTGGCAACAATTTCTCCCCACAAGGTGTGAAAGAGCTTCTTCTCCTTCAGCGTGTTCCTTGTCATATCAATCAAATTTATGTTTCTTCTTTAAGCAAGACCACTGTGTTGTGAAGTGTATGGAGCAGTCACCTCATGCTCAATTCCATGATCTTCACAAAACCTTCTAAACTTTGTACAGTTTTACTCACCTCCACCATCAATTCTGAGAATTTTCAACTTCTAACCACTATGTCTTTCAACCTTCACTTTGAACTTCTGAAAATCAGCAAACACCTCATGCATAAACTTGACGAGTGCTACCTATGTCATTCTTTTGAACTCGTCCACAAATGACACAAAGTACTTGTTTCCTCCAAGTGTAGGTACTTCAAATTATCCACATACATCAGAATGCACTACTCCTAAAGCATTTTTTGCTCTTGGAGCCACTTTTGATACAAATGGAAATCTAGGTTGCTTACCTTTCATGCATATCTCACACAACTTCTCAAGCTTCACAAACTTAGGAATGCCATGTACTAGCTTCTTAGAACTCAGTGCTCTAAGCTTCTGAAGTTCAGATTCCCCAATCTTTTGTGTTGCTGCTCATTGTCACCTTCAATACCTTTTGCACTAAGGCATTTAGTTTTATCTATTTCAAAATTCACCTTGAATGTTTTGTTGCTTCCTTATTCATACTGCATAATCAACTTCAGATCAGAATCATACAACTTTAGGAGATTGTCCTTCATAGTAACTGAGAAACCTTTCTTAATTAGCTGACCTACACTCATCAGATTGCTCTTCATGCCAAGAACATACCAAACATCCTTGACCAAAACAGTTTTTCCATTCTTCACTCGGACTTTGATATTTCCCATTCTTTCAACATTCATATACTTATCATCAACACATCTGATTTTTGTCCTCTTACTAGAGTCAAAATTAATCAGCCATTGTTTATTTCGAGTTAGGTGATTTGAGCAGCTAGTGTCCATATACCACAAGTCTACCAAATATCCATCATCAAATTCAGAAGCCATCAATAGCATAGGTTCATCACCAGACTCCCCTTTGGATATGTTTTATTCTTCTGATTTCCTTTCCTTGTTTGACCAACAGTCAGCAACAAAGTAACCAAACTTCTTACAACAGTAACATTGAACCTTCTTCTTGTCAAATTTCTCCTTTCCCTTCTGATGTTTCTTCTCATCAGAGTTAGAGACTTATGACTTCTGATAACCACCATTATGTCTCCTTATACTCTAACTAAGAATGATTCTAATTCTTCTTACCAGAAGATGCTTTCAGAGCCTTCTCTACCCCTCTTATAGAGTTTCTCTCAGTCAGACGTAACTCTTTTGCCTCTAGATTGCTCTGCAACTCTTCAATTCTTATGGTGTTGAGGTCCTTAGATTGTTGAATTGCTACATCAATGTAATCAAACTGAGGAGTAAGTGATCTTGGTACTTTTTCAATTATTACTTATTCAGAGAGAGTCTATCCATAAGATTCCATCTCATTTGTGATTAGAATCACTTTGGATAGGTAATCAAGTACCTTCTCATTATTCTTCATATTGAGATTCTCATATTGCTTACATAGAGACTGAAGCTTCACCTTCTTCACCGATGCATCACTGTCATAGAACTGTACTAGTGTGTCCCACGCAGCCTTCACCATTGTTGAATCAGTGATCTTCTCAAACACATTTGTATCCACACACTGTTAGATATAGAAAAACACTTTCTGATCCTTCTTCCTTGTTTCTCTTTGCATGTTTCTTTCTACTTCAGTTGTATCTACTACAATCGTTGTGCAATTGTCATTGACAAGATCAAAAATATCTTGAGAGCCAAACAACACATGCATATGAATCATCTACTGATTCCAATTCTTTCCATCAAAGATTTGAAGCTTTGTATTCAAGCTACCGTTTCCTTTGTTCATCTTCGATCTTGTGCAAATCATTCAAATCTCACTAACACTCGTGTTTCCCAATCTCTCAGAATCAAGAAATATGATTTTGTTTTGTTTTCTCTTCATTTCACTATAAATTTCAGAACTGAAATTAATTACATGCCTCACATACAATCATGTTTCCCTTTCCCATTCCTGAATCTGAACCGGAGCTCTAGATACGAATTGTTGGCGCACAAGGTTGAAGATGAAGAAGATGAAAGAGATAGAAATAATATGTAACTAACTTTCTAACAGAATTAAAAAATTCAGAATTTGTTACAAATGAAATTTGGTTCAATATTTATACTAACATAACCTACTCAAATGCATACAAAATTACACCTAAATGAAAGCTGGAATAAATTCGGATTACATTCTAATAGTCCAAAATCAGTTTGCATAACTTTGGTTATAAAGAAACTATACTTTCTAATTGCTTCTACTTTTTCTCTTCTTCGATTGTGACATTTGTACTTCAAATTATCCCTCCAAAAGACCACTTTTATCTTTGCATCTCCCAAAACTTCACATTCTTTCTCTCTCTAGCTCCATCGTCCAAAACTTCTTCATCTCCATTTTTAGGTCAACCACTTTGTCCGCTACTTGAAGGTGATGTCTTATACCTTCACACAAATCTGTTTCCATCTTATTTGTTTTTCCTCTTTGATCTTACCGGCTGATTAGAACTTGAAGTGGGTTAAAGACTACGTCTGCGATGCTGGGTTTGAAAGATGAGGAGGGGGTGTACTTGCAAGGCACTCTGATGTTAATGTAAGGATCGGGAGAAAAGAAGGCAAGTACAAAGTATGTATGTCTTAGGATGATTTAGAATACCTGCCCCTATCAAATGAGAAGGTTTTTATAATGCCCCCATTGTTTGGCCATTGGTCCTTATTTTCGGGGCGAGATTTTTGCTCCCAAAGAATATGTAACTGCTAGAAACTAGCTGTTAGGATGGGCAGAACTGCTCGAAACTAGTCGTTGCCATGGGCAAGGCCGTGTCGCAGGCACAAGCGTCGCGACTGTTTCTGGATGGTGGAACTATACGTGACGGGTAAGAATACTGAGGAGGGGCAGCTGACCCTGGAGGTTAACCGGCCAGTCTTCCCCAGCAGAGGGGCAGAAAGGTAAAAGTTTCCATTTGCCCTTAATTGGCAGGACTTAGGCAATTGGGCCGCTCTGGGAGCAGATGTGGATTCGGCCATGCCTAGCCATTGGGCCAGTCCGGAACAAGAGCCCCCAAGTCATTGCTTCTGAGCATGGGAGTGATGACTTAAGGGCAACTCGTTGTCCCGGGAAGGAGTAGGCGTGGTCGACGCCTGTTACTGAGATGAGGTTGTTTCGCGGTGTTCAAGGGAGTCTGTGCCCGAGGAATCTGTAACATTGTCCGGCTTGCGGGGAGTCCAACGGTTGATGGGATTTGAAAGGATGGTGTGCCACGCATGCCTCAAGCACATGCCGTATTTAATGCGTAATGATGGCTGGGCTAGGGTCATGATGATTCCCCTATGCTGTACATGCTCGTGTGCGTGTCCCTGGTCCGTCTATAAATAGAGGGAGAACGCGCTTATTTCCACTTTTCACTTCACTCTTTTCTCTTGCTACCTGTTCTCGTTACCGCCGTTCGCCATCCTCTAATGTCGTTCAACCGTCGTACGCGCACCGACCAGAGCTCGTCAACCACCTACGTTTCTTCCTCGACCACATAAGTCATCCTAACTGATCTTTGTTTTAGGTGTTTCAGGTTCTGTTTCCTTAGTTTGCATGTGGTTAGGACGAAATCGTGTAGAGTAGGGGTGGTTTCCGGTGACTGCTGGTGCCTGGCGGTGGCTAGGCCATCTTCTGCCGCCGACACCATTGTCAGAGCCTTAGGAACTTAGGCTTTTAGTTGATTCTGATGCCATTGCGACAACTGATGAGTTTGTTGCCGGTGGAATCCATGAGTTTTCCGGTGTACTTATGAGTTTCCTGGTGGATCTCCAATGGAAGTTCTGGGTAACGCACCAGGGAGGATCTCCCCGTGTGGGTTAGAGGGATTGCCATGGGCATCTCCTTGCACCGTTGCTATGCCATTTGACTAGGGCTTAGGTCAGGGACGTTGTCCTCGGGCCTTCGCGCGCCCTTTCACTTGACTAGCGGTGGAAGGGTGGATTTAACTTTGTCATCAAATTCACTTCTGTCCTCTGCTTTTCAGGTAAAGGGGATGTCTCACGAAGCTGAGGACAAAGTCATGAGAGACCTATCCGAGGAGAGCTCCTTGGACAATAGTGACACTGGAGATACTTCTGCTCTCCAGACTATAGACAAAACGTCCACTCCAAGTAGCAACTCAAACGAGTGGGTCGTTGTGGAGCCTCAAGAGCATGTCTCCCTATTTGCTTCTTACACTCGAGATGCCTTCACGACAGTGGGGGCCGAGGAAGACTGGAAAGTCCATTTCCCTGGGGAGAACGACCAGATTTGCTCGGCATACGGGGAGAGGTTCCCCATGTACGAGTATGTCTTCAAAGACATAGGGTTGAGGCTGCCCTTCACTAACTTTCAAGTAGCAGTCTTCGACCATCTGGATCTAGCGCCTTCCCAGTTGCACCCAAACATGATTGCTTTCATGCGGGCATTCGAGCTAACATGTGAATTCTTGAATATTGGAGCCACTCTTCTCCTTTTGTTTACCGTTTTCCATCTTCAGTGACAAGTTTTGGGGAGGCAGTTCGGATGGGTCTCCCTGAAGCAGGGGAGGAATTTATTCAAGCCCTTCTCCAAGTCCATCATGATGCTCAAGGAGAGGTACTGCATCATCGAGCCTGTGTCAGAAAGGGACGCAGAGTCCTCGTTCATCTGGGAGGTTATGACAAATGAGAACAGGGAAGCCCTTATCGACGAGCAGGGAAAGGTCCAGGGGCAGAGGTTATTGAAGTTCCCCTTCTGTTGGAGCAGGGACCGTTTTACCCGTGAGACTGATGACTACCTTGCCAATCCGAATCTACTGGGGGAGGATGATAAGGCCAGCTACAAGAAGCTGGTAGGCTTTGTCGACGACTTTGTCCCTGCCCAGTGTGTGACTAGGAGCGAGGAGTTCATTTACGAAGCAGACGGAGGGGGGGGGGGTCAAAGTGGAGACCCGCTACATTAACACGAAGGAGCTCCTTGAGTGTAGCATTCATGAGAAGGTTCTGAAACTTCTTGGTAGCCATTTATTTTTTTTGCTTGCTCGTATTGTAACGTTTGTTGTTTACTAACGTGTACCCGTCATTTTGTAGGTAACACGTCTTCTTCCCAGGAGCGCATGGTGAAGAGTGCCCAAGCAAGGCTCAAAGCGGACAAGAAGATTGGGAAGAGTCGCCTCAGTGAGCGAGCTCCTCCTCCACAGATGGGGTCAGGGACCTCCTCGTCCACACCATCTGCCGCCCAGACCTCCACAGTGCCAATAAGGTCATGGTCCAAGCGCATTCGGACGGGCGAGATCCTCGACCTTACCCACGGACGGGTGATATCCTCCCTGTTTCCATAACAGGAATTTCTTCGAGGGCTCCTCTCTTGCATTCCATCGGACGGAGTCTTTAAAGCTCGAAGAGATGGATCGTCCGAGCAAGAGGACGATGCTGGCTCAGGATGTTGCTCCCCTGATAAGGGTCTTGGAAATGACGGTGGTCTACACCGAGGAGGGCGCTCTCCAAGAAACAGAGTTGAAGAAGGCCCAGGTCGCGAATGCGGTCTTGGAAGAGAAGTTGAAAGTGGTGGAGGAGGCAACGCATAAGGCTAAGGAGGATCTGGGCAAGGCCACCGAGGAGGCGGCGAAAAAGTATAAGGGCGAGCTGGCCAAGATCAACGGGGAGAAGGACACCCTGGCCGCGGAGAAGAAGGCCACGGAGGACTTGGTCACATCATTGAGGGTTGTCGCTGCTCCCACCATGGACGAAAGTGATGAAGTGAAGAGTCTGAAGACTCGAGATGAGCTGGTTACTCGTATTAGCCAGGATGAGGAGGACTGTGTGGGGATCGTCGAGGATGCTTTAACAACGCCGTGGAGCAGCTGAAGATCGTGAATCCCAGGGTCAAACTGTCCACTGAGGGGACTAGGTTCCTCTACAGTGTGGTGGACGGTCAGATCATCGTCCCAAACTTCCTCCGATTCAACGAGGAGCAGGAGCAATCTGCCTTTGAAGAGCCTCAGCTGACAGCCGACTGATTTCCCTTTTGTTTTACTTTCGGCATGCGCGCCGTGTTTTTGTAATTTATCTTTTTGTATGGGGATTGGCCGTTTTGTATTGTAACAAGCACAATCGCGGTCCTTGTGACTGTTTTTATGATAATATTTATTTTCGGTCATGGTGGTCGGTTGTGTATGATTTATTTTGATGCATATTTTTACTTTGCTTTATTTTCGCTAAGTGTCAAAATGCTGCTCGATACTCGTGCCCATTGTATGGGCTACTTTAGTAAATGATTTTTACTGTTTCGGGGTTTGCTCGACAAGTTGTGTTCGACAGTGAGGGGAACTGGTCGAAAGGCTTGGGTGGCTTCTGAGCATGAGAGCAGAGCCCAGGTCGCGTTTGTGGCCTGAGTTCGCGGCGTAAACTTCCCATCGCGAGCTGGGTGTTCTGCCTTTCGTGGTACTTTGGCGACGGCGGGCTCGGTCGAGGGACTGCTGTCGGGTATGGGTTTTGCTCGTTCTTGAGCAAAAGCATGCCTTGGTTTATTTTGGTATGCATCGTTTGTACCTGGGAGTGCATTTATGGTCGGTACGTTATGCTCGTCGTGTTGACGGAGCATGCCGACAGTGAAGGCCTTGGCTATAATATTGTTTTAGCTTTTTCAGCGTTCCATGGTCGAGTGGGTTCTTCCCCATTGAGATGTTCTAGGTAGTAGGCCCCATTCTCTATTTTTTCTTGAACACGATAGGGTCCTTCCCAGTTTGCGGCGAGTTTGCCTTCACAGGAATCTTTGTGATTCCTCCTTAGGACGAGATTGCCTACTTGGAAGTCTCGTCGTATGACTTTGGCGTTATGCCTAATTGCAATTTTTTGTTTTAACGAGGCCTCGCGGAGGGCTGCTTTTGATCGTACCTTTTCAACGAGATCGAGCTCCTCCCTTAGTGCCTCGTTATTGTTCTCCTCGTCCAGGGGAGCTTCAGTTCGCCTGGAGGGCATATGTATCTCGATAGGGATTAGCGCTTCAGTCCCGTATGCTAAACAGAAATGGGTTTCCCAGGTCGAAGAGTGAGGCGTAGTACGGTAGGCCTAGAGCACGTTGTGCAGCTCCTCGGTCCATTATTTCTAAGTTTCATCCTGTCTCCATTTGAGACCTCGTAGGATTACCCTGTTTCCTGCCTCAGTTTTCCCGTTCATCTGCGGGGGCTCAACGAACGCGAAGTGTTGTTTGGTGCCCAGTTGGGCGACGAACTCCTGGAATTTTTTGTCCGTGAACTGTGTCCCGTTTTCGGTGACGATCGCTTGGGGAATGCCGAAGCGAACAAGGATGTTTCATTTGTATAAGCAGAGTATGTTGTGGGCTATTATTTTGGCCAGAGCCTCTACTTCTATCCACTTTATGAAGTAGTGCATGCCTACTATCAGGTACTTATTCTGATTTGATCCCACGACGAATAGTTCTAGGATGTCCAGGCCCTACCATATGAAGGGCCACGGAGAGGACATTGCTTTGAGCTCATTGGGCGGTGCCAAGTGCATGTCCTCGTGCCGTTGGCATTTATCGCGTTTCTTCACATGCTCCTTTGCGTCATGCTACATAGTTGGCCAGTAATATCCTACTCGTAGGGCCTTCCTGGTGAGGGATCTTCCTCCTAGATGCTGGGCGTTGATCCCCTCGTGGATCTCACGCAAGACATGGGCGACCATTTCTTCCTCGACGCACTTGAGGATAGGAATGGAGAACCTTCACCTGTAGATCTTATTTTCGATCAAGACATAGGAGCGGGCTCTGTGCCTGACTATGCTGGCTTCTTTTGGGTCGGACGGTAGTTATTCCTTGGTGAGGTAGTTATAGAATGGAGTCATCCAGTAGTTACTGTTGCCAATAACGTGCACGTCGAGGGTCGTGGAAGTTTTCTCGATGTTGGGTTAAGGAAGTACTTCCTGGATGACAGAGTTGTTTCCTCCCTTCTTTTTCGTGCTTTCCAGCTTTGACAGGACATCTGCCCGGACATTGTATTCGCGAGAAACATGCTTTACCTCCACCGATGTGAACTTTGTCATCTTTTCCTTGACCAAGGTCAAGTATTCAGATAGGTTGTCGTTCTTGGCCTGATATTTTCCATGAACCTGGAGAGCCACGAGTTGAGAATCTGTGTAGATAACGACTTCCTCGGCTCCCAGGTCTTCGGCGAGGCGTAGACATGCGAGGAAGGCCTCATACTTAGCCTGATTATTGAAAGTGGGGAAAGATAAGGTAAGCAAGACCTTGACGAGGATCCCTTCCTTGTTTTCAAAGATGATTCCTGCCAAGCTCCCTGCCAAGCTGTATACTTCATCGATGAAGATTGTCCACTTGCGAGCCCCACAAGTGGGGGAGTCGGGCAAGGTCATCTCTGCAACGAAGTCAGCCAGCACCTGAGCCTTGAGGTCTTTCCTGCTCTCATACTAGATGTCAAACTCGGACAGTTCCAACAACCATTTGAGCATTCTTCCAGCCATGTCTGGACGGCCCAACAGTTGACTCACAGGCTGGTCCGTGCGTACCACAATTGTGTGGGCTAGAAAGTAGTGCCTCAGCCTCCTCGCAGCATTGATGAGGGCCAGGAACACTTTTTCTATCTGGTGGTATCTAAGCTCTGGTCCCTGCAGCGCCTTGCTTGTGAAGTATATGGGCTTCTTCCTGTCAAGAGTTTCATGAATGAGGGCGACGCTGACGGCCTCGTTTGCGACGACGAGATAGAGATACTGGGTTTCCCCATTATCTGGCGGGGAGAGAACCGGTGGTTTCGATAGTGCTTATTTTAGATGGAGAAGGGCTTTGTCGTATTCCTCCGTCCACTCAAAGGCGACCTTCTTGCGGAGGAGTTTGAAAAGGGAGAGTGCGTGTTTAACAGATTTTGCCACGTAACGGGATAGCGAAGCGAACATCCCGTTTAGGGGTTGGATGGACTTTTTTGATTTTGGCGCAGGGATCTCGGAAAAGGCTCTGTAATTGTCATGGTTAGCTTTGATTCCTCACTCTGTTAGGTAGAAGTCGAGGAACTTGCCCGCTCGTACCCCGGACGTGCATTTTTCTGGGTTGAAACACATCATGTCCTTCCTGGCCTGCTCGAAGACTTTCTTCATATGGAGGGTGTGATGGAATTCCTCGTGGAATTTCATGATCATGTCGTCCATGTAGACTTCGAGTATATCCCCAATTTCTCCTTGGAAGACATTGTTTATCA
The DNA here is from genome assembly GCA_022829125.1 of Lathyrus tuberosus. Taxonomy (NCBI): domain Eukaryota; kingdom Viridiplantae; phylum Streptophyta; class Magnoliopsida; order Fabales; family Fabaceae; genus Lathyrus; species Lathyrus tuberosus. The sequence continues at coordinate 2,727,398 of JALAZF010000542.1, read as the reverse complement.
TTCATTGGTGGGTAGCACCAGTGTTTTTCAAGCGGAGGGGCATTATGTTGTAGTAATATTTGCTCGATTCGGTCATGAAAGTTGTGTACCTTTTGTCGCTTTTGGCCATGGGTATTTGGTTATAGCTTGAATACGCGTCCATGAAAGATAATAATTTAAAACCAACAGAATTATCAACTAATTTTTCTATGTTGGGGAGGGGATATGCGTCTTTAGGGAAGTCCCTATTAAGATCGGTATAGTCAACAAACATGCATCATTTTCCATTTGATTCCTTTACTAGTACAACATTGGACAACCAAGTAGTGTACTTGGCCTCAAAAATAAAATTTGCCTCTAGGAGGTCTTTTACAGCCTGTTCGACAGCCTCCGTTTTCTCCAGAGACTGCTAACGCATACGTTGAGTTACTGCCCTAGCGGCGGGGTCGATGGTGAGCTGGTGGCAGACCATGTCAAGATCAAGCCCGAGCATCTCCATGGTGCTCCATGCGAACAAATCTGCATTCTCTCAAAGACAGGCTTTTAGCTGTTTCCTCGCTAAGTCAGGGAGGCCGGTCCCAATCTTCACTCCTTGCTAGGGGTCTTCACCGACTAGGACAAGTTCGAATTCACCATTCGGAATTGGGCACATTGGTTGGGAGGTCTCGCCACTATTGGTCGATGTGGAAGGGTTGATCGAACATGGATGGATCTCATTTCCCTTCCTTTTCTGGTCCATCTGGTCGTCCTCAGAGAAAAGGATGTCAAGGTCGATGGAGTCGATGCGGGGCAGCGACTTAGCCTTTTCGGAGCTGCAGGGCAGAGTAGGATTGCTGGGAGTCTTCGGCTTGGCGGCGGTTGTGTTCATCCCTTTGGAGGCTACTTCGAAACATATCTTCATTACTTTGATGTCTCTGTACAGAGTGGCAACGAGCCCCTTGGAAGTGTAGTACTTCATCTTCAGGTGTATGGTTGAGGGCACGACTACCAATTCGGCCAGAGTTGGTCGACCGAAGATGCATTGGTAGAGGGATGGGCAGTCAATGACTAGGAACTTGAATTTGATGGGTCTGGCCCTTTCTGTAAACCCGAAAGCCATGATCAGCTCCAGGTACCCCCACGGCTTTGTGACTGACCCGTTAAAGCCTTGTAGGTCAGAGCCTACATATGGCGTCAGGTGTGTCTCGTACAACTGGAGGGTGGAGAATAACTGGGAATACATGATGTCGACCGAGTTGCCTTAATCGATCAGGATTCGACGAACATCAAAGTTGGCCATTTGTGCTTTCACGAGCAGTGGGATGCGGTAGTTGGGAGCTCCGCCGAGGAGTTCCTCATGGTAGAAGGTTATGGGGACCGACTCTCCCCGAACATTATCAAGTGTGGAACTCCTGATCGAGCTCATGTTGATTAGATGCTCGAACTTCCTCTTGACGGATCCCACGGTAACCTTTGTAAAGCCCCCACCAGAGATGACCATGGTGGAGGGGAAGGTTTCCCGTGGACTGTGCACAGCAAAGTAAGGAGGGATGTTGAGCCCCTCGGGGACGTAGAAGTCTTCAGGCTGTGAGATGCTCACGGCGACCTGAAGAATGGTCTCTTCTGAGGAAGGCACCTCTTCTTCGACCTTCTTGGACTCCTGGGCGTCCTGCCGAGGAGCGTCCTTCTTCTTGGCGAATTGTTTCAGGTGCCTGTCCCTGATTAGTATCTTAATTGTATCCTTCAGATGGATGCAGTCGTCAGTCATATGGTTGTGGCTCTTGTGGAACCGGCAATAATTCGACTTGTCTGTATTCGGGGGGGGGGGGGCTCGCAGCCTCCTTCTCTTCGTACTGTATGTACACTTACGCCTTGAGGAGGAAGGCGTCCAGAGTTGCTGGAGTCTCAATGCCAATCTCCTTGGCAAATTCAGTTCGGGGACGGTGTCCTCGCACAAACAAGAACTTCTTCATATCGTCGATCGTGGAGACCTGGACGGCTTCTTTGTTGAACCTTTCGATATAGGCTCGAAGAGGTTCATCTTTCCCTTGAATGATGGCCTTAAGGGAGGCTTTTGTCTTTGGGTGACAATGAGAGGCCATGAAATTCCTGGAAAACATTCTCCCAACTGCCTCTAAGATGTGATGGATTCGCCGGGGAGCTTCTTGATGGTGCATCTAATGCCACGGTAATCAAGAAATGCATCGATATTCTCGATGTGCTCGTCAGGATCTGTAGTGTCATCGTACGTGCCCAGGGATGGGGGTTTCTCCAGCCCCTTTTGTAGGCGCATGACCATGATTTCTTGGGACAACGGGCCTCGAGGCTTGTCGTCGCTGCTGTTGCTGGACCACGATGGAAAGTGGGTACTTCGTCCAAGGATAGGACGGTGATCTCGACAAGGAGATGGAGTTCGTGCTCAACCCTTGGATCTGGGTGAAGGTGAACGTTGTGGCTCTATCTGTAGGTCCCTTCTGGTCCTCTTGGCCCCTAGGGAGTGCTAGCTCCGGGGAGAGGTATGGTCGCGCTTTCTAACCGCCAAAGATTTTGGCTCCGTTGGTGCTCGGCAGTCTCTTTCTCGTCTGGGAGGAGGACTCCGAGATCTCCGGCGCTCTCTCCTCGGCGGAGGAGATCTTGGTCGGTGGGAATCTTCTAAGGCTCCAATTCTCGCGTTCTATTGAAGGATTATGAGGTTGGTCTTGTTCATGGCCTCGAGTAGGGTCCTCATGGTCGGATCAGCGTTGGGCGGAACTGGTACTGATTGATGGTCCTCTAATGGCTGGACCCAAACATTGTTAGTGCGAATAGGGAAGGGAGACGCGGTGGCTCCGTCTCTCTGCTGATGGATGTCACTCCTAAGAAAGGGGTTGCTCCGTCAGTGTCAGTCTTGCTGATGGGGAGGATGGCAGTGTTGCGAGCATCATGGACATTGTCATGGCGGGCCATGATCGGAATCTTGGAAGAATTGTTTTGGTCTTGAATTTACGAGGAAAGAAAGACAGGGATAACCGAGTTTCCCACAGACGGCGGCACTGATCTTACCGGCTAATCAGAACCTGAAGTGGGCTAGAGACTACGTTTGTGATGTTGGGTTTGAAAGATGAGAAGGGGGTGTACCTGCAAGGCACTCCGATGCCAAAGTAAGGATCGGGAGAAAAAAAGGCAAGTACAAAGTATGTATGTCTTAGGATGATTTAGAATACCTGACCCTCTCAAATGAGAGGGTTTTTATAATTTCCTCAGCGATTGGCCATTGGTCCCTATTTTCGGGGCAAGATATTCGCTCCCAAAGAATAAGTAACTAGCAAAAACTAGTCGTTGGGACAGGCAGAACTACTCGAAACTAGTTGTTGCCGCGAGCAAGGGCGTGGTCGCGGACACATGCGTCGTGACTGTTTCTGGATGGTGGAACTGTGCGTGACGGGAAGGAATACTGAGGTGGGGCAGCTGACCCTGTAGGTCAACCGGTCAGCCTTCCTCAGCAGAGGGTCAGAAAGGTAAAATACTTCCCTTTGCCCTTAATTGGCAGAACTTAGACAATTGAGTCACTCTGGGAGCAGAAGTGGATTGGGGCATGCCTAGCATTGGGGTAGTCCGAAACACTCTTCATCATATTTTTGTTTTATTTTTGTTTTTGTTTTTTATAATGTCAAGATGAACTTAGTGGTACAACATATAGATGCTTGTAAATGTTCTTACAACAAATTAATTCTATCATCTTCTTACTGCATTTCTTTTTATTTTTAAGATTATAGATTTAGAGACTATAAAGGTAGGCATGATATAAATATTTTAAAGTAGTGATTATTTAAAAACATAAGACAAAAATGTATAAATGTGATAAAATTGTTATGAGATGAGGGCAACTAATATTAAGAATGTCATAAAAGATTCCATAAATTAATGAACTTATATCAAATATAATGTGCCAAAAGTAAATAGTATAGAAATTATAGAAGTATTTTGGATATAATACATTTTTTTTTACAAATGTTAAGGTTATCTAAAATATTAATTAATTTATATTTTAATTTAAAATTGATTGTACTTGGATTAGACAGCTATTCAGTGGCCAGCAACGTCGTACGGACTTCAACTCCGGTGCGGTTGAAAGACGGTCGTGGGGTGGGGGGGGTACCTGCAAGGTACTCCAACGCTCAAGTAAGGTAAAGGTCGCAAGTAAAAGCAAGTACAGAAGAATGTTAGAGTGTGTGAGATTGTGTCACCTGACCCTCTCAAGTGAGAGGGTATTTATAGAAAGCCCCCAGCGCGGGGCCAACGGTCACTAGCACTTGGCTGGATTGCGAGGCCCAATCCAAGTAACTGCCAGGGCTTACGTGGCGTAGTTAAGACCAGCACGTGGTCTTCGCCCTGGGGTAACCGTTCCTAGATCTCCGGAATTAGGGCAGACCGATTCCATCGGGAGTGGGTGGTTACATGAGAATGTGTCCTCGCGGGGAGGAGTCTTGCGTGTCGGGGAGATACGTGTCCTCGTGGGGAGGGCTCTTATATGCAGGAGGAGATGGCTCCTCGTGGGGAGGAGCACCTGAGTGTCGAGGAGGAGCGAGCCCATAGAGGCTTAGCGCCTCTGCCCGATGCTCTATGCCGCATGCGTCCGAACACCGCTGAGGTATGGTGAGTGCCCGACACTGTTAAGGTGGGCATGTGCTCGACATTGGTCGTACCAAGAGGCCTTTGTTGGGCCATCCCAGGACGTGTGGGTTGGGCATGTTCGACTGAGGAGCAGACCCCGACCCAGTCCAGAACAGAAATAATATTTATAAAAAATTAAAAAATAAATTGCTTAAAATTTTTTAACTTTTTTATTATTGAAAATGAATATAAATAAATTATAGAAATAATGTGGCAATATAAATAATAGAAATGGAGTTGTTGCACAATTATCTAATTTAAGGCTAAATATCCTTTTTGGTCCTTTAACTTTACATCGGGGTCCATTTTGGTGCCTCAACTTTAAAAAGTTCCAAGTTAGTCCTTTAATTCTTCAAAAAGCACCATGTTAATCCTTTCCGTTAGGCCTGTTAGTCAAAGTCAAATATAGGATCCATTTGTCATACATGTGGCGCTGATGTGGCATATGCTCATTAAAAGGTTATCAAAAAATTTGCACACATCTAGAATCGAACCCTGTTCCACTTGGTTGTTGGCACACTACTTTACCACTAGTTCACATTGCCTTTTTATTTATATTTACGCATTCAATATAATTTAACTTGTGCATAAAATAGGGTATTCATTATAAAATTAGGGTTAATAATTTGGGGCTTCTCTTCCAAGAAGAAGAACAGCGCAACAGTGCATAAAATGGGGTATTCATCTTTGAGTTGTTTCCCTTCTTTTTAACTGATGTCATCTTCCTTTTTTGCGTACTCATCTTCGAGTTGTCTAATGTCATAATTGGTTTAAGCAGGATGAAAATCGAAGTCAGGAGGAGAGAGAGTGGATGGAAGAGAAGTATTTGATACATTTTTTTTTATTTTGATGACATTTAGCATAAAAAACATCTCATATGGGGATTGACCGCCGGGATTTTGATTAGGGCTGCATCAGTTGTGTACCAACGACCACCTGCTTTCGTCGAGCAGAATCCCAAATTCAAGCTTTCGCAGGTTGTAAGCAAGGACATTTCAATGACTTGAGTTCAATAATCAGTTAATTAAGCATAATCATAGATAAAGAATGAAAATGATGAGAGAAATTGTTGAGAACCTTGAAGAGAAAAAAGAAAGGGGTTTTGAAATTAGGGTGTGGAAATGATAGAGGAAGAAAGAGTTGTGCCCAAAAAATAGGATTACACAGAAGCTTTTCATCTGGAGAGGAAAAAGAAAGATTTAAGAAAAAACTAAAATTTAAATATATATTTCATTTGTAAATTAAATTATCAAGAGGTGAAGTGGTCTAGTGGTAAATTAGTTTCATACCAAACAATGAATCCTTGGTTCGAAACTTAGCTCAAGGCAAAGTTTTGGAATTTTTGATTTTTGGATATGATGAATAGATGCCACGCGTATGTATAACTGCCACGTCAGATGCCACTAGTGCAGAAATAGACGCCGTTAGTGAAAATTGGACTGAAAGGACTTAAATGATACTGTTTGAACAATTAAAGGATCAACTTGGAACTTTTTAAAGTTGAGGGACCAAAATGGACCCCGAGGTAAAGTTAAAGGACCAAAAGGATTATTTTGCCTCTAATTTAATTATTAATTTATAATATATTTATTTATTATTTATATCTAAATTCATTAAAATTCAATTCTAACATCTTTCAAAAGTAAAATGGAAACTAATTAATCCTTCCTATAATAAAAAAAGTGACTATTATTAAGAATCTGAAAATCAAAACCTTCTTATAAAATTTCTCAGACTTGAAGGAACTTTGAGGATCAACAACAAATATATAAGACGACAAATCGAACAAATAAAGGTACAAAAGAACACTGATATTTTTAACGTGGAAAGTCCTTCAATATGAGAGTAAAAACCACGAGTCATCCAGATTAAAGAAATAACTCCACTATAATCAATTAAGGGTACAAGAGAGTTTTAAAGTGATTCACAAATTAGTGCCAACAACCGCAAATTACATAGCAAACTAGCTTACAAATAAGAATAAAAAAGCTGCAAAATTTCTCAAATCTGTAGTTTCAGTGAGAAGCAGATAACTCAAACCTCAGACGTTGTTTTAAAATTATAAACACTCCAAAGTTAGATACATGTGTTACGAATCTGCCCTCCAAATTTGATCTCGATCCGACAGTTAATAATTTGGGGATCGTCGATTTAGTGAGGCTGGTTGTAGAAAAAAGAGAATGAGTTTCTCTCCTCTTTTCTATCTTTTGAATCCTTATTTTCTTTCTATCTCTCTCAACCCTAAATTGATCCTCTTTACTTAAATAAGTGAGACAAATGAGCTAATCATATTTGAGTCTTTCTCTACATGGAAGGGAGCCCAAACCCAACAATATCTACTAGTAGGGGTGACAAACAGGCACGCACACCCCTTTTAAGCCCGCCCCGCAAAAACTGCAAATAAACGGGGCAGGGAGGGGAAAATATAGTTGAGATTAACTGACCAGGGGTCTTCAGTGGTTCGGACAAATCCGAACTAAACCGGAGTACAAACCAAACAATGATGCTTAGGTTAAACATTTTTTTAGTTTAGATAAAAACTGAACCAAACTAATGAAAGTCGATATTAATTGATTCGGGCAATGAGTTTCTAAAATTCTACCCGCGAGTACGTCTACCTGAGTTAACCATATTAATCCATATAATTTATATCATCATTATCATGAAAAGTAGTATAAAATATTCAACTACAAGAGGAAAAAAATGTTGTTTGTGACATTCACAAAGAGATGTAAAAATTAAAAAATTTATATTATTATAGAAAATTATTTGATGTAAATTAGGTATTTTTTAAAAATATTTTTGCACATTTGTTTCTAATGTATCTGATCAATCCAACCCAAACTAACCAGTTATTTCTTGGTTTGGTTTGGATTTTATTGAAAAATATGAAAATCCAATTCAAACTAATCTATATATTTTTGATCGATTTGGATATCGAAATTTCCTCAACACTGAACTAAATCAGCCCACAAACACCCCTATAACCGACTATAAGAGATTTTCTTATCAATCAGTAGATAAAGAAGACGATTGTAAGAGATTAATTGACTATAAGAGATATGAACTGATAAATTAAGTTAAGAAACTTAAAGTATAATTAAATTTATTATATTTATCACATGTAGCAATGAAACCATAATTTCATACGATTAATAATACATACCTACACTTAGCCGAGCCAAAACTACATAAATAAATATTGTGTTTGTTGTTTGCAATTTGTTTCTATTTACTTTTTTTATACTAGTTGTTGTTCTTATAAAGTATTTTCATAATGACAATCAACATGTTGTGAAACGATACCCAAGATACAAAGTATGTTCGGTTTCTTAATCAACAATAAAACCATAAGGTAAAGAGAAAAGAAAGAAGAGAAAGACAATTCAAAGTGGTTAAAACTGGATTCTTGATTCAATTACACATTAGGAAACAATGTTTACAGTTGAATCTCAACCACACCATTTTCTCCCTCTAATTAGGATTATCATGGATTGTTGGAGAAGTGATAACTAGTATGCTATTTATAAGAAAAATAAACCATAGTTTCAATTAACATACTAAACAATTTGCCCAACAGACTGACCTAACTTGACTTGCTAACTCAAACAATAGGCTAACAAAATAATTTGCATGCAAGAACAGACTTTGACTACGACATGCACATCTTTGACTACTTTCAAAATATGAAGCTAACCTTGTTGATGCTAGAGTTCGATCTAAATACCACAAATTTCCACCTTGGAAAAAACTCTACACTAACAAGGGAACAAACTAGCTTTCATCATGCAACTTTATCAACTGCATACAGTGGAAGAACTTGCTACTCGACAATGACTTGGTGATTATATCAGAAACATTGTCATCAGTCGAAACCTTTAGCATTTGGACTTCTACATGCTCGATTATCTTTCTAACAAAATGAAACCACACATCGATGTGCTTTGTTCGCTCGTGGTAGGTTGATTTCTTCGACAGGTGTATTGCACTTTAACTATCTATTTACGCTGAAAAATGGTAAACAACCGTTGGTCCCCAAATTAAAGGTTACTTGCAGGATCAACTAGTGAATCCTGGGACATAATGCCAAATTACCACTTCATCTTTGGTTTTCTTGTGTGTAGAAGGACTGCTTTCTACTTGGTTGAAATATGGTTTTAGATAACTATAAGAATGTGTGAGAACTTCGACTACTTCAGAAATGTGTAAAAGAGAAAATAAAGACTAGAAATGCTGAATGAAAAGACTTAAAAGAAATTGGAAAGTAAAGAACATGAATCAAGTGTAAACTTAAATTTAGAAACTTTGCATTGAGAGTAAAGGATGGTGATTCATCTACTCTTACATTCTCTCAGCCATTCGCTAATTTCTCTAGACGCTGATACTTTGAGTTTTCAGTGTGATTTTTCTAATACAATGAACACCCCGAATTCAACATAATGATCTCCTATATATACAGGTATAAAATAACTACTCCTAATGTTTCTATCCTTAGATTTTGCCACGTGAAGCTCTTCATGCAACCTACACCAATGCTTTCTCCACGTGTCTCTTTAGAAGGAAACTTTCAGGCAGTTATTGATATTTGAACATGATACTGCGTGCCCAAATAATCGCCTTGTCGACCACTTCACCATTGTGTTTACCTTGAAAATTGGTAAACAACCACTGATCTTCTAAAACTATAAAGTTCTAGTAACTTACAGGATCGATCAGATTGATCCTAGGACATGTGTTGTATGTGTATTTAGAATATTTCGCAATTTGATAAAGGATGCCTTTTGACAACGCACATAAATAAAAAGGGGTGTTTGAAATGTAAAGGAAAGCGATAAAGATAAAGGAAATGACTAAGTCGAACAATACATCAAAGAAAAGAAAAAGGGCTGAATGTAAAAGGTTTGATAAAGAAAAACTGGAGTTAAATGCTGGAAAGAAATACATAAAGATCGTAAAATGCAAAAAAGGTAAATGCTTGAAAATAGAGGCTTTTAATGTAAAACTGCAAAGTAAAGACTGGGTAATGTAAATGACTTGAAAGGTAAAAGTTCGTGAAAAGATATTTCAAAGTAAAGAATCTAAAACAGAAACTTCAAAGTAAATTACATTGCAATAAAAGGTAATGGTGATTACAATCACGTACATTCTCACTTCACTGGTTTCTCGACACACTGGATACTTTAAGTGAATATAAAGTTACTTGTACAATTTGATTTTTTCACACTATTCTAACTCTAAGACTAACCTATTTATAATACTCTAATGTAACCACCCTTTGACGGTTTTATTCTTAGATTACGCCACTTGGCACTTCGCATGTCTTCACGATCTAGATCTTCGCCACCTGTCCTCTTTTCAAATTCAAATAGTGGAACTTCCCTCCACTATTCAGTTGTAACTGCAGCGTATTATCCATATCCACTTCACCGTGTCGACTTGACTCCTTGGACTTAGCAATATTTGAAGTCTTGAAATCCTTCCATTCGACTCAGGCATTGCACAAACATGGTCGAAGGCCTTCTTAGTCGAAGCCTTATTTTTTAGCATTATTATTTTAAAGAATAACTTCTTTTAAAGCCATTGTCTGAAATCATGTAGCGTCGAAATTAGGAGCTAACAAATTGCCCCCCAAAAATGCCCCTTCGCCAGTATTGGTAGGAAGGTCATTTTTTGATAACATAATTTTCGACGCCTGCTCATTCGATTATGGAAAACATGGTCTCAACTGACCAACCCATGATTTAGAAACTATTCAGTTTCTTTCAACAATGCTTGTGACGTCATGTCATGATGGCAAATCTCCAAACGTCTTTTCAGCCGTATTCGTGAACAGTTTTCATCATCACTTTTCTTGGGATTAAGCATTTACAGTCTGACCACAACCACCACCATCCAACGATCTCTAAAAAGGACACGCGTCCCACTATCGTATCCATTTTAACGGTGGATTCACAGTCCCCTCGTCTTCCACACATCTATAAATACCCTTTTTCCCCAATTTTACGAACTTTCGCATTTTCAAACTTTCTGCAACTTATTTCTCTTGCTCTCTAAACTCTCTCAAGAAAACTCAGAACACACTCTCGTTTTCTCTTCAACCTCCATCAATGGCGTCTTCTCATACAGTTCCCCAAGCAACGAAAAACCAAAAGGGTAAAACCACTCCGTTCGAGCAAACTCTCCCGCCATTTTCAAACATCCCTGGACCAAAGGTGGTAAAGGACCAACAGTTCTTGCCGGAACCTCTTCTTGAAGAAACAAAGAAGATTTATGAATCCCAGGTAATGATCCCTCTCCTCATCTCTGATAAACCCTATGCTTTAGGTGGCCCCCTAGCTGATGTAAAACCCAACAATGAAAAACTGACTGAGTTCTTTCCTTATTACCGTAAGTCTAGACCTTTAGGGAAAAAAAGCAACCCTAATGAGGAGGGAACCTCTCCTAATACACCCACTCTGACAAAAATGGATCTGAGGTACCTTCATGATGGTACGAGGCTGGTAAGAGCTGTCAATCTTTTAAAGGATTTTGACCTTTGGATGACCAGAATGGAAAGGGTCAAAGCTGATCACTGGAAAACCATAGGAATCTATGATCTACTGATGCTGTCGAAAACCAACATTCCTTATTGTTTGAACCTGCTGGCAGCAACACTCTATTTTTGGGATAACACCCACTACACCTTTCATCTTCCTTGTGGGATGGTTACTCCCACACTCTTCGACCTTGCTGCCATTGCAGGTCTTCGACCTGATGGTATTTCCTATGACCCTGATACTGATGCAGAGGATACCATAGGGATCTCTGACTCCAAACTCACATATACCCACTTTATCAACCACCACAAACGTGATACTGCAGAAATCACTGATAAGGAACATATTGCCTTTCTGACCGTTTGGCTGTCGAGGTATGTATTTTGTTCAAAATCCCTGCAGGTGGCCAAGAAGTATCTCACTCTGGCCAACCAGCTTCACAATAATAGAGGAGTTTGCCTAAGTGGATTGATCCTGGCGAACCTCTATAAGTCTCTCAGTGAAGGGGCGGCTCGACTCAAGGACTTGGAGAGCCAAGGTACTGTTCACTTGAATGGCCCTCTCTAGCTACTTCAGTTGTGGCTCAATGCAACCTTTGAAGCTAGCCTTCCCAGGAAAGGGCAGGTTGATGAAGATTCCGCTGAAATCAAAGAGATGAGGGTCGAAGGTACCCGCCTGGTGAAACTTACGCCAAATGATGATGGGGAAACTCTCAAGAGAGCCTTCTCCAGTTACATTATAATGTTTGCAAAAAGGCATGAGTTCACACCTAGCATGGCTCCCTTTGCTGAGAGAAACTGTGGGCCTGAGTGGTTCACAAGGCCATTCCCTGATCCATCCACCAACCTCGACGCTAAATCTGTTTCGATCTGGGAAGCCTTCTTGATTCCTAGATTTATTGTTGAAAGGCTGAATCTTGGGAGAGACCTGGCAGCCTTAATTGCTTACTAACCAAATCTTGTCTCTCGACAATTTGGGTTAACTCAGATCTTCCCCAAGTGTTTATATGGGAAGAAAGGCCATGTGGTCCTTCACACAGCCAGTTTTGATGAAGGAAGTGCTGCAGTCACTTTCGACCGGTGGAACGCTAGGAAAGCAACCTTTTCCCCTGTGTATTTTTAGCCCACCTTCTTGTGTACCAAACCCTTCCATAACTGGTGGTCGAAGTACTACAGTGAGCAATTTCTTGATGTTGCTGCTTTCTCTTCCTTACTTGACCAAGCTTTTCTTGATGTGCAGGAGAAGACCAAGAAGAGTAAGTTCATTCATGTCAAAGAAATTCAAGCCTTTCAAAAGTACTTTGAAAATGTCTATCGACCAGATGATATTAGTCGAACCGTTCGTGAGGCTGCTGTCACTTTGAAGGAAAAATTTCTACAAAAAAATGGATCAGTTAAAAATCCCTTCAAACGTTCCTGTTGAGAAACGTTATAAGGTAGCTTTTGAACTCTTTCCTCCAAAGTTCCTTCGACTGCCTAACGCTGATTTTGGAGTGGCACTTGCCCCCCCATTTCCAGACTGGTTTGTCTGTGGTGAGCACTTAAAACTCCTTCGACAGCAGTCTCAACCAAAAGCCCAACGGGTGGTTGCGACTAAACATACGCTGGATAGTTTCAAAGGACACCTTCATATAGGGGTCGAGGATGTCCGTGTCGAATCTGAAATATATGAAGGTTTGAGGCCCTTGAGTTGTGATTTTTTAACTAACCACTCAATTATTAACCTTGTAATAATCGTCTGTCTTTCAGCCATGGCCAGGAAGACCAGCTCGTCGAAGGGTGCTGCGAAGGTCAAAAAGGGCACTGAAGGCACAAAGGTACTTTATATCCCTTGCCTAAGTCTTTTTGTGTAACCAATCCTCTAATATTTGCGTCACCTTTCAGGCTGCTCGAAAACCTCCAACGCCTTCAAAAAAGGGCAAGAAAGGTGCTCAAGCAGTTATTCCTCCAGATACTGATGATGAGTCCCCTGAGGAGATAGTAGTTAAGAAGAAAAGGAAGCCTGTCAAAGCTTCTGGAACTACCACTCAATCTCCCTCAAAGGCGGCAAGAATCCTTGAGAAGACACCTGCTGGTAGTGGTGTCAAGAAACAACTCTCCAGGGTTACATCGAAAATGACTGCTGGCGATCCTGAGAGTGCAAACTCAAGTCCTGATGCTGCGGCTGTACAGGTATGCGTACTATCTTCATTCAGTATTTGGATTCCCTACTCAGACTTCTCTCAATCTTATTCCTTTTACTTGTGGTTTTTCAGGCTGATGTAGGTGGTTCTAACCCACCACAACCTTCCTTCAGCTTTACAACAACTCTGCTGAATAGCCAAGGTGAGCCAACCTATCACCCTACCTCTGACCTTGGTTCTGGATATAGCTCAATCAGCAAAATTAACCAACTTATCCCTCTTACAGTTCCTCCTCCTACAGCAGATGAAACAAACCAAAGTTCTCCTGCCAGGACCACTACTCAACAATCCCAGACCGATGGTTCTGATCATGAAGAGGATGATGTTTCTCATCAACAACCTCTCGACCAAACAGAGGCTATTGGTATGGATACAGAAGAAAGGCCCGCCGAAGCAGTAGAGGAGGAAGTCGAAGAAGACGAAGAACAAGAAGAAGAGAGGGAGAGGACTGAGCAAGATTACACCCCTTCGATTGTGGCTGAGGCAGATCCTGTTAACAATCCAACTCCTAAGCCTATGGGCGCTTCAACTACTGGAGGATCCCCTGCTGAAGACCAACTGGCTACTCTCAAATGGTCAAATCCTCGAGAGTATGCCAGATTGATACTTGGGAAGAAGTACAGTTCTTCAGGCACTAGTCTTAGTACTTCGACCAGCTCTGGGGGTCCAACTCCAGATGATTTCGCCAGTCCTATCCTTCAAAAAATCAAGGACAAATTCTTCAAGGGAGACATCTACAATGTCCTACTTTCAGATTCAACTGCTTCTCTCTTTCTGAAAGATAGCCTTCAGAAGCTGGACCTTCGACCCTTAGCCAAGGTGTTTCTGAATTCCTGTTGAAGCTAACTGCTTTAGTGAATCAAATTTCCGAGGACTTCAAGTCCCTTCCCAAGATCCAAGACAACATTGAAATCATAACTGGATTGGAAGCTTCAGCTTGGGATGATGCGTATGCATCAGAAGCTATGGTTGAAAGTCTAGAGACTGAACAACAGAAAAGGCAGGCAGAAGTGGAGTCGAACCAAAAGAATATTGATGACTGGAAGTAGCAAATTGAAGAGTTGCAGAACAAGATTTCTAAGGATGAAAAATGCAACCTTGAGCTGGGAGAGTTCGACGATACTGAAATGGCCAGAGAGCTGAAGCGCACCATAAACTTCCTTGACAAGGCCCAAATGCTTGAAAAAGAACTTTCAGTAGCCAAACTCACCAAAGCTCTATGTGAAAAACGCCTTCAAAATCACAAGGTCACCTTCCTTTAGTTGAAGTCGAAGCTCCCTTTCTGATTGTCATATGATTTCTTGTTTGTAGTTCCATTTTTGTTCATCATATTTTATGGTCCTTTTAAGGCCCCATTTACAGACAATCTTAATGCCCTATGGCCTTTATCTAAATTCTCCTGTTTACTATCAATTCTTCGACTTGCAAAACATATTTTTTTACTTTGGTAACTGAGTAATTAAAGTATTCTGCCTCTTTTCTTGGAAATCATAAAAATAGCGCAGCTTTTAACAGCTTTGTGTTCCAACGGCACAAGTTTCTATTCCATAAAGGAATATTAATAGGGCAACCCTAGGGTATATTCCCAAGGGTCATTTCACGTATTTCCATCATTGACTGGCCAATCCTTACAAAGCCTTGCTTCTATAAAACCCTCTTCCCTCTTGGGATATCTTGCACCTACTACAACAAGTATGAGTACTTCTTCAAAGAAGGCAATGACCAAGAAGGTGGCTGGAGAGACAAGGAAAGCTGAGGCCACAGCTACTGCCCTCAAAGACACTTCAACTGGAGCCACATCTCGCTCCAAGAAGAGAGAAACCAAGATGAAGGTACCCAAGAAAGGACATTCCAAAGCACAAAACTCTGATGATAAAGCTGACGAAGATTATGTTGCCTTCCTCAACTCTATTAATTAGAGAGACTATGAATAATCTTTCTCCTGGGTTTTATGTTATTGTACTTGTTTTTTTTTTTATGCCATTTTGGCCTCACATGGCCTATTTTGGCTTTTATAATTTGAATAAAATTTACGTCTTAATATGGATTTCTTGTAAAATAGGCTTATATTTTTTCAAATATTTCCCATTTACCCTTAAGACTCTTAAATCACCCTCCATCTCTTGAATCTCATAAGCATTATTACTAAATGCCTTAATAATTTGAAAAAGACCTTCCTACTTAGGAGACCACTTCCCCAAAGTTTTGGTCTTTCGATCCATAGATAAGATCACTTTCCACACTAGATCTCCAGTTGAAAAGGTTTTAATCTTGACCTTTTTGTTATAAGACTTCTCCACCCTTTTCTTTTGCCTTTTCAGTAACTCTAATGCATGGAGCCTTTCTTCATCTAGGTCTACTAATTCATCAAGCATCATATTCCAATAAGACTTAGATGGAATCTCATGATGCCTTTGAATCCTTATTAATTGAAGATAAATTTCCACAGGCAGAACTGCATCATGACCAAAAGTCAGTCGAAATGGGGTAGTATTAGTTGCCTCTTTAGGGGACGTTCGACATGCCCAGAGTATTTGGTCCAGTGTCCTGTGCCAATTTCTTGGCTTTTTTCCCACATGCTTTTTTATCAACCCAATAACTACTTTATTTGCTGCTTCGACTTGGCCATTAGCTTGAGCATAATAAGGTGTGGAGGTTACAAGCTTGAATCCCATTTCTTTAGAAAACTCTTGCATCTTTCGACCAGTGAAGACTGATCCTTGGTCTGTTGCAATTGTCTCTGGGATTCCAAACCTATAGATGATGTGCTTCTGGATAAATTCAATCACATCTTCCTGATCAACATTTGGTAATAGGATAACTTCGACCCACTTGGTAAAATAATCAATACCCACCAAAATGTACTTATGATTTTTAGATGATGCTGGTCGAATCTCTCCGACCAAATCCAAAGCCCATCCTCTAAAAGGCCAAGGTTTCACTATAAAATGTAATTCACTAGCAGGGACATGTTGAATGCCAGCATGAACTTGACATTCCTGACAACCCTTAGCAAATTCAATACAATCTTTTAACATGGTAGGCCAATACATGCCTTGTCGAAACAACAACCATTTCATTTTATGGCCTACCTGATGTGCCCCACATGCCCCACTATGGACAGTCGAAAGGGCTAAGTATGCTTCTGCCTCACTGACTCACTTAAGCAATACTCCCTCAGGAGTCTTTTTGAATAATTCATTACCCAACAAGACATAACTTAAAACTTGATACTTGATTTTCCTTTCTGTCGAAGCTATTTGATTTTTCAGGTAATCCATTATAGGTTTCCTCCAATCCTTATCAGTTATACTATTAACTGCCAGAATTGCGAAATTGTCTTCGTCAACATATCCAAGCTTAGTTTCTCCCAAATATGATGGGGCTAATCCTACTGACACCACCCTTCCTCTGACTTCGACTTCTATTGCATCTTGTAATTTGTCTTTCAAAACTTTATACCCTGATGCAATCTGAGCCAAGTCATTAGCTACCTGGTTTTCCAGTCTAGGGATGTGTCGAAAATAAACTGCGCCGAACTTTTTCAACAGTCGATTCACAACTACAAAGTACATAATCAAATTTTCTTTTATGCACTTGTACTCTTTGGTCACTTGTTTTATGACCAGATCTGAATCTCCCATTATTTCGACGTGAGTTGCCCCCAATTCCAACAATACTTCAAGTCTAGCAATTAAAGCTTCATATTCAGCTTCGTTGTTAGAACAACGACCTTCAATTTTATACTTAAGTGTTGTTGGAATTTTACTAGGAGAAATAACAAGTACTCCTATGCCTGTCCCATCTTTGTGGCTTGACCCGTCGAAATATAACTTCCAAGGTTCCACATCAAGATAGTTCAAGGGGGTCTCATTTGTAGAATGGTCGGCTATAAAGTCTGCCACTATTTGTCCTTTAACAGCTTTTAAAGGCTTATAAGTTAAAGAATATTCAGTTAATGTTAATGCCCATTTTCCAATTCGACTATGCAAGATAGGTTTGGACAACATATGTTTAATAACGTCATAACGAGAAGAAACATACACATCAACTGGTTTTATATAATGCTTCAATTTGGTACAAGAGTAATACAAACATAAACATAATTTTTCAATCATGCTATATCTAGTTTCTGCATCATTTAAAACTCTACTAAGGTAATAAATGGCTCTTTCGACGCCATCATCATCCTCTTGAGCTAACATGCTCCCTAAAGTTCTATCTGACGCAGCTATGTACAATCTCATACACTTATTGCCACGAGGTGGTGAGAGAATAGGGGGTGACTCAGGTACTCTTTGATTTTGTCGAAGGCTTCCTGTTAATCTTGCCCCTAGTCGAACCCATCCTTGCTAGCTCGAAGCAATGGTGAAAAGGCTTACGTTTTCTCACTTAAGTTACATATAAATCTCCTCAAGAAATTTATTTTGCCCAAGAGAGACTACAATTCCTTCTTTGTTGATGGCGTTTTTGCTTCCATAATGGCTTTGGTTTTATTCTGGTTGATTTCGATCCCCTTCTTGTGGACCACAAAGCCTAAGAAATCCCCTGCCTGCACACAAAAAGCACATTTGAGAGGATTCATTTTCAGACCATGCTTTCTTATCCTTTCAAAGGAATGTCGAAGATGGCTTATATGATATTTTCCTGAAAAGGACTTAACAACAATATCATCAATATATATTTGCATAAAAGTCTCAATAAAATCATGAAAGATCGAATTCATTGCTCTCTGGTAAGTTGCCCCAGCATTTTTTAGATCGAAAGGCATCACTACCCATTCATAAGTACCTAATGCCCCTGGACATCGAAGAGCAGTTTTTAGGACATCTTCCTCAGCAATGAATATTTGGTTATAACCAGAATAACCATCCAACATGCTCAAATATTCATGTCCTGTAGCAGAATTAATCAGCATTTCTGCCACAGGCATAGAATATTCATCTTTAGGGGTTGCAGAATTTAGATCTCTAAAATCTATACAAACCCTTAAAGAACCATTCTTTTTAATGACTGGTACAATATTAGCTAGCCATTCGACATACCTAACTGTACAGATGAACTTGCATCTAAGTAGCCTTTCGATTTCCTCTTTGATCTTGGAAAGGATTGTTGGGGCAAACCGTCTTGGATTTTGCTTAACTGGCTTTTTCCCAGGTATGATTGGCAACTTATGTTCAACAAGCTCTCTCCTCAAACCAGGCATTTCATCATAGTCCCAAGCGAAGCAATCCTTGAATTTCCTCAATAATTGGACTATTTCGACTTTGAGTAGTGGGTTGAGATTAGCACTAATATAAGTAGGCCTTTTCACTCCCCCTTCACCCAAGTCAATTTCTTCCAAAGGATCTTGCGCCAGCATTTTAATATTATCTGACAGTGGATCCTTTTCAAAACCTAAAGGCTCACCATCATACACAACATCAAGCCTTTGGTCTTGGTCTTCAATTTGAGGCCCATCAGGTGGCTCAGGTTCAAAGTCCTTACCAGGGCCTACTTCACAAATTTGAGTTTTGGCTTCGACAACCATGTGGTTGTGTGCAGCCTCTAAAGCCGCCTGTAACTTGGATTCGGCCACATAGGCCAAAATTCTTTGTAATGTGTCGAATTCAGTCATTATTACTGAATTCACTCCCCCAGCCTGTGGGGTCAACCTCAGGCAGCCCATAGTATGGGACATTGCCTTCTTCTCTTACGACTTCGCTATCCCATCTGTCGCGGTGAGAATCGGATACCATAGCTATTATGTTAACTAGGATCACAAATCTTAAGTTTCACCACCGACCTTTATTTTATCCAAAGGAAAGGGTTAAAGATCGAAAAAACCTAAGAGATCTAAGGTTCGGGGGTTGGTTACGCCTAGGGAAGGTATTAGCATCCTAAACGTCCGTAGTACTCTACAGGAACCTCTTGTTATTATTTATGTTATTTATTGCTTGCTAAGGGTATGTGTTAAGGGAAAGGACCTAAAAGTTGATGTCGATGCTTAAAAAGCAATCGACTTACAAGGAAGAAAATGGCTCGATGTGAATCGAGAGTTTATTTTGAAAAATGGTTTGAATGTACGGGCGAAGAACAAAGATCGAAATAAGAGTAGAAATTTTCTTTTTAACTAATCAAGAAATATTTTTTGGATTTTTAAATAAAAAATATAAACAAAATATTAAGAGAGAAAAGCAAATATTTTTTGACATTTTTCTTCAATTTTTTTTTAACAAGTAAACTAAATGAGAAGTTAAATCCTAAATTAGAATTAACTAACAAGAAAACAATATATTAACAATTTATTAAAAATAAGGATTAAAATAAAACTCTAAATAAATCTAATTAACTAATTAATTTTCTGATTAAAACTAATTTAACTGAACAAATAAATTCTAAATAAGATCAATCAAATTAAAATTATAAAACAACTAGTTAAATAAAAATTAAAAAAAGAAAATCTAATTAAATTAAAAGGGGTGTTATATCATCGACCAAAATAAAGAAAAAAAAGGGGATCAAAATGAAAATGAAATTGGTCTCGTCTTAATCAAGATTTAATCGATAAATCGATAATCTTGGATTTTTGACTTTCAGCGACCAATAAAGATAAATAAAAAAGTGGTCTCATACTTATCAAGACTTTTAGTCATTTTGAATAAATCCACTCAGTCATGATTTTTGTAATATCATAGGCCAAAAATAAAGAAAAGTGAAAATAAATGTGGTTTCGTCTAAATCAAGATTTAACTCGATAAAATCGATAATCTTTTATTTAGCCTTTCATTAACCAACCAAGAGGAAAAAAAAATACGGCCTCAACAACATTGCTATCATGAAAACGCGGTCATCGCAACTGGATCCGAATTGTACGGATCTAAATATAACAAAAAAAAGCAACTCAAAGAAAAGAGAAATTTAACTTTGATAAAAAACCTCAACAATATTGCTATCGCGAAAACGCGGTCATCGCAACTGGATCTAAATCGTAAGGATCTAAAAATTTTTTAGAGATAGAGAATGCATAAAAAAATATATTTTAAAACATTTTAAAGCAATAATGTTGCTAACGCAAAAAATGCGATCATCGCAACCGGATCCAAATTGCGGATCTAAATTTATAAAAATAGAAAAGCAAAAGGACTTTTAAAATGTGTAAAAAAAACAACGATGTTGCTACCGTGGAAATTGGACCATCGTAACCAGATCGAATCAAAATAAATATCACGCATCGTGCACACAAATATGCGACCAGCGTATCGACATACTTCGATCCGAAAAATCTAAAATAAATAAATGAATAAATAATATTATATATATATATTTCCACTAAAACATGGACTATCAATGCGTTGCTAAATAATAACATATGAACATGCTCATGCTGTTTCAATACATAAACAAGTTATGTCAAAATGTATATGTGAACACTCATAACCAAAAACAATTTACCGGTGGTGAGACGGAATGGCATACAAATATAGGGACTGCTGGAAGGTGTTTATATGCTACTTTGGCCGCTTCTTCCTTTTTTTTATATGGATAAGAAATTAAGCTATATAAAAAACCATACCAACAATACAAATTGTGGAAAAGAAACGAAACAGAATGTATGATATGTGAAACCTCAAGTATTACCACTATTAACGTGCAATGTTTCTCAGAGTGATAAATCTCTCAGCCGGCCGTGTGTTTCCATTGTTAGCTGATGTTAGCTGCACTTAGAATTTGAAATAGTATGTATTAACAATTAAAAAGTAAGGCATTTACCCAGAATATCTACGCACCTGTAGCGATGATTGGAACGGTAGCGGCCGCAGTTTTCTTTTCTCTCGGTCCCCTTTTCACCAATGCTAACATGTGTATATATAGAGATTGAACTAGGGTTAATTTTTAGTTATCAATAATGTCCCTAATATCCAATTGGAGGCCCAAATTAAATAACATTAAAATTAAATAAAATTAAAACTAAATGATATTAAAATTAAATTAAATTAAAACTAAATAATATTAAAATTAAATGATATTAAAACTAAATGATATTCAAATAATTTAAATTTAAAATAGAAACTAAAACCTATTTATTTATTCTAAACAGTATTTAAACTAAAAGTAATAATAATAATGAAAATAAATATTTAAAATAAAATTAAAATAAAATACTAATTATTCTAATTATTTAATGTTAAAAAAACAAAATTTTAGGGTCAAAAATTAGGGTGTGACAGATGCCCCTATTTAAGTTTCTTCTATCCGGAGATACGGGGATTGAAATCTTCATCTCGGTGTGATAGGAGAGACTTAAATACAAACATGCACAATTTTTGGCCCTAAGATGCCTTGTGATATGATATGATATGAAATGAAAGACAGAGATCTTGAAGATACACCCGAAGCATTTAGAAAATCATTCAATGTACAGGTAAAGATTTGAAGACATATATGGGAGAACGTCAGATAAGGAACATCATATTTGGAGAAAACATCAGATAAACAAGGTCATATCTGGAAGAACATCAGATAGACACAAAAGGGGTTTTGAAAAAGCATCAGAATAAAGTCACATATCTAGAAGAACATCGGATAAACAAGGTCATATCCAGAAGAGCATCAGATAGACATAAAAGGGCTCTGGAAAAACATCAGGAGCAGACACATCTGGGAAAACATCAGACGGTAAAAGCAAGGTCATTCCGAAAAAGCATCAGAATAAAGTCACATATCCGGAAGAACATCAGATAAACAAGGTGATATATCTGGAAGAACATCAGATAACAAAGACTCAATCTAGAAGAACATCAGAAATAGAGACATATCCGGAAAAACATCGGATAGATTCCGGGAAAACATCAGAATCAAAGGGCAAATATGGGAAAACATCATATAAGTTCTGGAAGAACATCAGAACAAAGGACACATCTGGAAAAACGTCAGACACAACGTCATATCTGGAAGAACGTCAGATAGACACAAAGAATGTTCTGGGAGAAACATCAGAACAAAAGTACATATCCGGAAGAACATCGGATAGAGGGACCCATCTGGAAAAACATCAGATGGAAAAAGAAACCAGACATCCAATAATGGCCTTGAATGAAAGGTACAATCACAATATCTAATAATGGTTTTAGATGAATGTGAACAAAGATATACCCAGGAAAGCATTGGACGAATATGAACTAGGAGATACCCAAGAAAGCATTGGATAGACGGGAAAATACCTGTTTGGTAGGTTCCAAGTGAGTTGGACTTTGACCACGAGATAAGACGTGGATAACGACACGACCTGTGGAGAATGCAAATGAGTGCAAATGAGGATGACACTCTTGCTATGCATATGTATATGAATTATGCCATGATGCAAATGCAGGTGCAATGCAGAAATCGATGACACGACTCGACTCTTTTGTGGAGAAGACAAGACTGGAAAACTGATTCCTCAACACAGAGATCACTGTCATTCTGCTTGGGGACTAGTGATGCTACTGAACACAATCTCTGTTACACTTGTAAACTGTATCAAGTTGATGACCCTTGTAGGAAAGATGAGAGCTGCATGGGGATTCTTCAAGTAAACTGCCCCAGATTAGTTGACTGTTGTATATGAACTGATAATTGCTTCAGCTTGGATTGATGCTGAAAATGACTAAATTACTGTGCACTTGGAAAAATTGCCCCAGTATGAGTCTTGAAAAAGTCTTCTGTATAAACCCGTTCTGAGAAGGACTTGCACTGAACAAATCTTGAACTGATTCTCAATAGGATCTGGAAGGAACTTGCCCCTGATTGGATCACTGACCAAGTTTCTCAAATGTTTGAAAATTCCTTAAGCGGAAGCCAGATTGCAAACAAAAGTGTTCATACAAACATAGTAAATGCAAAGTTCATGCAACTTTTGAAATCAAAATCATTTTTGGAAATAGGTAAAACAATAGGTCACTGGTCAGAACACGGTGGTTCAAGACATTTAAAAGTGAAAGATAAAGCAAAAAGGCGTGATGCCCAAAACAAATGATCTGCAAAGATCTTTAGGAGTCAGTTTACGCAACCTCGTTGTAGTATGCTTTCAAAATAACCTTGCTTCAATTAGGTCTTTCGAGGGTTATAACGTGGCCTGGTTCACGGTTTAAGAAACAAAGGATAAAGGCTCAAAGTTTATTTGTACCCACCCAATCTTCGTGATGATCTCCAGCCCTACACTCAGTTAACTCAGACTTTGCACTCACGTTCCCATAGGTTAGGGATTGCATTGATGATAGTGATGATGGTTCAGAAGTTAAGGGACTTTTGAGGTGACAGTCACTACTTCCTTATAACTCTTGGTTGTTTTTTCATTGAGGATTTTCATGGTAAGGATTTAAAGATTTCTCCTTTTTATTATCCCTAAATTTTGCCTGAACTGTTTCTCATGAATCTTACAGTCAGCGGGATGCCCCAATTTTTTCCTAAGTCTCCTTCATAGGTTTCGACTTAGCGGGCTTTTTCCTTTTTTGATTTTTTTATTTTTTATTTTGAAAGAAAGTGAATGCTCGGCTTAATGATTACGGCGAACCATCATCGACTTTTGACTTGAAAGACATCTTCGACACTTGCTTGTTGCGTGCGAAGGAAAAATTGAGAATGCAACCTTTTTGTTGAAAGATGTCTTGCATGAAACTCTTGTATTTGAATGCACAATCCAGTTAACTGAGAACTACCCTGCCCCAGGTTAAGATTGCGGGTTTTTATTTGTAAAGAAAAGAAACTCCTACTTCAAGGCTCAAAGGGGTTGACGAGGGTTTATCTTCCTTATTTCTTCAGTGTTTAGGAATTGAAACAATGCCTTACATCGTCAGCAAAGTTTTGATTTGAAAGCATACCAACAACAATTATGAGTATAACGTTTTCATCATCCTCTCTCCAATCTTAGCATAATCAGAAGGAAAGTGGAAGAGAGATAATTTTTTGTTTTTGTTTTTTTTTTTTTTTTTTCTTTTTGAAAAGGAAGGCATAAAGATGTAAATAACAAACACAAATGAATTGAATCCAAAAGTCGCAATGCTCATTTTATTAATTATGAAAGTACAAACATAAATCGAAAGCAAACAGCTAATACAAATAAGGGAAATGCAAACAATAAGAAACATGGTCTAGTGACTAATCAGAAACGAAGATGAGCTGTCCAATCTGAAACACTGGCTTTTCGGAAGATAGTCTGCTGAAGTCGACTGAAGCTTCACTTATTGTGATCTGGCAGCATTGTGATCACAAAGAGGATTCTCAAAGGGAGCTCGAGTAGTCTGGGAAACAGTATGAACCATAGGTCTAGGCTCGGCGAAAACTGGAGCTTGAAATACTGGTCTGGCAGTCTGGCCAATCATAGCAGTAGATGCAAGAGGTGGAGAGTAGTTGGGTGGCAAACCAAACTCTGGCCAAATTGAAGGTGGCATTTGAACCGGTGTAGGATCAGCAGTTGAAACTTCTTGGATGACAGTCCTTTGAGGTGGTTCTCCTCTAGCAATCAAAACTTGGAGCATTTCAGTGAGCTTTGCCATGCTTGACTTAAGATCGTCGATCTCCATTCCCATCTCAGCATTGTGTGCTTCTTGCTCTGCCATTATGCATCTGTGGTTAGATCTATCTGGTATCGATGTCGAGGAATTAGCTTGACGACTCACAGGTGACAATGGAAGATATAGACATCTGGGAATGAGTTGCTAGACAAATGGATGTATGCAATTAATCATGCAAAGATGCAAATGATATGCAATGCGATACAATGGTTTCAAGGAACTCAAGAGTAGGTTGCAAACATTTCAGAAATGCAGAAAAAAAGTTTCATTTTATAATCCATGATTTTTATTGATTTTGCAAATGATAGAACAATTGAGTTTCTTGAAACCGAATGGTTATGCATGAATGGATGCATAAGCACAGGTATACACATATACACATATACAGGCAAACAAGCCAAGGCTTAGGTTTGAAGATCACGAGCATGAAGCCATGGTCTACCCTTCCCAAGGTATGTACTAGAGGTTTATTTGTACCTGCTGAACGGGTTTTACAAAGTTCCCAGAGTCTACAACCCATCTTTTGGATATTATCGATTTCCCAATTACTTGGTAGTCAACAATATTCTCAAGAGAATCTCGTCTGAGGGTAGTATCGCGTATCAACCATTTTGGAATTACTCCCTCATAGTCATCGTACTACATCCTAAAGGCCAAGTTGGGTTAAAGGTAACTACGGTTCTCAATATCCCGGGCTGCTAGGTCGAAAGTAGTAATGTATTCACGATAGCTCGTTCAACAAATACCACCTTCGAGAGGGCCTCAACTGAGTGTGGAATCAAATCGACTTCTTTGGAATTACTTCCTCGAAATCTCGTCGATTGTATCCACGATCCTATCTTATATCTACTCTCAGGTCCGGGTTAGAACTTATCTCACCACACAAAGTAGCAACCCTGCACATAGAAAACCCAAGCAGAACAGATATATATACAGATATAAAGATATACATGCAAACAAGCAAATAAATAACATAGATATAAACAAGTTAGGGGAAACCCTCGGAAACTCCCCAGTGAAGTCTCCATTTCTGTCGCGGTGAGAATCGGATACCATAGCTATTATGTTAACTAGGATCACAAATCTTAAGCTTCACCACCGACCTTTATTTTATCCAAAGGAAAGGGTTAAAGATCGAAAAAACCTAAGAGATCTAAGGTTCGGGGGTTGGTTACGCCTAGGGAAGGTATTAGCATCCTAAACGTCCGTAGTACTCTACGGGAACCTCTTGTTATTATTTATGTTATTTATTGCTTGCTAAGGGTATGTGTTAAGGGAAAGGACCTAAAAGTTGATGGCGATGCTTAAAAAGCAATCGACTTACAAGGAAGAAAATGGCTCGATGTGAATCGAGAGTTTATTTTGAAAAATGGTTTGAATGTACGGGCGAAGAACAAAGATCGAAATAAGAGTAGAAATTTTCTTTTTAACTAATCAAGAAATATTTTTTGGATTTTTAAATAAAAAATATAAACAAAATATTAAGAGAGAAAAGCAAATATTTTTTGACATTTTTCTTCAATTTTTTTTTTAACAAGTAAACTAAATGAGAAGTTAAATCCTAAATTAGAATTAACTAACAAGAAAACAATATATTAACAATTTATTAAAAATAAGGATTAAAATAAAACTCTAAATAAATCTAATTAACTAATTAATTTTCTGATTAAAACTAATTTAACTGAACAAATAAATTCTAAATAAGATCAATTAAATTAAAATTATAAAACAACTAGTTAAATAAAAATTAAAAAAAGAAAATCTAATTAAATTAAAAGGGGTGTTATATCATCGACCAAAATAAAGAAAAAAAAAGGGATAAAAATGAAAATGAAATTGGTCTCGTCTTAATCAAGATTTAATCGATAAATCGATAATCTTGGATTTTTGACTTTCAACGACCAATAAAGATAAATAAAAAAGTGGTCTCATACTTATCAAGACTTTTAGTCATTTTGAATAAATCCACTCAGTCATGATTTTTGTAATATCATAGGCCAAAAATAAAGAAAAGTGAAAATAAAGGTGGTTTCGTCTAAATCAAGATTTAACTCGATAAAATCGATAATCTTTTATTTAGCCGTTCATTAACCAACCAAGAGGAAAAAAAAATACGGCCTCAACAACATTGCTATCGCGAAAACGCGGTCATCGCAACTGGATCCGAATTGTACGGATCTAAATATAACAAAAAAAAACAACTCAAAGAAAAAAGAAATTTAACTTTGATAAAAAACCTCAACAATATTGCTATCGCGAAAACGCGGTCATCGCAACTGGATCTAAATCGTAAGGATCTAAAATTTTTTTAGAGATAGAGAATGCATAAAAAAATATATTTTAAAACATTTTAAAGCAATAATGTTGCTAACGCAAAAAATGCGATCATCGCAACCGGATCCAAATTGCGGATCTAAATTTATAAAAATAGAAAAGCAAAAGGACTTTTAAAATGTGTAAAAAAAACAACGGTGTTGCTACCGTGGAAATTGGATCATCGCAACCAGATCGAATCAAAATAAATGTCACGCATCGTGCACACAAATATGCGACCAGCGTATCGACATACTTCGATCCGAAAAATCTAAAATAAATAAATGAATAAATAATATTATATATATATTTCCACTAAAACATGGACTATCAATACGTTGCTAAATAATAACATATGAACATGCTCATGCTGTTTCAATACATAAACAAGTTATGTCAAAATGTATATGTGAACACTCATAACCAAAAACAATTTACCGGTGGTACGACGGAATGGCATACAAATATAGGGACTGCTGGAAGGTGTTTATATGCTACTTTGGCCGCTTCTTCCTTTTTTTTATATGGATAAGAAATTAAGCTATATAAAAAACCATACCAGCAATACAAATTGTGGAAAAGAAACGAAACAGAATGTATGATATGTGAAACCTCAAGTATTACCACTATTAACGTGCAATGTTTCTCAGAGTGATAAATCTCTCAGCCGGCCGTGTGTTTCCATTGTTAGTTGATGTTAGCTGCACTTAGAATTTGAAATAGTATGTATTAACAATTAAAAAGTAAAGCATTTACCCAGAATATCTACGCACCTGTAGCGATGATTGGAACGGTAGTGGCCGCAGTTTTCTTTTCTCTCGATCTCCTTTTTCTTTTTTTCCGGTACCCTTTTCACCAATGTTAACATGTGTATAAATAGAGATTGAACTAGGGTTAATTTTTAGTTATCAATAATGTCCCTAATATCCAATTGGAGGCCCAAATTAAATAACATTAAAATTAAATAAAATTAAAACTAAATGATATTAAAATTAAATTAAATTAAAATAAATAATATTAAAATTAAATGATATTAAAACCAAATGATATTCAAATAATTTAAATTTAAAATAGAAACTAAAACCTATTTATTTATTCTAAACAGTATTTAAACTAAAAGTAATAATAATAATGAAAATAAATATTTAAAATAAAATTAAAATAAAATACTAATTATTCTAATTATTTAATGTTAAAAAAACAAAATTTTAGGGTCAAAAATTAGGGTGTGACAGATGCCCCTATTTAAGTTTCTTCTATCCGGAGATACGAGGATTGAAATCTTCATCTCGGCGTGATAGGAGAGACTTAAATACAAACATGCACAATTTTTGGCCCTAAGATGCCTTGTGATATGATATGATATGAAATGAAAGACAGAGATCTTGAAGATACACCCGAAACATTTAGAAAATCATTCAATGTACAGGTAAAGATTTGAAGACATATATGGGAGAACGTCAGATAAGGAACATCATATTTGGAGAAAACATCAGATAAACAAGGTCATATCTGGAAGAACATCAGATAGACACAAAAGGGGTTTTGAAAAAGCATCAGAATAAAGTCACATATCTAGAAGAACATCGGATAAACAAGGTCATATCCGGAAGAGCATCAGATAGACATAAAAGGGCTCTGGAAAAACATCAGGAGCAGACACATCTGGGAAAACATCAGACGGTAAAAGCAAGGTCATTCCGGAAAAGCATCAGAATAAAGTCACATATCCGGAAGAACATCAGATAAACAAGGTGATATATCTGGAAGAACATCAGATAACAAAGACTCAATCTAGAAGAACATCAGAATAGAGACATATCCGGAAAAACATCGGATAGATTCCGGGAAAACATTAGAATCAAAGGGCAAATATGGGAAAACATCATATAAGTTCTGGAAGAACATCAAAACAAAGGACACATCTGGAAAAACGTCAGACACAACGTCATATCTGGAAGAACGTCAGATAGACACAAAGAATGTTCTGGGAGAAACATCAGAACAAAAGTACATATCCGGAAGAACATCGGATAGAGGGACCCATCTGGAAAAACATCAGATGGAAAAAGAAACCAGACATCCAATAATGGCCTTGAATGAAAGGTACAATCACAATATCTAATAATGGTTTTAGATGAATGTGAACAAAGATATACCCAGGAAAGCATTGGACGAATATGAACTAGGAGGTACCCAAGAAAGCATTGGATAGACGCGAAAATACCTGTTTGGTAGGTTCCAAGTGAGTTGGACTTTGACCACGAGATAAGACGTGGATAACGACACGACCTGTGGAGAATGCAAATGAGTGCAAATGAGGATGACACTCTTGCTATGCATATGTATATGAATTATGCCATGATGAAAATGCAGGTGCAATGCAGAAATCGATGACACGACTCGACTCTTTTGTGGAGAAGACAAGACTGGAAAACTGATTCCTCAACACAGAGATCACTGTCATTCTGCTTGGGGACTAGTGATGCTACTGAACACAATCTCTGTTACACTTGTAAACTGTATCAAGTTGATGACCCTTGTAGGAAAGATGAGAGCTGCATGGGGATTCTTCAAGTAAACTGCCCCAGACTAGTTGACTGTTATATATGAACTGATAATTGCTTCAGCTTGGATTGATGCTGAAAATGACTGAATTACTGTGCACTTGGAAAAATTGCCCCAGTATGAGTCTTGAAAAAGTCTTCTGTATAAACCCGTTCTGAGAAGGACTTGCACTGAACAAATCTTGAACTGATTCTCAATAGGATCTGGAAGGAACTTGCCCCTGATTGGATCACTGACCAAGTTTCTCAAATGTTTGAAAATTCCTTAAGCGGAAGCCAGATTGCAAACAAAAGTGTTCATACAAACATAGTAAATGCAAAGTTCATGCAACTTTTGAAATCAAAATCATTTTTGGAAAGAGTTAAAACAATAGGGTCACTAGTCAGAACACGGTGGTTCAAGACGTTTAAAAGTGAAAGATAAAGCAAAAAGGCGTGATGCCCAAAACAAATGATCTGCAAAGATCTTTAGGAGCCAGTTTACGCAACCTCGTTGTAGTATGCTTTCAAAATAACCTTGCTTCAATTAGGTCTTTCGAGGGTTATAACGTGGCCTGGTTCACGGTTTAAGAAACAAAGGATAAAGGCTCAAAGTTTATTTGTACCCACCCAATCTTCGTGATGATCTCCAGCCCTACACTCAGTTAACTCAGACTTTGCACTCATGTTCCCATAGGTTAGGGATTGCATTGATGATAGTGATGATGGTTCAGAAGTTAAGGGACTTTTGAGGTGACAGTCACTACTTCCTTATAACTCTTGGTTGTTTTTTCATTGAGGACTTTCATGGTAAGGATTTAAAGATTTCTCCTTTTTATTATCCCTAAATTTTTCCTGAACTGTTTCTCATGAATCTTACAGTCAGCGGGATGCCCCAATTTTTTCCTAAGTCTCCTTCATAGGTTTCGACTTAGCGGGCTTTTTCCTTTTTTGATTTTTTGATTTTTTATTTTGAAAGGAAGTGACTGCTCGGCTTAATGATTACGGCGAACCATCATCGACTTTTGACTTGAAAGACATCTTCGACACTTGCTTGTTGCGTGCGAAGGAAAAATTGAGAATGCAACCTTTTTGTTGAAAGATGTCTTGCATGAAACTCTTGTATTTGAATGCACAATCCAGTTAACTGAGAACTACCCTGCCCCAGGTTAAGATTGCGGGTTTTTATTTGTAAAGAAAAGAAACTCCTACTTCAAGGCTCAAAGGGGTTGACGAGGGTTTATCTTCCTTATTTCTTCAGTGTTTAGGAATTGAAACAATGCCTTACATCGTCAGCAAAGTTTTGATTTGAAAGCATACCAACAACAATTATGAGTATAACGTTTTCATCATCCTCTCTCCAATCTTAGCATAATCAGAAGGAAAGTGGAAGAGAGATAATTTTTTGTTATTGTTTTTGTTTTTTTTTTGTTTTCTTTTTGAAAAGGAAGGCATAAAGATGTAAATAACAAACACAAATGAATTGAATCCAAAAGTCGCAATGCTCATTTTATTAATTATGAAAGTACAAACATAAATCGAAAGCAAACAACTAATACAATAAGGGAAATGCAAACAATAAGAAACATGGTCTAGTGACTAATCAGAAACGAAGATGAGCTGTCCAATCTGAAACACTGGCTTTTCGGAAGATAGTCTGCTGAAGTCGACTGAAGCTTTACTTGTTGTGATCTGGCAGCATTGTGATCACAAAGAGGATTCTCAAAGGGAGCTCGAGTAGTCTGGGAAACAGTATGAACCATAGGTCTAGGCTCGGCGAAAACTGGAGCTTGAAATACTGGTCTGGCAGTCTGGCCAATCATAGCAGTAGATGCAAGAGGTGGAGAGTAGTTGGGTGGCAAACCAAACTCTGGCCAAATTGAAGGTGGCATTTGAACCGGTGTAGGATCAGCAGTTGGAACTTCTTGGATGACAGTCCTTTGAGGTGCTTCTCCTCTAGCAATCAAAACTTGGAGCATTTCAGTGAGCTTTGCCATGCTTGACTTAAGATCGTCTATCTCCATTCGCATCTCAGCATTGTGTGCTTCTTGCTCTACCATTATGCATCTGTGGTTAGCTCTAGTCTGGTATCGATGTTGAGGAATTAGCTTGACGACTCACAGGTGACAATGAAAGATAGAGACATCTGGGAATGAGTTGCTGGACAAATGGATGTATGCAATGAATCATGCAAAGATGCAAATGATATGCAATGCGATACAATGGTTTCAAGGAACTCAAGAGTAGGTTGCAAACATTTCAGAAATGCTGAAAAAAAGTTTCATTTTATAATCCATGATTTTTATTGATTTTGCAAATGATAGAACAATTGAGTTTCTTGAAACCGAATGGTTATGCATGAATGGATGCATAAGCACAGGTATACACATATACACATATACAGGCAAACAAGCCAAGGCTTAGGTTTGAAGATCACGAGCATGAAGCCATGGTCTACCCTTCCCAAGGTATGTACTAGAGGTTTATTTGTACCTGCCAAACGGGTTTTACAAAGTTCCCAGAGTCTACAACCCATCTTTCAGATATTATCGATTTCCCAATTACTTGGTAGTCAACAATATTTTCAAGAGAATCTCGTCTGAGGGCAGTATCGCGTATCAACCATTTTGGAATTACCCCCTCATAGTCACCGTACTACATCCTAAAGGCCAAGTTGGGTTAAAGGTAACTACGGTTCTCAATATCCCGGGCTGCTAGGTCGAAAGTAGTAATGTATTCACGATAGCTCGTTCAACAAATACAACCTTCGAGAGGGCCTCAACTGAGTGTGGAATCAAACCGACTTCTTTGGAATTACTTCCTCGAAATCTCCTCGATTATATCCACGATCCTATCTTATATCTACTCTCAAGTCCGGGTTAGGACTTATCTCACCACACAAAGTAGCAACCCTGCACATAGAAAACCCAAGCAGAACAGATATATATACAGATATAAAGATATACATGCAAACAAGCAAATAAATAACATAGATATAAACAAGTTAGGGGAAACCCTCGGAAACTCCCCAGTGAAGTCGCCATTTCTGTCGCGGTAAGAATCGGATACCATAGCTATTATGTTAACTAGGATCACAAATCTTAAGCTTCACCACCGGCCTTTATTTTATCCAAAGGAAAGGGTTAAAGATCGAAAAAACCTAAGAGATCTAAGGTTCGGGGGTTGGTTACGCCTAGGGAAGGTATTAGCATCCTAAACGTCCGTAGCACTCTACGGGAACCTCTTGTTATTATTTATGTTATTTATTGCTTGCTAAGGGTATGTGTTAAGGGAAAGGACCTAAAAGTTGATGGCGATGCTTAAAAAGCAATCGACTTACAAGGAAGAAAATGGCTCGATGTGAATCGAGAGTTTATTTTGAAAAATGGTTTGAATGTACGGGCGAAGAACAAAGATCGAAATAAGGGTAGAAATTTTCTTTTTAACTAATCAAGAAATATTTTTTGGATTTTTAAATAAAAAATATAAACAAAATATTAAGAGAGAAAAGCAAATATTTTTTGACATTTTTCTTCAATTTTTTTTTAACAAGTAAACTAAATGAGAAGTTAAATCCTAAATTAGAATTAACTAACAAGAAAACAATATATTAACAATTTATTAAAAATAAGGATTAAAATAAAACTCTAAATAAATCTAATTAACTAATTAATTTTTTGATTAAAACTAATTTAACTGAACAAATAAATTCTAAATAAGATCAATTAAATTAAAATTATAAAACAACTAGTTAAATAAAAATTAAAAAAAGAAAATCTAATTAAATTAAAAGGGGTGTTATATCATCGACCAAAATAAAGAAAAAAAAAGGGATCAAAATGAAAATGAAATTGGTCTCGTCTTAATCAAGATTTAATCGATAAATCGATAATCTTGGATTTTTTACTTTCAGCGACCAATAAAGATAAATAAAAAAGTGGTCTCATACTTATCAAGACTTTTAGTCATTTTGAATAAATCCACTCAGTCATGATTTTTGTAATATCATAGGCCAAAAATAAAGAAAAGTGAAAATAAAGGTGGTTTCGTCTAAATCAAGATTTAACTCGATAAAATCGATAATCTTTTATTTAGCCTTTCATTAACCAACCAAGAGGAAAAAAAAATACGGCCTCAACAACATTGCTATCGCGAAAACGCGGTCATCGCAACTGGATCCGAATTGTACGGATCTAAATATAACAAAAAAAAGCAACTCAAAGAAAAGAGAAATTTAACTTTGATAAAAAACCTCAACAATATTGCTATCGTGAAAACGCGGTCATCGCAACTGGATCTAAATCGTAAGGATCTAAAATTTTTTTAGAGATAGAGAATGCATAAAAAAATATATTTTAAAACATTTTAAAGCAATAATGTTGCTAACGCAAAAAATGCGATCATCGCAACCGGATCCAAATTGCGGATCTACATTTATAAAAATAGAAAAGCAAAAGGACTTTTAAAATGTGTAAAAAAAACAACGGTGTTGCTACCGTGGAAATTGGATCATCGCAACCAGATCGAATCAAAATAAATGTCACGCATCGTGCACACAAATATGCGACCAGCGTATCGACATACTTCGATCCGAAAAATCTAAAATAAATAAATGAATAAATAATATTATATATATATTTCCACTAAAACATGGACTATCAATATGTTGCTAAATAATAACATATAAACATGCTCATGCTGTTTCAATACATAAACAAGTTATGTCAAAATGTATATGTGAACACTCATAACCAAAAACAATTTACCGGTGGTGAGACGGAATGGCATACAAATATAGGGACTGCTGGAAGGTGTTTATATGCTACTTTGGCCGCTTCTTCCTTTTTTTTATATGGATAAGAAATTAAGCTATATAAAAAACCATACCAGCAATACAAATTGTGGAAAAGAAACGAAACAGAATGTATGATATGTGAAACCTCAAGTATTACCACTATTAACGTGCAATGTTTCTCAGAGTGATAAATCTCTCAGCCGTCCGTGTGTTTCCATTGTTAGCTGATGTTAGCTGCACTTAGAATTTGAAATAGTATGTATTAACAATTAAAAAGTAAAGCATTTACCCAGAATATCTACGCACCTGTAGCGATGATTGGAACGGTAGCGGCCGCAGTTTTCTTTTCTCTCAGTCTCCTTTTTCTTTTTTTTCCGGTCCCCTTTTCACCAATGCTAACATGTGTATATATAGAGATTGAACTAGGGTTAATTTTTAGTTATCAATAATGTCCCTAATATCCAATTGGAGGCCCAAATTAAATAACATTAAAATTAAATAAAATTAAAACTAAATGATATTAAAATTAAATTAAATTAAAACTAAATAATATTAAAATTAAATGATATTAAAACTAAATGATATTCAAATAATTTAAATTTAAAATAGAAACTAAAACCTATTTATTTATTCTAAACAGTATTTAAACTAAAAGTAATAATAATAATGAAAATAAATATTTAAAATAAAATTAAAATAAAATACTAATTATTCTAATTATTTAATGTTAAAAAAACAAAATTTTAGGGTCAAAAATTAGGGTGTGACAGATGCCCCTATTTAAGTTTCTTCTATCCGGAGATACGGGGATTGAAATCTTCATCTCGGCGTGATAGGAGAGACTTAAATACAAACATGCACAATTTTTGGCCCTAAGATGCCTTGTGATATGATATGATATGAAATGAAAGACAGAGATCTTGAAGATACACCCGAAACATTTAGAAAATCATTCAATGTACAGGTAAAGATTTGAAGACATATATGGGAGAACGTCAGATAAGGAACATCATATTTGGAGAAAACATCAGATAAACATGGTCATATCTGGAAGAACATCAGATAGACACAAAAGGGGTTTTGAAAAAGCATCAGAATAAAGTCACATATCTAGAAGAACATCGGATAAACTAGGTCATATCCGGAAGAGCATCAGATAGACATAAAAGGGCTCTGGAAAAACATCAGGAGCAGACACATCTGGGAAAACATCAGACGGTAAAAGCAAGGTCATTCCGGAAAAGCATCAGAATAAAGTCACATATCCGGAAGAACATCAGATAAACAAGGTGATATATCTGGAAGAACATCAGATAACAAAGACTCAATCTAGAAGAACATCAGAAATAGAGACATATCCGAAAAAACATCGGATAGATTCCGGGAAAACATCAGAATCAAAAGGCAAATATGGGAAAACATCATATAAGTTCTGGAAGAACATCAGAACAAAGGACACATCTGGAAAAACGTCAGACACAACGTCATATCTGGAAGAACGTCAGATAGACACAAAGAATGTTCTGGGAGAAACATCAGAACAAAAGTACATATCCGGAAGAACATCGGATAGAGGGACCCATCTGGAAAAACATCAGATGGAAAAAGAAACCAGACATCCAATAATGGCCTTGAATGAAAGGTACAATCACAATATCTAATAATGGTTTTAGATGAATGTGAACAAAGATATACCCAGGAAAGCATTGGACGAATATGAACTAGGAGGTACCCAAGAAAGCATTGGATAGACGCGAAAATACCTGTTTGGTAGGTTCCAAGTGAGTTGGACTTTGACCACGAGATAAGACGTGGATAACGACACGACCTGTGGAGAATGCAAATGAGTGCAAATGAGGATGACACTCTTGCTATGCATATGTATATGAATTATGCCATGATGCAAATGCAGGTGCAATGCAGAAATCGATGACACGACTCGACTCTTTTGTGGAGAAGACAAGACTGGAAAACTGATTCCTCAACACAGAGATCACTGTCATTCTGCTTGGGGACTAGTGATGCTACTGAACACAATCTCTGTTACACTTGTAAACTGTATCAAGTTGATGACCCTTGTAGGAAAGATGAGAGCTGCATGGGGATTCTTCAAGTAAACTGCCCCAGATTAGTTGACTGTTGTATATGAACTGATAATTGCTTCAGCTTGGATTGATGCTGAAAATGACTGAATTACTGTGCACTTGGAAAAATTGTCCCAGTATGAGTCTTGAAAAAGTCTTATGTATAAACCCGTTCTGAGAAGGACTTGCACTGAACAAATCTTGAACTGATTCTCAATAGGATCTGGAAGGAACTTGCCCCTGATTGGATCACTGACCAAGTTTCTCAAATGTTTGAAAATTCCTTAAGCGGAAGCCAGATTGCAAACAAAAGTGTTCATACAAACATAGTAAATGCAAAGTTCATGCAACTTTTGAAATCAAAATCATTTTTGGAAAGAGGTAAAACAATAGGGTCACTAGTCAGAACACGGTGGTTCAAGACGTTTAAAAGTGAAAGATAAAGCAAAAAGGCGTGATGCCCAAAACAAATGATCTGC
The DNA here is from genome assembly GCA_022829125.1 of Lathyrus tuberosus. Taxonomy (NCBI): domain Eukaryota; kingdom Viridiplantae; phylum Streptophyta; class Magnoliopsida; order Fabales; family Fabaceae; genus Lathyrus; species Lathyrus tuberosus. The sequence goes on along the minus strand of JALAZF010000542.1, from coordinate 2,690,318 downwards.
AAAGATCTTTAGGAGTCAGTTTACGCAACCTCGTTGTAGTATGCTTTCAAAATAACCTTGCTTCAATTAGGTCTTTCAAGGGTTATAACGTGGCCTGGTTCACGGTTTAAGAAACAAAGGATAAAGGCTCAAAGTTTATTTGTACCCACCCAATCTTCGTGATGATCTCCAGCCCTACACTCAGTTAACTCAGACTTTGCACTCAGGTTCCCATAGGTTAGGGATTGCATTGATGATAGTGATGATGGTTCAGAAGTTAAGGGACTTTTGAGGTGATAGTCACTACTTCCTTATAACTCTTGGTTGTTTTTTCATTGAGGACTTTCATGGTAAGGATTTAAAGATTTCTCCTTTTTATTATCCCTAAATTTTGCCTGAACTGTTTCTCATGAATCTTACAGTCAGCGGGATGCCCCAATTTTTTCCTAAGTCTCCTTCATAGGTTTCGACTTAGCGGGCTTTTTCCTTTTTTGATTTTTTTATTTTTTATTTTGAAAGAAAGTGACTGCTCGGCTTAATGATTACGGCGAACCATCATCGACTTTTGACTTGAAAGACATCTTCGACACTTGCTTGTTGCGTGCGAAGGAAAAATTGAGAATGCAACCTTTTTGTTGAAAGATGTCTTGCATGAAACTCTTGTATTTGAATGCACAATCCAGTTAACTGAGAACTACCCTGCCCCAGGTTAAGATTGCGGGTTTTTATTTGTAAAGAAAAGAAACTCCTACTTCAAGGCTCAAAGGGGTTGACGAGGGTTTATCTTCCTTATTTCTTCAGTGTTTAGGAATTGAAACAATGCCTTACATCGTCAGCAAAGTTTTGATTTGAAAGCATACCAACAACAATTATGAGTATAACGTTTTCATCATCCTCTCTCCAATCTTAGCATAATCAGAAGGAAAGTGGAAGAGAGATAATTTTTTGTTTTTGTTTTTGTTATTTTTTTTTGTTTTCTTTTTGAAAAGGAAGGCATAAAGATGTAAATAACAAACACAAATGAATTGAATCCAAAAGTCGCAATGCTCATTTTATTAATTATGAAAGTACAAACATAAATCGAAAGCAAACAGCTAATACAAATAAGGGAAATGCAAACAATAAGAAACAGGTCTAGTGACTAATCAGAAACGAAGATGAGCTGTCCAATCTGAAACACTGGCTTTTTGGAAGATAGTCTGCTGAAGTCGACTGAAGCTTCACTTGTTGTGATCTGGCAGCATTGTGATCACAAAGAGGATTCTCAAAGGGAGCTCGAGTAGTCTGGGAAACAGTATGAACCATAGGTCTAGGCTCGGCGAAAACTGGAGCTTGAAATACTGGTCTGGCAGTCTGGCCAATCATAGCAGTAGATGCAAGAGGTGGAGAGTAGTTGGGTGGCAAACCAAACTCTGGCCAAATTGAAGGTGGCATTTGAACCGGTGTAGGATCAGCAGTTGAAACTTCTTGGATGACAGTCCTTTGAGGTGGTTCTCCTCTAGCAATCAAAACTTGGAGCATTTCAGTGAGCTTTGCCATGCTTGACTTAAGATCGTCGATCTCCATTCGCATCTCAGCATTGTGTGCTTCTTGCTCTGCCATTATGCATCTGTGGTTAGCTCTAGTCTGGTATCGATGTCGAGGAATTAGCTTGACGACTCACAGGTGACAATGGAAGATAGAGACATCTGGGAATGAGTTGCTGGACAAATGGATGTATGCAATGAATCATGCAAAGATGCAAATGATATGCATTGCGATACAATGGTTTCAAGGAACTCAAGAGTAGGTTGCAAACATTTCAGAAATGCTGAAAAAAAGTTTCATTTTATAATCCATGATTTTTATTGATTTTGCAAATGATATAACAATTGAGTTTCTTGAAACCGAATGGTTATGCATGAATGGATGCATAAGCACAGGTATACACATATACACATATACAGGCAAACAAGCCAAGGCTTAGGTTTGAAGATCACGAGCATGAAGCCATGGTCTACCCTTCCCAAGGTATGTACTAGAGGTTTATTTGTACCTGCGAAACGGGTTTTACAAAGTTCCCAGAGTCTACAACCCATCTTTCAGATATTATCGATTTCCCAATTACTTGTTAGTCAACAATATTTTTAAGAGAATCTCGTCTGAGGGTAGTATCGCGTATCAACCATTTTGGAATTACTCCCTCATAGTCATCGTACTACATCCTAAAGGCCAAGTTGGGTTAAAGGTAACTACGGTTCTCAATATCCCGGGCTGCTAGGTCGAAAGTAGTAATGTATTCACGATAGCTCGTTCAACAAATACCACCTTCGAGAGGGCCTCAACTGAGTGTGGAATCAAATCGACTTCTTTGGAATTACTTCCTCGAAATCTCCTCGATTATATCCACGATCCTATCTTATATCTACTCTCAAGTCCGGGTTAGGACTTATCTCACCACACAAAGTAGCAACCCTGCACATAGAAAACCCAAGCAGAACAGATATATATACAGATATAAAGATATACATGCAAACAAGCAAATAAATAACATAGATATAAACAAGTTAGGGGAAACCCTCGGAAACTCCCCAGTGAAGTCGCCATTTCTGTCGCGGTAAGAATCGGATACCATAGCTATTATGTTAACTAGGATCACAAATCTTAAGCTTCACCACCGGCCTTTATTTTATCCAAAGGAAAGGGTTAAAGATCGAAAAAACCTAAGAGATCTAAGGTTCGGGGGTTGGTTACGCCTAGGGAAGGTATTAGCATCCTAAACGTCCGTAGTACTCTACGGGAACCTCTTGTTATTATTTATGTTATTTATTGCTTGCTAAGGGTATGTGTTAAGGGAAAGGACCTAAAAGTTGATGGCGATGCTTAAAAAGCAATCGACTTACAAGGAAGAAAATGGCTCGATGTGAATCGAGAGTTTATTTTGAAAAATGGTTTGAATGTACGGGCGAAGAACAAAGATCGAAATAAGAGTAGAAATTTTCTTTTTAACTAATCAAGAAATATTTTTTGGATTTTTAAATAAAAAATATAAACAAAATATTAAGAGAGAAAAGCAAATATTTTTTGACATTTTTCTTGAATTTTTTTTTAACAAGTAAACTAAATGAGAAGTTAAATCCTAAATTAGAATTAACTAACAAGAAAACAATATATTAACAATTTATTAAAAATAAGGATTAAAATAAAACTCTAAATAAATCTAATTAACTAATTAATTTTCTGATTAAAACTAATTTAACTGAACAAATAAATTCTAAATAAGATCAATTAAATTAAAATTATAAAACAACTAGTTAAATAAAAATTAAAAAAAGAAAATCTAATTAAATTAAAAAGGGTGTTATATCATCGACCAAAATAAAGAAAAAAAAGGGGATCAAAATGAAAATGAAATTGGTCTCGTCTTAATCAAGATTTAATCGATAAATCGATAATCTTGGATTTTTGACTTTCAGCGACCAATAAAGATAAATAAAAAAGTGGTCTCATACTTATCAAGACTTTTAGTCATTTTGAATAAATCCACTCAGTCATGATTTTTGTAATATCATAGGCCAAAAATAAAGAAAAGTGAAAATAAAGGTGGTTTCGTCTAAATCAAGATTTAACTCGATAAAATCGATAATCTTTTATTTAGCCGTTCATTAACCAACCAAGAGGAAAAAAAAATACGGCCTCAACAACATTGCTATCGCGAAAACGCGGTCATCGCAACTGGATCCGAATTGTACGGATCTAAATATAACAAAAAAAAACAACTCAAAGAAAAAAGAAATTTAACTTTGATAAAAAACCTCAACAATATTGCTATCGCGAAAACGCGGTCATCGCAACTGGATCTAAATCGTAAGGATCTAAAATTTTTTTAGAGATAGAGAATGCATAAAAAAATATATTTTAAAACATTTTAAAGCAATAATGTTGCTAACGCAAAAAATGCGATCATCGCAACCGGATCCAAATTGCGGATCTAAATTTATAAAAATAGAAAAGCAAAAGGACTTTTAAAATGTGTAAAAAAAACAACGGTGTTGCTACCGTGGAAATTGGATCATCGCAACCAGATCGAATCAAAATAAATGTCACGCATCGTGCACACAAATATGCGACCAGCGTATCGACATACTTCGATCCGAAAAATCTAAAATAAATAAATGAATAAATAATATTATATATATATTTCCACTAAAACATGGACTATCAATACGTTGCTAAATAATAACATATGAACATGCTCATGCTGTTTCAATACATAAACAAGTTATGTCAAAATGTATATGTGAACACTCATAACCAAAAACAATTTACCGGTGGTACGACGGAATGGCATACAAATATAGGGACTGCTGGAAGGTGTTTATATGCTACTTTGGCCGCTTCTTCCTTTTTTTTATATGGATAAGAAATTAAGCTATATAAAAAACCATACCAGCAATACAAATTTTGGAAAAGAAATGAAACATAATGTATGATATGTGAAACCTCGAGTATTACCACTATTAACGTGCAATGTTTCTCAGAGTGATAAATCTCTCAGCCGGCCGTGTGTTTCCATTGTTAGCTGATGTTAGCTGCACTTAGAATTTGAAATAGTATGTATTAACAATTAAAAAGTAAAGCATTTACCCAGAATATCTACGCACCTGTAGCGATGATTGGAACGGTAGCGGCCGCAGTTTTCTTTTCTCTCGGTCTCCTTTTTCTTTTTTTCCGGTCCCCTTTTCACCAATGCTAACATGTGTATATATAGAGATTGAACTAGGGTTAATTTTTAGTTATCAATAATGTCCCTAATATCCAATTGGAGGCCCAAATTAAATAACATTAAAATTAAATAAAATTAAAACTAAATGATATTAAAATTAAATTAAATTAAAACTAAATAATATTAAAATTAAATGATATTAAAACTAAATGATATTCAAATAATTTAAATTTAAAATAGAAACTAAAACCTATTTATTTATTCTAAACAGTATTTAAACTAAAAGTAATAATAATAATGAAAATAAATATTTAAAATAAAATTAAAATAAAATACTAATTATTCTAATTATTTAATGTTAAAAAAACAAAATTTTAGGGTCAAAAATTAGGGTGTGACACCATCGAAACCCCTCTAGTGGGTGCAAGTGCAATGAGCAGAATGCGTGATCATCTGGGGAGAGATCGAATTCTGCTGGAGTACAAGGCGCAATATGCGCCAAATTTTTGTCGAACTCAGAACCATCAACATGATTAACAGGCACCTTAAAGTAGCCTTGATCAGCCTCAATGTTTTCTACTATTCCATCAGGCCTCCAGATTGTTATGCGTTGGTGCATTGTTGAAGGTACTGCCCCAATGCCATGAATCCATTCCCTTCCTAGCAGAAGGTTGTAGTTAGCTTTACTTTCGACCACCATGAACAAGGTGGGTCTTGTCACTGTACCCACAGTCAAGTCAACCTGTAAGACACCTAAAGTGGTCCCAATCTTCCCTTCATAGTTAGAGAGGACCATGTTGTGGAGTTTAAGATCAGTGTCAAATTTACCAATTTTACTTAGCAGAAAATGTGGCATTAAGTTGACAGTAGCCCCACAATCCACCAAGATCTTGTTAACAGCCACGTTCTCTACTTTCCCTGTAATATACAGAGGTTTTAAGTGTCGCTTCATGGATTCAGTTGGTCGCTCAAAGAAAGCATTATGTTCTTCGACACAACCATTGTTCATTACAAAATAGCACACAGGTTGGTGTGCTGCCATTTCTGCCTCAGCGTTGGCATCCAAATTCTCCACTTCAGTTACTCTGTCATACTCCCTTGGCATTATTGACACTACGTTGACAATGATGTTCAAAAAAGCATCAGATTCTGAATCAAAATTGCGGGTCGACGCTTCGCCTTCAACTATTTCGACCACAAATTTCTCAGCTTCCTTCTTGGAAGTAAACAACTTTCGACCCATCGGCAGCTGGTTTGTTGTTCTCATGCCAACACCTTTGTTGCTAGCTGGCAGGACATTAGTTCTGGTCTCCGTCGAGTCTCTAGCCTGAGCTTCTCTTAAAGCCTTCCTTCGCCTCTGCTCTCTCCTCCATTGGGACCTCGACATGGGATTTTTTCCTTTGTAATTCTCAGACACATAGGCAGCTTTGTTGGAAGACTTGAATTCTTTCCTATACTCAAGTGAAGAACCTCTAGCCACATCAAAACTTTTCCATCCTTGTTTCCCTTTTCCAGCTGCTTCGACGGGTTTAACCCACCTCCCAGTTGGTACTTCGCCACTGGGTTTGAAAGTAGCTTGCTTGGCCCTTGGAATTTGTGGCCTTGGACCATATTGTCTCTGAGTAGCTTTCCTTGGGTCGAAACGCCCTGGCTTTTGAGCAGCTTTCCTCTCACGTCCAGATTTGGCCTCTTTCCCTGCTTAGGGGCCATGAGTAGCTTCTTTGTCGAAGATAGCACTGCATCAAGGGCACAACATGACTTCAGAATTCTTCCCCTGGAACCTATGGAGAAAATTAATGATGGTCTCATCCTCTCTAGGATAAGCCAGTTTGTCGCAGTCCTCTTGTTCATCAATATCCATGGCCTGTTTGTCAGTAACTTCGACCATGTTCACGTTGACTTCATCTTTTACACGCATCTTAGAAAAGTCAATATCAAGGCTTGCAGCAGCCTTATCCATCTGTCTAAAATGATCAGCAATCTCTCTTGTCACCATCTGCAACTTTGGTGCTTCAACTTCAGCACGAGTCTCGACTATAGTTTTAGTGTCGAACCTTTGAACTTCAGAAGAGGTACTAAAGTAATGTTCAGCAGCCATATATATCAAATGCTCCAGCTGATAGCCATCCATCTCTTCAGCCTCTCTGATAAACACAACATCATTGGTAAGGTCCTCAGTAACCTCCACCACCGTGGCATTTCTACCAAGAGCTTCGTTGGTACTAACACTACCTGAACTGCTGTCAGACAATTCAACCAGTTCGACCATGTTAACCTCCTCAGGCTCTGCATAATTTGCTTCAGCTACTTCAAGGGGGCTGGTATCAATCTTCATCTGGGTCTTAGTCTTCTCCCCAAATTTGAGCCTTCCCTCCTGAATAGCATTCTGTACCAAATCCCTGAAAAGAAAACATTGAGACGTCTTATGACCCAAGTAATTATGGTATTTACAAAAACCTCTCTTTTTTCTTTGCTCTAAAGGTGGTATTTTAGCACCGGGAGGCACTAATATTTGACCATCCTTAACTAACAAATCAAAAATTTCGTAACATTTAGTGATGTCGAAAGTGTATGTTTTCTTTGGGAACCTACCATTCTTTTCGGTTTCGACAAGGTTTTTTCCATTAGAAGGAACTAATAATTTACAAGAATAAGGAGGGCCCTTCTTAAGTTCGGCAAGGTCTATCTCATTTTCGTCGAACCTAACGGACTCATCATATAGTTCTTCGATGCCCTCCTGGTATTCGACGTAAGTTACCTTCTTGTTCTTATTCACCCTAGCTTTCTCATCTTTGAGACGCTCTAGATGTCAAACTCTGTCAGCCAACTGGGCCATATCCCTTAAATACCGGGTGTCTAGTTTTTTCCTGATAGAGTAATCAAGGCCACCAGCGGCCATTTCGACAAGCTCATGCTCAGGCACTTGTGTAAAACATCTAGCCTTGAGTAGTCAAAACCTATTCAAGTAATCATCTATTGGCTCATTGAACTTTTGTTTCACACTAGCCAATTCTTTCAAACTAATCTTCGTCTGACCCATGTAAAATTGCTCATGGAACAAACGTTCCAACTGGGTCCAATTACAAATCGAACCAGATGGTAACATAGTGAACCACATGAATGTATTTTTAGTGAGGGAACTAGGGTAATACTTCACCCTTAGACTCTCATCATTTGCAATCTCACCGGCTTCGATCAGGTAGCGCGCCACATGTTCGACGGTAGATTCTGTAATATCTCCTGAGAACTTAGTAAACTTTGGTACTTTTGTTCTTGGAGGCAATTCAGCTTGAAGTATATAGTCTACTATAGGCGAAGTAAAGTTTGTCCTAGAAAAACCCATATTCAGGCCATTTCGAGCCATTATTCTTTCGACCAAGGCTGCCAAATTGTTCTCTGCCGCTACATTGTTGCGTCGAACCTGATTCACCACACGATCAGCATCTTGATTTCTGTTCACTAACACCATCCTTGGTTCCTCCTCTTTAAGTATTGGTATTTGATTTCTAGGAGGCTCCTCCCTAGGTGGTTCGACCAACCCTAGATTCACTGGGTTAACTTGTTGAGCATTCTCCCTCGTCTCGACTCCTTGAGTTTGGTGTTGAACAGGAGCTGGCATTCCCATGAACTCTACTATTCGTGCCATCTGGGTTGTCATCATTTGATTGGTTTGAGTAGTATTCTGGATCAATGGCTGGAAAATTTCTCCCATCGTTTGAGACAAAGTATGTACCATCTGCATATTGCTCTCATCCATCTGTTACCTCAAATATGCTGCAGACTCATTTGTTAAGTTGGGCCCTTGAGCAGAATAGCCCAAACCTATGGACTGGCTGTTTTGACCCATGTTAATTCCAGAACCTGACTCCTGCAAAGGGGAAGATATCACATTTTCTGAATATACTGGGGGTGCAGTACGTAGATTCTGCATCATTGTCATTGACATGCCATAGATTGGGTTCCTAGGCAAAGACTGTGAAAATCCTGGGGGAGGAAACTGCCTGTACGTCGAACCTCCTCCTGGCGGAGTCTGAGGATTTGTCACTAATGGGCCAATGTACTCCAAGTCTGGCTGAGTGTAAGGCCTCACATATGTTGCCCCTGGTCCCACTGTCGAAGACGCTGGCTCTGTCACCATGGTTAACACTGTCGACCCTCCTATCGAAGGAACTGGAGTTGGCGCCACAGTACTTCTTGGTAATTCTTGAGGATTGATGGTGCTGTTCTGAACACTTGAACTGCTTGGTTGAGTATTGGTCCCAGTAGAACTGGGATTTGAATTTCCTTGGCCAGATACCATTCTCCTCACGTTTCTTCTCTTTGGTCTATATTCGTTTGAACTGGCTACCTCTCCACTTCTCAGGTGCATACGATAATTTGCCATAATCTCGACCAATGAAACAACAAATACTTAAGAAGACAGTTATAAAACTTCCTTTTGGCGGTTATTTAAAAGTTACAAACTTCCAAATCCACGTTTAGCACTGTCCCACTGGGCGTGCCAATTTGTTTACCTTGAAAATTGGTAAACAACCGCTGATCTTCTAAAACTATAAAGTTCTAGTAACTTACATGATCGATCAGATTGATTCTAGGACATGTGCTATATGTGTATTTAAAATATTTCATAATTTGATAAATGATGCCTTTCGACAATGCACATAAATAAAATGGGGTGTTTGAAGTGTAAAGGAAATCGATAAAGATAAAGGAAATGACTAAGTCGAACAATACATCAAAGAAAAGAAAAAGGGTTGAATGTAAAAGGTTTGATAAAGAAAAACTGGAGTTAAATGCTGGAAAGAAATGCATAAAGATCGTAAAATGCAGAAAAGGTAAATGCTTGAAAATAAAGACTTTTAATGTAAAACTGCAAAGTAAAGACTGGGTGATGTAAATGACTTGAAAGGTAAAAGTTCGTGAAATGAGATTTCAAAGCAAAGAATCTAAAACAGAAACTTCAAAGTAAATTGCATTGCAATAAAAGGTAATAGTGATTACAATCATGTACATTCTCACTTCACTGGTTTCTCGACACACTGGATACTTTGAGTGAATATAGAGTTACTTGTACAATTTGATTTTTTCACACTATTCTAACTCTAAGACTAACCTATTTATAATACTCTAATGTAACCACCCTTTGACGGTTTTATTCTTAGATTACGCCACTTGGCACTTCGCATGTCTTCAAGATCTGGATCTTCGCCACCTGTCCTCTTTTCAAATTCAAATAGTGGAACTTCCCTCCACTATTCAGTTGTAACTGCAACGCATTATCCATATCCACTTCACCGTGTCGACTTGACTCCTTGGACTTAGCAATATTTGAAGTCTTGAAATCCTTCCATTCGACTCAGGCATTGCACAAACATGGTTAAAGGCCTTCTTAGTCGAAGCCTTCTTTTTTAGCATTATTATTTTAAAGAATAACTTCTTTTAAAGCCATTGTCTGAAATCATGTAGCATCGAAATTAGGAGCTAACACATTGTCACACGGACTACGCGATTGATGACGATACTTAGTTGAAATATCTTTTGAAACATCAAAAAATTTCACTGAGTCCAGACTCTTGGTCGAACTAAGACTTCTTCAAGCTTGCCCTTGTTTGCTGGGGTTTTTCCCTTAGTCAAATATCCCAGCTAACACTATCATATTTAACAGCGATGGCTCGACCTTGAAATTTTAACTTCTTAGCAAAACATTTGAGCCACAATGCTTCTTTGACAACTTCAGTAAGGGCAATATACTCTGCTTCAATGGTTGATAATGCAACAACCTTATGAAGTGTTGCTTTCCAATAAATTGTTGTGCCAAACATAGTGAACACATGTCTAAAATAGATTTTCTAGAATCCTTACAAACTGCATAATCAAAGTCGACGAATCCTTCAGTTTTAACTTTGCTATCATCACCATAGGCTCCATCATAAATCAGGAGTCTTCTCAGAGACCTATTTATGTACCTTAGAATCCACTTTAATGCTTTCGAGTATGCCTTCCTAGGATTGACCATATACCTGATTACAAGGCTCACCTTATATGTTATGTCTGGCCTCATACAAACCATAACATACATCAAAGAACTTATTATACTAGCATATAGAATGTTATTCATATAGGCTCTTTCAACTTCAGTACAAGGACTTTGAGTCGAACTCAGCTTGAATTAAGGATTAGTCGGCGTTACAACATGCTTTGAATTCGACATACCAAACTTGTCGAGAATCTTCACTAAGTATGTCTCTTTAGATATGCATAATCTTGACTGCTTTTTATCTCATCGGATGTCAATCCCAAGAATCCTGGATGCAGTTCCCATATCCTTCATGTCAAACTCCTTATCGAGTTCAACCTTTATCTTCATAATATCCTCAACACTATTACTTGCTATGAAGATGTCATCCACATAAAGCAACCAAATAACAAGTGAATTTCCAGGTCAAAATCTGAAGTAAACACAGTTCTCAAACTGCCTCTTAGTGAAACCTATGTGTGCCATGAACTTGTCGAATCTCGTATTTTTTAGGTCATACAAAGACTTATTCAACTTGCACACATAATCTTCCTTTCCCTTTTCTGCATACTCTTCAGGCTGCCTCATCGCGATTGTTTCATCTAGATCACTATACAGAAAAGTTGTCTTCACATCAATCTATTTAGGTTCTAGGTCAAACTTTTCAACTATGGCTAACAACATTCTAATGGATTTGTGCTTTACACCAGGTGAAAACTCATCATTGAAGCTGATAACTTCTTTTTGAGTGAACCCCCTAGCAACCAACCTTACCTTAAATCGCTTTGACATTACTCCTTCGATTCCTTCCTTAACCTTGAAAATCCACTTACAGTTGACTAATCTGGCTCCAGCAGGTTTCTCGGTCAACTCCCAAATGTTATTATCACGAAGAGATTTCATTTCATCATCCATGGATTTCAGTCGTTCAGTCCTGTCTCGACTCCTCATAACTTCCTTGTAGTCTCTAGGTTCTTCATCAAGAACCTCACTTACAAAGATTAAAGAATAAGCTATAAGATATGTATAACTAATTCAATGAGGTGGCTTGATGACTCTTCTCGACCTGTCTCTTTCCAACAGGTAGTCATTATCAGTCTTCTCAGCTTTGACAACAAATTCTGCATCTTCTTCAACTTCATCTGAGTCAAACAATTCAGCATCATTATGATTCACCTCAACAGGAATCTCTTCTTATTCCAGCTCTTCTTCAGAGATCTTCGAACTTCGACCAATGTCATCAGTTTTCTTTAAAGCCATCTCAGCTTCATCGAAAACTACATCTCGACTTGTGATACACCTTTTGTGCGTCACAACCTATAAGTTTTAACTCCTTCAGGGTATCCAAGGAACATACATCTCGAAGCTCTAGGTTCGACCTTATCTTGCCTAATATGAGCATAGGCTAAAAAACCAAATACTCTAAGTTTGTCGAGACTAGGTGGATGTCCTAACCAGACTTCTTCAGGAGTCTTCATTCCCAAGGCTACCGAGGGACACCTATTTATCAAATATGTTGCAGTTACAGCAGGTTCTGCCCAAAACACCTTCTTCAATCTTGCACTTACCAACATGCACCTCACCCTTTATAGAATAGTTCGATTAAACTTTTCAGCCATACCATTTTTTTGGGGAGTCCTTATAGTAGTTTTCTGTCTTGCAATACCAAATACAACACAATAGCTGTCGAAAGCCTCATTGCAAAATTCAAGACCATTGTCGATCCTCAACCTTTTGACTTTCCCGCTAGTTTGGGTTTTGACCAGAGTTTTCCAACTTTTGAAATTTTCAAAAATTTCATCCTTAGTCTTCTGGATGAATACCCGTAACTTTCTGGGGTAATCATCAACTATGGATAGAAAATACTTTGGACCTGAGTGTGAAGGATTTCTTGAAGATCCCCAAAGATCAGCATGAATGTAATCAAAGGATCCATGTGTTATTTGTTTACCTTTGTTAAACTTCATTCTACAGGATTTACCAAATACACAAGGTTCACATAATTCCAATTTTTTGACCTTATCACCACCCAGCAGATCTAGTTTCGACAATTTGACCAGGCTTCTTTCACTGACATGGCCAAGTCTCTTGTGCCTTAGCTTAGTCTTTAACACAGGTTTCGTGGATGCCACATATGCCTTATTTCTTCACGCCTCTTAAAACTTCCTTCGACTCCTTCATTACCTTTAGGATGCCTTGCTCTCCTTTGAAACACATCTTTTCTTGTCGACTTCACCAAGAGAAATCAAATTCCTCTTAAGATCAGGTATATACCTAACATCAGTCAATAGCCTTATTGACTCATCATGGAGCTTGAATCTCATAAATCTAATACAAGCAATTTTGCAAGCTCTGTTATTTCCCAGCAGAACTGATCCCTCATCTTGATCACACAAATCCTCAAACATGTCTTTATTTAGAGTCATGCGCCAAGTACACTCTGAATCCATAATCCACTCTTTGCTAGAGTCACTGCTTGAAACCACCAGGACATCAGACGATTCATAACCATCTTGCACAATGACTGCATTACTATTATCCTTTCCACCACGATTGTTTAGTCGATCAGGGCATACTTTTCTTGTATGACCCTCCTTCTTATAATGATAACACTTAATAGTAGGAGCATTACCACCATAATAATTTTATAGAACTTTACCTTTCTTCTTCTCAAACCTACCATCTTTCTTCAAGAATTTCCCCTTAACGGACAAACCTTTACCAACAGAAGATGGCATGTGCTCGTTTCGTTCATTCAAATCCTTAAAGTACAAAGCAGATTGAACATCTTTAAAGGCCAACGACTCTCTTCCATACAAGAGAGTTTCTTTGAAGTAAGCATGAGACTTAGGTAAAGAGCACAATGACAACAACAATGATTGATCTTCATCATAAATCTTGACCTCAGTATTTTCAAGATCAAGAATCAACTTGTTGGACATATCCATTTGCTCAGCCAAGGCTTTGTCTTCAGTCATCTTGAATGAATACAAAGCGTGCTTCAGGTAGAGACGATTAACCAACAATTTCGTCATGTACAAACCTTTAAGTTTCATCCAAACACCAGCTGCACTTTTCTCCTTTGAAACCTGCCGGAGAACCTTATCACCAAGACTCAATACAATGGCACTATGGGCTTTTTCGACCATCGTTGTCTTCTCCTTCTCCGATCCTTTCAACGCTTCTAACAAACCCTGTTGAACAATAAGAGCTTGCATCTTCAAGCGCCACAAACCGAAATCATTCACACCGGTGAATTTCTCAATCTCATACTTTGTTGACGACATCTTCTCCCCCATGCTCACCGCACCAGTTTATTGTGAATTAATGTCGTCAAGAACAAAGCAAAATATGAGAAAAATATTGAGTTTCTTGAACAAACACAAGAAACTCTATTAGGTTTTACAAAAGATAGAGGAGAAGGAAGATGAAGAACAAGAATTGGTTAAAATTGTTTTTATATTCACTTACTCAATTAGGGTTCAAAGATTACAAGTGAATACCAAAAACTAACCTCTTTCAACAACCTGAGAGAACTAGTTTATTTATAGACTACTAGGCTAACTTAGACTACAAACTAACTTAACAATTGGCCTTACAAGCAATGTCCAATTCGACATGCTAACATAAACACAAAGTTAACATATTTCGACTCCAGCATGCACAACTTCTGTCGAACCATGAAACTGCCCTTGTCGACACTAGAGTGTATTTCAAATACCATAGATATGATAGTCTTTAAATGATAGGATGACAATGGGTAGGGTCTTATAGTATTCGTATTCATATCCGTAGTTTAAAAAAAAATCTTGTACCTAAATTCATACATGCGTTGATACCAACATTTATATTTGGACATGTATTCTATAGGTATATAAGTACCTTTACTCGTACATGTTACCCGCAATTTTAGTAAAAATAAATTTTTAGTTAAAAAATATCATATCACTTTAATCAATAAAATTAATAAAAAAAAGTCAAAGATTTTACTATTAAATTGTTAAATAAACTAATAATTATATTAAAATTAAAATGTGTAATAGTTTAATTGTGATGTATATTTTAAAGAGACAAACATACATTTTTTATAAGATAGTATAATTAAAATATATAAATATAAATTATACAGATATAAGGCGGAAGAGATACTAAAGTACACATAATCACATTCATACTCGTTTATTTTAATAAATAGTCTCTACCATTTACATATTTTTACTCTATTCATTATTCGAATATTTATTTATTTTTTTGGGTGGGGAGAGGCCATATTTGGATTTTCATTTGATATAAATATAAGTGACATATACATTAAATAATTAATGTATCCAGTCTATATATAGGTCACATACAATAATTATTTAGTGTATTTAAAAAGTAATTTTTGCTTATACTATGAGACGAAGGGTGTATGTACTAAGACGTCATCAATAATGGCATATTAATTGCCTTAATACGTGCATTTGTTGTAATCTTGGGACCAATGAGAAATCAATTACTATCATTTTAAAAATTGGAATTTGTTTTCTCAAAATAACAAATTGGAATTTCTATAAAAATGAAAATTTTGTGCACATACCAGTAGATATTAAATGGCTTTTGCATGCATGTTAATAAATCCTAATTCGTACACATTGGACCATCTAGAAGTCAATTAATATATCATTTTGAAAAATGGACTTTCGTTATAAATAGAAAGTTAGTGCATCAAAGCAACCTACTCCATATTAAATGAAAAGTAAAGTTTTATGGAAGCAAGTAAAAATATGATAAATCACGTTCAAATTCTAACAAAGATGTGAATATAATATTAACAATTAACAACTAATAATTTATTATTAATAAATAAACAAAAATTATTGGTAAAACATTAATATTAATTAAGTATAAAAATAAGAGAAAATGGGTGATGCACTGACAGTGTAAATTAATTTTACACTATCAATCAAAGACGACGACGCATCCCGCTAAATCACACTGTAAATTTAAAAATACTTGTATGATATGGCAAAATAATATATTCCCGTTGGATGTAAGTGTAAAAGGTTTTTACATTGTCAATGCATCACCATTAAACCCTAAAAATAAACTGAATGTTAAAATTTAAATTATTGCTAAACCATTTAAAATAACTTTAAATTAAAATCAATTAAGTAAACAAAATCATTTTTTGTTAAAAAATATAAATATATGAAATAAGTTTTTATTAATTTAAAAATGATACTCCTTCTGTTTTAAAATAATTGTCGCATCTTATAAAATTATTGTTCTAAAATAAGTGTCACATTTTAGTTTGTAATGTAATTCTAATGTTAATCTTCTAATTATGCTCTCTAATTAACACTCTTAATTTATTATTCTCTCACTCTACATTTATGATAATTCAAATACACAAATAGTAAACAATGATAGTTTGGTAAAAATACTATTATCTTATTATATCTTTTTAATGTGTGTAAAATAATCAACTATGATAGTGTTGAAATTTAACCACAACCTATGGAGAACTCCTAATCAATCTTGATCTCAAGATTGTTTCACTCACGCAATGACAATGAAAGAAAAGGTTGAGAAAGAGAGAAAATAATGTTGGAGAAGAAGATGAATTTTCTGCAGAGTTTCTCTCTGCCCACAAACTATGAAAACTTCTTTATTCACTTGGAAATGCAAATTGTGAATACAATGTTATGATTTCTGAGTTGTTTACAAAATAAGGGTTACTCTCTATTTATAAATTTAGGTTAGCTTGCACCCCAAGCCATAGCCCAAAACTATAAAAGCCCAAAATAGCTAACATTACTAAAATATGCCTAAGTCGAAATCCTGTGTAAAGCAACCTACTTCGACACTTCGACACACTAATAGAACTCGACACATACACATTAGGCTAATTCGACTAATCCTTGTTTCTATCGAGCTACAGTGCTTCGACACAAGGGATTACAACTCAACACACCACCTAATTCATTGTGTCTAAGCTATCTACGTTTATCATGGCTCTTAGTCTTCTGAAAACTTCGACCTGCACCCCCTTCGTCATGATATCTGCAATCTGATTCTCAGTTCTGCAGTGTTCCAAGTTCATCTTCCCTTCCGCTACCTGCTCACGAAGATAATGGAACCTCATTTCGATGTGCTTGCTTCGACCATGTTCTATTGGATTCTTCGCCAGGTTGATAGCTGACATGCTGTCGATCTTCATGGTAATGGCTCCATGACTCTTTGTTGTAATCTCTTCGACCAGATTCACCATCCACATTGCTTGACATGCACAACGAGAAGTAGCTATGTATTCTGCTTCGCATGACGACAATGCCACTACTAGCTCCTTTCTCGAACTCCAAATAACTAATGCACCACCTAACTTAAACACATATCCAGCTGTGGATTTTCTATCCTCAATATCTACACAAACTTGAGTCATTGTATCCCACTAACTTGCATTCTTTTCCTTCATAAGTTGCAGGAAACAAAATGTCGTAGTCGATAGTTCCTTTCAGATACCCCAGTATCTTATTCGTCACTGCTAGGTGTGATACCTTTGGCTTCTGCATGAATCTACTTACCATACCCACACTGTATGCTAATTCGGGCCTTGTGTGACAAAGGTATCGAGGTGGCCCAATAAGTCTTCTATATTGGGTTGGGTCAACATCATCTTTATCTGAATCTTTCGACAGTTGCAATCTGATCTCAATTGGAGTCGAACTTGGGTTGCAATCTTGCATCTCAAATCTCTAGAGTATTTTGCCTGCATATCTTCTTTGGTGCATCATCAAACCTCTACCAGTCTTGTATAATTCAATGCCAAGGAAATATGAGAGATTTCTCAAGTCTGACATTTCAAACTCCTCACTTAGGTCATGTTTGAAATCTTCGATCTCTTTCTTGCAACTTCCTGTTATCAACAGGTCATCGACATAGAGACATAGTATAAGCAATTCACTATTGCTTCTCCTTACATATACTATATGCTCAGTTGTGCACTTCAGAAATTCCTTTTCTCTTAGAAAGTTGTCGATCTTTTTATTCCAAGCTCTTGGAGCTTGCTTAAGTCCATACAAGGCTTTATGCTGCCTGTACACCTTTCTTTCTTCGCCTTGTTTCACAAACCCAACTGGTTGTGCAACATAAACTTCTTTGTCTAAGGGGTCATTCAAAAATGCACATTTCACATCCATCTGACACGTGGGCCAATTTTTCATGTTTGCTAGACCAACAACCAACCTGATTGTTTTGATTCTAGTAACAGGTGCAAATATTTCGTCGAAGTCGATTCCTTCCTTCTGTAGAAATCCTTTCACTACACGTCTTGCCTTGTGTCAAGTTACCTCTCCTTTAGGATTCACTTTCATCTTGTAAACCCATTTCACATCAATTGCCTTCTTGCCTTGAGGCAATTCGACAAGTGACCAAGTGTTGTTGACTTCGAAGGACTCTAAATCCTCATTCATAACTTTCACCCACTTCGAATCCTTCAATGCCTCAGCTGTATAGACTGGTTCGACATATGCGTAGAAAACATAGTGTACTAACTCACCTTCTTCATCGACCACATCATCTGATAGACTGGGTCGAACAACTTGTATCCTCCAGTCGAATGATATCCTATCAGGATCATATGACTCAACTTGTCATCAAGTTTTCTTCTTAACTGATCTGGCACATGTCTATGTGCTATAGATCCAAACACATTTAAATTACTTAGGCTAGGCTTGACACCAGACTAACATTCTTCTGGCGTAATTCCTTCTAGCTTCTTCTTCGAACAATTATTCAATATGTATGTTGCTGTCGACACAGCTTCTCCCCATAATTCTTTGGGTAGATGCTTGCCTTTAAACATACTTCTCACCATATTCATGATGGTTCTATTCTTCCTTTCTGCAACTCCATTCTGATGTGGAGTGTAGGGTGGCACCACCTCATCCACAATTCATTCTTTCTCACATAATGCATCGAAATCTTTCGACACATACTCTCCACCCCCATCAGTCCTCAGAATCTTTAGCTTTCGACCACTTTGTCTTTCGACCATAGATTTAAACTTGGCAAATACCTCGATCACTTCACTTTTTTTCTTAATCAGGTAAGTCCACAATTTTCGACTGAAATCATCTATGAACGTGACAAAGTATCTGTTACCTCCAATCGAATCCACCTAGATAGGACCACATACATCAGAGTATATGACTTCAAGAATTGCCTTCAACATGCTTCCTACATCCTTGCTAAAGATATTCTTGTGTTGTTTCGCCTAAACACATTCTTCACACACTTCACTTGTAATGTCGATTTCTGGTAATCCTGAAATCATATTTCTTCTCTTCAAATCTTTGATGTCTTTGAAGTTGATATGGCCAAGTCGATAATGTCATAACCATTCATCTTTGCTGGCTGCAGTTGCAAGGAACTTATGCTCCATCACATTAAGTTCAATCTTGAAGGTTCTATTCTGAGGCATTGGAGCCTTCAAGATTAACCTACCACCTGAGTCGAAAACTCTCATCATCTTGTCTTTGATCGACACCTTGTAGTTCTTTTCGACCAGCTGCCCTATACTGAGCAAATTTCTCTTCATGCCTGGTATGTACAGCACATTGGAAACTATTGACCTCTTGCCATCTTTCCTCATAATCAGAACATCACCAATACCTCCAGCTGCTTGAGTGTTGTCATTTGCAAATTTCACCATATTCTTCATTGAGGGCTTCATGTTGACAAACCAATCTTTCCTTTCAGTCATGTGTGACGAGCATCCTAAGTCCAAGTACCATTGGTCCTGGAATCGTTCTTCATCTCTTGTTATGTGTAACACCCCCAATCTATACCCCAAGCTATTAAAGCGATAAATAAAATTCAAAATTTCATCAGAGTATATTTAAAACATTCACGGCATAGACCGAGGGGTCACATCAATTTGAAACAAAATACACATAAACCTGCCCATAAAGATATGCAACAATCAGGTAGTAATTAACAGAGGAACTTAGTTCCTACTACCCACAATTCAGATACAGAATAAAAGCAGAAAATCTATACTTAAATCTCATATATATATATATATATATATATATATACACACCATACAAGTGTATCTGTCATATACAAGGTCACACAAGTACAATCCAAAACATGTGTATGCATAATACAAATAATCACACTCGATCACCCCGACTACCCGGTGTCACATATCAGAGCCGACCGACAAAAGAATGAAGACCTAAGCTTCACAAAAAGACCTCCATTAATCTAATCTGCAATGCCTCATAGAGCATTATAAAACAGCAGAAGGGTGAGAAACACAATCATAATATAATTGCATATAATTATATAATAACACAACATTACTCACGTAAAATATTCTCACCACAACGTACAACAGAATCTAAATACAACACAACACAATACATATCTCAACTCATCAATTCCAATCACAATTCCACACGAAATCAATCCATTCATGAATTATGCAAATGCATAGAGACTGACACAACGACTCTATGCAATGCATATGCGGTGCCATCCATCCATCATCTCAACACTAGTTCACTCAGGAACTATTGGAACCATCGCTCGTTACTTAATGTAACTCCCCGTCGGGCATACGATGTTCCCCGTCGCTTTCTGTCCTCTTTGTATAAGGCTCACGACGTTTATGAATCGCTTTCGGTCCTCTTTTTATAAGGCTCACGATCTGACAGCTCACACCCCACACAGGCACACAATCGTCTATAATCATCGCTCACACCCCACACGGGCACACGACGTTATAGCGGATTCCCTCTGGAATCGATTCGTCGCTCACACCCACTAGGGCACACGACATCACAAGAATGCATATCATGATGCTTGGCATACAAGGACTCATGACATTCAAATGCACACATATATGCAATCATCTCCGTCAACATTAATCATGCTTTGCAATTCAAGCCCAAAATAATGCATTTATACCATACAACAGCACGCAAATCATACCATATCCATATCAACAACACATTGCATGATACACACCAATTACACACAATTATAACGACAAAAGTCGACAAGACGACACTATTCCAAATTCTCGACATAATTAAATCGGCTAACAATCTCAAAATTATTATAATAAGAACGTACAGTTCAATAGCTACTCAACGATACCAAGAATGTTAAAAACGGATAATCGGAACACAAGTTACGGACTAAACAAGAAAAGACATCGCGAAAATCCCACATTTTACAATTCTCCTGGCCATACGCGTATTACCCTGAGCCATACGCGTATTTCCCTGCTACCTCGCCCATTCCATACGTGTATTGCCCAAGGTCGTAAGCGTATGGGCAGAGACCCATTTTCCCCAAAATTCCCCTTAAAATCCAATACGCGTAGTGTCCTACTTCATACGCATATTGCCCTAAAGTCTTACGTGTACCATTACGCAAATGGGCAGATGGCCGAGAAAATGAAGCTCCATATGCGTACTGCCCACATTTCTTCAATGCCATACATGTATTGCCTTGAGTGATACACATATGGGCAGTGGAAAACCAGAAATTTTCTGCAGAATTTTTTTTCTGCGTTTCCAAACCAAATTCAACCCAATTTTCATCTATACACCAGAAAAATTACCAATACAATGCCTAACAACATGTATCTATCATGTATCAACAATAAGGAACACTAAAACATGATTTCAGACACATTTGGATCAATTTCTAACACTTTCAACATTTATGGGTTTTACTCTATATTTCCATTTCAATCCAATAACAACCAAAAACATACATACATAATCATACACATGTATATAATAATCAAGTTTCGCACCCTTACCCGATTTAATCGTGTTTGGAAAGTCGGTTGTTTCGATTTCTAGCTTTTCCAAGTTTTTCTCTCTTTCTCCTTCCTTTCTCTTTTCTTCTCCTTTTCCTTCTTCTCTTTTTCTTTCTCTCTATTTTTCTCTCTTTCTATTTTCTATTTTCTTAACTTAAGAAAAATAAAGTGAAATGCCCAAAATACCCCTACACTCAAATATCTCGCAAACGTTCCCAAAACGCGATAAAATATCACAACATTGAAAAATAACATATTTCCAAATAAAATTCGAAAATAAAATAATATAATAATAAAATAATCAAAACGACTCGATTAAATAAAAACTGACAAAACTGGGGCGTTACAACTCTCCCCCACTTAGAAATTTTCGTCCTCGAAAATATACCTGAGACGAACAACTCTGGATACGACTCCCGCATCCGACTCTCTAACTCCCAAGTCAAATTGCCCTCAGCAGCGCCTCCCCACGCCACTTTCACAAGTGCAATATCCTTGCCCCTCAACCACTTCAACTCGCGATCCAAAATCCTAACGGTTAATGCCTCGACCGTAAGGTTCTCCCTTACCTCAACCTCATCTATCAGAATCACATGTGACGGATCCGGAACATACTTCTGAAGTTGTGAAACATGGAACACATCATGCAAATTCGACAGACTCGGCGGCACCGCCACCCTATAAGCCACAACACCCACTCTCGCGGATATCTGGTAAGGACCAATAAACCGAGAAGTAAGTTTCTTCGACTTCAATGCACGACCCACACCCATTACAGGCGTAACTCTCAAAAACACATGATCTCCCTCTTGAAACTCAAGATCTTTCCTTCTCCGATCATGATAACTCTTTTGCCTACTCTGAGAAGCCTTCATTTTCTCACGAATAAGCTTCACTTTGTCTGTAGTCTGTTGAATCAATTCGGGTCCAACCACCAAACTCTCACCAGATTCGTGCCAACACAACGGTGTTCGACATCTTCGTCCATACAGTGCTTCAAAAGGTGCCATTCCAATACTAGAATGGAAACTGTTATTATACGTGAATTCAATCAATGCAAGATAACTATCCCACAAACCACCTTGTTCAAGAACACAAGCCCGCAACAAATCTTCCAATGACTGAATCGTTCTCTGCGTCTGTCCATCCGTCTGCGGATGATAAGCCGAACTCAATCTCAATTTAGAACCCAACACCTTCTGTAAACTTTCCCAAAATCTCAAGGTAAACCTCGGATCTCGATCCGAAACAATGCTCAATGGAACCATGCAACTTCACAATCACACTGATGTAAATCTCAGCCAACCTCTCCAAAGTAAAACTGATGTTAATCGGAATGAAATGAGCCGATTTAGTCAGCCTATCAACAACCACCCAAATGGCATTATGCCCTCGCTGTGTATTCGGCAACCCTGTTACAAAATCCATAGAAATGTTGTCCCATTTCCACTCAGGAATATCCAACGGTTGCAACAAACCACTAGGCCTCAGATGTTCTACCTTTGATTTCTGACAAGTCAAACATGCATAAACAAACTGAGCCACATCTCTTTTTAATCCAGACCACCAGAAAATCTTCTTCAAATCTTGGTACATCTTATTCGCTCCCGGATGTATACTCAAACTACTGTGGTGTCCTTCCTCCAAAATCATCTTTTTCAACTTGGCATCATCCGGAATAAAAATTCTACCGCGGAACCTCAAAACACCATTATCATCCATTTTAAAGTCCTCATTCACACTTTTATCCCCAACCGTCATCAAATCCACAAATTTCACATCCAACTTATGTTTCTCACTAACAGTCATCAGAAAATCATTAGTAACCTTTTGCATTCCAAGCCTCACGGTATCGGACGTCACCTCACGCACCAAACTCAAGTCCCTAAAAGCTTCCAAAAGCTCCCACTCCTTAACCATTAAAGCGGACATATGTAACGATTTCTGACTCAACGCATCGGCTACCACATTAGCTTTACCAGGATGGTAATTCAAGCCAAAGTTGTAGTCCTTCAAAAATTCCAACCATCTCCGCTGCCTCATATTTAATTCTTTCTGATCAAACAAATATTTCAAACTTTTATGATCACTAAAGACTTCAAACCTTGCACCGTAGAGATAATGCCTCCAAATCTTTAACACAAAAACCACAGTCGCTAATTCAAGATCATGAGTAGGATAATTTTTCTCATGTACTCTCAACTGCCTTGAAGCATAAGCCACGACCTTACCTTCTTGCATTAGCCCCCCACCTAGACCAATCAAAGACGCATCACAATACACCACAAATAGTTCAGTAGGATTCGGCAAAATCAAAATCGGAGCTGTCGTCAATCTTCTCTTCAGCTCGTTAAAACTTTCCTCGCACCAAATATCCCAAATGAATGCTTACCCTTTACAAGTCAACTGGGTCAAAGGAAGTGCTAGCTTAGAAAAACCTTCAATGAACCTTCGATAATATCCGGTCAAACCCAAAAAGCTTTGAATTTCAGTAATGGATCTCAGAGCCCCCCATTGTAGAACTGCTTCTACTTTAGATGGATCCACAGAAATACCATTACCTGAAATCACGTGCCCAAGAAAACTCACCTCTGACAACCAGAACTTACACTTGGACAACTTGGCAAAAAGCTTTCTTTCTTTCAAAACCTGCAAAACAATACGCAAATGCTCTGCGTGCTCCTCCCGAGACTTAGAATAAATTAAGATATCATCAATAAACACAACCACAAAATAATCCAAATGCTCGTGGAAAATACGATTCATGTACTCCATAAACA
This sequence comes from Lathyrus tuberosus, assembly GCA_022829125.1. Taxonomy (NCBI): domain Eukaryota; kingdom Viridiplantae; phylum Streptophyta; class Magnoliopsida; order Fabales; family Fabaceae; genus Lathyrus; species Lathyrus tuberosus. Next base: position 2,666,016 of record JALAZF010000542.1, on the reverse strand, counting down.
CACCTGGCGCATTAGAAACCCCGAACGACATCACAACATATTCATAATGACCGTAACGTGTCCTAAAAGCCGTCTTCTGAATATCTTCCTCTTTCACCCTAATCTGATGATACCCTAACCTCAAGTCAATCTTACTAAACAGATAAGCACCTACCAACTGATCCATCAGATCATCAATTCTCGGAAGAGGATACTTATTCTTAATCGTCACCTTATTCAACTGGCGATAATCAATACACAACCGCATACTTCCATCTTTCTTTTTCACCAATAAAACTGGAGCACCCCAAGGAGAAATGCTTGGTCTCACAAACCTCTTTTCTAGCAACTCATTCAACTGTTTCTTTAATTCAACCAACTCAGATGCCGACATACGATAAGGTGCCGTAGAAACAGGTCTAGTACCAGGAACTAGATCTATAGAAAACTCCACCTCTCTCTCTGGCGGCAAGTCTGAAATATCCTTAGGAAACACTTCCAGAAATTCACACACAACAGGAAACACACCAAGTGAAACTTGACTATCCACAGTCAATGATGCAAACAACCCAAACAACTGAGCTTCATCCGCCAAAAGTTTCTTCAACTCCTTGGTAGACAAGAAACTCGAGTCTTCATCTTCCTCAAGAGAAGGAAATCTTACCAGCTTATGATAACAATCAATATGAACCCTATTGAACTACAACCAATTCATTACCAGAACCACATCTAAACCCTCCAACGGTAAACACACCAAATCCATCTCAAAGTCTTTACCATAAATGGTCAAAGGACAACTTAAACAAACTAAAGAAGTAGTTACTGACCCCATTGCTGGAGTATCAATAACCATTTCTCCACCCATCGAAGACAACACAAGATTCAAACGCTTCGCGCACTCAGACGAAATAAACGAATGAGTCGCTCCAGTATCAATAATAGTAACTTAAGGAGTACTATTAATAAAATAAGTACCTCTGATCAGACGATCTGCACTTGAAGTCTGAGTTCCCACCAAGGCAAAAACTTTCCCACCAGCTGGAGCTTGCTTCGGTTTCTGACACTTTGTACTAATATGACCAGGTTCCCCACAGTTGAAACACTTCACCATATTCTTCCTTGCACAATCAGCTGCGACATGTCCTAATCCTTCACAATTAGAACACTTCCTCAAATACTTCCTACATTCAGACTGACGATGTCCCACATCACCACATCTATAACATCTCATAGGACTAGACATTCCTCCTCCACTTGACCTTCGCTCAAAATTTCCCCTTTGTTTACCCTTATCCACTGGTGTTACATACGGACCACCACATAACTGTTGCTTCCCTTTTCTCTCACTCACACTCTTATAGTGAGTAGAATGAGCCTTACTATCCTCCTCATAAATCCTACAACAATCCACCAAATCAGGAAACCTACGAATCCTTTGATAACCAATTGCCTGCTTTATCTTAGGACGCAATCCATTCTCAAACTTTACACACTTAGAAAATTCCGCAGTCGCTTCGGCATAATGTGGATAAAACTGCACAAGCTCCACAAACTTAGCAGTATAATCAACAACAGACATATTACCTTGTTTTAATTCCAAGAACTCAATTTCCTTCTTTCCTCTTACATCTTCAGGAAAATACTTCCTCAGAAACTCAATGCTAAACACAGCCCAAGTGATCTCCTCCTCTACAGCTTCCAACACATGACGTGTACTAACCCACCAATCATCAGCTTCTTCCAGTAACATGTGAGTACCCAGTCTCACCTTCTGATCCTCAGCACAATCCATCACTCGGAAGATTCTTTCAATCTCTTTCAGTCATATCTGAGCACCATCAGGATCATATCTTCCTTTTAAGACAGGCGGTTTGTTCTTCCTGAACTCATCATTACCTGCAGCATTAGGTGCACCCTGCACAGCCCGAGCCATAGCTTACATAGCAGCAGCCAAAGCAGCATCATTTCTACCAGCCATATTCTATTCATTTCCAATAACAGCAACTATGGTTAAACAATCAGCTCATCCAAACACCAAGACCGACAAGAACTGACACAAACTGACACGGACTGGCTCTGATACCACTTAATGTAACACCTCCAATCTATACCCCAAGCTATTAAAGCGATAAATAAAATTCAAAATTTCATTAGAGTATATTTAAAACATTCACGGCATAGACCGAGGGGTCACATCAATTTGAAACAAAATACACATAAACCTGCCCATAAAGATATGCAATAATCAGGCAGTAATTAATAGAGGAACTTAGTTCCTACTACCCACAATTCTGATCGTTCACACCCCACACGGGCACACGATCATCTATAATCATCGCTCACACCCCACACGGGCACACGACGTTATAGCGGATTCCCTCTGGAATTGATTCGTCGCTCACACCCACTAGGGCACACGACATCACAAGAATGCATATCATGATGCTTGGCATACAAGGACTCATGACATTCAAATGCACACATATATGCAATCATCTCCCTCAACATTAATCATGCTTTGCAATTCAAGCCCAAAATAATGCATTTATACCATATAACAGCACGCAAATCATACCATATTCATATCAACAGCACATTGCTTGATACACACCAATTACACACAATCATAACGACAAAAGTTGATAAGACGACACTATTCCAAATTCCTGACATAATTAAATCAGATAACAATCTCAAAATTATTATAATAAGAAAGTACAGTTCAATAGCTACTCAACGATACCAAGAATGTTAAAAACGGATAATCAGAACACAAGTTACGGACTAAACAAGAAAAGACATCACGAAAAACCCACATTTTGCAATTCTCCTGGCCATACGCGTATTTCCCTGAGCCGTACGCGTATTGCCCTGCTACCTCGCCCATTCCATACGCGTATTTCCCAAGGTCGTACGCGTATGGGCAGAGACTCATTTTTCCTAATATTCCCCTTAAAATCCAATACGCGTAGTGTCCTACTTCATACGCGTATTGCCTAAAGTCTTACGCATACCATTACGCAAATGGGCAGATGGCCGAGAAAATGAAGCTCCATACGCGTACTACCCACATTTCTTCAATGCCATACGCGTATTGCCTTGACCAATACGCGTATTGCCTTGAGTGATACGCGTATGGGCAGTGGAAAACCAGAATTTTTCTGCAGAATTTTTTTTCTGCGTTTCCAAACCAAATTCAACCCAATTTTCATCTATACACCAGAAAAATTACCAATACAATGCCTAACAACATGTATCTATCATGTATCAACAATAAGGAACACTAAAACATGATTTCAGACACATTTGGATCAATTTCTAACACTTTCAACATTTATGGGTTTTACTCTATATTTCCATTTCAATCTAATAACAACCAAAAACATACATACATAATCATACACAAGTATATAATAATCAAGTTTCGCACCCTTACCCGATTTAATCATGTTTGGAAAGTCGGTTGTTTCGATTTCTAGCTTTTCCAAGTTTTTGTCTCTTTATCCTTCCTTTCTCTTTTCTTCTCCTTTTCCTTCTTCTCTTTTTCTTTCTCTCTATTTTTCTCTCTTTCTATTTTCTATTTTCTTAACTTAAGAAAAATAAAGTGAAATGCCCAAAATACCCCTACACTCAAATATCTCGCAAACGTTCCCAAAACGCGATAAAATATCACAACATTGAAAAATAACATATTTCCAAATAAAAGTCAAAAATAAAATAATATAATAATAAAATAATCAAAACGAGTCGATTAAATAAAAACTGACAAAACTGGGGCGTTACATTATGACCATCAGCAACGTCTCTTATTCTTCATGTTTCGCCAACTTTGTATCAGTTTCTTGATTCTTCTTCTTTTTTGGACAATCACTAAAATAGTGACCATACTTCTGACAATTGAAACACTGAATGTGACTTTTGTCAGGTTTTCGACCATCACCTCTTCCTTTACCTGCAGCACCACCTCCTTGGTTGCCTTAGTTCCAGAGTTTTCTCTGATTCGACCAGTTTCCTTCCTGCTGATTTCAACCAGTCCAATTGTTGTAGCCTCCTCTACCTTTGTTGCCATTCTAGCTTCCTTTGCCTTTCTTTTCCTTTTTTGACTGCGCATGCAAATCCATATCACTCTTCAAATTTCCTGCAGCTCTTTCAGCCATCATTTGTTCATGAGACTCAAGCGTCCCTTGAAGCTCTTCCTTTCTTAATGCTGACAAGTTTTTTGACCCTTCTATGGCTACTACCACGTGGTCGAACTTTGGAGCCAATGACCTCAAGATCTTTGCAACAACTGATCTTGATGTCAACACTTCTCCACATACCTTGATTTGATTCACCAATTTTGTAACCCTACTGAAGAAATCTGTTATGCTTTCATTGTCTTCCATCTGAAGCAATTCATAGTTCTCTTGTGAGTTTGTAACCTCACATTTTCACCTTCTCTGCACCTCCAAACGACTTTGCGAGAATCTCTCAATCTTCTTTTGTTGATTCTACATCACTAACCTTTTAAAAATTATCTTGATCAACATATTGATGGATTATAAAGAGAGCTTTATAATCTTTCTTCTTCAATTCTTTGTGTGCAACCTTTTCATGATCCGTCGCATTCTCTGCAAGTGGTGTTACTCTTTCCTTCATAAGATCCCAAAGATCTTGATAACAGAAAACCACCTTAATCTGCGTGCACCAATTCTCATAATTATCTTTCTTGAGAATCAGAAGGTTCTTCGGAAAGTGCTTGTTTGGATGATTCATCGCCATCACGGTTTTGCTTCCTTAAATCGCAATCGAAGCTCTAGATACCAAATGTTGGAATTCAACCAAAACCTATGGAGAATTCCTAATCAATCTTGATCTCAAGATTGTTTCACTCACGGAATGACAATGAAAGAAAAGGTTGATAAAGAGAGAAAATAATGTTGGAGAAGAAGATGAATTTTCTGCAGAGTTTCTCTCTACCCACAAACTATGGAAACTTCTTTATCCACTTGCAACTGCAAACTATGAATACAACGTTATAATTTCTGAGTTGTTTATAAAATAAGGGTTACTCCCTATTTATAGGTTTAGGTTAGCTTACACCCCAAGGCAAAGTCCAAAACTATAAAAGCCCAAAATAGCTAACATTACTAAAATAGGCCTAAGTCGAAATCCTGCGTGAAGCAACCTGCTTCAACACTTCAACACACTAATACAACTCGACACATACCCATTAGGCTAATTTGACTAATCCTTATTTCTGTCGAGCTACACTGCTTCGACACAAGAAATTACAACTCAACAGATAGTTATTTTAGGACAGAGGGAGTACTAAATAGTACATAATAATACTATTATTATCTTTTAATTCCTTAGCCTTTTAAAAATAAAGTTTGTTTGTATGCTTAAAGTTTTGAAGAATTACCACAAAAGTGTGTTTGATTTGTAAATAAGAAGTATTGGACATAACAATACAAGACAATTTTTTGTTGTGTACTCTGTTTGATGGTCGATGCATTGGACAAATTTTTTATTTATTTTGTTTGATATATCTATGCAGCAAATAAAATAATTTTTACTATTATATCTTTATTGATATATGAAATATTGATATTTATGAATCAATATATTAAATAATGAGAAGGAGAAAATAATTGATGAAGAGAGAAAAATATTTTACTCTACTTTATATGATAAGTCTATGCATCAAACAAAAATAATATAATTTTATTATAATATTTTTTATTAATAAAAAATATTAATATTATATTTATAAATCAAAATATTAAATAAAGAGAAATTAAAAATTGTATTTTGATATTTTTTGATAATTTGTGTTTGGAAAAAAAATTGTTGTATGGTTTAGTGTAGGACAATAATTCATGTTTTTGTCATGTCCCTTACCATATATTTTGTCTTGTACCATAAGTTTTTGTATCAAACAGGGTAAAAAAATTGTTCTGTCCAGTTCTTCATTTTTTAATAAATCAAACGCACTCAATTTCATCAATAAGGTTGAAAGTAAATTTAACATAAAATACAATAATATTTGGGATATTTCAATTCCTAAGGTAGACTATTAGGTCTCAATTATAACTACCTTAAAGTGAATATGGAAATTTGAAAATTTGAGTATTTTCTTATGTTTTGGTTGTAAAAATTATATATATAAGATTTTTCTTATATGTATATGGAAAATCTGTACACTTGAACAAATCAATATTGAATTGTTGAAAAGAAAGGGTAACCATGAGGATTATTATAGAGAACAAAAGAGTTTGTCCTCACAAATCGGAGATCGAACAATGAGGAGATCATTAATATGTTGGACTCCAATATTTTAGATGTAAAATAAACATTCTAATACAAAATAAATGAAGGTGTGTATTTATGTCATTCACTTACAATTCAATATAAGGATTTGAAATACCGCTCAAGTTATATTATGCTGTAAGACAGTCATTTAGTGTTTCAACAATAGATTTTAAAAGGCTCGTTGACTTATTATTGTTGAAACTAGAATATATACATATGGAATTTAAGCTAAAGACTCACTAATCAAAGACTTGACAAACAAGGTCTTTCATATGATTGTTGTCACTAAGGATATCCTAGATTAGTGGGAGTTAGTCTTTCTTTATGTTTTATAATATTGTTTTGATATCGATACAAACTTTATGTTAAGATTATCTGTTGAAATAAAGTTTATGAGGTTATTATTGTTATAACCATTTCTTTATTGTTTGTGCAAATATTAAATTTGCAAACTTCATTTTGATCTCAATAAAGAATTCAGTAGGACCAGTTGAAAATATGCATGATTCAGAGATCACATTACATGAAATTTCTATGCCACCCGTTCATATCGATCTATGCCATCAAGTGCATTGATGTGGTGCTTGTTGGAGTTCTGTTACATTATACGTCTGATCGTGAAGGCTGATCAGATCCTATGAAGGGCCAAGAAGAACGTCTACGATGCTGGGTGCGTGAGATGAGGAGGGGGTGTACCTGCAAGTCACTCCGATGCTAAAGTAAGAATTGAGAGATAGAAAGGCAAGTACAAAAATATGAGTTCTTAGGATGATTTTTGGATACCTAACCCTCTCAAATGAGAGGGTTTATATAGTGCCCCAGCGTGTGGCCAATGGTCCCTATTTTCGGAGCAGAATAACCGTTTTCAGAAGAATAGGTAACTGCCAAAACCTAGCCGTTATGACAGGAAGGGGTGGCCAAAACTAGCCGTTGCCACGGGCAAGGACGTAGTTCCGGGCACAGGCATCATGACCGTTCTTGGATGATGGAGCCGTGCGTAATGGGCAGAAATTCCAGGGAGGAGCAAGTGACCTTGAGATTCATCTGTCCACATGTGCCTGGTAGAGGGGCAGAAAGGTAAATATTGCCCTACCTCAGATGGACTTAGGCAAATGGGCCGTTCTGGGAGCAGAGGTGGATTGGGCCATGCCTAGCCATTGGTCTAGTCTGGAATAGGAGCCCCCCAAGTCGTTGCTCCCGAGCATGGGAGTGATGACTTAAGGATAGCTCGCAGCCCCGGGGAACTCTGAAGAGGTCGTTGTTTGTCGACGAGACAGGATTGTCCTTGGATGCTCGGGGGTTATAGTGCCCACATGATATGTAGTGTTGGTCGGGCTGCCCGACCTGCGGGGAGACCAACAGTTAAGGTACTCTGAAGAGACATGAAGCTACCCAGTTTTCTGTTGTTTTGATTATTTTTTTTTTATGAACATATGAATTTTTTGGTGGAGATTCAAACGAAAACTGGGTAGTGGGCCGGGGAGATTCCTCGTAAGCGCATGAGGAGTTGCCTCCGGGCATCTCCTCGCGGGAGACCCTTGTGTTTTTAATTTAGGGCTTAAGTTGGGGACACCGTCCTCGACCCTTCGCGCGCCCTTTCACTTGATTAGCGGTGGAAGGGTGGATTTGATTTTACAGTCGAATTCACTTTTGTCCTTTGCTTTTCAGGTGATTGAGATGGCGCACGAGCCCGAGCAAGAGATTCTCATAGACTCATCCTCGGAGAGCTCCTCGGAGAGTAGCGATACTGAGGTTTCAAATGCCCCCAGCAAAGTTAGGGAAGATCCCAAGAAAGATTCCGCGGAGGAATGGACTGTAGCGGATCCAGCCGAGCACGTGTCTACTTTCGCGTCCTATACTGGGGATGTCTTTATGGATGTAGGGCCGAATGGGGAGTGGAAGATAAACTTCCCCAATCAAGACGATTGTATATGCACGGATTATGGGGAAAGGTTCCTAATGTATGAGTACGCTTTCAAGGAAATAGGGTTGAGGCTGCCCTTTACTCACTTCTAGCAATCTATCTTCGTTCATCTGGATTTAACCCCGTCACAACTACATCCGAATTTGTTGGCGTTCATTCCCGCCTTCGAGTTGACTTGCGAGTTCCTAAAGATAGGAGCTACGAAGCCTTTGTTTTTCACCATCTTCCACCTCCAAAGGCAGGTCTCGGGGAAGAAATATGGTTGGGTCTCGCTGAAGCAGCCGAGAAAATTGTTTAACCCTTTCTCAGAGTCTATCCGGATGTTCAAGGAGAGGTTCTACATTATCGAGCCAGTGTCAGAGAAGGATCTAGATACCACGTATGTCTGGGCAGTGTCGACAGACAAGGAGGGCAACAATATGTATGATCAGGAAGGTAAACTGCTGGCGGATAGGGTGTTCAAGTTTCCTTTTTATTGGAGTGGAAGTCACTTTACTCGGGGCACCGATCACTATCTTTCCCAGCCAGATATGCTAGACGAGCAGGACATAATCGGTTACGAGGCGCTGGTAAACTATGTTAACTCTTTTAGGTCCGCGGAGTGCTGGACGAAGAAGGGGAACCCTATCTTTAAGGTTGAAGGTGGGCAGAGAGTGGAGTATCGTAACATCAATACGAAGGCACTTCTGGAGTGCAAGACCCCTGTGGATGCCTTTAAGCTACTTGGTAGTTTTAGCATTTTTTATCTTGTCCGAATTGCAACTTCCTTGGTGGCTAACATATTTGTTATGTTTTTTGCTGGTGAGATGCCTTCTGCCCACGAGAGGATAGTGAAGAATGACATGGCGAGGGGCAAAGCTGGTGCGGCCACCTCTAAGTCCCGGTTTACACAGCATGTGCCTCCTCCCGAACGTGCTGCGGGGAGCTCTTCGCCCGTTCCTTTACCTGCCCAGGGGTCTCCGGTGCCTGGGGCTCTGAGGTTTAAGCGGACCAGAGCCAATGAGTTGGTGAACCTCAGTCGGGTGGCTGAGAAGGGCAAGTTTGAACTTCCCCCGTGCCTCCACGACAAGAAGTTTTTTGAGGGGACGTCCCTGGTGGTTCCTCGGGAAGAGTCCCTCAAGCTCGAAAGCATGAACCGTCCGAGCAATAGGGTCATGCTGGCGTAGGATGCCTCTGCGTTGGTTCGTGTTCTGGAGATGGCAGCGGTGTATGCTGAGGGGGATTCCTCCTCTGAGTCTGAACTCAAGAAGGCCCAGGAGACTATATCGTCCCTGGAGGAAACGGTGAAGAAGGCTAAGGAGGAGGCCAACGTCGCCAACGATGCGAGGAAGAAATTGGACGAGGAGGCTGACAGACTAAGAGGGGAGAACAACACTCTGGTTACAGAGAAGAAAGCAGCCGAGGATCTGGTTGACCAGGTGAAGGCTGCGGCGGCCCCGACTGAAGATGAGCCTGAGGGGGTGAAGGTGTTAAAGACTAGAACCGAGCTTGTTGCTTGTCTTCTACTGGCAGAGGATGATGTCATTGCCATTGGGGAAGAGTCGTTCAACAATGCTATAGCCCTACTCTGGCTGGTGAACCCGGAGGTCCAGATATCCACAGAGGGTACTAACTTCTTGGGCCATGTTGAGAATGACAAGAGAGTTGCTCCGGACTTCTTCAACATTGGTGATGAGCACGCCCAGGTTTTGAACGAGGAGACCCAGAAGACTGAGTCTAACCAGGAGCAGCATGACCAGATAGAGGAGTGATTCCTTTTTATTTTATTGTAATGTATCTGGCCTGCATGCCACTCTTAATGTAATTTTATTTTGTTCGACAGTATTTTGTTTGGCGGGGGCGTTGCCCCTTTGCCTTATAATATGCACATTCGTGGCCCTTGTGGCCGCTTTAATTAAATGTATGTATCCGGTCATGGTGGCCGATTTTGTATGTTGTATGTTTGCGCATGGCTTCCTTTGATTATTTTTGCTAAGTGTTATATCTTTGCGTGTGTTCCCGTTATAGGGATCACTTTGATTTGTTTAAAGTTTCAGGGAATTGCTCGACGTAGATGTGTTCGACGGTGAGGGGGACTGGTCGAATGGCCTGGGAATTTCTGGGCAAGATAGCGGAGCTCAGGTCGTATTTGAGGCCTGAGTTCGCGGCGTGAACCTCCCATCGCGAGCTAGGTGTTCTGCCTATCATGGTACTTTGACGACGACGGGTTCGGTTGAGGGACCGCTGTCAGGCAGGGACCTAGCTCGGTCCTGAGATGGGTCCTGCCTTGGCTGGCATACATCATTTGTACCTAGGCATGCATCATGGTTGGGATGTTATGTTCGTTGCTTTGACGAAGCAAACCGACAGTTAAGGCCTTAGCTATAGTATTGTTTTATCTTTTCGGTGTTCCATGGTCGAGCAAGTTCTTCCCCGTTGAGATGTTCTAGATAGTAGACCCCATTTTCCGTCTTTGCTCGGACGCGATAAGGTCTTTCCCAGTTAGCCGCGAGTTTCCCTTCCCGGGAGTCTTTGTGGTTCTTTCTCAAGACAAGGCTGCCCACTTGGAACTCTCATCGTATCACTTTAGTATTATGCCGGATGGCAATTTTTTATTTTAACGAGGCTTCACAGAGAGCTGCCCCTGACCGGACTTCTTCGACGAGGTCGAGCTCCTCTCTTAGTGCCTCGCCGTTCATTTCCTCGTCTAGGGGCGACTCGGTCTGCCTGGACGGTACATGTACTTCAATGGGGATTACAACCTCGGTCCTATAAGCCAGGCGAAAAGGAGTTTCCCCGGTTGAAGAGTGTGGAGTCGTGCGGTATGCCTATAGGACGCTGTGCAGCTCCTCGACCCTGACTTTCTTCGTTTCGTCCAGCCTTCGCTTGAGGCCTCGAAGAATTACTCGATTTGCTGCTTCTGCTTACCCGTTAGTCTAGGGATGTTCGACTGATGCAAAGTGTTGTTTCATGCCCAGCTGAGCGACGAAATCCTGAAACTTCCTGTCTGTGAACTGTGTCCCGTTGTCTGTGACTATTGCTTGGGGGATGCCAAAGCGTGCGAGGATGTTTTGTTTGTAGAAATAAAGTATGTTAAGGGCTATTATTTTGGCTAGAGCTTTTGCTTCTATCCACTTTGTGAAGTAATCAACGCCTATTATTAAGTATTTGTTCCGGTTTGATCCTACTACGAATGGCTCTAGGATGTCCAGGCCCCACCAGGAGAATGCCCACGGGGATGACATAGCTTTGAGCTCGTTGGGTGGGGCTAGGTGCATGTCCCTGTGTCATTGGCATTTGTCACATCTTTTCACGTGCTCTTTGGCATCCTGCTGCATGGTTGGCCAGTAGTACCCTGCTCGAAGGGCCTTCAGGGTGAGGGATCTCCCCCCGAGATGTTGGGCGTTGATTCCTTCATGGATTTCGCGCAGGATGTGGGCGACCATCTCCTCCTCGGCGTATTTGAGCAATGGGATAGAGAACCCTCGCCTGTAAATTTTATCTTCAACCAGGACGTAGGAACAAGCCATGCGCCTGACTGTGCTGGCCTTTTTGGGGTCGGACGGAAGTTCGTCCCTAGCGAGGTAGTTGTAAACGGGAGTCATCTAGCAGTTGTTGTCGCCGATTACCTGTACGTCGAGGGTCGAAGATACCTTCTCGATACTGGGTCCAGGAAGTACCTCCTGGATGACGGACTTGTTTCCAGCCTTTTTCTTCGTGCTTGCTAGTTTAGATAATACATCTGCTATGACGTTATGTTCACGGGGAGCATGCTTCACCTCTACTGCGGCGAACTTCGTTATCTTTTCTTTGACCAAGGCTAAGTACTCGGACAGACTATCATTTTTGGCCTGATATTCTCCTCGAACCTAAAGGGCCACGAGTTGTGAATCCATGCATATGCGACCTCTTCTGCCCTTAGATCCGCGGCCAGGCGTAGATCGGCGAGGAAGGCTTCATACTCAGCTTGGTTGTTAGACGTGGGGAAGGATAAGGTGAGTGATACCTCTACGATGATTCCCTCATCTTTATCCAAGATGATGCCTGCCCCGCTCCCTACCGACTGGATGCCCCGTCTACAAAAATGGTCCACTTGCGTGCCCCGCAAGTAGGGGAATCTGCGAACGCCATCTCTGTGATGAAGTCAGTCAAAGCCTGGGCTTTGAGGGATTTTCTACTTTCGTACTGAGTGTCGAATTCGGACAGCTCTAACAACCATTTGAGCATTCTGCCGGCCATATCTGGTCGCCCCTGCAGCTTCTTTACGGGTTGATCTGTTCGGACCAAGATCGTGTGGGCTAGGAAATAGTGTCTCAATCTTCTCGCGGCGTTGATGAGGGCCAGCTCTACTTTCTCTATTTGTTGGTATCTCAGCTCTGGACCCTGCAATGCTTTGCTGGTGAAATATATGGGCTTCTGCCCATTGGGTGTCTCACGAATAAGGGCGGCGCTAATGGCCTCGGTTGCTACGGTGAGATATAGATACAGAGTTTTGCCGTTGTCTAGTCGAGAGAGGACTGGTGGCTTTGACAGTGCCCGATTCAGATGGAGGAGAGCCTGGTCGCATTCCTTCATCCATTCAAACGCTGTCTCTTTGCGGAGGAGTTTGAAAAAGGCAGGGCGTGCTGGGCAGACTTGGCCACAAAACAGATAAAGACGTGAGTATCCCGTTGAGGGACTGGATGGATTTCTTTGAGTTGGGCATTGGAAATTTGGAGAAAGCCCTGCACTTGTCGGGGTTGGCCTCGATTCCTCGTTCTGTCAGATAGAAGCCGAGGAACTTGCCCGCCCAGAATCCGAATGTGGACTTTTCTGGGTTGAAATGCATTCGAATGGGCCATGTGATCGGTTTCCTCGCGGGATTTCACGATCATATCGTCCATATAGACTTTGGGCATGTCACCTATTTCTCCCCGGTAGACCTTATTCATCATCCTCTGATAGGTCGCGCCGGCGTTCTTCAGGCCGAAGGGCATTACGTTGTAGTAATAATTGCCCGATTCGGTCATGAAGGCCGTTTATTTTTTATCGCTCATTGCCATTGGTATTTGATTGTAGCCCGAATAGGCGGCCATGAATGATAATAGTTTAAAACCGGTAGAGTTATCAACAAGTTTATCAATATTGGGGATGGGGTATGCATCTTTTGGGCATGCCTTATTAAGATCAGTATAATCAACACACATGCGCCACTTTCCATTAGATTTTTTCACGAGTACAACTTTGGACAGCCAAGTGGTGTACTTGGCTTCCGAGATAAGTTTTGCCTCGAGAAGGTCTTTTGCAGCTTGTTCTGCATCCTCTGTTTTCTCTGGAGACTGCTTTCTCCTATGTTGTGCTACTGTTTTGAGGGCGGGGTCAATCGTGAGTTGATGGCAGGCGACAGTGGGATATAAGTTGGGCATCTCCGCGGCACTTCAGGCGAACAAGTCAGCGTTCTCTCGAAGGCAGGCTTTGAGTTATTTTCGTGCGATATCGGGGAGGCCGGTCCCTATCTTTACTCCTCGCTGAGGATCTTTGGCGAGCAGGACGAGCTCGAGGTCGCCATCCGGGATTGAGCGCATCGGATGGGATTTATTGCTATTCGAGGCAGATGAGGTGCTCGGGCCGGCCTGGTCCTCCTTCTGGTCATCTTTACCGAAGCGGCTGTCGAGGCCGACAGAGTCGATGCGTGGCAGTGGCTTGGCTTCCTCTGAGCTGCTGGGCAAGGCTGGCTTGCTGGACGTCTTCGGCTTGGAAGGGATGGGGTTGAGTCCCTTGGTGGCCGCTTCGAAGCATCATCGTGTAGCTTCGATGTCCCCGTGTAATGTAGCGACCATGCCCTTTGAAGTGTAGTACTTCATTTTGAGATGGACGATTGATGGCACCGCTACCAGCTCGACCAAAGTTGACCGCCCGAATATGCACTGATATAGAGATGAGCAGTCAATTACTAGGAACTGAACCTTAATGTATCTGGCTGTCTCCGCAGATCCAAAGGTCATGATTAACTCGACGTACCCCCAGGGTTTTGTGACCGACCCATTGAAACCCTGAAGGTCGGAACCCACGTAGAAAGTGAGGTGTGATTCATCTAGCTGGAGAGTCGAGAACAGCTGTGAGTACATAATATCGACCGAGCTGCCTTGGTCGACTAAAATCCTGCGAACATCAAAATTGGCCATCTGGGCTCGAACGAGCAGTGGGTTACTTGAGTTCGGGGACCCTCCGAGGAGATTTTCCCTGTAGATGGAGATAGGGACCGATCCCTTCTGGGCCTTGTCTAGCGTCGTCACCTTGCTGGAGCTCGTGCTGATCAGGTGCTCGGATTTTCTCTTTACAGAGCCCATAGTGACTTTGTTGAAGCCCCCTCCGGAGATGACCATCGCGGAGGGGAAAGTTTCCCATGGGTTGTGGGCCGCGAAGTACGCGAGAGCGCTAAGCTCGTCTGGAACGTAGAAATCCTCCGGCCGTGATACACACATGGTGACTTGGAGGTTGGTTTCTTTCGAGGAAGACATCTCTTCCTCTACTTTCTTTAACTCCTGGGCGTCTTGCCGGGGAGCATCTTTCTTTTTTGTAAACTGTTTCAGGTGGCCATCCCTGATCAGTATTTCTATGGCATCCTTCAAGTGGATGCAGTCTTCGGTGGTGTGGTCGTGACTCTTATGGAAATGATAGTATTTTGATTTATTGGCGTTGGGTTTGGCCAGTATCTATTTGGGGAACCGGACTCCCTCCTGTTTAAACTCCAAGTTAGCACATTCAGAGAGAATCTTTTCCCTGGAGACAGTCAGGGGAGTGTAGTCGTGGAACTGGACAGAGGGACCCTTGTTGTCCCGAGACTCCAGGGGACGATCTTTGCACCTTCTTTCCCCTCGACGGGATGTCGAGGGCTCATCGCCTTTAGAGGCCCGGGCATTCTTCTGATGGCGGGAGGCTCGGGCGGAGCTGGCCACTTCCTTTTCTTCGTATTGAATATACGACTGCGCCTTGAGGTGGAAGGCGTCCAGGCTTCTTGGAGGGGCAAGGCCAACAGCTTTAGAAAATTCTGAACGCGGGCGGAGTCCCCGTTTGAGCAAAAATTTCTTCATGTCGTCGGTAGTGGGGACTTGCACAACTTCTTTATTAAACCTCTCAATATATGTTCGGAGGGGCTCATCTTTCCCTTGAGTTATGGCCTTAAGGGAGGCTTCTGTCTTTGGGTGGCGGCGTGATGCCGTAAAGTGTATAGAAAACATCCTGCCCAGCTGCTTCCACGAGGTGATGGACTCCTCGGGCAATTGTTTGTACCAGGTTATTGCCCCTTTCCAGAGCGTGGTCGGGAACATAAAGCACTTAATGGCACCCCGGATGCCACGGTAGTCTAACAGTGCATCGATGTTTTCGATGTGCTCATCTGGGTCGGTCATCCCATCATAAGTGCCCAAAGACGAGGGTTTCTCCAAGCCTTTCGGGAGGCGTGTAGCCAATATCTCCTGAGACAATGGGTTGTGGGGCTCATCATCGCTGCTGGAACTGGTCCTGGAAGGGGAGCTGATGCCCCGCTCGTGACGGCGACTTCTTCGGGGTGATGGTGTACGTGCCCGGCCCTTTGGTCTGACCGGAGGTGAACGTTGATCTCTCCAGGTTCTCTTGTGGCCCGAGGAATGTTGGTTTTGCAGGGAAATTGTTAGATGTCAAACATGTTATATATTTGTATGCAATACTTGGCATTTTTCATTTCTTTCCATGTGTAATGTATCGATTTTAGTGCGGAATTGTGTTGTTGTGCATACATTGGAATACACTTGTGATGCTTGTAATTTATGTGCTAGTGTGCAGGAATAGGCATGAAAGGATCAAGATTGTGAGACATAATGAGTGGATGCAAGTTGCCATTGAATTTATAGCTACAACAGGGTGTTCGTAGTGCGAAGGATCTGGCGAAGGGCCAGCGAAGGTTCGCACTGCGAATGACAGCGAAGGTCCCAGCGAATGGTGGCAGAGAGTTCCACTTGGAAAATAACCAAAAGTTCGCACTGCGAACTCCTAGCGAAGACTCGCTGGTTGGCACGCAGTGCAAAGGTGCTGGCGAATGGTGGTAGAGAGTAATGGATTTTGAAAGTTCTGGCTCGCTAGTTTGTTCGTTGTGCTAATGAATGGTTCGCAGTGCGAACCCACGATTTCTGCTTGGGGTGGTTTAAGTCTCAGAGGCACTTAAGGTGCCATTTTCTCTCATTCGCTGTGCGAATGATTCACTCGCAGTGCGAATGCTGTAGAATTCTGGTGTGTATAAATAGATTTCCACTTTGTTTGTAAAGGATCTTTTGCTCATTTTCACCCAAAATCATATTTTTCTGCATTTTGATCATCTAAGAGTGTAATTTCACTTTGAGAAGCTGAAGTCACATCCATTCTCGATTATTCGACGTGGATGTTCATTCATCTCCTCTTTTTACTTGTCATCATAACTACCATGGGAATGTGTAGCTAAAACACTCAATGTTGAGGTTAGAAGTAGTTGATCCTGATTATATGTATTGCTTTTGATCTGTTGTATATGAACAAAGTCTTTGATTAATATAGATGAAGTTATTTTCTCTTAATGCTTTATGTGTGATTTGTCTTGCTCTAGACATAGATTCTACAAATCATGACCTAATAAATTCATCTCTTAAAAACCAAACTCTAGACATAGATTTGGGATTTGCTATTCTCTTTGTGTTGATCTTAACGATTGTTGTTTAGATTGTTAGCGTGGGACATCATCTGACGGTCTAAACAACGATACTCACGACTTTGCTTTAGACATAAACTTAGTCGGGAGGATACGCGGTTGTATTGGTTGGAAACTGAGTTCATATGCTTGATTAATCGTATATATGTGAAAAGGATTAGTGAAACCTAACCTTGACATGCTTTTATAAAAACCTTTCAAACTCTTTGTCAAAAATTACTCTTTGCTACCAATTGATGTTAAACAAAATTGAGAACCAATTGAAACCTTTGAACTTAAAATGGTGTAACTATTGAACGACAAGCATCAAATATTAGGCAATCCCTGTGGAGATGATAAAAACACCCCCTATTACTATTTCAACAAAATGGCGCCGTTGCCGGGGATTGTTTAGTGATATTGCAAGCATTGCGATAGTTGTGTTGTTTTAAGCTTGTTAACCTTTTTCTTGAACTTGTTAATTTGTTTTGTTTAGTGTGCAGACTTAGTTTATGCGAGGGAAGCTACCTGCGGATCAACTTCTTTTTTATCCTGAGATTGAGAGAACCGCGTGTAGAATCAACATCCGTACTAGACGAAGGAGGCAGCTAGCAAGACAGAAGCGAGAACAAGAGGAAAGTACTTCTACACTACCACCACTTCCACAGATACTTCCGGTTATTGAGGCAGATCCACCACCACCACCACCACCACCACCTGCTTCTAGACCTTGCACAAACAGTCTGAGACACAACGCACAGTTTGCTCGCCATGCACATAACGGTCGTCATTCCGAAATGAAGACCGGTATTCTCCAAATGTTATATCAAAGTCCATTTACGGGTATGGATCATGAAGATATTTTCACCCATTTGACGAAATTCTATGAAATAGCGAGAGTGACTGGTGCGCCTGAGGCAGAAGAGGAGTCTCTGTTCAAGAGACTATTCCCACATTCCCTCATTGGGAAGGCCAAGGAATGGTACATTGACCAGTCAACGGCCATAATGACGAACTGGAATGCACTGGAAGAGAAATTTTTGGAGAGATTTTTCCCACACACTCGGTTTATGGAGGCAAAGACCGCCATCGCAGTGTTCACATAAGGAGCCAATAAATCTCTCAATGAAGCTTGGGAGAGATTCAAATCAATGTTGAGAAAGTGCAAGGGCCGTGGTTTTGATGAATTGTCACAAATTCATATATTTCGAAATGGAATTCAACTTGTACATAAAACCTTGTTGGATGCCATCACTGGTGGATCCTTGTTAAGCAAAACCGCAGCAGAAGCCACAACTATTATTGATAAGATGGCCTTGAACGACCATCAAGGTAGTCATAACCGTGGACCTTCTCAGCGGACTCCTGGAGTTCTAGAATTGGGAACAAGCGATACTATACTTGCTCAGAACAAGTTATTATCCCAGGAGGTTGAGTTGTTGACGAAACAAATGTCTAAACTTCCTCAACAATTCAAAGAAATTCATGACTCCTTGAGTAAAAATGTACAAGTCTTTGTTTGTGAACTTTGTAGAGGCGACCATCCGACCTGTTATTGTCCTCCAATTGTGGAGGAGGTAAACTATGCTGGAAATCAAGGATACCAACCCCGACCTCCGTATCAACAAGGCAACTAAGGTTACCAACAACGGGCTAACCAAGGTTATCAACAACCGTGGAGACCGCAAGAAGCTGGACCGTCAAACCGTCAACAATACCAAAATTACACTCAACCTCCGCAAGCTCCCGTTGGAAATACGAAGATGGAAGACACTCTCACGCAATTTATGCAAATGTCAATTTCCAATCAAAAGAATACCGATGCGGCCATAAGGAATCTTAAAACACAAGTCGGGCAATTATCAAAACAATTGGCCGACCAACAAAAAGGGCACTTTACGGCAAATACGCTTCCAAATCCTAAAGATTGTAAGGCAATTCTAACAAGAAGTGGAAGAGAGATTGACATGGGTGTAGGTGAAAGTGTAGTGGAGGAGGAGGTTGTAATTGAAAAAGAAAAAGATAGTGATGAGATTGAAGTAGAAAAAATGTTGAGGGTGTTTTAGTTGAAAATGAGAAGGAAAAAAGTGAGGATGAGAAAAAAAGAGAGATAGAAGAAAAAGTGAAGAGAACTAGGAAGGGAAAAGAACCGGTGAACAATATTCCGATCCAACATTTACCATATCCTCATGCTCCTACAAAGAAAGATAGTGCAAGGCACTATTCTCGGTTTATGGATATTTTTAAACAATTACAAATAAATATCCCATTTTCGGGGGCTTTGGAGCAAATGCCAAAATATACGAAATTTATGAAGGATATCCTCATGAAAAAGAAGAGGTATACGGATCAAGAGACCATTATGGTAGATGCTAGCTGTAGCGCTATCATTCAACGTACTCTCCCAAGGAAAGAATGTGATCCGGGACGAGTCACCTTGCCGGTCACTATAAGAAACATCTATGTGGGCAACAGATTGATTGATTTGGGCTCTAGTATCAATTTGACACCTTTGTCGATTGTGAAACGGTTAGGCCACATGGAATTGAGGTACACTCAAATGACGTTGCAACTTGCAGACAAATCCACTACCCGTCCTCACGGTGTAGCGGAAGATGTGTTGGTCAAAGTGGACAAATTTTTGTTTCCGATAGACTTTGGGGTTATTGAAATGGAGGAGGATGAGGACGCTCCTTTGATTCTTAGAAGGCCTTTCATGAAAACTGCCAGAATGGCAATTGACATGGACGATGGTCTCATGAAAGTGAGAGTCCAAGATGAGGAGGTGTGTTTCAATCTCTATGATGCCATGAAGCACAAGAAAGATAAAGGTGATTGTTTCAGAATCGATGCAACGGAGGAAGCGAGTATTGATGTCACAAAGCAAATTCATGTCATTACCCCTTTACAAAGAGCTTTGGATGATTCCTTGGAAGTATTCTCAGTTGAAGAAGAGCAAGCTCTTGAGGAGTGTTTGTTGGAGCTTGAAGCTTTAGAAGAATTGCAACCTTGGGAGTATGAAGAGGAAATTCTAAAAAAAGTGGTGAATGATGAAAAATCCCAGCTTGAACTGAAGGTGTTGCCTTCAACCTTGAAGTATGCTTTTCTCGATGATGGTGGTAATAAACCGGTGATCATAAGCAGTATTTTATCTGAAAACGAGGAGAGCCGCTTAATTCAAGTGTTGAGGAAAAATCAGGATGCAGTGGGATGGACTTTGTCCGATCTCAAAGGCACAAGCTCTTCATATTGCATGCACCGAATATTTATGGAGGAATATTTCAAACCGGTTGCTCAACCGCAACGCCGGTTAAATCCTATCATGAAAGAGGTGGTTAGGAAGGAAGTGGTAAAAATGCTAGATGCCGGAATGATTTATCCCATTTCTGACAGCCCGTGGGTTAGTCCGGTGCATGTGGTACCAAAAAAAGGCGGATTAACGGTGGTCCGAAACGAGAAAAATGAGCTCATTCCAACAAAAACCGTGACCGGGTGGAGAATGAGCATAGATTACTGTAGGCTAAACAAAGCTACGCGGAAAGATCATTTCCCTCTCCCGTTTATGGATCAAATGCTCGAAAGGCTTTTCGGTCAACAATTCTACTGTTTTTTAGATGGTTATTCGGGTTACAACCAAATTATTGTGAGCTAGGAGGATCATGAAAAAACCGCTTTTACATGTCCTTTCGGAATCTTCGCTTATAGGAGGATGCCGTTTGGGTTATGTAATGCACCGGCGACTTTTCAACGGTGTATGCAAGCGATATTCTCGGATTTGATCGAAAAGACAATTGAGGTCTTTATGGACGATTTCTCAATTTTTGGACAATCGTTTGATATTTGTTTGAAAAATTTGGATACGGTGTTGGAACGGTGTGTGGAAGCCAATTTGGTACTAAATTGGGAAAAATGCAACTTTATGGTGAACGAAGGAATTGTGCTCGGTCACAAAGTTTCTTCAATGGGCCTTGAAGTGGATAAAGCCAAGGTGGGCGTTATTGAGAAATTGCCACCACCGTAGAATGTAAAAGGCATAAGGAGCTTTCCCGGACATGCAGGATTCTACCGGCGGTTCATTAAGGACTTCGCAAAGGTAGCAAAGCCATTGAGCAATTTGCTCATCCAAGGTAAGATTTTTGACTTTGACGAATCTTGCATGTATGCTTTAAATTTTTTAAAACAAAGTTTAAATACCTCACCGATAATCATTGCACCTAACTGGAAATTGGATTTTGAACTAATGTGTGATGCAAGTGATTATGCGGTGGGGGCTGTTTTGGGTCAGAGGAAAACGAAAGTTTTTCACGCGATACATTATACGAGCAAAGTTTTAAACGAGGCTCAAATTAACTATGCAACAACTGAGAAAAAGTTGCTTGCCATAGTGTATGCATTGGAGAAATTTTGTTCCTATTTGATTGGGTCGCGAGTCATCGTTTACACGAACCACATGGCTATAAGGTATCTCCTCACCAAGCCTAATTCTAAGCAGAGGCTTATTCGTTGGATCCTTTTGTTACAGGAATTTGATCTCGAAATTTGTGACAAAAAAGGATCCGAGAATTTGGTGGCGGATCACTTATCCCGCCTGGTAAACGTTGACGTGACCAAGAAAGAATGTGAAGTCAAAGAGGAGTTCCCTGATGAAAAATTATTTAGGGTGCAGGTTAGACCGTGGTTTACCGACATGGCTAACCACAAAGCCGCCGGATTGTTATCGGACGGTCTAACGCACCATCAAAAAAGGAAATTTTTGTCGGATGCCAAGTCTTTTGTATGGGATGAACCTCATTTGTTTAAACTTGGTGTCGACAACCTCTTAAGAAGATGTGTGTCGGTAGAGGAAGCCACGAACATACTATGACATTGTCACAACTCTCCGTATAGAGGACATTTCAATGGGTTAAGAACGACAACAAAAGTCCTTCAATCGGGCTTTTATTGGCCGTCGTTATTCAAAGATGCGCATGCGCATGCCCTAAGTTGTGACAAATGTCAGAGGAGTGGAGGAATTTCACGGCGGCATGAAATGCCTTTGCAAAATATGTTAGAAATTGAAGTTTTTGATTGTTGGGGGATCGAATTTGTCGGTCCATTCCCATCTCCATTTTCTAATGAATACATTTTGGTCGCTGTGGATTATGTTTCTAAATGGGTTGAGGCGATAACATGTACTAAAGCCGATGGAAAAACCGTAGTGAAATTTTTGAAAAGAAACATTTTTGCGTGTTTTGGTACTCCGCGAGTGTTGATAAGTGACGGAGGATCTCACTTATGTAACACTCAGCTTGACAAAGCTCTGGAGCAATATGGTGTGAAGCACAAGGTTGCCACACCATATCATTCTCAGGCTAACGGGCAAGCGGAGGTGTCAAATCGTGAAATAAAATGCATTTTGGAAAAAACTGTTTCAACCTCAAGGAAAGATTGGGCAAACAAACTTGATGATGCTTTATGGGCTTATCAGGCGGCTTTTAAGGCTCCGATTGGTCTCACGCCGTTTAAAATTGTCTATGGTAAAAATTGCCATTTGTCGGTGGAGTTGGAACATAAGGCGTTTTGGGCCTTAAAATTTTTAAACTTTGATGCAACTCTTAGCGGCGATAAAAGAAAAATGCAATTGCACGAATTGGATGAATTACGCCTCCAGGTGTATGATTCTAATAAGCTGTATAAAGAGCGTGTAAAGAATTACCATGACAGGAAAATTGTGATCAAACAGTTTGAAGTAGGACAGCTGGTCCTGCTCTTCAATTCCCAGTTGAAATTGTTTCCAGGAAAACTGAGGTCTAAATGGTCGGGTCCATTTCGGATTCGAGAAATCAAGCCTTATGGAGCAATTGTAATTGAAGACACAACATCAAAGGAAAATTGGATTGTTAATGGGCAAAGATTAAAAGTGTATCTTGGAAGAGATTTCGAGCGGAATCCCTCCGTTGTTCCTTTCCGCGATCCTTGAGGTTGCGGTGGACTGTCGAGCTTAGCCGACATTAAACAAGCGCTTGTTGGGAGGCACCCCAACATTGTAAGTATTTTTTGCTGTTATTGATGTTTTAAGTGATTTTACACATGTGAATGAGAGGCATTGTGGCAGCATGACAGAAACACCAAAAATTTGAAAAAAACTGTCTCATTCGCTGGCTTATTCGCACTGCGAATCTGGGGCGAGCATTCGCCAGCCATTCGCACTGCGAACCCAGCGAGACAGGTCTTGTATTTTTTTGATGCCACCTCATAAAATGTGGGGTTTAATTAAAGGGGTGGGCCTGCACTTAGGCCCATGACCCATGTTGTGCTGAGGACTTGAGGAAAAAACCCTAGTCACATGTTGCCTCTCTCATTCAAACCAAAAGAAGAAAAAAAAAACAACACTCTTGAACTCTTTCTCTCTCACGTATTTGTGCTGACCTAATCTCAAATATTTTCTCCAACAATTCCATATTCCAAACCAGGTTTGATTCTCTTTTCTTTGTGCTTTCTGAAATTTTTGTTTGGATTGTATTAAGCATCAGAGGCATGTAGGAAGTTAGGGTTTAATTTCTATTGTAAGGTTTGAATGTGATGCATGTTGAATTTTCTGCATTGTTAGTGTACATAGGACTTTTTGATGTTGCTATGTTGTGAATTGTGGGGGGCTGCAAAAATTTTCAAAATTTTCGTGCATTCGCTGGCCCATTCGCAGTGCGAATCTGGGACGAAAGTTCGCTAGGATTCGCAGTGCGAGTGTTGCAGCGAACAGAGTTAAATTTTTTTTATGTTGTTTGATTTCTAATCTCTAATGAATTATCATGGTGTTTTGTGTGGTTTGTTTGTGATATGTGCAGATGGGTCCTAAGACTAATCTTGCCAAGAAAAGGAAAACGACTACATCAAGATAAGTACCGATTCAATTCGACGATACTCAGTTCAAAGGTCCTAGGCAGGCTGAGAGATATGTAATTTTAGAAAAAAAGACCATCCTTGCGGAGAAGCGGTTTAATTTGAATGATCAAGGGAGTTATCGTGCTGCTGCTGCTCTCTTGAATGCAAAAAAAAAGGATCGGTTGATAACTCCGCTTGATTGGTATAATGTGGAGATAGTAAGGGAGTTCTATGCAAACGCCCTCTCGGATAAGGGCGACCTTTTTACTTGGACAACTGTGGTTGGGGGAAAAATAGTGAGATTTGATCGAAGGACAATAAGTTCAGTTCTTGGAGACCCTATACCGTTACGTGCCAGTCAGGAGGATGCATACCATATGAATCTTAACCGCAACCGTAATATCACCCAAATGATCACCGATCTGTTGCGCCCTGGTAAGACTTGAACTCAACCATTCTGGGGTTCCCGTCAGGTATCACCGGGAGCACATGCCGCCTTTGGCCCAGCTGGTATTGCTTTTGGTTGTCACCAATATAAAACCAAGGCGCATTCCTTAACAGTCCTGATTCCCCTTGCTCACTTAGTCCATAGCATCCTTACCAATGTGGAGATTGATGTCGCGAGAATAATTGCCGATGAGATAAGGGCAATTGTGGAGAGTGGTTTAGGAGGTAATGTTTCAAGGAAGAATGCCCCTCTCGCATTTCCTTGTATGATCATGACATTGTGTGCTGAAGCTGGTGTAGTATTGCCTTCTCAGCGTCAGGTTACCATTCCGTCAGCTATCGATGATCGATACGTCGACAAATTCTGCAAACCAAAAGGAGTTAGGGCTGAGTCTTCTAGTGCTGGTGCTGAGGCCGGTACGAGTGGGGGTGATACTTATGGGTCGCAAAATTTCTATCCTTATCAGCAGGAGATTTGCCAGTATAACTGGGATTGGATGGCCGCTTCTCAGCGCACCATGTTAGATTTACATGACTCTATGCAGGTACTTCAGCTGCAGATTTCGGATCCCGCTGCGGAGCAGTCTTTGATGTCGAGGGAGCAGTTCCTCGTGCACGTTGGTTGGCTTGAGGCCAGGCCAGTCTTCGGAGGGGGAGAGGATTTAGCTGGTCCAACTGGTGATGATGCTGATGAGGAGGGAGATGGCGATAATATGGAAGGTTATGGCGACGATGTGGAGGTTTCTGGTTCTGAAGAGGGTGATGATGATGAGCAGGTGACCGAGGTCCTCGAGACAGAGTCCGATGAGGACTGATTTTGTGGTCCAGACTTTTGTACTTCCTTTGGTCACCAAAGTGAAGTTTTCTTGTATTCAGTTTTTTTTCCAGCTTTTACTAGTCTATTTTATCCACATGGTGGAATATTTTGGATATTGATGTACTCGTACCCTTGAGGTACTTTTTGACTATGTAGGTGTTTCTACACCAAGCACATTATTATTATTATGAGTAATGTTAGTTGTTTTCAGTAAAATTTTCTGTTTCACTTTTACTAATTTGTTGGTTTTTAATTATTGTATTAAGTGTTGAGTTCTTCAGTTTACGAATGCTCAACACTTAAATGTGTACTTTTTTGTTAAGGGTTATTAAGAGTTGAATTCTTCAGTTTACAAATGTTCAACTCTTAAACTGTTAATATGTTTTTTATCAATTTATGTTGGTATGCATGTGAATATTTAATGTTCTTTCTTTTATTGATGGAACTTTGGAAGTTTAGGTTGGAGACTCTTTATTTTAAAGGAAGATTCCTCCAAGATGTGATGGCTATGGTAGTACTTTAAGCATATTGTTGCGACAACGTACATCGTTACCTAGTTCGAGAATTTAGTATGTATTAAAACTTTGTGTCTTGGTGCGATTGAATATGTTGTTTCATGTTACAACTCTCTTTGAATGCGTGTGTCATTTAGGATCAAAAATCACTAAAGTGAGAAGCCTCCAAGTTTTACTATATGCAAGGATTGATGATAAATGTTGTTTTATACTTTTAATTTATGCCTTATCTTGTGATGTATGTGATTTTGTGGAAGTATTAGAAGTGATCAAGGCACTTGTTGAAAGTGAGCACAACCATGTCCATATAGTAATTCACCCGTGAGGAGCGAGAATTTGTTAGCCCCTTTGTGCCAAAATTTGTTAGATCTCTTTTAGTGATGAATTCTGGATTGTACATATTTGAAAAGTCGAGTTCATCATTGAATTTTTAAGAGCTTCTAACATATTTTCTTCTTGAACCTTTGAACTGTTGTTTAAATTGACTTCCTTGCTTTTTAAAGCAAGGAACCTTCACTTTAGGTTGAGTCGGAAATAAGTTGGGGAGAATGAAAAGAATATGGGTGCATTATTCAAAATTTTGAAAAAATTCAAGCAAGCATGAAAATATAAGAGTTGTGAATATGTTGTACAAATGAGAAAATGCTTGCTTGAATGAAAAAAATAGATTCAATAATTGTGCACGGTAGTTTGAGAAGGCGTGATAAAAAATTGGTGAATGAAGTTGAGATGTGTGAATATGGTGTTTAGTGAATGTTCTTTTGAATCGGCAATTTCGTTTCAATGGCCATTAGAAATATCCCTTTTTGTCTACCCGACCAAGCTACAACCTTAAAGTCCTTAGTGATCTTTTGCTTCCATGATTTCTTTTGTGATCATTGAGATATTGTATGAATTGCGTAGTATTTGCATCATTTGTCATTTGAGTGTAATTGTCCCGTGCTTGTATGCACGTTTTCCTTTAATCCTTTTTCGAAGAGGAGTGTTAGAATGGCATGTGCATGATGAGTTAGTTGTCTCTTGAAACATTGTTTGAAAGTTCTTTAAGAGCAAGTTCTTTTACATTGTAAGTTCTTGGATTATGTAATTGTTGCTTTGTTATGATTGTTGTTTAGTTGAGCCTTTTATCGTGTCTTGGTTGAATTGAATGCACGAGCAAATCCTCTTGAGAGGCATACTTTGCTTGAGGACAAACAAAGAGTTAGTTGGGGAGAGTTTGTTAGATGTCAAACATGTTATATATTTGTATGCAATACTTGGCATTTTTCATTTCTTTCCATGTGTAATGTATCGATTTTAGTGGGGAATTGTGTTGTTGTGCATACATTAGAATACACTTGTGGTGCTTGTAATTTGTGTGCTAGTGTGCAGGAATAGGCATGAAAGGATCAAAATTGTGAGACACAATGAGTGGATGCAAGTTGCCATGGAATTTATAGCTGCAACAGGGTGTCGCAGTGTGAAGGATCTGGCGAAGGGCCAGCGAAGGTTTGCACTGCGAACGACAGCGAAGGTCCCAGCGAATGGTGGCAGAGAGTTCCACTTGGAAAATAACCAAAAGTTCGCACTGCGAACTCCTAGTGAAGACTCGCTGGTTGGTTCGCAGTGCGAAGGCGCTGGCGAATGGTGGCAGAGAGTAATGGATTTTGAAAGTTCTGGCTTGCTAGTTTGTTTGTTGTGCGAATGAGCTAGCGAATGATTCGCTGTGCGAATGAATGGTTCACAGTGCAAACCCACGATTTCTGCTTGGGGCGGTTTAAGTCTCAGAGGCACTTAAGGTGCCATTTTCTCTCATTCGCTATGCGAATGATTCACTCGCAGTGCGAATGCTGCAGAATTCCGGTGTGTATAAATAGATTTTCACTTTGTTTGTAAGGGATCTTTTGCTCATTTTCACCCAAAATCATAGTTTTCTGCATTTTGATCATCTAAGAGTGTAATTTCACTTTGAGAAGTTGAAGTCACATCCATTCTCGATTATTCGACGTGGATGTTCATTCATCTCCTCTTTTTACTTGTCATCCTAGCTACCATGGGAATGTGTAGCTAAAACACTCAATGTTGAGGTTAGAAGTAGTTGATCCTGATTATATGTATTGCTTTTGATCTGTTGTATATGAACAAAGTCTTTGATCAATATAGATGAAGTTATTTTCTCTTAATGCTTTATGTGTGATTTGTCTTGCTCTAGACATAGATTCTACAAATCATAACCTAATAAATTCATCTCTTAAAAACCAAACTCTAAACATAGATTTGGGATTTACTATTCGCTTTGTGTTGATCTTAACGATTGTTGTTTAGATTGTTAGCGTGAGACATCATCTGACGATCTAAACAACGATACTCACGACTTTGCTTTAGACATAAACTTAGTCGGGAGGATACGCGGTTGTATTGGTCGGAAACTGAGTTCATATGCTTGATTAATCGTATATATGTGAAAAGGATTAGCGAAACCTAACATTGACATGCTTTTATAAAAACATTTCAAACTCGTTGTAAAAAATTAATCTTTGCTACCAATTGATGTTAAACGAAATTGAGAACCAATTGAAACCTTTGAACTTAAAATGGTGTAACTATTGAACGGCAAGCATCAAATATCAGGCAATCCCTGTGGAGACGATAAAAACACCCCCTATTACTATTTCAACAGAAACGTGATCACGCTTTCGAACGGCATAGGACTATGGTTCTTGGTGCGCCCGATGATCAGATTCCCGTCGGGGTTGTGGACTCTTAGATCGTCGTCGATTCTTCCTCGGTTGGGGGGATCTCAGACAGGCAGATTCCTCCAACGCCTCGATCCTCTCGTTTTGTTGGAGGATCAGGAGGTTGGTCTTGTTGATCGCTTCAAGGAGGACTACCAGGGTCGGGTCGGAGTTGGGTGGAGCTGGAACGGGCTAGAGGGCCAGCAAGGGCTGGTCGCTAACACAGTCAGTAGGAGTGGGGGAGGGAGACGCAGTAGCTCCGTCTCTCAGATAACGGGCGTCTCCTCCGAGGAGGAATGTAGGTCCGCCAGCATCAGTTTTATTGACGGGGAGGACATAAAGATTATGAGCACCTTTGGCGTGATCTTGGGAAGCCATGATCGTAATCTTGGACAGAGAATATGTTTTGGTCTTAGAATCTGAGGTGGATGTTAAAATGGGGACAACAAGTTTCCCATAAACGGCGCCACTGATCGTGAAGGCTGATCGGATCCTGTGAAGGGCTAAGAAGAACGTCTGTGATGCTGGGTACTTGAGATAAGGAGAGGGATGTACATGCAAGGCACTCTGATGCTAAAGTAAGAATCGAGAGAGAAAAAGGCAAGTACAAAAGTATGAGTTTTTAGTATGATTTTTGGATACCTTACCCTCTCAGATGAGAGGGTTTATATAGTGCCCCCAGCGCATGGTCAATGGTCCCTATTTTCGGGGCGGAATAACCGTTTCCGGAAGAATAGGTAACTGCCAAAAACTAGTCGTTATGACGGGCAGGGGTGCCCAAAACTAGCCGTTGCCACGGGCAAGGGCGTAGTTCCGGGCACAGACATCATGACCGTTCTTGGACGATGGAGCCGTGCATAACAGGCAGAAATGCCGGGGAGGAGCAAATGACCTTGAGATTCATCTGTCCACATGTGCCCGGTAGAGGGGCAAAAAGGTAAATGTTGCCCTACCTCAGCTGGACTTAGGCAATTGGGCCGTTATGGGAGCAGGAGTGGATTGGGACATGCCTAGCCATTGGTCCAGTCTGGAACAACGTCAGTGACAACATCCACAGTGGTTCCATTATTGATGTATGAGGTGGACTAGATTGTAAAGTTGAAATCTAAAAATAAATAGCATTCAGTTGCACGTCTAAAGAATTGTGATATAGTTGTTGAAAATATATTGGCCAAGTGAGAGATTGTTGAAATATTTTATAATTTAAATATTATTTAATTATTATATTCCAATAATCATCATGTGGGCATATATATATTTTAATTATATTAGCTATTTATCAAATTAAGAGCCTTAAATGATTAAGTGGTCAAATAAATTTAAAAGGCTATTTAGATATCTATTTAGTAATTAATTAATTAATTAATTGGATATAGGCTCAAATATGAGTGTATGCCAGAATGACCCATTCACAATAATGGGAACTCTAATTGGCCATCACACTAGTACATAAAACACTTTTTAAATCAGTTAAAAATGATTTTTTAAATCGGTTGGTGGTCTAATTTAATTTCGATCGATTTAGAAAGTTTTTTGTTTTTAAATCAGGTTTGATCCGATTTAAAATGTTTTATTAAATCGGTTAGTTTGATTTAAAAACGTTTATTTAAATCGATTTGACACATTTAAAAAATGTTCAAAAAGTAAGGAAAGTTTTTAAATCTATATGATCTGATTTAAAATCTCAAATTTAAATCGGTTAACTTAATTTAGTAATGTTATTTTAAATCGGTTTATCTGATTTAAAAGCACAATGTCATTTTTTTTACTAATTGTCATTTTTTAAAATTCTTGTTTCTTCCACAATATTGTACAAGAATTATAAATAATACAAAATTTTATCACAACCAAACACTAATCAAATACTTCATACACAACTATTAATACAAAATGTCATAGAACAAATACTCCTTTAAATTGAAAATCAATGATTAATATTGCTTACACATACATAGTAAGTTAAGACCGTCTCAAACTCAATACTAAACATTGATTTCTTATTGAGAACCAAGATGTCTTTTATAACCTTCTAGAAGTGAGACAATTCCTATTTTGAAGCCAAATTTCAAAATAAATGCTACTACTATTGAACAACCATAATGAAAATCAAAATCCTTCAACTTTTATCCAATGACAGAATTTAACTAAATAAAAAAAAATTGAACAGGTTTTCATATTAGTCACCATACAGAAATCAAAATTCCTTTCACCCATCTCATATTCCACCAAATGCCTTCTTTGCACCACTGGATGATCCAGATGTGATCACTTTCAAGACGTTGAACCTCATTGTCTTGGAGAGTGGCCTAATGAAATGGTACAAATAAACCCAATCAGACAAACATCTATATCTATATCAATATATAAACAAGATTCTCCTATTAATTTAATACATACAAAAAAGATTCTCTGATTGAGTCTCACCTGCATTGGCCAATAATAACATGATCTCCTTCCTTAACACGGAAGCAAGGTGATACATGAGTAGGGATGTTTGAATGTCTCTTCTCATATCTAAAAAGGCAAATGAAAAAACAAAAAAGTTATACTTTATCTTTTTCAAAGCATGCAAACAAAAATGGTACACTGGTATGAGAGGAGAATACCTTTGATACTTCTTAATAAAGTGAAGATAATTCATCCTAACAATAATAGTCCTATTCATTTTAGCACTGTGGCAAGTTCCAGCTATAATACGACCTCGGATGAAAACATTGCCAGTGAAGGGGCACTTCTTGTCAATATAGGTTCCTGTTTTGAAAGAAAAAAAAGGCTTTCAATTAGAAGCGGAAATAAACACACAAATACATTCAGAAAGAAACAACCAAGTCATTTGATATGGAATGATAAAAGTTTATCAAAAAGATCATGACATGAGCAATGGTGAAATCTGTTTTGACTACCGGCATTTAGAACAATTGGTCTCTAAACAAAAGATGGAAGTTCAAAAAGTAAGGACTTGAGCATATTATTTCATTTGCTATAATTTTTCAAACGATTTAACAATAATGTTTGCATGACACAAGAACAGTGCATACATATTTCTGCATATGTAGACCTATACTACAAAGTATAAACTACCCAAGTTGGATCGGATCTCATAAAAATGGTTCACATCAAACACGTATCACAAATCCCTGATATGGATTTTAAAAGCTTTAACAAGCGATTAAATAAAACAATATGTTGAATAAGAGAGACAACGAGAGAAAAATGGTGAAACCGTATATTTAAACAACACAGTAAAGACTCTTTATATAAGCTTAAGGGCAATAAATAAGATAACTACATAGTATTCTACCCCTATTTATATGGATCCTAGCTATTAACAAGTATCTAACCTCATTTTAAACACAACACACACTTCATCTAATCATATAACAGGAACTAACTAAAACTAACAAAAGGTCCGAAGGTTGTGTCTGATGATGGTCCAAAGGTTGAAACTGATCATGATGAGTTTGGAGAGAAGGAAGTAACATTACCACATGATGACTTTGTCTGTGATTCCAGCTCTCAAGACTCCCATACTGCTCTTAAATTGACCTTTACTCTTCCTTCTTTATCTTATGCAACAATGGAGATAAGAGAGCTTCTGAAGACTTCAACATCTGTAAGCACCTAAATTGAAAAAGCCTTTTACTGTTAGAATTTTTGTTGAAGTTAATCATGATTGTGCTAATCTTCTATTATTGGTAATTTGTTCATGAACAAAAGACGTGTGAAAACATATAAATTGTGAACAAGTTTGATCCTTGCATATTTTCTTTATTCCTGCCGCTTAGCAGTTTTAAAATAATTTTTAAATGCTGCTGCCACTAGTGCAAAAAACACATTTTAAATCAAACATTTTAAATCAGATACTATCCACTTGATTTAAAAACTTGAAAAACTAGGACACTTTAAGTACATTTTTTAATGAATAATATTTAAATTAATTAATCTGATTTAAAAATAATTTTTTATAATTAAAAAAAATAAGTTTCGTCTCTGCTCCGCAAAAACACAAATTATTCCTTTTTTTCATTTCACGTTAAACACACAAAAATACTGAAAACTCAACCTTTTTCCTTCTTTCTCTCTATCGACAGCAAAACAAACCCTAAACACATTTCCTTCCCACCTTCTCTCTCGACAGCAAAAAAACTCTAGACTTTCTTCTGACTTCCTCTATGCGCCGACGTTGCTTCAGTTTCGGTTAACATTCAGAGTTGCAAAATCTCCAGCCCTGCTTTAGTTTAGATTTTCCAAGGTTAGTTCATATTTTGGGATTTTTTAAGGTTAATTTAGGTTTAGTTTCCATTAGTATAGATTTTTGTGCTGTTAATGTTATTGCATTCAAACGTTACTGAATGAGGCTTTCTTTTTTTAAGATATTTCGAAGGTTTAATGAAAGTTTGCTACTCTGAATCGGTGAAGTTTGTTTGAATTCGTTTGTTTCATAAATTGAGAATTTGCTTGAAAATTGGTTAAGTTCAACCTTGAACAAGATTGCTTTATGTTCATTTATCCATTTATAGTGTTTGGAATCGGCTTTTAAGTTTCATTTTGACTGCCGCTGTCACGGAGTCGAAAGAAAGGACCTGTTTGTATTGGAATGCCATACCACTAATTACACGATTTCGGTAACGTTTTGCATTGAATTTATTCCAGTGATTTCTCTTTCCATTCTTTCAATTGCTGCTGGTCCTATTTTGAAGCTGCTGAATGCGTAAATACGATATCAAATTGCGGCAGCTGTGATTTGTAGCTTGAGTGTGTGAGTTTGCTGTATATATACCTGTTATCTCTTTGTTACAATTTCGGTTCCGGTTGTTGTAATGAGACCTGTCGTGGTGTGATGTTATTAACTTTGTGCTATTACAACTGCCTGCTATTTATCTGGCTGTTTGTTTTGTTTTGGCATATTACATGGTTTTGTTACAATGCTTGAGCTTATTTAAGTTTTTGTGTGGAGCTGCTGCTGATTCTGTGCAGGTGTTTGCTTGGAAAATTCGCAAACAACCGCTGATCTCCTAATTTATGTAAAATTAGTTTACTTACAGAATCGATCAAACAAATCCTAGGACAATGTGCTCTAACAATTTTGGTAACTTTCGTGAGAAAACCTTTTGTTTATTGAATTCATCATGATTTCTTATCAATCTTTGTATTTTCGACAAAAATGATAACCTTTGTCTTTTAAAATAAATAACAAAAGTAAATAACTTGCAAGTAAGAAATGGCGGAAAGGCAAAAGAAACTGTAAATGAAGAACTTTAAACTTCTATTTAGATGCAAGAAATGAAAACTGGTGTTTTTCAAACGTACATTTTCTCAGTAATTACTCTTTTCTCTCTCTCTCTCTCTCTCTCTCTCTCGGTTACTTTGAGTATTTCTTGAGTGATTTGTACAAATTCTGAATGCACACGGAAATCTAACACTAAGACCCCCTATTTATATACAAACGAAATAACCAACTATAACAGCCATTTCTCTTGATGGCGACAGATGGCATTCTGCATGTATTCGCCTGCCAGATGCGTTCCACGCGTCCCTTTTCAAAACGGAATTCCCTCATGAATTTTGAATTTCAAATACCTGTCAAAAAGGAGCCTATTTCTTCTTTTTTTTGTCGAAAGTATTCTTCACACTTAGAAAAATCTAGCCACGCTTCCCCTGAGCGCCATTGGTCTTCGACTAGCTTTCTCCATCACAAAACCTTCTAGTCGAATTACCCTGTCGAATTATTAACTTTTCATTAAAATCATTATCTTGGCGCCGAAATTAGCAGCCTACAAATTGCCCCCCAAGAAATGTATTTTCGACAACAGGAAAAAAACATTTCTTTGTCAATGTCATTCGACGCCAATAGATCGTGGAAGTGACTATTCACCTGACTAGACGTTGGAAGTGTTAAAATCATCATCACGCTTTTTCTCAAACATCTTTTCAGCCCACGTTTGGAGATCTTCATCATCCCTACTTTAACCCCTAGCAGATCGTGGGCCAAAACATAACTGACACCGTCTGAATCATCCGCTTCAAAACCTCCACGTGTTCCACAATCCTTTCACTATTTTTCCATTAAAGTTTCTGAATACTAACCGCTTCCATTCCTTCATCTATATATAAGTAAAAAACTTCATTTTTTCACCTTTTTCACTTTCCAAACTAAAAACTCCCTTCACACTTCATCTTCTCCATTTTCCTCTACTTCTGTAATCATCAACGGAGTCGTTTGCTACTCCTAAAATCATAAATAAAGACTCTCAGAAATCCAACAGCTTAGCGCCAGTAGAAAGAATCTTTGGTCCCAAGGTGGTGGGAAATCAAGAATATGTTCCAGAACCTCCCAATGAAGAGGAGAAACGCTGCATCTATCAATCCCAGGTACTTATTCCTATCTTGATTTCTGGTAAATCCCATGCCATGCTAGGACCTTTGCCTGACTTAAAATTAGACCCGGCTAAAGTACAAGAATTTTTTCCAACCTATCACCGTTACAAACCCATAGCGAACGGGGTTAGACCTAGATTTGATAAGGAAAAAAATCATAGACGAAAAGTCCAAAGTGGATGGCCAAGGGACCCCCTCTGAAGAAGTCATAAACTTAGAGTATATGAATAATTTTAGAATTTTTAGATCCTGCCCTTTTTCGAAAGATCCCTCTGACTACCTAACTTGGTTGGAAAAAATAGAGAAGGTTAAAAGTAATGATTGGAAAGCTATGGGTATTTTTAATCTTATTCAACTGTCGAAAGTAGGGCCACGATATTGTCCTTCCATGCTTCTAGCTTCCCTTTATTTCTGGGACAACACTTATAACAACTTCCACATTCCTTGTGGGATGATTACTCCCACCCTTTTCGACATAGCTGTCATTACTGGCTTAAGTCCCTTAGGAGTCGATTATGATCCAAACTTGCTATCCGACGATTCAATAGGCTTTGACACCAACAAAGCCACTTTTACAGCCTACATTGCCAACTATCATGATAAGGAGATTAAAGAAGTATCCGATCAAGAGCATGTAGCCTTCCTGGCCCTTTGGCTCTCGAGATGCGTCTTTTGCTCCAGATCTCTCCAAGTGGCGAAGCGCTATATCACCATAGCAAATAAGCTTCATGCTGGACACCAACTGTGTCTTAGCGAGATGATTTTGGCGAACCTCTACGAATCTCTTGGCGAAGGGTTTACCACCCTGAAGAATATTAAGGAGAAGAAAACTCTGCTGTTATCAGGACCCTTCTGGCTCTTACAATTGTGGCTCAATGCCACCTTCGAAGCCTCCCTTCCCAATAAGTCAACTGTGAACGCAGCTCCTTCAGGGGACAGAAGATTCGAAGGCCTCCGTTTGGCGTAACTAACGCCCCATGATGAAGGTCTGAGCCTCCACCAAACCTTTACCAGCTATGTTATGATGTTTGCTAAACGTTACAATTTTACGCCCAACATGGCTCCTTTTGCTGATAGCAAGGTTGGACCTGCATGGTTTACCAGAAAACTTCCCCTTGAGTTGAAATCTCTGGAAGACGAATTCTCAATGTCTGGGAATCTTTTATTACTCCTAGACTTTTAGTTTCTAGACTTGGTCCTTCGAAACTAAAGGTTTCCCTTGTCAATTACCAGCCCAATCTGGTTTCTCGACAGTTTGGGTTGATACAAATAATACCAAAACCCCTCTTTTCCAGAAAAGGCTCTTTAATTCACTATAATATGACTCATACTGAAGATGAATGCTCTGAGTTGCTGGCGAAGTATTCGAATCTGGTCGAAATTCAACCAGTGGTCTTTCGACCCATCTTCTTTTGCACTCAAGAGTTTGACGAATGGTGGAGGGCCTATTATGATTCTCAAATTTTTAATGTGGATTCTTTCACCATTCAACTGACCAGAGCCTTTGCCCTTGTGCAGGACAAGACAAAGAAAGGTACTTCTCGACACGTCAAAGAAATCCAAGCTTTCCAGAAATACTTTGAAACTGCCTATAGGCCTAATAAATTTAGTCGAACCATAAGCGAAGCAGCTGTGACTTTGAAAGAAAAATTTACCAGAAAACTGGATGAGTTAAAACTACCTGCGTATGTTTGACCAGAACAACGTTATGAGGTAGCTTTTAACCTCTACCGACCAAAATTTCCGCCTTCCATCTGCTGAATTTGGTGTGGCTTTTAGCCCTCCATTTCCAGATTGGTTCACTTGTGGGGATTCTATGAAAATTCTTCGCCAAGAATACCAGAAACGTGCTAAGCGAGTGGTTCCGACTAAGTATACCTTAGACAATTTCAAAGGCCACCTTCATATTGGCATAGAACACGTTCGCGTGGAAACTCCTATATATGAAGGTGTGAAAAATGGGAAGAAGTTCAACCTCACTTTTCATTTACTTAAACATATATACGTTATTTTACACTTGACCCTTTTCTTTTTTTCTTTTCTAGCTATCAAGATTTCGACCAAAAAACCAACCACTGGAGAAGCAACAACTGCTGGAGATGCAGAGCCCCAAAAAGACAATACCAAGACGCCTTTGGCGAAGGTATTACTTTACTTCTCTTTCAGGTCACCACATGTTTTCTCATTTTCTGACATACTAATAAAATTTCTCTTGATCCACAGGGCAGTCGAAGACCACCATTGACGCCTAAGAAAAGAAAAGCGAAAGAACATGAAGTCAAAGCTGCCGACACCGATGATGGTGATGAGTCACCAGACCAAGTAAAGCCTACCAAGAAGAAAAAAAAACAACCAAACCACCATAAAAACCCCCTACTTCCAGAATTTTAGAAAAAACTCCACTCAAAAATCCAAGCGAGGAAACTACCCCTGCTCCAGCAGAAAGCGAAAGCTCTAGCCTGAAGACTAAAACTCCCAAGGTATGGTTTTTTCTTTCGACGCTGAAAAGGTTGTCCACTTGTGTTACCTTTCTTGATTTATTTATCTTTCATGTCCTTGTCGATACTCATGGGCATCCCATGGTCCAAGTTCTCCCAAAGACCAGTAGTGATCCTACCTACAAGCCAACCAGCGCCTCCAAACCTTCTCCTAAGGATTCGACAAAGGAGTCAGCTACTGAAGTAAACCAGCCCACTACTATCTCTGAACAAATTCCAAACGTAGGGGAAGAAGAAACTGGTCCTGAGACTGACGACTTAGTTGACACTGGTGGGGATACTGTGATGCCTACTGCAGCGCTTATCACAAGTAATGAACCTGAAGACCAATCTCCCTTCAACTTACACGTCGCTGATGAAGAGAAGGATGGGGAGGTTGCAACTGATGGCGAAGAGGAGGAAGAAAAAGTAAGTGAAAGGCCGCCAACTCCCACAGCTGCTACAGACGAAGAGAAAGAAAGCGACAAAGAAGACCTTGGTAAAACAAATAAAACTGCTTCGACCGTGACAACTTCGACCCAACTTTCTCACGAGGAGCTTGAAAATCTGAAGGTGCAAAGACCTTTTGAGTACCTAAAGGCCATGCTTAGTTCCCGCTACAATTTTGCTGATACTACCATTTGTAGTTCGACCACCTCAGGGACTACTTCTGATGCCAAATCTGTGGATGAATCGCTGGCAAATATTTAACAAAAAATTCTCAACATTGACCTATTTCAACTTCTAGAGAATGACTCATCTGCTCAATTTGATCTAAAGAAAATCTTGAAGCAAATCAATATCCTGGAGGCTCCCCCTGAAGTTACTGATGTGGTGCTGGACCTCACTACCCTAATAGATTTTGTGGTGACTGACTTTAATCGGCTTTGAGATTACTCCAAGAAGCTCAAAAATAAGACAGAAACCCAACTTGCTAAGTGGGATGCTGCTTCCAATTCGTCCAACAAAGTAACTGAACTAGAAAAAGTGTCTGAACAAAATAAGAAAGAAGCAACTTTGTGTGGTGAGAACATCCTCAAGTGGAAGAAGCAAATTGTTGTTCTTCAAAGCAAAATTTCCCAGGCGGAAAAGCGTCAAGAAGAACTGCAACACATCGACCAAGAGGAAATCCGTAAAGAACTTGAAGTTGGTGTGCATCATGTTGATAGGGCCCAAAAACTTGGTGAGGAAATTGAGGAGCTTTCGAAAGGCAAGGCACTTTGTGAGCGTCGTCTCCAAATTCAGAAGTCGAAATTTGAAAAGCTGAAAGAGTCTTTTCCTATCTGAATATTTGTAATATTTTTTGTTTGGCCTTTTAAGGCTTTTTTGTAATGACATTGGAGCCCTTTTATTTGGCGAAAGATTTTCTATCCACCATATTGCTTGTTTTTTTCTGCATAATTATTCGACTGTTATTTTAACTTCTTGTAATGTGGGCTTATATTTTTTCAAATACTTCCCGTTTATTTTTAATATCCGCTTATCTTTATCCAATTCTTCGACTTCATATGTGCCATTGGAAAATACTCGTATGATTTGAAAAGGTCCTTCCCACTTAGGGGACCATTTTCTCATAAGTCTGTCTTTTCGATCCATGGGGAGAATCACCTTCCACACCAAATCACCAATCGAAAAAGCTTTATTTTTTACTTTTTTATTGTAGAATCTCTCCACTCTTTCTTTTTGCCTTTTCAGTAAGTCCAACGCTGTTAATCTTTCTTCGTCTAAATCTATTAATTCGTCGATCATTATATTCTAATATGTATCTGATGGAATTTCACGATGTCTTTGTATCCTTATTGACTGCAAGTATACTTCGACTGGTAAGACTGCATCATGGCCAAACGTTAATCGAAAAGGCGTAGTGTTTGTAGCTTCCTTAGGCGAGATTCGACAAGCCCATAGAATTTGGTCCAACGTTTTGTGCCAACTCTTTGGTTTTCTTCCCACGTGCTTCTTTATTAAGCCAATTATAACCTTATTTGCAGCTTCGACTTGACCATTGGCTTGAGCGTAGTAAGGTGTTGATGTGAGGAGTTTGAAACCCATTTCCTTAGCGAATTCTTGCATATTTTTTCCCGTGAAAACAGATCCTTGATCCGTTGTTATCGTCTCTGGGATACCAAACCTGTAAATAATATGCTTTCGAATGAATTCGATCACTGCTTCTTGATCCACGTTCACTAAGGGTATGGCTTCAATCCATTTCGTAAAATAATTTATTCCCACCAAAATAAATTTCTGGCTTTTTGAAGAAGCAGGTCGAATTTCTCCAATTAGATCCAAAGCCCAACCTCTAAAAGGCCAAGGCTTTATTATAGAATGTAATTCACTTGCAGGAACATGTGGTATCCCTGTGTGTACCTGGCATTCTTGACATCCTTTCGCGTATTCGACGCAATCCTTTAACATAGTTGGCCGATACATTCCCTGTCGAAATAATAACCATTTCATCTTATGGCCTGCCTGATGTGCACCACATGCCCCACTGTGTACATTCGACAATGCTATGTACGCCTCTGATTCGCCTAAACACTTCAGTAGTATTCCTTCCGGAGTTTTCTTAAATAGTTCATTTCCCAAGATCACATAACTCAAAGCTCGATATCTGATTTTCCTTTCGACTGGTCCTGTTGGGTTTTGCAGGTATTCTATTATAGGCTTTCTCCAATCTTTAGTCATTGAGTCGTCTGTGTTAAAAATTTCAAAATTTTCTTCGTCAGCGTATCCAAGCTTTATTGTTTCCAAATCTGACGGGCATAATCTTGCTGACACCACTCTTCCTCTAACTTTAATGGCTTTCTGTAACTTTTCCTTTGATACTCTGTATCCTGAAGCTATCTGTGCTAAATCATTTGCTTCCTGATTCTCTATTCGCGGGACATGTCGAATCGTAACCATATCAAACCTTTTTAAGAGTCGATTAGCTATTACAAAGTACATGATTAAATTTTCCTTAACACATTTGTACTATTTTGTTATCTGCTTTATGACTAACTCAGAGTCGCCCATTATTTCGACCCGAGTTGCCCCCAATTCCAACAAGATTTCAAGTCCTGCTATCAAAGCCTCATATTCTGCCTTATTATTAGAGCAGAGTCCTTCGACTTTGTACTTGAATTTTGTTGGAATTTTGTCAGGAGAAATAACAAGAACCCCAATTCCAGTTCCATTTCTATGACTAGAACCGTCGAAGTACAACTTCCATGGTTCCATTTCAATATAATTCAAAGACTCTTCATTTATAGCGTGGTCGACTATGAAATCAGCCACTACTTGTCCTTTGACAGCCTTTAAAGGCAAATATGTCAAAGAATACGTAGTCAATGCTAATGCCCATTTTCCAATTCGACTGTACAAGATTGGTTTAGATAACATATATTTTATAACGTCGAAATGAGAAGAAACATAAACATCAACTGGTTTTATATAGTGCTTTAATTTCATACAAGAAAAGTACACACATAAACACAACTTTTCAATCACACTATATCTAGTTTCCGCATTGTTTAAGACCCTACTGAGGTAGTAGATGGCTCTTTTGACACCATTCTCGTCCTCCTGAGCCAACATGCTCTCTAAAGTCTTGTCCGACGCAGATATGTACACCCTCATACTTCTACTTCTACAAGGTGACACTAAGATTGGGGGGTGCGTTAGGTACTCCTTGATCTTGTCGAAAGCATCCTGTTGCTCTTGCCCCCATTCGAAATCTCCTTTCTTTAGTCGAAGTAGAGGAGTAAAGGCTTGCGTCTTCCCACTAAGGTTGGAGATGAACCTTCTAAGAAAGTTGATCTTGCCAAGTAAAGACTGCAACTCCTTCTTTATAGATGGTGCTTTCGCCTCCATTATTGCCCTGGCCTTGTTATGGTTGATTTCGATCCCCTTCTTATGGATCACAAAGCCTAGGAAGTCTCCCGCCTGCACACAAAACACACATTTGAGAGGATTCATCTTCAGACCAAACTTCCTCATCCTTTCGAAGGATTGTCGAAGATGGTCTATATGATTGTTCCCTGAAACGGACTTAACAACGATATCGTCAATGTAAATCTGCATAAAATCCTCAATGAAATCGTGAAAAATTGAATTCATTGCTCGCTGATATGTTGCCCCAGCATTCTTTAAACCAAAAGGCATTACCACCCATTCGTAAGTGCCTAAGGCTCCAGGGAATCGAAATGCCATTTTTGGGACATCTTCCTCAGCAATAAAGATTTGATTATAACCAGAATACCCATCAAGCATACTAAGGTACTCATGTCCCACAGCGGAATCGACAAGCATTTTCGCCACTGGCATAGGATATTCATCCTTTGGGGTAGCTGAATTCAAGTCTCGAAAATCAATGCATACCCTCAACTTGCCATTTTTCTTTATTACAGGAACTATGTTAGCAATCCATTCGACATACCTGGTTGGACGGATGAACTTGCACCTGAGAAGTCTTTCGACTTCTTCTTTAATTTTTGAGAGGATTTCTAGGGCGAAGTCTTTCGACTTCTTCTTTAATTTTCGAGAGGATTTCTAGGACGAATCTCCTTGGAGTCTGCTTCACAGGTTTCCTCCCAGGGTTTATTGGCAACCTTAATTCGACCAAGCTTCTATCCAAACCGAGCATTTTGTCGTAGTCCCATGCGAAACAACCTTTGAGTTCTTTCAATAATTGGACTATTTCGACCCTGAGTTGGGGGCTTACTTTCGCGCTGATATAAGTGGGTCGCTTCTCTGCCCCTGATCCCAAGTCGATTTCTTCAAGTGGATCCTGTGCCATCATCTTGGTATTTGATGCTAAAGGATCCTTTTCGAAGCCTAATGGTTCGTTGTCATAAATCACGTCAAGCCTCTGATTTCGCAAATCACCTTGATCTTTATCCAGAGGATCCCAATTTGAATCCTTTTTGAGACCTTGTCGATCTGCTTCAATTTGATTGGCTTCGACAGCCATATACTTTACTTCGGCCTCTAAGGCCGCTTTGAGTTTGTTCTCTGCTACGTAAGCCACGATCTTTTCAAGAATTAGTGACTCACTCATTGTCACTGAATTTGCTGCCCCAGCCAGTTGGCTGGATATGTGCGGTTCCAAAAATGTAGTTTTCTTCACCGACTACCTCCCTATCCCACTGAAACCCGTGAGTAGGATGAAGGTATAATGAGCAAAAAGCATTATCCGTTGGCGTCATGTCGAAGGTGGCTGGGCTACAAGGAGCTATGTGAGCCAGATTACTGTCGAAACTCCTCCTATCCACCTGGTTTACCTCGGCCAAAAAATAACTTTGGTCTGCCTCTATATTTTCGACTATGCCGTCTGCGCGCCAGATGGTTATTCGCTGGTGCATTGACGAGGGACGACACTAATACCGTGTATCCACTCTCTACCCAGGAGAAGGTTGTAGTTTGCTTTCGACGCAATCACCATAAACATAGTTGGCCTCGTAATGGTTCCAACTGTTAAGTCTACCTGAATCACACCCATAGTAGTTCCTACTTTCCCTTCATAATTCGACAATACCATATTGTGAGGTTTGGTATCAGAATCATCTTTTCCAATTTTCTTCAGCATAAAGTGCGGCATCAAGTTGACAGCTGCTCCCCCATCGACCAGAATCTTATTCACCCCTACATCGCCAACTTTCCCTTTTATAAATAGGGGTTTAAGGTGGTTCTTCATTGAGTCATCTGGCCTTTCAAAAAATGCATTCTGTTCTTCGACGCATCAGTTGTTCATGATATAGTAGCAAACAGGTCTGTGTCTGGCTGTTTCGACCTCCAAAGCTTCCTCTTCCTCTTCGATTTCCATAATTTAATCATACTCCCTGGGGAGCACTGAAACAACATTACATGTCACATCGAATGATGCTTCTGACTCTGAGTTAAAATCATCTGTCATTTCGTCATCCTTGGTTACTTCCTCCTTTGGCGCTTCTTGCACTGGAGCAGTGAGTGGATTATCAGGCTTCACTTCTTCCATCTGGGTTGAAGTTTGAACGTTGCTGCTAGTTTCTGGCTTATCTTTTCCTGCAGCCTCCCTCTCAGCCTTCTTTCGACGTTGGTATCTCCTCCATTGTGACTTCGTCATAGGGTTCTTACCCTTATAATTCTCAGAAGGGTAAGTCACCCTTTTGGACTTTTGGATTTCCTTTCTGTATGACATAGAGGATCCCCTCTGCACTTAAAAATCCTTCTATTTTCCTTGCCCCTGGGCTTGTCGGATTGGATTCACCCACCTATCATCTGGAGCCTTGGTTGTTGGTTTAAACGTGTTAGGGCGTTTTTTGCCTAACCTCTCTTCGTTTCGGTTCCCTCTCCTGGGGTCGAACCTCTCTCCAACAGGCTTCCAATTTCCTCTTTTTCTTGCCCTCTCTATTCCTTCTAAGTTTTGTGCTCCCTTTTTGTCGAAGACAACACTACAGTGAGGGCACAACATCTCTGCCATATTTTCTTCCTCTTTTGGGTAAGCCACTTTCTAGTACTCCTCCCGTCGACGTTCTTCGTCAACTTGCATTGCAGCGTCCTGAGTTACTTTGACCATGTTTATATTGGCTGGTGATTCTGCATCCATGCCCAACTTTTTCAGTTTCAAGGTGAGGCCCTCATCGACCTCATGCTCCTTCTTCATTCGATTGAAATCCTCAGAGATTTTCTTCGACAAAACCTTTGGGAGTGGACTCCTGGCAACTTGTGGGGTGATGAATCCAACAGTTTTGTCCTTCGGGTCCTCCATGGTTCTCCGGAGAATCCCAACAGCAGCTTACTTGTAAGAACCTTCAATAGTTCCTTTATTGATTTTGGTGAAACCCTCAGTGGTCTCGTTGTTGTCTTTGTCAAAACCCTCAGTAGTTTTGTTGTTGACTTTCTCGAAACTCTCAGTAGTTTCGTTGTTGATGCCCTCAGTGGCCTCAGCAATGTAGTTCTCGATGCTCTTTGCGCCAAGATCTTCAGCAATCTTGACCATCATTGACCAATCCACACCATCAGTCATGTCTCCGACCATGTCACCTTTGTCAGCGGGGTCTTCAGCAACCTCCACCATATTCATGTTGCGGTCGAAACCATCAGTAGCTTTCATCATATCCAAGGTATTGTCGATGCTCTCAGCAACTTCAACCATGTTTACTATGAATGGCTCAGCATAGTGGGCTTCCACCACCTGCAAGGAGTTTGAATCCACTTTAGCCTGGGACTTCGACTTATCGCCGAATTTGAGCCTTCCATCTCTTATTGCATTCTGGACTAGATCCCTGAAAAGGAAACATTGAGACGTTTTATGACCCAAAAAATTGTGATATTTACAAAAACCTCTCTTTTTCTAT
The DNA here is from genome assembly GCA_022829125.1 of Lathyrus tuberosus. Taxonomy (NCBI): domain Eukaryota; kingdom Viridiplantae; phylum Streptophyta; class Magnoliopsida; order Fabales; family Fabaceae; genus Lathyrus; species Lathyrus tuberosus. The sequence goes on along the minus strand of JALAZF010000542.1, from coordinate 2,621,641 downwards.
TGTTCTAAAGGAGGCACCTTAGTACCAGGAGGTACTATCATTTGGCCATCCTTGACCAATAAGTCAAATATTTCGTCGCATTTTGTAACGTTAAACATATAAGTTCTCTTAGGGAACTTGTCGTTCTTCTCCGATTCAGCTGGATTTTTCCATTCGACGGAGCCAAAACTTTGCAGGCATAAGGTGGGCCCTGTTTTAACTTTGCCAAATCTACCTCTTGCTCGTCGAAATTTGATGATTCTTCTTCGTCATCCTCCTCACAGACTCCGACATAGGCCACCCTTTCTTTCCTATTTTTATTAACCCTAGCTTTTTTGGCTTTTAGTCTTTCGACCTGTCTAACCCTATCAGCTAATTGGGCCATGTCTCTTAAATATTGGGTGTCTAATTTCTTTCTTATAGAATAGTCGAGGCTGCCAGCGGCCATTTCGACTAACTCGTGCTCAGGCACTTGTGTGAAACACCTTGCCTTGAGCAATCTGAACATATTCAGATAATCATCTATTGGTTCTGAAAACTTTCTCTTTACGCTAGCTAATTCTTTCAGGCTTATCTTTGTCTGCCCCATGTAAAATTGTTCATGGAACGATCTCTCCAACTGGGTCCACGTATGGATCGAACATGCAGGCAAAGATGTGAACCAAGTAAAAGCATTTTTCATCAGAGAGCTAGGAAAATATTTTATCTTCAACTTCTCATTGTGCGCTATTTCGCCTGCTTCGATCAAGTAACGGGCCACGTGTTCGACCGTCGATTCACTCGCGTCTCTTGAAAACTTAGTGAATTTGGGGACTTTCCACCTTGGGGGTAAATCTTCCTGCATATATATTCAGATAATGGTGATGTGTAACCAGGCCTCTGCAGCCCTACATTTACCCCATTTCGAGCCATTATTCTTTTGACCATGGCTGCTAAATTGTTTTCTGCCGGCATGTTATTACAATGTATTCGTTGCACAATATCATCAGCGTCTTGACCCCTATTTACTATCACCCTCGCAGGTTCTTGCTGGACAGGCATTTCGACACGGGGTGGTTTGACCACTGCTCCCTGGTCTTGTAGGTCTGCCTGAGGAACGTTTATTGGTCTCTGGTTTATAGTAGGTTCTTCTTCGACCGCTACCCTTGGGATCTGAACTTCCTGTCCCCTCGGGGGAGGTCGAGGGACACCGAAAAAATCAGCAATGCGAGTCATCTGTGCCGCCAATTATTGTTTCGTTTGTGTAGTGTTTTGGATCAAAGGATTGAATATAACCCCCATTTGTTGGGCCAACATCTGAACCATATCATGGTTACTCTCATCCAATTGTTGCCTGATCACTTGCGCAGAGTTATTGGTGATGTTTGGCATGTAAGTTTGGTACCCCGTTCCTAAAGGCTGGCTAATTCGACCTATATTGTTCACACCAGAACCGGACCCTTGTAAGGGCGAAGGTATGTTCATTGTTGGGTTTGTAAATGTTGATGGAGCGTTATGCAAACTTGCCATTACTGAAGTTGGCATTCCATATGGTTGCTCTCGATTTATTGGCATCGAAAACCCTTACATAAAGGGTCTGTACATATTTCCTGAGGGGGGGGGGGGGGAGTCATTTGAGGCATTTGGGGTCCCATAGTTGAAAAACTAGGCGCACTCTGAGGTGTTGAAAGTGCAGGCGTCGAACCCGCTGTTGATGGATTTGCCTCTGATACTGATATTGAGGCCATACTGCCCCCAGTCGAAGGATTAGGGGGTGGTATTTCATTGTTCGCAACATTCTGATTGTTAGGCGGATTTAGATTTGCCATTCTGGGTACTCGTCTTCTTCTGGGTCTTTCTTCGTTATTTATGGCTAGTTTACCACTTCTTAATTTCATGCAACAAGACGAAGCAAATTTCTTACGAGTACACTGTAAAATGAAGGTTTTCAAATGTTAATAGCACAAGCTCCAACTGGGCGTGCCAATTTGTTTGCTTGGAAAATTCGTAAACAACCACTGATCTCCTAATTTATGTAAAATTAGTTTACTTACAGGATCGATCAAACAAATCCTAGGACAATGTGCTCTAACAATTTTGGTAACTTTCGTGAGAAAACCTTTTGTTTATTGAATTCATCATGATTTCTTATCAATCTTTGTATTTTCGACAAAAATGATAACCTTTGTCTTTTAAAATAAATAAAAAAAGTAAATAACTTGCAAGTAAGAAATGGCGGAAAGGCAAAAGAAACTGTAAATGAAGAACTTTAAACTTCTATTTAGATGCAAAAAATGAAAACTGGTGTTTTTCAAACGTACATTTTCTCAGTAATTACTCTTTTCTCTCTCTCGGTTACTTTGAGTATTTCTTGAGTGATTTGTACAAATTCTGAACACACACGAAAATCTAACACTAAGACCCCCTATTTATATACAAACGAAATAACCAACTATAACAACTATTTCTCTTGATGGCGACAGATGGCATTCTGCATGTATTCGCCTGCCAGATAGATGCGTTCCACGCGTCCCTTTTCAAAACGAAATTCCCTCTTGAATTTTGAATTTCAAACACCCGTCGAAAAGGAGCCTCTTTCTTCTTTTTTTTGTCGAAAGTATTCTTCGCACTTAGAAAAATCTAGCCACGCTTCCCCTGAGCGCCATTGGTCTTCGACTAGCTTTCTCCATCACAAAACCTTCTAGTCGAATTACCCTGTCGAATTATTAACTTTTCATTAAAATCATTATCTTGGCGTCGAAATTAGCAGCCTACAGCAGGTCACGACAACACCAAACTCCTCTTCAACAATATTCAGCAACGACAACGAGCAACAACTCAGTTTCGAATATAATGGTTGGGTTTGTTCCATTATTTTCTGTCATGTGCTGCCTTTGTTTGATCATTGCTGCTGATGTTTTGTTTTTTTCGATTACACCGCGAGTTGCTTGTTTGAGCTATTTGGTTTATTGTTGCGTATTCTCGATTATGTTTGTGTTGTTTGCTGGCTGTTTAACTTGATGCTTGATGAACATTGTCAACAGGTAATATATGCTACATTTTGATTTGAATCAATTATGTTTAACTTGTTGTTTATGCATCTCATTGATTTACACCTATTCTGTACCAATTTTGTATGAGTTGAATCTTGCATGGATTAAGAATTGCTCTTGCGCATTTGCTTTTTAACTCGATTTCATGGCGATCATGTATTGTAGTTTTATTTGTGAGAAATGTGATTAATCTTATTTCGATTCAACAACTTCTGGCACTTTCATTCCGGTTGGTTTTTGACTTGGATTTCGGTGTTAATTTGTCCTGCTTTTGATCTGCCTGATGTAATTCTGTGAATAATTGCCTTCGTGTGTTACTGCTGCTGCGTTAAACTTGGGCATTGAGTTAGAGATTTTGAGTTTCAAAATTGTTATTTGTTATAGTAATGTTGAGTAGTGCATGAATGTCTACTGGCTTGAGATGATGATTTAATAAGAGTTCTTAAACTTGTGTTCTTTGCTGCATTTTTTATACTGCTACATTCATATCAACATTACGACATTGTGGTAACCATACGAGTTGAACTTGTTCTGAATAGTGTGATGTCTGTTGTTCTGTTCATTTTGATTGTGCGTCGGTTTCATTTGCGATTCAGTTTATATTAAGTCATTGTTGAAACCGTGTCTATTTATTCTGGATATGATTTGCTGATGTGATATATAGTTGTAAACAATACACTGCTGCTGTAATTATAGCTTAAAGTGTTTGTGTTCACTTTTCTTTTCGATCTCGGTAATATTGCGATTCTGAACTTTTATTCGAGATTGCGTGCTGCTGCTATTTTGGACGTTGTTGTTTCAGATCATAATTTGTTCGTTACTGCTGATAACGTGTTTAAAATGATGATGTACCTTCCATTTCTGACATAACTCCGCAGCGCGTTCCGACACAAGCATTTCAGCAAGGTGTCTGTTCCAACAACAACAACAAAATAACGTGGGACCCCAACCCCTATCAGTAACGTTGCTCGTGTGTGTGTGCTGTCACAATATTATTGATGGTTACATCAGGCACACAATTGTGAACTGTACTGGCTGGCTACTTGCGCGCAAACAAGGTATCACACTTAGTTCGTCAATATCAGAAAAACACTATTAAAATATCAACATGAAGTTCTCTCGCGCTCAGTTTCAAGACATTAAATTGGTTATTGAAAAGGAGAGCAGTTGTATGTATAACAATAACAATTAACTGCATGCAACGTCCTACCTTAGTATTTTAAAGCAGACTTCAGTTATACATTATAATCTTATCACGTATCTAAAGAAAGCATAGTAATGGAATGTTGCAGCTAAAAAATACAACAGAAAATAAAAGAATTTCTACAATGAAGAATAAGAAAGCTTGCGCACATCGCACTAAAATCAATACATGGATAAAAAAAATTAGATAAATAAAGCTAGTACTTACAGTGCTTGAAAGTATCAACTATAACTTTCCGCACAAACTGCCGCAGTATTAAATTTCACTTCTCTCCGGCAAAATATAGAGACAACTACGAGTGGATCCCGCTCTACTTCTTCAATAAAGATACATATAACTTATCCAAACATCCACTGGTGTTTAGAAATAGCTGAGCTGAAACTTCTATTTCTAGTGTTTTGTGATTATTACTGGTTTAATGTCTTCTCATAAGCCACCTGATCACCTTATATATAGGTTATGGTCCCCAATATACCTTACATAAGCAATTTATCTCTTCTCCCCATCTGAAGAGTATTCACGGCATTAGAAGTACATGTTGAGAAAGAACCTTACAAGTCACCAGGTGTTCGTTGTTTGTCTTCTACCTTTTAGGATTACCGCCAACATATACTAACATGTCGTAGAATATGTAATTATATATATATATATTTGTATTATCTATTCTATTCTGCGCTAAAGTATATGACATAATATGTAGAACAAGTATATGTGATTAATTGTTATTGATTTAATTCCAACATAGTAAACAATGATAGTTTGGTTAAAAAAATACTATTATCTCTCGTTCATTTATTATATTTTTTGAATTTGTGTGAAATGATAAACTATGACAATTATTTTAGGACGGAGGGGATACTAAATAGTACACAATAATACTATTATCTTTGAAATCTTTAGCCTTTTAGAAATAAAATTTATTTGTATGCTTAAAGTTTTTAGTGAAGAATTATGCAATTGGCCCGTGTTTTAAAATCCAGACTATTCCGGTCAGTCGGACCGATTAGACCGTAAATCGGAGGGTAGAGCGATTTGGTAAGGTCGTCAAACATTAGTTGCAATTGATCTGGTGAAAATCGGTGTGACCCGGCCGGTTCACTGGTCAGACCAGTGAACTAGTAAGTTTCTTGATCTGGCGGGTTGATCTTTTTATATTTATTTTTTTAGATTAATTATAATTTTGATCCCATATTTTTATTTTTCTTAAATTTTGGTGCCCCTATTTTAAAATCTGATTTTATTAATATTTATAATTATATTAATTATTTATAATAATCAAATAATGTTAAAATTGCAAAATTGAAATTTTGTCAAATTTTAAGAATCAAATATATAAGTATATAACCTTTCAAAACTATTAGGATGGTAGTTTTACCAAATACATCATGAATTTCTTTGATGTTTAATTTAGTCAAAGAAAAGATAATTATATATTTTATGCTTACAACATTTCTCTCTAATTCATTCTCGCTAAACTTATTTATTATTAATCATACAATATATTAATATAATAAGTTTAAAAAGTTAGAAAATTAATTATATAATATTTTCTATTTTCACATTATTTTCTATTTTTCTATTCTATCTTTTATTTTTAACTACTTATATAGAACATAATATTTGTTTATGTTATATATTAGTTTATTAGTTTATAGTATTATTTTATCATACAATTACTTTTCCAAGTTAATTTATAAGCATCAACAAACTATTTTGTTTGGAAGTTTAAATTTTATTTAAGATTGTTATTCAAATTATTTGCATGAATAAATATATAGAATTTTTTTTTTTGTAGATTTTATAGTTATGAAATTTATATCAAGAATTTTAATTTATAAATATTTTAATTTTATTTATATAAATTAAATTAGAAATTATGCAATCCAACCAGTGATTCATTAGTCTGATCAGTAACTCAGTGACCCAATAGTCTGACTGGATCGACAACCAATCTGAATTTTAAAATAGTGTACAATATGAAATTATGCGTTGACTGATTTTATTATTTTTAATGTGTTGAATGATAATGATACATTTTTCTTTGATAACTTAAGATCTTTATGCATTATTATTAATTGATATGAGCAATATTAAATAAATTAATAAAGTACAATATGTCAGGTAGGTAGAAAGGAAAGGATAAATGGTTCGGAAGGACAAAAGGCCAAAATTAAGTTGAGGAAATTGCACAAGAGTAGAAGGTGAGGAGGTCAACTAGGTCAATAATTCAATCAAATGAGTATCCGAGTTTCTTTTATAAGAATTTCTTTTTCTATCCTATGCATTTTTTATCCACCATGTAGAGTTTCCATGATGCTCCTAGATTCTGGAGATATATCTCCGGACGCATCTCACTTCTGAGTAAACGTTAACATATATCTCTGGAACTAATTAAACTTAAATGCTCACAACATATCGTCCATAACCTATTTTTTTAATATTTCTGGAGATGTATCTATAAGAATTTTCCGAAGATACATCTCTGAAGTGTATCAGAATAGGTTTTTTTAACGAGTTGTGTATTTGTTTTCAGATGAATTATGAAGAACGATGTCGAATAAAATAACAAACATACAAAATAATATGGCAATATAATAGTAAAATGTCGTACAACACCAAATCCAAAATGTAGTAATAATGTCAGGAAAAAAGTACAAACTATAGTAATACATCAAAATAATAACAGACTTCTACTGGGTGTGCCTGCCAACCTCTCCTCCACCTCCTGTGCCTCATCTGTCTGGTCTACCTGGTCTGCCTCCTCGACCATCGATCCCCCTGTCCTCGCGCGATGTCTGGAGTTCAATAGTGCCCCCTGTGCCTCCCTAACCATGGCATCCAGGACTCGCCTGACAGCAGACCCCTAAAGAAAGATACCATCGTCAATGCCTGTCAGTGCAAATGATATAGCCGAGTCTGATGCTCCTCTAGATTATACTATTGAGCTGGTCTCGGCGAATCTCCTAGAGTAGTCGGTACTATGTACGAATGTAAGACCGTGAAGAACCACTTAATATATTCGTCCACATAGCTCCAGCCATTCGGCGCTATGGTAGCCCGAGCCTCATCCGATACCAGATAACTCTGATAATTAATAAACATCTCATTTATCTGTATATGAGTTAAGACAGGAGAAGTAGAGATAACAGGGTGTCTGGAGATGGTATGAGTGTACCCAAACTGCCCCATGACGCACTCAGACAGATGAGGTGCAGTGATACACGATCCGCAGGCCAGCCATCTGGAGTATAGAGATATGTCGTCAAATGGACGTGTCCGACGTTGATCCACGTAGTAGTTGAAGTGGATGTCCTCGGCAGCTAAGCGGTCAAGATAGACTTTGAAAGGCTCGAGCAACTGGTTCCCTCTCAGCGGGATAAAAGCATAGGCACGGGGCATCTCCTAAGTGTACTCATCCCAACACGCCCAGCCAGCGATGCGCAGGAAGTGCTGGAGGATCCAAGTCTGAAATGAAAATAAAAAGCATTCAGAGATAAAAAATTATCGCAAATATGAAATGAAAATGATAAAAAAACATTCAAGGATAAAAAATTATTACCACTAGTAGTTTCGTGCTACCTGTGACCTGCTTCGTCCTCCATCGACATTCATCTCTCAACTTCAAATACAAATAGGCCAGGCAAGCTTCCCCTAGTTATACTCATGGATCCGTGTGAGATCCAAGAAGTACCGGAGGTATGCAACGTCAATATAGGTGGTACTCGTGTCCACAAAAATACAAGTGTCAACCAAACAAAGAAAATATGCCCTCAAAGCATGAGTCCTCTGTAAGGTCACCTGCTCGGCATCACCATCAGCCTGTTGTGCAGCAGCGATCTCATCATCATATCTATTCTTCAGGAATTCAAACCTAGCATGGGCACCCCTGGTCCTATCCACCTCCTCAATCGCATCCCCTGAATTACCCCCAGATGCTCCACCATCATCTAGATTGCCTTGTCTTTGGTCATCCTACCATGATGGAGGAATCTCCCCCTGATCGGAAGATGCAACAAAGACGAGACATCGTCTAGTGTGATAGACATCTCACCATGTTGGAGATGAAAAAAAGACGTCTCAGAATGCCATCTCTCGACAAATACATTAAGCATCTCGTGGTTGACCAGATTGTAACCGGTCATGCATAGGTCACGCAACCCATAAGCAGTCAAAATCGACTGAAACCACTGGTCTTCCAGCTGATGCAATGTTAAAATCTTCCTCCAATGGTTCAGAAACTTTTGGGGATCACGCACCTGCGATTTTCCAGAAATAATCAATGTTAATAATAATCAAAGTTAGAAATAATCAATGTCAGCAATTTAAATTAACGTGAAAAATAAATAAAAAATCAGACTAATGCAACCTCTCAATCCCAGATATGTTTGGCAGTGTGGTCTGGATACAGAGGAAGTAGGGACATATCAAATGGACCTCATTCTAATCCCTCTGGTTCGATATCCTCATCAACCTCACCCTCTAGAGGTGGCACTGGATCAACAAGATCATTAGCGGGAGGTGGCACCGGATCAACAAGAGGTGGCACAGGTGCATCCAGACGCCTGTAGGAGGATGAGAGAAGTGACGCGTCAGCTGGTGCATCCCGTCTCCTACGGGAAGAAGAAGAAGAAGAAAGTGGAGTGGCCTGAGATGAAGATGGAGTGGCCTAAGATGAAGATGGAGTGGCCTAAGATGTAGATGAAGTGACTTAAAGTGAAGGTCAAGCCCCAGGAGTAAACTGAGCCCCAGGAGTAGACTGCGTCCCAGAAGTCGACACCTCTGCCTGAACAGATGTACCTGCTACCTCCGAAACCTGCTGGCTTCTTTCCCGCCAAACGAATGCATGCTGGGAAACCCGTCCAAGTCTCAGTCTATCGACTATGTCAGTCATTATGCATGCAAGGTAAAATTAGCCATATAATTAGTTTACGCAAATGAACAAAACAAACAAGACAATTATAAATAAAAAAACAGACTGAGGAAATTTCAGAGATATATCTACAGAAACATTCCGGAGATGTATCTCCGAAATTTCCCAAAGTATATAAAACATTGAACTTTTCCAGAGATGTATCTTCAGAAATTTTTGGTATTCAGAGGTCGCGACTATAGCGTCCTCTGCTATTCAGAATGTGAAAAATACAACCCTGATCGTCCATTTGAGCCAACAAACAATACATACACTTACTTTAAACTATGTTTCATGTGATTTCTAAACATTACCACACCTTACAATTGATTCTAACTCGTTTACAACAAAACTCAAATACTTGCCGAAAACTCGAAAAATTTACCCAAAATTTATGATTTGGAAGATGTTGAATGATGAAATGGATGTTGTTTGATGTTTACTTTAAGCGTCATATTAATGAAATATGATTTGGTGAAGTTGGAGAAATTTGAGACTGAGAGAGTGGAAGTGTTTGTGAATGAAAATGAAAAGTGTGGGAGGAGAAGAGTCTGGCGCGATAATAACCTCCAAAATGTTTTGGAGATATATCTCCGGAATATTTCAACGTTCACTTAAGTCTTGGAGCGTCCGAAGATATATTTTCGAAATATTTTAACGTTCAATTGAGTTTTGGTGCGTTCGGATATATATCTCCAGAACCATGGGGCATATGTGAAAATTCACATGGTGTGGAAGAAATTTATAGGGTACAAAAAGAAATCCTCTTTTTTATTAATCACTTGATAAAGATGATGACTATATGAGATTAACTAACTATATAAGAGATTGATATGCAATTATAAATTAAGTTAAAGAAATTAAAAGTATAGTTAAATTTATCATATTTATCACCTCTAACAATGAAAGCAAAATTTCATTCAATTAATAATATATACGTACACTTGTCATAAACATAGATACGCTTAGTCGAATTGAATAAATAAATAATGTATTTGCTGTTTGCAATTTATATTTTTATTTACTCTTTCGGTACTAATTGTGATTCATATAAAATAGTTCTATAATCTCGATCAACACACCAAAGAAAAATATTCAAACTCTTTTAATATCACCTTATAGTTTTATCATGTCGACAAATTTTCAATAACAATGTAAATTTTAAATAGCATTGTTCCGTAGTGTTGGAATTTTGAACCACAAGATTAGTGATCAATGATGGAGAAATTTGGAATCTGAAGAGAAATTTGAGTTGTTTTGTCAAGCTATCCTCTTAAAACAAGCTATTATTTTGAATATTCTCTTAAAGATAAAGCCATCTATTTGAAGTCAACATCTTTTTCAAATGATATTTAAGTGAAGACTTTTGTTTCAAGGTTTTTTGGTGGTTTGTTCCTCTCAACTATCTGATAGTGGTAATCAACTTGAAGATATATCAAGCCTCATCAAGGTAGAAGATTCAAGGTTTTTATGTGATGCTAAAGTCAAAGATAATGATTCCAAAACTTGAAGCTTCATAGTTGTGAAAGAGATGAAGTGTAAAAATTCACATAGACGCGTTTGTCTGAGTGACCAGTGTCTTGTAAAGGCACAAGGGTATTTTTAGAAATACTATGAAAAAAGCACACAATTAAAAATATTTGAAAAACCTTTCTTTATTTAGTAAAACCACTTGAAAATGTTTTTAAGGCCTAACTAACTGATTAAGGGGTTGTCTATGAAGGGAAATTGCAATACGATACGCAGTGGAAAACAAATTTTCTCCTTAAGTTAATCCTTATGAATGAGCATGATCAGTGGTTGAAATAGTTACATATTGTGACAATTAAATTTTTTTATGCATAATTGGATGAACGATCACAATCAATGAATAAAAAATAATGCCTCTACTCAGTCCACACGAACAAAGTGCTTTTAATATCAGTGTTAGCTACTACGAATGAAGACCTTGAGAGAGAGAGAGAGAGAGAGAGAGAGAGAGAGAGAGAGAGAGAGAGAGTACTGAAGGGGTTCAAAACCAAATTTATCATGTGTCAAAGCTTTTGCAAAAGAGTTCTATTTATAGAACCACTTGTGTGGGATGCAAGCTAAAAAATCCACTTAAGAGCACCATACCTTATGGTGTACTCTATTTCACTTAAAAGCATATTACCTTACCGTATTCCGTACTCCACTTTAGTGAACCGTACCTTACGATGTTCTACAATTCACTTAAGCACACTATATCTTATGGTGTTTAGTAATTACCTTATTTATTCTATATCTCATCAATTTGTCCTTATGCGTGTGACCATGTAGGTTCTCGTGACGTTGAAAATTATATTAAACCACACATTTAATATAATAAACTGTGAGTGGTATCTAGCAACACAATACTGTTACCCGTGTCACATAAATGCCATGTGATATGACAAAACCTTTTTTGTGATAATGCTTCTGTGTACAATTAACATTTTCCCCTCATGTCTATATTGAACATAATGCATAGACTGTGTCACCCATATCCAGTTCAATATCGGGCCTTTAAACATTTATCCATTTACTCGGGATGTGAAAATTCCATCTAGGTCACTCATGCCCCTCGGCATGATTTTTGGAGTACTCATCAATTGTCTTTAGGTCATCGAGTTAAGGATAGCGTTTGATCAACAAAAAAGTACTCGACTCTACATCTAGGGTCCATAGTGGTTTAAGGTCGAAGGGTGGTATACACCACTATCACCATGAAAATAAATTATGATATTTTCTATAACATTCTATGTAGTCTTCTCATAGCGGATCAATAAAATATAAATATTACTTCTAATATTCATACCTATGTGAAGACTTGATAACTTTTTATCCATGATTTAGGATATGTGATCATCGCTCTATCCGTATAGTAGTCTCAATGCTTTAATGTTATCCCAATTCATAATAAAGCTCGACTACAAATACTAAAAGGATAATGTCTTGATGTTAAATGAGATATCATGATTAAATCGCACTTAATGTTTCATTAAGCGGACTAGCTATTTTAGGCACTTTTTATTTTAGAAAAACAAATATAATAAAGAAACACCTTTTAATTATTAATAAATAATTCGATATAAGTACCCAGTTTTAATATAACTATTGGCCTCTAGGGCTTATACCAACAATCTTCCACTAGCACTAGATTCAATCAAGCATACACCTATTACCTATAAATCTAGTATGGTCATCATGCTTTTGTTGTGTGAGAGACTTTGTTAGTGCGGGTCAACGAAAGGTGTGTTTCATCAAGGTCGCAACCTTGTGAAACAAAACTTCTTAGCTTGTAAATTGATCATTTCAGATTAAAAAAAAAATAGATAACAAAAGTACACCTTCTTCACTACAAATTCCATATTTCATCTTTTCTACATTTGAGTTTTCATCAGTTTTATGCAAACTCAAAATAGGATGAATTATCCTGCTCTTATTGACTCTAAGAAAATTTGAGAGTGTTTGAAATAATATTAGAAAAGTGATTCATTCACGATTCCTAATTTAATCCATTTAAATTAGAAATAAATTTCCTAACTCATATTAGTTTCCACAAATTTAGGTTAGTTGATTTTCGAAATCTTTTGTAACTTAAATGCCCAAAATATGTCCTGAAAGAAACATATTACTTATTTGGCACTTTATTCTTTTTTTTGCTTCTCCATAAGTTTGATATATATATATATATATATATATATATATATATATATATATATATATATATATATATATATATATATATATATATATATATATATATATATATATAATCAAAATAAATTGTTTTTGAAACAATTTATAATACAAAACCAGTTTGTCATTATAAACTAGTTTAAAACTAGACTATATATACAAATTAATCTAAATCAGATTATAGCTGAACTAAATTTATTTTAAGAATTAACTGAAATTTATTAATGTGGTAATAAAAAACTAAATTGAATCATTTATGTGGTTCAGTTCACTGCAATCCGTGAACCACAAACTTTTCTAACTGGACTCCATTTGCTCAGTTCAGATGCAAGTAACTCTCTAATCTTGTGAAACCCTACATCAATATACTTGGTCCTAAACTCTAAACTCTAAACCCTAAACTTACATCTGAACATATAATACTTGAAAATGTTCATACTTTAGAAAATGGATGATATGTTAACCAAGCCAGTCGCCAGTGACAAGTTTAGGCATTGCTTTTATTTGTTACATGTTTCTCAGTGTTACGTAGGAGGTGTACTTCCCTAGTTTCCAAGATGAATTCTCATGCAGGAAGTCTTCATAGGGATTTGATTTTCGCCAAGGTGGATATTGTTGAGTATGTCTCGTATTGTTGAGATAATTTCAGGCTGTTGAAAGTATAACTCATATTGTTAAGATAATTATGGATAGAGATAAGTATTTGTTGAGGAAAATTGATGATTATGGTTTTAGGTAGACAAAACCCTTGTATTATATATATGACTTATAACACTGTAATTTAATGAATTCAAAAGACAAATAAAGGGAACTATAGTTGCTTTATAGTGTCAAATGTAGGCATTATTGTCTGAGTTTTGTTAACAAAGAACAACCGTATCCAATGTCTTATATTTTCGTTTACCTTTAATTTTCTATACTGATTGTTGTTATACTAGAAATATTTGTTTTCAAATTTTGTATCCCACTTTCAAGGTACATTGACCTTCGAAATTAATCAAGGGATACACCTCTGAGGGAGAACCTTAAGTATTATATTCAATGAGAATTCCCTTCCCTGCACGCGTCTTCTTCTTTTTAGTTGACGGGACCCTCCTTTCGCTGGATGATGAAGCAAAAAATTAGTTGTGTAATAAGCTTAATATCATATTCATATCACCTTTAAGCTTTTTAGATCACCTCTTCATTACCCTAATTGGATTAGTTTTCTCGCTGATGTTACCATACTCACATTCTTTTCATTAGCCTTCACGAGAAACGACTCCCTTCGCACTAGTGAAACTGGAACCATTATATATGCATTAGGAGAATCAAACAACTAATCCAAAATCATGATAAATAAAAATCAATAATAAATTCGCAAAAATAAACTTATGAAGGATGTCAAGGCCCACATAGTCACCCTTAACATCCATTAAATCCTTAACATTTATGATGTGCGTCTATTGTAGGAGGTCGACCCCATCCTTCTAAAACTTATTAAGCCATTCATAATCAATACCCATGATTGACACAATGTCACTCGTCCAATAAATAGGAAATATGTGAGTTACCTCGTTGTTAGATATGATTACAAATAATGCACATATTCATATACTCGGAAGAACTTCTTTTTCCAGCTCATGTAGTTCGAGCAGTATAACAACCCCATGTTCGGGAGGGTGCCTATAGAAGCAAAATTCCCCTTATCAGCCTCATTCTCTATGTAGAGAGAAAAACCACCCATAATAGGTGTAATCCATAAACCATCACATAAGATTTCAAACTCCCTTGCGAAGGCTTAATTGTTTAGAAGTCAGGAGGGGGATAATGCTAATAGTTCTTAAGATTTCATATTCAAAATAGTTGAAAGGGATCTTTACCCCTCATGATCGATAAAACAAACTCGTAGATCTATAATTACCTACTCACCATTCGTCGTGGTTGGCTCATGCAAGCTTTCTCGCCCTCCACACACAATTCCAAAATAAGGTCCTTATCGTTACTAGTAGAAGTGATCGTTGGGTCCTCACAAAGTGCATTCACTATTATTTCATTGAGAAATATATAGTTAATGTTTACCACTTCCCTCCATGAATGATCCAAGCTTGTATTTGTAGAGACCATCAGTGATCTCACCGTTCTTCTCGATGATCCAGATAAATAAGAGACCAAAATTACATCACTATCTTTAGATGGGTCATTATTCAAGCTACTATTAGATCTACTACAATTGTCAGTCATAATTATTTCCCTAACAACTAATTATCAGTTAACTCCCGCATTTGCTCATCTTGAACTCTCAACACAACGGAACCATAACTCATATTTTTCTTTATGGGTCTTTGGTTCAACCACATTGCTAATTTTTTCGCACTCCCTAAGAAAAATTATTCTCTAAGAAGGAGGGAAAAATGATGAAGACAAAGAAGGAAGAAATACCTCCACAAGGGCGTCGTAAGATGCTTGCAACGAGTTAAGTAAATATGAGAAAAAAATAAAGGAAATGACTAAGGTTTGTCATATGATTTTTAGGAATCAGGGAGTCCTCAAGCCAAAAACCCATCATTAATGTGTCAATAAGATCATGTCATTTGCTTAGATGCACACACTTAGCAAAGGGACAAGATTAAAAGGTCTTTCCAAATAATTTTAATCACTCATAAAAACTTTAAAGAGAAAAACCAAGAGTTTTCACAAGGGATCGTTGGATGAGAAGTATAAACCATTCCTAACATCATACAATTGTGATTAAATCAACCTCAACCACATAAAGTAAACAAAGGGCCCTTTATCCCTTAGTAACACCACTTTCTAACCACGTCGCCCTTACACGCCTCATACTTAGGGGTTATGGACCTCCATGTCCCTTCTTAACCACTTTATCCTTACATGCCTCGTGCTTAGGGGCTTGGACCGTTATGTTCCTCCCCAACCATTTCACCTTACATGCCTTGTTCTCTGAGGGAAATAGACAACGGCTCATGCCTACATAATGCATGTTGACCTATGTGTTTGCAGGTATTAAGTTGAAGCTCATATTGATAACATTCCTAAAGTTTTGATGATGACAACAACAATGACTGCTGAAGTCGGTAAAGTCGATGGTAATGGTTTTCCAACTCTCTGATGATGGTTACCAAACATAAGGATATGTCAAGCCCCATCTTGTAAGACACTCAAGACTCCATTGAAGTTCTTATAAGATCGATATATCTGGCAAAGAATCTTGACGGTCTCAGAGTTGTGAAAGAGAGGAAGTATGAAAACTCATCTGGTCGTGTCTGTCTGAGTGATTAGATTTTTGTAAAAGTAGGGAAGTAACTCACAAGATATTAAGGCAACTCTCTCTCTCTCTCTCTCTCTCTCTCTCTCTCTCACACACACACACACACACACACACTACTACAAAACGCTAAAACAACAACGCCAGACTTACAACGCATCCTTTTATACCGTTGTAATAGGTTAAAAATTTCGCGCCCATTTAAAAGCTGAGTCATTTAATGACGGTTGAATGAAACCACCGTAGTAATAAATAAAATGTATCAAGCTTCGATTCCCTGCAACTACATTTTTTCCATTTTTTAGAGTACATTTAGCGTGTGTCAATTAAGTCCATTATTTATAAAATAAATTGTAAATTATTTTACAACGGTTAAGATGAGCCACCGTAGTAATAAATGAAATGTATCAAGCTTCGATTCCCTGCAACTACATTTTTTTCATTTTTTAGAGTACATTTAGCGTGTGTCAATTAAGTCCATTCTTTATAAAATAAATTGTAAATTATTTTACAACGGTTAAGATGAGCAACCGTAGTAATAAATGAAATGTATCAAGCTTCGATTCCCTGCAACTACATTTTTTCTATTTTTTAGAGTACATTTAGCGTGTGCCAATTAAGTCTATTATTTATAAAACAAATTGTAAATTATTTTACAACGGTTAAGATGAACAACCGTAGTAATAAATGAAATGTAACAAGCTTCGATTTCCTGCAACTACATTTTTTCCATTTTGTAGAGTACATTTCACTTAAGATTCCACTACGGTTTGTTTCTCCACCGAGATTAAAAGGTTTACTGATAAATTAAAACAAAACTTATTATGTATTTCATTCATAAGACGCCCTAATCGAACAAGTGAGCCAGCGATGTCCTAACCTTTACACTCTTCAACATCTTCATTCCTTTTTTCTTGGTTTATGCTCAAATATTGACCGTCTTCATTCATTTGCTTCTTCAGCTTCGAAGTAAGGTTCTCTTCAACATCTTCATTCCTTTTTTCTTGGTTTATGCTCAAATATTGACCGTCTTCATTCATTTGCTTCTTCAGCTTCGAAGTAAGGTTCTCTTCAACATCTTCATTCATTCTTTCTTGGTTTATGCTCAAATATTGACCGTCTTCATCATTCATTTGCTTTTCAGCTTCAAAGTAAGGTTCTCTTCAACATCTTCATTCCTTCTTTCTTTGTTCATATTGTATATGCTCAAGTCAGAATGAGATGTTTCATATGCTTTACGTTTAGTATTAGAGTACATCTTCATTGATTTTTTCTTTGTTCGTATTGTATATGCATATGCTTGAGTTTTTGGATTAGATTTTGGTGTGTCATTAACATTATTATACATGTATAAGTTTCAGAAGTTGTAATGAATCGTAGTTGGATGAAAACCAATAGATTAGATCCGGTTTATGAGAACGGAGTTTGTGAATTCCTTGAATACGCTGATAAACATCTTCCCGGCAATGATGGTATCTTTTATTGTCCTTGTGTTATTTGCGCTAATATCAAAAAGGGTACAAAGAAAGAAATACACAATCACCTTTATTGTGATGGTATATGTCAAAATTATATAATATGGGCGTGGCATGGTGAGGTGGATAATAAGGAAAGTCGGGCGTCACAAAGACAAAGAGTGGAGAAGATGAATATATGGAAGATCACCTAGAGGATATGTTCCGTGATATTGGGGAATCTTCTTTTATGAATGCTCATATTTATGATAATTTATGTAGTGATAAAGACACCCCTTTATATAAAGGATGCACAGAGTTCACACGATTGTCGGGGGTGTTAAAGTTATTTAATCTGAAGGAAAAAAATGGATGGTCGGATAAAAGTTTCACGAAATTACTTGAATTGCTACAGCAAATGTTACCAGAAGATAACAAATTGCCGGATCGTTGCTATGAGGCCAAGAAGATATTGTGTCCACTGGGTCTGGAGTATATCAAGATACATGCTTGCCTTAATGATTGCATATTATTCTGAAAAGAGTATGAAGACTTGTTTCAGTGTCCGAAATATAGTGTGTCGCGTTACAAGCAGAAGGCTAGCAATGGTGATGACAATGATCACTATGACAATGTTAGTAGGAAGCATCCTCCTGCTAAAGTGTTATGGTACTTGCCAATACTTTCACGATTAAAGAGACTTTTTGCTAATTCGAATGATGCAAAGAATCTTAGATGGCATGCAGATGAAAGGATTCGTGATGGAAACATTCACCATGTAGCTGATTCTTTGCAATGGAAGAAAATTGATTCGTTGTTTCCAGATTTTGGAGTCGAGCCAAGAAATCTTAGGCTTGGGCTTGCCACCGATGGAATGAACCCCTTTGGTAATATGAGCATTAATCATACTTTGTGGCCTGTTCTTCTCACTATTTACAACCTATCTCCTTGGTTGTACATGAAGCACAAGTATATACTGTTAAGTATGATGATTTCTGGACCACGACAACCTGGTAACGACATAGATGTTTATCTTAGTCCATTAATTGATGATTTACGACTCTTGTGGGATGAAGGCGTTGAAGTTGATGATGCATATTCTGGGGAAAAGTTTAATATGCGTGCAATGTTATTTTGCACAATTAACGACTTTCCGGCTTACGGTAACTTGGCGGGATACAGTGTCAAAGGACATAAAGCGTGTCCTATATGTGAAGATGATACTTGTTATCACCAACTTGAGTTTGGAAAAAAGACCGTTTACCTTAGGTCAATGGCTCGGGATGTAGTTATTCAATCACATTTCTATATTTTGAATAATATAGATGAGGTTCAACCTTTCATAGATACTCACAAAAGACTTATGAAGAAAAAATATCCCCGAATGAATGACAAGTTGTTGTTGATAGAGCATAACAATAGATTCATGGATTGGTTTAATAAAAGTGTATCTAATGATCCTAGTGCATCCGAGATACTTAGATGGTTGTCGTACGGGCCAAAATTTTGTGTCATTACCTGGAGTGCATACGACATTGGTCATTATACCTTTTATACAAAATCAAAAGATGATCATAGTACAATACAAAATAGTGGGGTTATGGTTGAAGCCGAATCGATGTATTTCTCTAGTTCGAAAGATAAGAATCTGGTATTGGCAACTACCGCGTTTTATGGTGTCATTGATGAGATTTGGGAGATTGATTATGTTATTTTAAAAGTGGCTTTATTTAAATGCAAGTGGGTTCCCAATAATAGTAATGGTGTAGACATTGATGACTTAGGATTCACCCGGGTCGACCTTGGCAAGGCATCTTTTAATACAGAACCATTCATCATGGCTTCTCAAGCAAAACAAGTTTTCTATGTTTCCGATCCATCGGACAAATCGGGGAAATGGTCAATCGTTCTCCAAGGAAAATACATTCGTCTTAGTGATGAAAGTCTTGATATTCCGTCCACACCTTCTTACACAACACAAGTTCCTACCTCATATGATGAAGTTGATGGAGATGTCGTGCATGCTATACGACTCGATCATGAAGAAGGCATATGGGAAAATTAACAAGTACGTAATTTATTATTTATTCATAATATATTAATTGTATGTTATAGTTTAGAAGTATTTTTACTAACAAGTATAATTATTTGAAATCATAGGTATTTTGAGTCCAGACACCAGGCCAGGAGACAAGACACCAAGAGACAAGATACCAATACGCCAAGTTACAATTATGTGAAGTTATGTAATGTGTGTAAACTGTAATATGGTATATGTGATATTTTATTTATGTAGGTTGTTTGTTCTGATAAACTGTAAACTGATATATGTGATATTATGAATATGACACGATTAATATTATTATGAAAACTGTATCACAAAATGTGAATTGTATTTTTCTGCTGTGCTGAGATATGGAGAACAATAATACATGTAAAAAAATGGGATTAATTATAAAAGCAGGATGATATTTGTTAATTTTGCTGAAACTTTAGCGGCGGTTATATTTCCGAACCGTTGTAATATCTGGCGCGTTGGCCAGCAAAAAATAAATATCAAAACTGTGCTACTGGGAATCGAACCGAGGACAATTATATTTATTACAACGGTGTAATGTAAAAGCGTTGTGATAGTTATCGCACTTTCCTCGTTATTACAACGCTACACAAGGCCGTCGTTGTAAGTATCATATATACAACAACAATCTACATAACAACGCCCTCGCCCGCGTCATTATATGTCATTCCCAACCGTTGTTAAATGGGTTTTTCGTAGTAGTGTCTCTCTCTCTCTCTCACACACACACACACATACACACACACTCAAAATCCTTTTCAAATATTTTTTATTTTGAAAATCATTTTCTAGGTCAAGCCAAGTGACTAAGAAGTTGTTCAATCTCTTTCCAAAGTTTTTTTTTGAACTAACCAACTGATTAGAGAAAATTTTCTGAGCCAACCAATTGATTGGAGCATTAAGTCAATCAATTAGATGAGGGCCAAATGTTTAACCAAACTATTACGATAGTACCTTAATGATTTACAATGACTCTATATCAAATATTTTTATATTGGGCAAGGTAATCGATTAAAAATGATTTGACCAATCGATTAGAGCGTTATGCTAATCGATTAGCTCATCAATTATGCCCATGAGTAATTTTCTTTTATGGTTTTTCATCACATATATAAATGGGACTCTCATTATCTTCATTTCAAGCCACTTTCCAAAGCTTAACATTTTCTTTGAAATTTATCTCTCTATTTCCTTTCATTCTCTCTCTAGAAATATTTTTGTTTCACTTAAGTTGTTGTAGTGTTTTTTAGTGAAACTTTGCTTGTGAGGAAGAGTTTGTAAGTGGTCGTGTTGTTTGTTTAATTTTTGAGAGTGTGATACTCTTGAGAAGATTGAGTTTGGTCTGTGAGATAAACTAGTCATACAATCTTTATTTTGGTTTATTGAGCTTTGTCGGAAAAAGTTTTGTTTTGATTATTATGATAAGTTTGAAAATCTCTAAATGTTCGTTAGCTTAGCCTAGGATAAAAGCTATCTTTGGTTGGGAATAAACCTGTAAAAATTTCAAGATCAGATTGTATTAAGGTTCATGAGCATAATCTCTAAAAGCTCAAAAGTTTGTAGTCAAAATCTCAAGAAAATCTCTTGGAAAAAAATTAGACTAATGTTCGGCCAAACTTAAATAACTCTCTGATGCAATTTTTTAACAATTACTCTATTTATTTTCTACTATTTATGTTTTTATTTCCCATCTCATTATTTACCAGTCATCTACATACAATCTCTTGCTTAACCTATCATAAACATGATCTAAATTATTGTACTTACAATAAAAACATAGACAAATTCCCTTATTATAGATGAATGATTTTCATATCCTCAAAAACAACCTTAAATATTTTTTAATTATAAAAAAAAAGAAGAGAAGGGAAGAAATTTATGTTTTGAAATGAAAGTTAAATATAATATGAGATACTATTACACAGTATAAACATTTTAAGATTTTTTTTGTTATACTCTAAAAATATTTTAATATTTAAACTTAGTTTAAAATCTACATAAATTAATTAAATTCATATGTAAAAGATTATTATTTTTATATATGGCATATATTTTAGAGGAGTAATTAAAAAAAAAAAAGTAACTAGCACAAGAAGGGGTTGTAAATAGCGGGTTTTCAAATGATAAATGTTTTTTAAGAAGATATAGCGAAACTGAACGTGGAATTTACAACAAAAATGGCGGCACAGGCACAAACCTTGAAGGTTTATCCCTCTTCCACGAGACTTCAATTTTCCTTTCCACATTCAAAGTTCAATCAACCACGCTTCTCATCGTTCTCACTTCGAACTCGAAGTCCTCGCCTCCAACCTATTATCTGTAGCGCTTCCAATGTCAAACCAAAGAAGCATTCATCTTCCTCATCCACCGAAAACAAAAACCTAAACAACAACCACAACAACCAGAAGAAGAAGAATAACAACAAAAGTGGTGTGGAAGCTAGTGATTCCAATTCCGCTTCCGGTTCTTCTCGGACTCACATTCCTACACAACTCCCCCGTCCACCGGCTGGTTTCGTCGTAGACGACGATACCGGCAAGCTTCTCACATCTTCCAATGACCGACTGGCCAGACTTGTGAGTTTTATTTCTTGCTATTATGTGATTTTCTGTTCTATTAGATTCAATTGTATGGGTTTGAATTTTGAAGTAGTAATTCGGCATGGAATTATGCACGTGGTTATGGTTAGTTATTGACGATTTTATAAGAATATGTTCGCGTAGGAAATTATGGTTCAAGAGTTTTATATAGGAATTGGTGCGAATCATGAATATCTTGTTATCAGGTTGATCCTGCAAACAATCTACCTTTGGAGTGCGTGATAAGGAGAGTCTTCACCAGTTCTAAAGGAGATGAATGTGTGTTGCTATGCCCGCTTGACATGTAAGTTCAATATTTATAGTTTTGGCTGAAAAATGTTGTGTCCCAACCAGAGTTAGTAATAGGAAATCGCGGAAAATAGCGGATCGTCAAAAATCCAATATAAGAAATAGCAGATAGGGTAATAGGCAAATAGCGGAAGCCACAATGTAGTTGAAATCAATGTTGCAAAATAGCTGGTATAGCGCGTTACACTATAGCATAGCGGAATTTTAACAAGCCGCTATTGTTCCGTGATATGCTATTTAGTACTAAATGTTATAACGATGCTATATCACTATTGCATAACGGAATTTTAACAATCCGCTATTTTCTGCTATCTGTAATTGACAACACTAATTGAAATAAGTTATATATAAAATAAAGCATGTTGTGTTGCCCACAAATAAGAGAACATAAACAGAAATTTAATTAAACAGGGGAAGGGAATATGGCATGCCCTAACTCGTCACCACCGACTCAACATTTGAATTTTTTTTTGTAATGGCGGCTTACATGATATTTTTAATATTACTAGGGAAAAATACATGATATTTTTAATATTACTAGGGAAAAAAGCATAAAAAACAATAAATTCCATAACTGCTATCACAAATATGCAAAAAGCCACAGCTATTGCAGTGGTAGCGAAATCCCGATAGCATATCAGCTTTTGTCGCAGTTGCTCCGAATCCTGTTATATGACAGCGGCGCTATACCAGTTATTTAACAACACTGGTCCAAACCTTTTGTATGATTGTTTTTATCCTAATGTGAAATATTTCCAGTGATTTGACTCCTCTCGTGATCCAGCACTATACTAGAGATTCAGAATTTTGGTAAACTTTTTAAAAATTATTTTTTGACTTTAGATTGTGGAATTTTAACTACAGGCCTGTCCATGTATTACAGAGCACGGGCGATGGATGGTCAGAAGTAAGCTTCTATTTCATAATTGAAGTATCAATTTGCTTGCATTTTCATTGTTGCTTACATCTAATCTTGATTTAGGAGTGCATTGTATTGACAATATAAATAGGACTTTTTAGTTTTAAAAATAGGACAAACAATTAGTTTTGACATTGATACCATCTTGTGCACTCCTTTTACAGTAATGCTGTACAAGTCACTCTTGTTAATGTTCAGAAACAATTTTGAAGTATGTGCCCATCTTCAATAATAAATCATTAAACAGATTGCTTATTATATGAAAAATAAAAAGACAGTTTCCCTTTCATTTATTGACAAATCTTCATTCCATACTATGTCTATGCCATACTTCACAGCCAACCATTACATATAAACTCCTAAGTTTATATAAACAAGGATGGTTTTGTTAGGCAACTGACAGTCTAATTTAAAATGTAGTCAAATTTTCATGAATGGGCAAATGATTTGATTGAGTTAAAAATTTATTTTGACAAAAGAATATGACATTTTTGATTTGACGCGTATATGTAGCCAAACCTAGCTAATGGAAAAATACTTTTGTTATTGTAGTCACTGTTGTCAAATCTTCATTCAGATTTCATATTTTCTTTCCATGTTTTAAGGTCAGTTATGAGGAGCTTGAACCTCTTCTGCCTGCTGCTGCTTTTGCACTTGCCAAATTAAGCATTCATCTGGTTTATAGTGGGTATGTTGTATGCCTGTCTTTTCTCATGATTCAGAAAGTTATAAAATTAACTAGTATGCTTGATTACTAAATATTTTTCTGTCCATATTAGATACTGTTATACAGCTCGTGGTGGTTTTTTTTACTCAGAAGAAGACATACTTGAGTTTCATGCAGGTAAATATTATTTGCTTTTCATTAAACCAGTAATGTTCTATAGCTCTAACCCTAGAGGATAAACTAAAAAGTGGTAATAAACAGATTATCGGGAGGACTTTATAGTTTGTAATATGACTGTTAATGTTGCTAAAATGTGGTTGAGCTTAACTCATCCCTACACAACCGGCTTATAGGGTGAGGATTGTCTCCACTTATAAGCACATGTTCAGGCCATATATTGTCCGATATGAGACTCTTAACACTAAGATTCTACAGTTTATCTGATTACTAAAAGCTTGAGATTTGTTTGGATATATCCTAGTCAGTGCTTGGCCCTGCTATTTGTTTGCTTCCGTTTGATTTCGAAGCCACCTTTCTGATGAATTTCTCTTTATTGTATTGTCTTTCATGGGAAATCGGTGTTCCCTTTAAAAGGAAAATGAAATTACTAGCATACAAGCATGTCATATGAGCTGTTTAGGAATAAGGATTTATTTATTACTCACAGATCTGTTCATTTTATTCCTATATATTTTGCACTTGGTTGGTTGCAGCTCCGCAAGATAATTAAATTAAATAAATCAAATAAAAATGTAATATATAGGAAACTACTAATGACTTACTAAGCGACTTTGTCTCTTTCCTGTCATATTTAGGAATGTTGATCAACTTATTATAATTAGGGAGTTTTAAAGTGATAATATGTTGAATAACCATTTGAGTTGGAATCTCAAAACTTAGTTGCTGATAATTTCCATTTTGTAGAGGGTCAAGGCGGTGGCTTAGCAACCGAGGGTATAAAAATCACACACTTCAATCAGGTAATATTAACTTCAATTGCACAAACATGTTGCATTTTTGTGGTCTTTTGAAAGGTTTATCTTTAACAGAAGCTAAGCTCTCCCCTGTCTATTGTTTAGTTTTCTGGAATTTTATATGTTTAGAAATTGCTGTCACAATACAGGATAATAACTTTTTATTGCTCAGTTTTTTTTTTTGTAAACTAATATGCACATAAGAATTACCATTTTTCTGAAATATGCATGTTTTTAACGAAGTGTTACTAACATTGTTTGAAACATTAAAAGTGAGAAAACTTATGGAGGTGAACAAACAAACATTTTAGGTTGTAAATGCCTCACCATACTGATGATGGACTACCGATACCTTGTTTGTTGTGTTATTGTTGCTGCTGATGTTTATTATCACAATGGTTTTAATGCAATATTGAAATGCTTTTATTTCAAATATGTTGCATTGTGCACCCGTATCACCGCAACTTACCGTATATGGAAGAAACAGATAAAATTGCACGAATACTGGAAAAGTAGTGTATTATTCATGTAAGTGAAGGATAACTGCAAAAGAATGAATACCCTAACGCCCACAAAGCCTAGCTCCTACAGAGAACAATATTCTCTGTCCTTATCCTTCAACCTCTTATAACAAACTCAACCCTTTCTCATTTTCTCTCTCATGTAACTAACTACCATTTCTCGAATTCTCCTCTTTGGATGACTCCAAACAGGCCTAGGACAATTGGGCTTGCACATACATATATGGTACCTAACAAAATATAGCAGTACTTACAAAAGGACTAAATTTTTCTGAATTACTGGAGGAGATCCTCAGCCTGATACAGTATTTAGGATAAACTTTACATTCTCTAATTTCAAGAAACTGGGATATCATGGAACTAAATCAGAAAATATACTTAGTGATTCCTAATTATTAAAATCAAACATACAGCCCTTAAATTGGAAATAGCTTCCAACAGTAATAACATTTATGTTGTATGTTGTGTCCTGAATATCATTGGGGTATTGTTAAATGAAATGAGTTTGTAAAATAAAAATTGGTTTATTGTCAAGTATTTATGCCGCACCCTCAAATTTGCCTTCGCATACTTGACATCTATACAAATACAGATTACTCCCTCCATCCCTCAAAATAAGTATCCTTTTCTTAGTTCACTCATTAAAAAAGTTGGTAGTGTAGTTAATATGTCCATTTTATGTATAGAGATATACAACTTTGTGTTTGTATAGAGTTAATATTGACATTTCATATTCTAAGACATTTAGAGGTATTAATTAGGAGTTTATTTGGAAAAAAAAAAGTGTATATAGTAATTTGAAAGAAGGTTTATATTTAGGGACATTTTTTTTTGTGAAATTAGTGCTTATATTTAGGGACAGCGGGAGTATCTTCATCGGAGGGTTGAGTTTAGAATCATGTTTGCTTTGCTTTCTTCTATGAATCAGTATTATTTATACCAATGCAATTAAATTTTGAACTGAAGAAGTTGCTTTGAGTTTTTATTTTCATCGTGTATCTACAGTCATGGAAACTGAAGTTGTTAAGATGCGTTTCTTTTGCATTTCTTCCACATAACCAAATTTTGATCTGAAGAAGTTGCTTTGAGCTTTTATTTGTTTTGTATCTAGAATCATGAAGAATCGTGCTTTTTTGTTAAGACTTAAGGCACATTTCCTGTGCATTTTCCCCCATATAATTTTATAAGTTTGCTAAAGTAATATCTGATGTGTTACGAATACTAACACTACGGGCCTTGCCTTGAAATATAGTGCACGGTAATTTATTACAATTTTGTTGCAGGGAGGAGCACACTACATGATATATGCACCAGTTGACCCTCTTGTTTTTGTTGCTGCGAAGGTAAGCTTCGATGTTTAAGTTAGAGCAACTATTGCCTCTATTTAACCGTGGCATCACTCTATTTACCTGTGACACCTCTCTATCAAATGCATTTTATAGTTGACTAGAATTTTTACATTTGCTAAAATTGGAATGAGAAGACCAAATGCATTTGATATTTGAGTGGAAACTTTTCAGACTGCCAATGTGAATAATATTAAATTACTCTAAGTTTCCTCAGTTTATTTATGGGGCATGAGAAACCAGTGTTCTAAAGCCGAACACTAATTTATCCTATCGTTGTGCAGGATCAAAATGGAATGCTACAAATTGCTGATGAGGTAAGTATTCACTCCACTCTCATTACAGAGTCTGATCACTAGTGTTTTTCTTTCTCAGCTCCCATATATATCTGATCAGTATAGGAGCTACAAATTCTGATTTCATAATCCTAGAAGTTGCTAATTCATTTTATTAACAGGAACTGCTTGAGGATCCTGCTGTCATTAGCGCCAGAGATGAAGAGACGGAATTTAATGCCTTGGCAGTGGTATGTGATTTAATCTTCCAAAGTAACATTTTTCTTTGGTTGTGAAGTTTGACCCTATTCATTTCTGAAGTTTGTGCTGTGTTACATGCAGGAGGAAGAAGCTGCACTCCTTGACTCATTGCTGGATTAAAGATAACCATATATACTCATTGCAATAGAGCTGTCGTATCCCACTGTTTCTCCTTCAGTTTCTCATCTGGGTTGCTGCAAAATTTTGTGGGTCGAACAGCTTTTTTTGTGTACATGGCCAATTCTGTATTTATGCTGTATGTATATGTATATTTGGGGCCAGGGCCGGCCCAACCCATTTGGAGGCCTAATGCAAAATCTAAAATTAAATTTTTTAAATATAATATAAATATTTTAATAAAATTAATATATTTTTATTTAAACTGTAATGAGTTTTTTAGATGAAAAATTATTTATTTAATTTATTAAAATTAATTTCTGTTAATATTTATTTTTCATCGATTATAAAATTAATCCATTTAGGTGTTCTTCACATCATATTTTAAAAAAATCATCTAAAAATATATTGCCAAATTTTTTAAAAATAAAATATTAAATAACTTCTTGTCATATAGTAGGTCATTAAATTTTGTAATCTATAAAAATAATTTTTAAGTTAATTAATAAATATTCTAAATTAATATTATTGTTTAACTATTATAAAAAATAATTTTAAAAAATTTGAATCAAAGTAAAAAAAAAAGGTTGAGGCCACAAAAGTTGAGGCCCTAGGCGGTGGCCTCGGTCGCCCGGCCCTAGCTGTTTGGGGCTGCTCTTCTCACACACTTACAGGTGAAGAGTCACTTATAAGAAATTCAAAAATGCTTTTGGAATAGTACAAAAGTTAAGGGCATTTCTTAATACACTACTCATGTTTCTTAGATATCACGCGAAATTTTATTTTTGCCCCCAGTTTTCGGATGTGCACATCCGGACGCACCGTTTTTTTTAAAAACGTTGATTTGTTCCGGATGTGCAAATCAGTAAAAATTTCTGATCTGCAGATCTAGAAAAAATCAAAAATTTCATAAAATCATTTCCTGATCTGCAGATCCGGATAAAATCAAAAGTATTTCATAAAATCATTTACTTCTAAATATAATTAAATCCAATATAATTAAATCAAATATAATTAAAATCCAATATAATTAAAATTAATATGATTTTTTTTCTAAATGATTAATATGGTATTTACTTCTAAATGATTTTTTTTCAATATAATTAAATCCAATATAATTAAATCTAATATAATTAAAATCCAATATAATTAAAATTAATATATTTTTTTTCTAAATGATTAATATAGTATTTACTTCTAAATGATTTTTTTTTTCAAAATAATTATATCCAATATAATTAAAATTAATATGATGTTTTTTTTTCTAAATGATTAATATGGTATTTACTTCTAGATGATTCTTTTTCAATATAATTAAATTCAATATAATTAAATCCAATATAATTAAAATCCAATATAATTAAAATTAATATGATTTTTTTTCTAAATGATTAATATGGTATTTACTTCTAAATGATTTTTTTTTCAATATAATGATTTACTTCTATATTGGATTTAATTATAATGGATTTAATTATATTTAGAAGTAAATGATTTTATGAAATACTTTTGATTTTATCCAGATCTGCAGATCAGGAAATGATTTTATGGAATTCTTTTGATTTTTTACGGATCTGCAGATTAGGAATTTTTCCTGATTTGCACATCCGAAACAAATCAACGTTTTTTAAAAAAACAGTGCGTCCGGATGTGCACATCCGGAAACTGGGGGCAAAAATGGAATTTCGCGTGGTGTCTAAGAAACATGAGTGGTGTATTAAGAAATTGCCAAAGTTAATCTCCAGTCATTCTGCACACTCACCAAAACACTTCATGAGTCACTTTCGTTTTGCTAAAAAAAGTACGGAAGTTAATCTCTGTATTAATGAAAGGATGAGTTTGTAGGTTAAATTTCAGACTAACCCTTAGACACATTTTAAACTCATGATTGTGTGTTTATTTTACAACTCATTGCATATTATGGAAGTTAAGTTTTGTACTAACCTTCAAGACAGGAAATTTTTCTCTTGGGCAGTAATATTGTTATAAAGTTAACTTAATTTAACAAACTTTATATTTTAAACCATTTATACAAAATATACATAATTGTTATTCAATTAAACCATACATTTATGTAATTAAATTAAAATACCATATATTAAGTCAAAATGCAAACTATACATTGTTAACAAAATATAAATTATCATAATACAAAGAAAATGTCAACCAATGGGTATATTTGATCCTCCGGTTCCGCTTGTGCCTCTTGTACTATAAGGCATGTCGTGTCTCGGCTATCATGAATTCTATAGTGGCTCCCCTAAGAGTGCTTTCTTGAAACTCTTCTCTCTCCCTCTCTTTATGATCCCTCTTCCATCTTTTGATGAGTTGGTCTATGTGGCTCTTCCTCTGCATTCGGTGTCGTGTAAGGATGTGACACTCTAACAAACAATTAGATGTAGTTGTATGCGTATTACACTACTGAGAAACTTACATACTATGTACCTATGTTGTTAATCTCGGAAAGCGGCGCGGCGCGGTCAACCCCAAAATGGGAGCGGCGCGGGCGCTATTTGATTATTTATATTTTTTATTTTTTAATTAATATATTTTTTATATACAAATAAAAATAATAAAAAAATTAAAATAAAAAAAAAAGGTTCAAATAATAGTGAGGGGGTGGTGTTTAGAAAATGAAACAACTACTTGGGCTTATGGCCCAAAAAACAAAACAAAAGAGCAATAAAAAAACTGAAACACTGAGCTAACAATAGGGGTGTGTGATTAGCAGGCATTATGTATTGGGCTGTTTGTGTTATTCCGGGTTAGGCCCATTATTATTAGCTAAACCCTAATTATGAGCATGAGAGAAGCTGAGTAGAGTTGTAAAAATACAGCCGCCCAACATTCATTGCAATTATCAAGTAAAGAAAAAAAACAGGCTCTCTTTTCTCTCTCTCCTCTGCAACACTCTTTTCTCTCTCCTCTCCAATGCTCTCTCTTCTCTCTCTCCTCTGCAATACTCTCTTCTCTCACTGTTTGTCGGAACAAATGCTCTCTTCTCTCACTGTTTGCCGGAACACATTAGTTTCTCAGCAAAAACACATTAGTTTCTGCAATCGCGGCCTCCTCCGCAACGCACCGAACCCGCGTTTTCCGCCGCGACGCCCGCTTTTGACCCGCTTTCCACTTTCGCGGCCGACCGGTTCCCCTTGAAGCGGCGAAGCCGTTTTTGACGCGGTGCGCCGCGATCGCGGCCGCTACCAGCGCTTTTGACAACATAGCTATGTACATCCTCTGGGACCAGATGACCATGATATTATGCAAATATCTCATTAACATCTCTGCAGTAGAGTGTGGAAGGGGCAACAATGGCGAAGGCTCTAGGAATACTGCATATATTCAAATTGTCGTATGACTTGCTCATGTAGATGTAGTTACATCAGTCGTGACCCACAAACTAGCCATACAGAGTAGAAAGATATCTCATTGAAGGGATGTGTCTCATGAATCATTGTACGTGTGAAGTTTATATCATTTACCACGATGCAGTCAAGATAAACTCAGAATGACTCAGTAGCCTGGTTCCCTCTCAGCGAGATAAATGAGCAAGCACGTGATAAAAGCTCGTTGTAGTCATCCACATAAGCTCAACCAGAGAGAGATGGAAAGTGTTAGAGGATCCATGCCTAAAAAATAGTTTAGATGAAATATTAGTAACGACGTAGCACAAGTGTTATGAAATATTAATAACAATAAATGTGCAAATATATTAGTGTAAATATGGTGTTGCTTGTTGTCATTTGTCTAGTCTTCCATAAACAAGCTTCACCTAACTTGAAGTAGAGGTAAACCATTAATCATTTCTAAGTCAATGAAGTATCTCAGATTGACTGTAACGCCCCAGTTTTTGTTAGATTTATTTAATCGAGTCGATTTAATTATTTCTATTATTATATTATTTTATTCTTGACTTTTATTTGATAATATATTATTTTTCATCGTGATTATGTTTTATCGCGTTTTGGGAACGTTTGCGAGATATTTGAGTGTAGGGGTATTTTGGTCTTTTGGCTTGGTTAGTTATGTTTTTCATAAAAATAGAAAAAAAAAGAGAAAATAGGAATGAAGGAAAAGAGAAGAAAGAAAAGAGAAAGAAAAGAAGAAAAGAGGGAAAACTTGGAGAGGAAGAAAACGATTCAACCGACTATTGAAAACACGATTAATTGGGTAAGGGTGCGAAACTCGATTATTCTATACTTGTGTATGATTATGTATGTTTGTATTTGTTTGTTGTTGGGTTGAAATTGGATATAGAACCAAAACCATTATATGTTGAAATTGTTGGAAATTGATTCAAAATGTGTCTGAAATCATGTTTTAATGATCATAATTGCTGAGACATGTTAGATAGGTGTTGTTGTGTATTCAATTGGTAATTTTCTGGTGTTTAGGTGAAAATTGAAGTATTTTTGGTTGATTTCGCAGCAGAAAATTTTGCAGAAAAATTATGGGTTTTCTCTGCCCATACGCGTAACACGCAGGGCAATACGCGTATTGGTTTGGGCAATACGCGTATGGCAAGGGGAATTGAGGGCAATACGCGTATGGAAGTCCATTTTTCTCGGCCCTCTGCTGATTTGCGTAATGGTACGCGTATCTGGCAAGGCAATACGCGTAACGTGGGAGGCATTACACGTATGGAGTTTTAAGTGAGATTTTTGGGAGAATTTGGTCTCTGCCCATACGCGTATCACTTGGGGCAATACGCGTATGGATAGGTGAGTGAGTTGGGCAATACACGTATGGCTCAGGGTAATACGCGTAGGACCAGAGAGGGTGCTGAATTTTGCCATTTCGCGATTCCTTTTCTTTTTGATTCCATAACTTGTGTTCCGATTATCCGTTTTGAACATTCTTGGTATCGTTGGAAAGCTATTGAGATGTTTTTTCTTATTAAAATGGTTTTGAGATTGTTGACCGATTTAATTATGTCGGGAATTTGAAATAGTATCGTTTTGTCGACTTTTACCGTTGTAATTGTGTGTAATTGATGTGTATCATGCAATGTGCTTTTGATATGGATATCGTATGACTTGTGTGATGTTATATGATGTGAATGCATGATTATGGATGTGTATATGTTTGCATTTGAATGTCATGAGTCATTGTATGCCAAGCATCATGATATGCATTCTTGTGATGTCGTGTGCCCTAGTGGGTGTGAGCGACGAAACGGTTCCAGAGGGAATCTGCTATAACATCATATGCCTTATACAAAGAGGTGTGAGCGATGATTATAGACGATCGTGTGCCTTATACAAAGAGGTATGAGCGATCGGGTCGTGTGCCTTATACAAAGAGGTGTGAGCGATCCATAAACGTCGTGTGCCTTATACAAAGAGGTGTGAGCGACGGGGAACATCGTTTGCCCGACGGGGAGTTACACTAAATAACAAGCGATGATTCCAATAGTTCCTGAGTGAGCTAGTGATGAGATTGATGGATGGACGGTACCGCATTACATTGCATAGAGTCGTTGTATCGGTCTCTATGCATTTGCATGAATCATGAATGGATTGATTTTGTGTGGAATTGTGAATGGAATTGACGAGTGATATATATGTATATGTTGGTGATAAATGCGTTGAACATGATTGATATGTCCTTGTGATGG
This sequence comes from Lathyrus tuberosus, assembly GCA_022829125.1. Lineage (NCBI taxonomy): Eukaryota > Viridiplantae > Streptophyta > Magnoliopsida > Fabales > Fabaceae > Lathyrus > Lathyrus tuberosus. Next base: position 2,588,437 of record JALAZF010000542.1, on the reverse strand, counting down.
ATATATGAGATATCAAATGTGTGGCTTTATATTTGAATTCTGGTGTAAGTCGTGGTGATAATATTTTACATGTGTATTTTTGTGTCATTATATAATTGTATGCAATTATATTATGATTGTGTTTCTCACCCTTCTGCTGTTTTGAATGCTCTATGAGGCATTGCAGATTAGATGCTGGAGGTCTTTTTGTGAAGCTTAGGTCTTCATTCTTTTGTCGGTCGGCTCTGATATGTAGCACTGGGTGGTCGGGGAGATCGTTTGTGATTTATGTGTATATGTATATATATCTTTTGGAGTGTACATGTATGACTCTGTATATGACAGACAAAATTTTTATGTAATATATATATGAGGTTTCAGTGGCAGATTTTCTGCTTTTATTCTGTACCTGAATCGTGGGTGTTAGGAACTGAGTTCCTCTGTTTGTATTACTACCTGATTGTTGCATATCTATATGAGCAGGTTTATTGTGTTGTCTCAATTGATGTGACGCCTCTGTCTATGCCATGAATGTTTTTATTATACTCTGATTATTTGTTTTCGCTTTATCTAATTGGGGGTATAGATTGGGGGTGTTACATTAAGTGGTATCAGAGCCAGTCCGTGTCAGTTTGTGCCAGTCTGTGCCGGTCTTTGTGTTTGGGTGAGCTGTTTGTTTAACCATAGTTGCTGTTATTGGATATGAACAGAATATGGATGGTAGGAATGACGCTGCTTTTACTGCTGCTATGGAGGCTATGGCTCGGGCTGTGCAGGGTGCACCTAATGCCGGTGGGAATGATGAGTTCTAGAAGAACAAACCGCCTGTCTTCAAAGGGAGACATGATCCTGATGGTGCACAGATTTGGCTTAAGGAGATTGAAAGAATCTTTCGAGTGATGGACTGTGCTGAGGAACATAAGGTGAGATTGGGTACTCACATGTTGCAGGAGGAGGCTGATGATTGGTGGGTTAGTACGCGTCATGTGTTGGAAGCTGCAGATGAAGAGGTCACTTGGACTTTGTTTAGCAGGGAGTTTTTGAGGAAGTACTTTCCTAAAGATGTTAGAGGGAAGAAATAGATAGATTTCTTGGAGTTAAAACAAGGTAACATGTCTGTTGTTGATTACACTGCTAAGTTTGTGGAGCTTGTTCAGTTTTATCCACATTATGCTGAAGCAACTGCAGAGTTTTCCAAGTGTGTGAAGTTTAAGAACTGATTGCGTCCTGAGATCAAGCAGGCAATCAGTTATCAAAGGATTAGGAGGTTTTCAGATTTAGTGGATTGTAGTAGGATTTATGAGGAGGATAGCAAAGCTCGTTCTACTCATTACAAAAGTGTGAACGAAAGGAAAGGGAAGCAACCGTTTCGTGGTGGTCCTTATGTGTCACTAGCCGATAAGGGTAAATAAAGGGGTAATTTCAATAAAAGGCCCAGTGGGGGAGGTATGTCTAATCCTTTGAGATGTTATAGGTGTGGTGACTTAGGACATCGTCAGTTTGAATGTAGGAAGGATATGAGAAAGTGTTCCAACTGTGGAGGTTTAGGACATGTTGCAGCTGATTGTAAGAAGAATGTAGTGAAGTGTTTCAGCTGTGGTGAACCTGGTCATGTTAGTACGAAGTGTCCAAAACCAAAGCAAGCTCAAGCTGGGGGGGAAAGTGTTTGCATTGGCAGGAACTCAGACTACTAGTGCAGATCGTCTGATCAGAGGTACTTGTTTTATTAATAGTTCGCCTTTAGTTGCTATTATTGATACCGGAGCGAATCATTCATTTATTTCATCTGAGTGCGCGAAGCGTTTGAATCTTTTGTTGTCTTCGATGGGTGGAGAGATGGTTATTGATACTCCAGCAATGGGGTCGGTAACTACTTCTTTGGTTTGTTTAAGTTGTCCTTTGACCATTTATGGTAAAGATTTTGAGATGGATTTGGTGTGTTTGCCGTTGGAGGGTTTAGATGTGGTTCTGAGTATGAATTGGTTGCAGTTCAATCGGGTTCATATTGATTGTTATCATAAGCTGGTAAGATTTCCTTCTCTTGAGGAAGACGAGGAATCGAGTTTCTTATCTACCAAAGAGTTGAAGAAACTTTTGGCGGATGAAGCTCAGTTGTTCGGGTTATTTGCATCGTTGACTGTGGATAGTCAAGTTGCACTTGATGTGTTTCCAGTGGTGTGTGATTTTCCAGAGGTGTTTCCAGAGGATATTTCAGATGTTCCGCCAGAAAGAGAGGTGGAGTTTTCTATAGATCTAGTTCCTGGTACTAGAGCTGTATCTATGGCACCTTATCGTATGTCGGCATCTGAGTTGGTTGAGTTAAAGAAACAGTTGAATGAATTGTTAGAAAAGATGTTTGTGAGGCCGAGTGTATCGCCTTGGGGTGCTCCAGTTTTATTGGTGAAGAAGAAAGATGGAAGTATGCGATTGTGTATTGATTATCGCCAGCTGAATAAGGTGACGATTAAGAATAAGTATCCTCTTCCGAGAATTGATGATTTGATGGACCAGTTGGTAGGTGCGTGTGTGTTTAGTAAGATTGATTTGAGGTCAGGTTATCATCAGATTAGAGTGAAAGAGGAAGATATTCAGAAGACGACTTTTAGGACACGCTACGGACATTACGAATATTCCGTGATGCCGTTCGGGGTTTCTAATGCGCCGGGTGTGTTTATGGAGTATATGAATCGTATTTTCCATGAGCATTTGGATCGATTTTTTGTTGTGTTTATTGATGACATCTTGATTTATTCTAAGTCCCGGGAGGAACATGCGGAACATTTGCGTGTTGTGTTGTAAATTTTGAAGGAAAGGAGACTTTTTGCCAAGTTGTCCAAGTGTGAGTTCTGGTTGTCAGAAGTGAGTTTTCTTGGGCATGTGATTTCAGGTAATGGTATTGTTGTGGATCCATCTAAAGTAGATGCAGTTCTACAACGCGAGGCTCCTAGATCTGTTACTGAAATTAGAAGCTTTTTGGGTTTAGCTGGATATTATCGAAGGTTCATTGAAGGTTTTTCCAAGCTAGCACTTCCTTTGATCCAACTGACTTGTAAAGGTAAAGCGTTCATTTGGGATATTCAGTGTGAGGAAAGTTTTAGTGAGCTGAAGAGACGATTGACTACAGCTCCGATTTTGATCTTACCGAATCCTAGTGAACCGTTTGTGGTGTATTGCGATGCGTCTTTGATTGGTTTAGGTGGAGTGTTGATGCAAGAAGGTAAGGTTGTGGCTTATGCTTCGAGGCAATTGAGGATTCATGAGAAGAATTACCCTACTCATGATTTGGAATTAGCGGTTGTGGTATTTGTGTTGAAAATTTGGAGGCATTATCTCTATGGTGCAAGATTCGAAGTCTTTAGTGATCATAAGAGTTTGAAATACTTGTTTGATAAGAAAGAATTGAATATGAGGCAACGAAGATGGTTGGAATTTTTGAAGGACTACGATTTTGGCTTGAATTACCATCCTGGTAAAGCTAATGTGGTAGCCGATGCGTTAAGCCGAAAATCTTTGCATATGTCTGCTTTAATGGTTAAAGAGTGGGAACTTTTGGAAGCATTTAGAGATTTGAGTTTGGTGTGTGAATTGACATCTGATAGCGCTAGGCTTGGTATGTTAAAGGTTACTAATGAGTTTCTATTGACCGTTAGCGAGAAACAAAAGTTGGATGTGAATTTTGTGGATTTGATGACGATTGGAGATCAAAGTGTGAATGGTGATTTTAAAGTTGATGATAAGGGTGTTTTGAGATTTCGTGGTAGGATTTGTATTCCTGATGATTCGGACTTGAAAAAGATGATTTTAGAGGAAGGACACCGGAGTAATTTGAGTATACATCCGGGAGCTAATAAGATGTATCAAGATTTGAAGAAGATCTTTTGGTGGTCCGGATTGAAGAAGGATGTGGCTCAGTTTGTTTTTGCGTGTTTGACGTGTCAGAAGTCAAAAGTAGAACATCAGAAGCCTAGTGGATTATTGCAACCGTTGGATATTCCCGAGTGGAAATGGGACAACATTTCTATGGATTTTGTGACAGGGTTGCCGAATACACAGAGGGGACATAATGCCATTTGGTTAGTTGTGGATAGACTGACTAAATCGACGCATTTCATTCTGATTGACATTAGTTTTTCTTTGGAGAGGTTGGCTGAGATTTATATCCGTGTGATTGTGAAGCTACATGGTGTTCTGTTGTGTATTGTTTCAGATCGAGATCCAATGTTTACTTCCAGATTTTGGGAAAGTTTGCAAAAGGCATTAGGTTCCAAGTTGAGATTGAGTTCTGCTTATCATCCTCAGACAGATGGTCAGACCGAGAGAACTATTCAGTCGTTGGAAGATTTGCTGAGAGCTTGTGTTCTTGAGCAAGGTGGTGCTTGGGATAGTTATCTTTTGCTGGTTGAATTCACGTATAACAACAGTTTCCATTCGAGTATTGGAATGGCACCTTTCGAAGCATTGTATGGAAGAAGATGTCGAACACCGTTGTGTTGGCATGAATCTGGTGAGAGTTCGGTAGTTGGACCGGAGTTAGTGCAACAGACTACGGAAAAGGTGAAACTTATTCGTGAGAAGATGAAGGCTTCTCAGAGTAGGCAGAAGAGTTATCATGATCGAAGGAGGAAAGATCTTGAGTTTCAAGAAGGCGATCATGTATTTTTGAGAGTTACACCGGTGACGGGTGTTGGTCGTGCATTGAAGTCGAAGAAGCTTACTTCTCGGTTTATTGGTCCTTACCAGATATCCGCGAGAGTGGGTGTTGTGGCTTATCGGGTGGCGTTGCCGCCGAATCTTTCGAATTTGCATGATGTGTTCCATGTTTCTGTTTACTGTGAATTTTGGTAAACAACCTCTGGTCTATCAATCTAAACGCAAATTGATTAACTTGCAGGATTGAGCACACAAATCCTAGGACATGTGCTAAATTTGAGAGACAAGTGTAAATGACAAAGTGAAAATTAACGAAAATGTAAACTGAACTCCACATTCGACAACGCTGAAATAAAATCTAACTGAACTCCACGTTCGACTACATGCAATAAAGTAAAGCAAAGACTTGAAATTTAAAGGGCTGGAAGTAAAGGGTGTAGAAATTAAAGGCGTCGAAAAGAAATGGCAATGAGTAAAAAGCTTTGAAAGTAAAATATAACGAACTCCACGTTCTTGGAAAGTAAAGGCTGGGATAATAAAAGTGCTGTCGAAAGTAAAGTGCAGGAAATTATAAATGCAATGGATTAAAGGAGAACTCCACGTTCTTGAAAATAAAAGACTTTGAAAAGTAAATGCTTGAAGATTAAATGATTGAACGTAAAAGTGCAGTCGAAGGTAAACGCAGAAAGTTTAAATGACTTTGAAAATAAATTTGACATGGAAAATAAAGTTCGAGAAAACTGTAAAGGCATGGAAAGTCTTAAACATGCTGAAGATAAATTACATTAATGAAGAAAATGGTGTTACATTACGTACATTCTCACGAACTCGTTTCTCTACACGCGGGTACTTTGAGTTTCTTTGAGTAACTTGTACAAAAATATGAACACCACATTTACATAGAACTAACCCCTATTTATAGTGCTAGGAAATAACTACTAAGTAGTGGTTACTGCCTCGAACGTGTGGATTTTGGCGCTTTCTCTTTGGTCTCAACTGTTCCCACGTTCACAACTGCTCTTATTTAAATTTCAAATATTGGGAATTCCCTCCAACCTTAATATAACCACTGCAGCGCTTGTTACCACTTCTCATGGTCGAAACCCTTCCAGTACTTAGCCATTTTTTGAGGTTCCCACACCTCAATTCGACTCAGGCCTCTCCAAACACTGGGTCGAAGCCTTCTTTATATTAAAAATAATTTTTTAACATAAAATAGCTTTGATTCTTTCTAGCGTCGAAATTGAGGGTTAACAAATTGCCCCCAAGGAATGTCCTTTCGCCAGAATTGGTTAGGAAGGCCATTTCTTGATATAATAACCATTTCGACGCCTGTTTGCATGGCCTTACCTGAACATCCCACTAATTACTTGATGGATGAACTGTTCAGTTTCTTTAACCCACGCCTCTGACGTCATACCATCATGACAAATCCTTAAAACTTCCTTTCAGCCGTATTCATCATAACACCTTTCTTGAAAACAGACGTTAACAGTCTGCACATAACTGCTACTTTTCATCACGCCTTCAGGAGAAAGACACGCGTCCCATTAACCCTTCAGCTTCAACGGTGGATCCAAGTCTCATGAGATTTTCAAATGTCTATATATACCCATTTCCGCCACTTTGTGAACTTTCCACACTTTTCATACTCTCAAGCAAACTTTTCTTCTCTTCAGTTCTCTCACACAAACCCAGCGACTCCATCTTTTCATCTTCTTCAACAATGGCATCTTCCCAAATTAATCCTCAAGCAAAGAAGACTCAACGAGGCAAGGTCACTCCTTTTAAGCAAACCATCCCCCCGTTCGCTAACATCTCAGGCCCCCAACTGGTAGATAACCGCCATTGCATGCCGGAACCCACCTCTAAAGCATCAAGAGCCATCTACAAATCTCAGGTAATGATTCCCATAGTTATGTCTGATAAAACTTATGCGTTATCTGGTCCTTTGGCTGATGTGGACATTCCTAACGAGAGGCTAAGTGAGTTTTTCCCCTCGTACCGGAGAACCAGACCATTAGGGCAAAAGAGTTTCCTCAAAATTAATTCCGCTGCTGGAACTTTCCCTGAAGAGATCCCTTTACCCAAAATCAACGTTGGCTACCTCACTGATGGCACCAGACTGGTGAGGGCTGTCAATCCTTTAAAGGAATTTGACCAGTGGATGGCAAAAATGGAGAAGGTTAAAGCTGACCATTGGAAGGAGATAGGGATTTATGACCTCCTTATGCTGTCGAAGACCAGCATACCCTATTGTCTGAACATGTTGGCAGCATCTTTATACTTTTGGGACAACACCCATTATACATTCCATCTGCCATGTGGAATGGTTACTCCAACCCTTTTCGACGTAGCTGCCATCACGGGGCTTCGTCCAGATGGCCTTGTCTATAATCCTGATGTTGATGCTGAGGACACCATCAACATTTCAGGCTCCAAACTGACCTACACCCTCTTTATCAAACACCACTTCAAACAAGAAGATGACGAGGTGTCTGATGAAGAACACATTGCTTTCCTCACAGTCTGGCTGTCGAGGTATGTTTTTTGTACAAAGTCTTTGCAGGTAGCCAAGAAGTATTTACCCCTGGCGAACCAACTCCACCACAACAGAGGGACCTGCCTGAGTGAACTCATTCTGGCGAACCTTTACGAATCTATCAGTGAAGGGGCTTCTCGACTTAAGAATATGGAAGCCCAAGGTCCGATGCACTTGAGTGGTCCTCTTTGGCTACTTCAATTGTGGCTCAATGCTACATTTGAGGCTAGCCTCCCCAGAAAAGGCATAGTTGATGAAGCCTCTGCTGAGATCAAGGAAAGGGGTGTCGAAGGGACACGTCTGGCCAAAATCACTCCTAATAATGATGGTGAAAACCTTCAAAGGGCTTTCACCAGTTATATTATGATGTTCGCCAAGCGCTATGAGTTCACTCCTAGCATGGTACCCTTTGCTCGACGAAGCTATGGCCCTATGTGGTTTAAAAGACCATTTCCAAATCCTCTTCAACCTCTTGATCCAGAATCTGTTGCTATTTGGGAAGCCTTTTTAATTCCTAGATTCATCATCCACAGGCTGAACTTAGGGAGAGGTCTATCAGCATTGATTGTCTACCAACCAAACTTGGTCTCTCGACAATTTGGGCTAGCCCAGAGCTTTCCTCAGTGCTTGTATGAGAGAAAGGGCCAAGTAATTCTTCACACTGCCTGCCTCGACGAGGAAAACGTCTCCCAAACACTCGACAGCTGGAGTGAAAAAAGAAGAATCCTCTCTCCTGTGTTTTTTGAACCTTCCTTTCTGTGCACTTCATCCTTCCACCAATGGCGGTCGAGGCACTATAGCGAGCACTTTCTTGATGTGGCTACGTTTTCTTCGTTACTTGACCAAGCTTTTCTCCATGTGCAGGACAAGACGAAAAAAAGTAAGTTCACTCACATCGAAGAAATACAGGCTTTCCAAAAATACTTTGAAACTATCTATCGACCAGATGATCTTAGTCGAACCATTCATGAGGCTGCTGTTACTCTAAAGAGAAAATTTCTAGAAAAGCTGGATCAACTAAAAATTCCTCCCAACGTCCCTCGTGAGAAACGTTATGAGGTAGCTTTTAAACTTTTTCCTCCAAAGTTCCCTCGACTGCCTACTGCTGATTTTGGAGTGGCGCTTGCCCCTCCATTTGCAGATTGGTTTGTCTGTGGGGAGCATTTAAAACTTCTTCGACAGCAGTCTCAGCCAAAGGCTCAACGAGTGGTTTCGACTAAGCATACGTTAGACAGTTTTAAAGGGCACCTTCATATAGGAATTCAGGACGTTCGTGTCGAATCTGAAATATATGAAGGTTTGAAATCCTTAATCCATGGCTTTATGACTAACCATGTAATCATTAACTTGTAACAATTGTGTGCTATCTTTCAGCTGTGCCTAGAAAAGCTGCTTCGACTAGAGCTGCCACCTTGCAAAGTGGCAAGGAACAAGGGAGTACACAGGTAAATTTCATCTCCCCTGTTTCTGCTTGTATTATATGAATTTCTTTCTTATATTTGCACTGCCTCTTCAGACTGGTCGAAAACCCCCAACACCTTCCAAGAAAGGTAAGAAGGACATCCCAGCCGTGGTTATAGCTTCAGAGGCCTCAGATGAATCTCCTGAGGAGGTTCTTACAAGGAAAAGGAAAAAACCCACAAAGGCCTCTGGACCCACTGGCCCACCTCCTTCGAAGGTGGCCAAAATACTCGAAAAGGCATCCACCACAAGTGGTGTCGAGAAGGAAACTTCCCAGGTGGCCTTAAGAATCCCTCTTGGTGACCATGGGAGTGATAAATCAAGTCTTGTTGTTGAACAAACTCAGGTATGTGCACCATTGCCTTTTCTATTATGCTTGACATCTTTCGCCTATTATTTCATTCTCATTTTCTCCACTTGTGTTCTTTAGGCACCCATAATCAACAATCCATATTCCCGACCAACACCAAGCAACTTCACCACCACTGTAATTGACGATTCTGTTCCTCACCCAACTTCAGAAAGCCTCACCACCACGCTCCTCAACAGCCAAGGTGAGCCAACTTATCACCCATCTTCTGATATTGGCTCTGGTTTGAGTGAGATTAATCAAACTACTCCACATGTTACAGCACCCACTGCACCACCACCAACCCCAACTCAACACGCACAGGCTGATGGAGCCAACTCTGATGAGGATGACGCCTCAAGCCCACCACCTTTCAATCTGGGTACCTCCATGGATAAAGGTCCGTTGGTTGAAGAAGAAAGGCATGAACCCGAAGTCCAAACACATAACGCCAATCCTGATCCAGCTGCGCCTGAGAAGACAAATGAACTACCTCTTACACTAGCTGATGACCAGGAGAATCTGCAACCAGCTGCTGAAGAGTCTGATGAAGAAATGGGGGAAAACCAAGATGAAGAAGGAGAAGAATCAGCAGAAGAGGAAGAAGAACAAGCTGAGCCTCGCCCCCACCATATTCCTTCGCCTATGGTCACTTCACTACCTGGGGACTCGCTGACAGCACTCAAGTGGTCGAACCCACGTAAGTTTACCAAGTTGATTCTTGAGCAAAGGTATGGTTCTTCTTCTGTCTCTTCGACCCCAGCATCAGATGACTTCGCCCAATAAATTCTCCAAGCCATCAAGAAAAAATTCTTCAGGGGGATATTTACAAAGTTTTGGCCTCCGATCCAACTGCAACTGCTTACTTGAAGGACACCCTTGCAAAGATTGAGGTCACCACTCTCAATCCAGATGTTTCTGGTTTTCTGATAGAGCTAACTGCTGTGGTAAACCAAATAGCTGCAGAAATAAAACTGCTTCCCTCGATCAGGGACACCATAGAGAGAACATCTGGCTGTGAGAGTGCAACCTGGTGTGGTGCAAAAGAGGCGTACGAAGAGATTCAACGTATGGAGGCTGATCAAAGGAAAAAGCAAGATGAGATAGCCTCCAACCAGAAGGACATTGACGCCTGAAAGCAACAAATCACGGAGCTACAAGCCAAAATTGAAAATGCTGAAAAACGCAATCGTGATTTGCACCATTTCGACGACACTGAGATAGCTGAAGAAACAAAGAATGCTATTGATCGTATTGAGGTGGCCCAAAGATACGAGAAAGAGCTCGCAGAAGCAAAACTTGACGAATCTTTGTGCAACGCTCACCTCAAACATCACATAGAATCTTTTTCTCAGTTGGCGTCGAGGCTTCCCTTCTGACACTTTCGACACCTTCATTTGTTTAATCATCACTTGTTTCTTGGCCTTTTCAGGCTTTTTATGTAATGACAATTTTATGCCTTTTGGCATTGATTTAATCAATCATTATTATTTTGCCTTTAACTGCTTTCGACCCATATTGCATGATGATGTACTTTATTGTTGTCTTTTATCAGTCAAATTTGCAATTAAGGCATTCTATCTTTTTCTTGGAAAGTCACCTCTCCAGCTTTAAATTCCAAGGCGTAAGCCTCTAGCTTTTAAAGTAACATTTATAACATAGCCCTCAGGCCTACTTCCAAGAATAACTCACGTGTTTCCACCGTTTGGCTGGCCAATCCAATCAGTAATTAGCCTCTATAAATTTCTTCCACCTAACCACGTTTTGCATAGAAGCAAACATGAATAATTCAGAGAAATCCTCAACCAAGAAGATAGCTGGAAAGGCCAAGGCAATTGAGGAAACAAAAAAGGTGGAGGCGCCCCAACAACCTAAAGCCTCCATTGGAGCAACCTCTCTAGCCAAGAAGAGAGAAACTAAAATGAAGATCTCTAAGAAAGGGCGCTCCAGCACCCAAAACTCTGATGATGAGCCAGATGCAGATTATATGGATTTCCTCAAATCCATAGATTGGAGAGATTATGAATAGCCTTTCCTTGATTAAAAATTGTTGTACTAGTTTCTCTTTGCTTTGTATGCCATATTAGCCTGACTTGGCCTATTTTGGCTTTCTTTTATTAAATAAGGCTTATGTTTTAATATGAATCTCTTGCAGCATAGGCTTATATTTTTTCAAATACTTGCCATTTACTTTCAAGACTCTTTTATCTTTGTCTAACTCTTCCACTTCATAAGCCCCATTAGAGAAAACTTGTATGACTTGGAATGGACCTTCCCACTTAGGGGACCACTTGCCCAATGTTCTATCCTTTCGATCCATGGGCAAAATCACTTTCCAAACCAATTCCCCACATGCAAAAGATTTAGACTTGACCCTTTTGTTGTAGGATTCTTCGACCATCTTCTTCTGTCTTCTTAACAACTCCAAGGATCTGAGCCTTTCTTCATCCAAGTCCACTAATTCATTTATCATCATTTCCCAATAATTCTCAGAGGGAATCTCATGATGTCTTTGAACTCTTACAGACTGTAGATAAATCTCAACAGGCAATACTGCATCATGACCAAAAGTGAGTCGAAACGGGGTAGTGTTGGTAGCCTCTTTAGGGGATGTTCGACACGCCCAAAGAACTTGGTCTAACGTCCTGTGCCAATTTCTAGGCCTTTTTCCCACATGCTTTTTAATTAGTCCAATTACTACCTTATTGGCAGCATCGACTTGCCCATTGGCCTGAGCATAATAAGGTGTAGAAGTTAATAACTTAAAACCTATTTCTTTGGCAAATTCCTGCATTTTTCGACCAGTGAACACTGATCCCTGATCCATAGTAATTGTTTCAGGAATACCAAATCTATAAATAATGTGATTCTGAATGAATTCAATAACATCTTCTTGACCTATATTCACCAGTGGTATTGCCTCAATCCACTTGGTGAAATAATCAATTCCCACCAAAATATATCTTTGGTTCTTTGAAGATGCTGGTCGAATCTCTCCCACTATATCCAGAGCCCATCCTCTGAAAGGCCATGGTTTCACTATGGAATGTAATTCACTTGCAGGAATGTGCTGTATGCCAGCATGAATTTGACATTCTTGGCACCCTTTAGCAAATTCTATGCAATCCTTCAGCATAGTGGGCCAATACATGCCTTGTCGAAACAATAACCATTTCATTTTTTGGCCAACTTGGTGTGCTCCACATGCCCCACTATGTATTGTCGAAAGGGCCAAATACGCCTCTGCTTCATTGAGGCACTTCAATAAGACTCCCTCAGGGGTCTTTTTAAACAATTCATTACCCACCAGTACATAACTTAAAGCTTGATATCTGATTTTTCGCTCTGTCGAAGCCGTTGGGTTTTGCAAATATTCAACTATGGGCTTCCTCCAATCTTTATCTGTTAAATTATCTATGGCAAAAATTTCAAAATTTTTGCCATCTATGCACCCAAGCTTAGTTGTTTCTAAGTCTGATGGGCATAATCCAACAGCCACCACCTTACCTCTTACTTCAATTACTTCTTGAAGGTTTCCTTTCGACACCTTGTATCCAGAGGCAATTTGAGACAAGTCGTTAGCAACTTGGTTCTCTATTCTGGGTATGTGTTGGATGGCCACTACCTCAAATTTCTTTAATAATCTATTGGCTATCACAAAGTACATAATGATATTTTCTTTAACACATTTATACTCCTTTGTGAATTGTTTTATAACCAATTCTGAATCTCCCATTATTTCGACTCTAGTTGCCCCCAATTCTAACAAAATTTCAAGGCCAGCAATTAATGCTTCATATTCAGCCTCATTGTTAGAGCAAGGTCCTTCGACCTTGTACTTGAATTTTGTTGGAATTTTTTCAGGAGAAATAATGTGTATTCCCACTCCTGTCCCATTTTTATGACTTGATCCATCAAAGTATAACTTCCAGGATTTTAATTCAACGTAATTCAAATCATTTTCATTTATGGAGTGATCAACTATAAAGTCTGCAACTATTTGCCCTTTCACAGCCTTTAAAGGTTGATATGTTAAGGAAAATTCTGTTAATGCTAATGCCCATTTGCCAATTCGACTATGCAAAATAGGTTTAGACAACATATGTTTTACAACATCAAAGTGAGAAGAGACATACACATCAACGGGCTTTATATATTGCTTCAATTTAGTACAAGAGAAATACAAGCATAAACATAACTTTTCGATCATGCTATACCTAGTTTCTGCATCATTTAAAACTCGACTAAGGTAATAAATGGCTCTTTCGACTCCATTTTCATCCTCCTGAGCTAACATGCTCCCTAGAGTTTTATCTGATGCAGCTATATACAATCTCATACTCTTATTTTTACAAGGTGGTGAAAGAATTGGAGGGTGGCTTAGGTACTCCTTGATCTTGTCGAAGGCTTCCTGCTGTAATTGCCCCCACTCAAAACCATCTTTGTCGAAACGAAGCAATGGCGAAAAAGCTTATGTTTTGCCACTCAGGTTGGATATAAACCTTCTTAAGAAGTTGATTTTGCCCAACAACGACTGCAACTCCTTTTTAGTTGATGGCGCTTTCGCCTCCATTATGGCTTTGGTTTTATTCTGATTTATTTCAATCCCTTTCTTGTGGACCATAAAGCCTAAGAAATTCCCTGCCTGTACACAAAAAGCACATTTGAGAGGATTCATTTTAAGACCATATTTTCTCATCCTTTCAAAGGACTGTCGAAGATGGTCAATGTGACTTTTCCCAGAAATAGACTTTATAACAATATCATCAATATAAATTTGCATGAATGTGTCTATAAAATCGTGGAAAATTGAATTCATTGCCCTTTGATAAGTGGCACCAGCATTCTTGAGACCAAAAGGCATCACTACCCATTCATATATGCCTAAGGCTCCAGGGCATCTAAAAGCAGTTTTATGAACATCTTCCTCAGCAATGAATATTTGGTTGTAGCCAGAATATCCATCCAGCATACTAAGATATTCATGTCCTGCTGCAGAATCTATTAACATTTCTGCTACTGGCATTGAATATTCATCTTTGGGAGTTGCAGAGTTTAAATCTCTAAAATCAATGCAAACTCTCAAAGACCCATTCTTTTTAATAACAGGTACTATATTAGCCAACCATTCGACATACCTTGCAGTGCGAATGAATTTTCAACGAAGCAGTCTTTCGACTTCCTCTTTGATCTTTGACAATATCTCTGGTGCAAACTGTCTTGGGTTTTGCTTGATTGGTTTTTTCCCAGGCGTCATAGGCAACCTGTGTTCGACCAACTCCCTGCTCAAACCAGGCATCTCATCATAATCCCAGGCGAAGCAGTCTTTGAACTCTTTCAACAGCTAAACTACTTCAACCTTCAATTGGGGATCAAGATTGGCACTGATGTAGGTAGGCCTTTCGGTTGCCCCCTCACTGAGGTCCACTTCTTCTAATGGATCTTGTGCTAGCATTTTTATATTATTTGCCAACGGATCCTTCTCAAACCCCAAAGGCTCATCTTCATAGATGGCGTCGAGCCTCTGGCTTTGCTCTCCAGTTTCAACCTTATTTGGAGGTTTTGGGTCGAAATCTTTACCAGGACCCTCTTGATATACTTCAGAAATGGCTTCGCCAGCCATATAATCATTGGCGGCTTCCAAAGCCGCTTGTAGTTTTGTTTCAGCCACATAAGCCGAAATTATTTTTAAAGCGTCGAACTCAGTCATGATCACTGAATTCATCCCCCCACCCTGTGGGCTCTATTGGAGGTGTGCCTAAGCTTGGCAGCCTTCCTCCTGGTACCTCCCTGTCCCATCTGAAACCTTCAACAGGGTGTAAATACAACGAATAAAACGTTTCCTCGTCAGGTGTAAACTCAAAATCAGCTGGAGGACATGGAGCAATGTTCGCCAGGTGTTTCTCAAATTGCCTACTATCCACATGATTAACAAGCACCTTAAAGTACCCTTGATCAGCTTCAATATTTTCAACTATCTCATCTGGTCTCCAAATGGTGATTCTTTGATGCATAGATGAGGGTACAGTTCCTATCCCATGAATCCACTCCCTACCCAAGAGTAAGTTATAGTTAGCTTTTGTCTCGACGACCATAAACACTGTTGGTCTGGTAATAGTTCCCACAGTGAGATCCACCTGAATCACTCCCAGGGTGGAACCAACTTTTCCTTCATAGTTCGACAGAACCATGTTGTGGGGTTTAATATCTGTCTCAAACTTCCCAATCTTGCTCAGCAAAAATCTTGGCATCAAATTAACCGTTGCACCACAGTCTACCAAAATTTTGTTGATAGGGACGTTTTCTACTTTTCCAGTAATATAAAGAGGCTTTAAATGACCCTTCATTGCCTCTGTGGGACGTTCAAAGAAAGCATTATGTTCTTCAACGCACCCATTGTTCATGATGTAATAGCACACAGGCTTGTGTGCCAACATTTCCAATTCAGCAGTTTGATCTAAGTCTTCGACCTCTGAGACTTGACCAAATTCTCTTGGCATTACTGACACTACATTTACCAGAATATCCAGGGAAGCCGCTGATTCATTGTCGAAGTTATCAGTCATATTCTCATCCTCTTCGACCTTCCTTTATGGCTGAATAGTGAACAGCTTCCGTCGTATGGACATCTTCTCCATTGCCCCAGCTTGATTATCCACATTGGTGCTTGATTCTCCTTGCACCTGAGCCTCCCTGACAGCTTTTCGCCTGCGCTGCTCTCTTCGCCATTGTGATCTAGACATGGGGTTTTTACCTTTGTAATTCTGATAAATGTAGGCTGATTTATTGGTGGTGTGGTTCTCTTTTCTATACTCGAACGAGGAACCTCTTTCCACATCAAATTTCTCCCACTTTTTCTTCTGTCCTCTCCCTTCGGTAGGCTTGATCCAACTACCTGTTGGCACATTCGTAGCTGGTTTGAACGTATCTGGCCTAATTCCTGGTGCTTGGTTTTTCAGCCCTGTCGAAAGTCGCTTATGGTCAAAGCCTTTGTGCCCTTTGTTCACCTTCTGTCCCCAGCTTTCACCAGCCTTCTTGACACTTTCTAGCTTGTAGGCAGCTTTTTCATCAAAAATGGCGCTGCATCTGGGACATAGCATTACCCCAGAGCCTTTCTTCTGGCAACGATGCAAGAAATCCACAATTGTCTCTTCTTGCTTAGGATAAGCCATTTTGTTGCGCTTCTCCTGCTCATCTGCCTCACTCACTTATGGTGCTTTTCGATCCATAATTTCAACCACGTTGACATCCATTCTGTCCTTTAAGTGCATCTTGGAGAAACGGGCTTCCAGACTTTCAGTGGTCTTTGCCAAGCAACCACCACCTGCTGCTGCTTTTGCAGCTCTTTGGGAAGCTTTTTGCCAAGCAGCTTTTTCAGCTTCAACCATCTCTTCAGCATTGACTCTCTCGACATCAGGAGATGTCCTGAAAAAATTTTCAGCAGCCATACATATCCAATTTTCCACCAAACAGCCATCCATGTCTAGCATCTCTCCTACCAAGAGCATGTCATCTTCCAGTTCCTTAACAACTTGGACTTTGGGGGCATTTCTGCCCATAGCCTCATTGGTGTCGACACTATATGGAGCTAGAATCAGATTCTCCAGCCAACTCGACCATGTTAATGCCTTCATTGGCATTTATCTTCCATCCACTCATGGTCATATCCAAAACCTTAGCAGCATTATCTATTTCAACAAACTTATCAGCAGTTTCTTTGGTCACCAACATTAGACTGGTACCATCCACATTTAGGCCACTTGCAGCCTTACTAGAACATTCAATTATCATAGAACTGGTGGCGAAGTCCTCAGTAACCTCCACCATGTTGACTGACTCGTCGAATCCCTCAGTGGCTTCCACCATCTGAACCTCGTGACGCTCTGTATAGTTAGTCTCTGCAACTTGCAATGGGTCAGAGTCAATCTTCATCTGGGCTTTGCCTTTGTCACCAAACTTCAGCCTTCCTTCTTGGATAGCATTTTGCACCAAATCCCTGAAAAGAAAACATTGAGAAGTTTTATGACCCAAAAAATTATGGTACTTACAAAAACCTCTTTTCTTTCTTTGTTCTAAAGGTGGCGTTTTGGCACCAGCAGGCACTATCATTTACCCATCTTTAACTAACAAATCAAAAATTTCGTCACATTTAGTGACGTCGAAAGTATATGTTTTCTTAGGAAATTTGTCGTTAGATTCGACAGGATTTTTTCCTTCTGAAGGAGCTAATAATTTGCAGGCATAAGGTGGACCTTGCTTTAACTCAGCAACGTCAACCTCATTTCCGTCGAAATAAGATGTTTCACCATACAGACTCTCCACATCTTCATTGCATTCGACAAAGGCTACTTTTTTACCCCTGCTGAATTTAGCCTTCTCTTCTTTTAGCCTTTCTAGCTGTCGAACCCTATCAGCCAACTGGGCCATATCTCTCAGATATTGGGTATCTAATTTCTTCCTTATGGAATAATCAAGACCCCCAGCAGCCATTTCGACCAACTCGTGTTCTGGCACTTGTGTAAAGCACCTGGCTTTAAGAAGTCGAAACCTATTCAGGTAATCATCGATTGGCTCAGTAACTTTGTGCTTGATGCTAGCTAATTCTTTCAAACTAATCTTAGTTTGCCCCATGTAGAACTGTTCATGAAACAAACGTTCTAGTTGTGTCCAATTATATATGGAATTTGGAGGCAAAGTAGTAAACCATGTGAAGGCATTCTTGGTAAGGGAACTTGGGAAGTATTTGACCCTAAGGCTTTCGTCAGCTGCAATCTCACCTGCTTCAATCAAATACCTAGCCACATGTTCGACAGTAGACTCAGTAGTATCTCCTGAAAACTTGCTGAACTTTGGAACCTTCATCCTAGGGGGTAGTTCTGCTTGGAGAATGTAATCCACTATAGGCGAAGTATAATTTGGCCTGGTGAAGCCAAAATTCAGACCATTTCTAGTCATCATCCTTTCAACCATGGCTGCAAGATTATTTTCTTCTGCTTGATTTTGGTGTCGAACTTGTCTAAGTAGTTGATCTGCATTTTGGTTCCTATTCACCATCACTTCTAGTTCTTCCTCCATCTGATATGGCATCTGGTTTCTTGGTGTTCGACTCTAAAATGATCAATCATCTCTTGATCCTCCAAGTTTGCATCAGGTATCTGACGTAGATGACGTCTTGGGATATCTTCGACAACCGTTGCTCTTTGATCTACTGCTGGTACTCCCATGAAGTCAGCCATGCGTGCCACTTGTGCAGCCAATTGTTAGTTAGTTTGGGTCGTATTTTGAATCAAAGGTTGAAAAACTTCTCCCATCGTCTGAGACAACGTATGTACCATTTGCATGTTACTTTCATCCATCTGCTGTCTCAAACAATTTATGGATGTATTTATAAGGCTAGGCGTTTGGACAGAGTAACAAACACCTATATTCTGGTTGTTTCGCCCTCCTGATCCTGACCCTTGTAGTGGCGAAGACACGACAGTTTCTGAAAATACAGGTGGAGCATTCTGCAGATTTTGCATCATTGATGTAGGCATACCATAGGGTTGACTCCTTGACCCTGGGTGTGGAAAACCTGGAGGAGGAACGTGCCTGTACATTGAATTTCCTCCTGGGGGTGTTGGTGAGTTAGAACTTTGTGGTCCTATGTATTCCAACACAGGTTGAGTATATGATTTGGTATATGTTGATCCTAGTTCAGACACTACTAATGGAAGTGACGCCTGTCCTCCTGTCGAAGACACTGGTGATGGTGTGCTTTGAGACCCCATACTACTACTTGACTGAGCATTTGAAATACTCCCTTGGGGATCAACTTGTTGGTTAGCATTGGTTTCCATTTTCTGAGTGTATCTTCTCTTTGGTATTCCTTCGTTTGCTGTGGCTAACTTCCCACTTCTCAATAACATACAACGAAAGTACTTCTTCACCAAGAGAGACGAGGTTGACAAAAAGGTATAACTTAGCACTGGGTCCCACTGGGCGTGCCAATTTGTTTACTGTGAATTTTGGTAAACAACCTCTGGTCTATCAATCTAAACGCAAATTGATTAACTTGCAGGATCGACCACACAAATCCTAGGACATGTGCTAAATTTGAGAGACAAGTGTAAATGACAAAGTGAAAATTAACTAAAATGTAAACTGAACTCCACGTTCGACAACGCTGAAATAAAATCTAATTGAACTCCACGTTCGACTACATGCAATAAAGTAAAGCAAAGACTTGAAATTTAAAGGGCTGGAAGTAAAGGGTGCAGAAATTAAAGGCGTCGAAAAGAAATGGCAATGAGTAAAAAGCTTTGAAAGTAAAATGCAACAAACTCCACGTTCTTGGAAAGTAAAGGCTAGGATAATAAAAGTGCTGTCGAAAGTAAAGTGCAGGAAATTATAAATGCAATGGATTAAAGGAGAACTCCACGTTCTTGAAAATAAAAGACTTTGAAAAGTAAATGCTTGAAGATTAAATGATTGAACGTAAAAGTGCAGTCGAAGGTAAACGCAGAAAGTTTAAATGACTTTGAAAATAAATTTGACATGGAAGATAAAGTTCGAGAAAACTGTAAAGGCATGGAAAGTCTTAAACATGCTGAAGATAAATTACATTAATGAAGAAAACGGTGTTACATTACGTACATTCTCACGAACTCGTTTCTCTACACGCGGGTACTTTGAGTTTCTTTGAGTAACTTGTACAAAAATATGAACACCGCATTTACATAGAACTAACCCCTATTTATAGTGCTAGTAAATAACTACTAAGTAGTGGTTACTGCCTCGAACGTGTGGATTTTGGCGCTTTCTCCTTGGTCTCAACTGTTCCCATGTTCACAACTGCTCTTATTTAAATTTTAAATATTGGGAATTCCCTCCAACCTTAATATAACCACTGCAGCGCTTGTTACCACTTCTCATGGTCGAAACCCTTCCAGTACTTAGCCATTTTTTGAGGTTCCCACACCTCTATTCGACTCAGGCCTCTCCAAACACTGGGTCGAAGCCTTCTTTATATTAAAAATAATTTTTTAACATAAAATAACTTTGATTCTTTCTAGCGTCGAAATTGAGGGTTAACAGTTTCACAGCTTCGGAAGTATGTTCCGGATCCGTCGCATGTGATTCCGATGGATGAGGTTGAGGTAAGGGAGAACCTTAAGGTTGAGGCAGTACCAGTGAGAATTTTGGATCACGAGTTAAAGTGGTTAAGAGGCAAGGATATTGCGCTTGTGAAAGTAGCGTGGGGAGGCGCTGCTGAGGGAAATTTGACTTGGGAGTTGGAGAGTCGGATGCGGAATTCGTATACGGAGTTGTTCGTCTCAGGTAATATTTTCGAGGACGAAAATTTCTAAGTGGGGGAGAGTTGTAACGCCCCATTTTTTGTTAGATTTATTTAATCGAGTCGATTTAATTATTTCTATTATTATATTATTTTATTCTTGACTTTTATTTGATAATATATTATTTTTCATCGTGATTATGTTTTATCGCGTTTTGAGAACGTTTGCGAGATATTTGAGTGTAGGGGTATTTTGGTCTTTTGGCATGGTTAGTTATGTTTTTCATAAAAATAGAAAAAAAAAAGAGAGAAACTAGGAAGGAAGGAAAAGAGAAGAAAGAAAAGAAGAAAAGAGGGAAAACTTGGAGAGGAAGAAAACGATTCAACCGACTATTGAAAACACGATTAATCGGGTAAGGGTGCGAAACTCGATTATTCTATACTTGTGTATGATTATGTATGTTTGTATTTGTTTGTTGTTGGGTTGAAATTGGGTATAAAACCAAAACCATAATATGTTTAAATTGTTGGAAATTGATTCAAAATATGTCTGAAATCATGTTTTAATGATCATAATTCCTGAGACATGTTAGATAGGTGTTGTTGTGTATTCAATTAGTAATTTTCTGGTGTTTAGGTGAAAATTGGAGTGATTTTTGGTTGATTTCACAGCAGAAATTCTGCAGAAAAATTCTGGGTTTTCTCTGCCCATACGCGTAACACGCAGGGCAATACGCGTATTGGTTTGGGCAATACGCGTATGGCAAGGGGAATTGAGGGCAATACGCGTATGGAAATCCATTTTTCTCGGCCCTCTGCTGATTTGCGTAATGGTACGCGTATCTGGCAAGGCAATACGCATAACGTGGGAGGCATTACGCGTATGGAGTTTTAAGTGGGATTTTTGGGAGAATTTGGTCTCTGCCTATACGCGTATCACTTGGGGCAATACGCGTATGGATGGGCGAGTGAGCTGGGCAATACGCGTAGGACCAGAGAGGGCGCTGAATTTTGCCATTTCGCGATTCCTTTTCTTTTTGATTCCATAACTTGTGTTCCGATTATCCGTTTTGAACATTCTTGGCATCATTGGAAAGCTATTGAGATGTTATTTCTTATTAAAATGGTTTGAGATTGTTGGCCGATTTAATTATGTCGGGAATTTGAAATAGTGTCGTTTTGTCGACTTTTACCGTTGTAATTGTGTGTAATTGATGTGTATCATGCAATGTGCTTTTGATATGGATATCGTATGACTTGTGTGATGTTATATGATGTGAATGCATGATTATGGATGTGTATATGTGTGCATTTGAATGTCATGAGTCATTGTATGCCAAGCATCATGATATGCATTCTTGTGATATCGTGTGCCCTAGTGGGTGTGAGCGACGAAACGGTTCCATAGGGAATCCGCTATAACATCGCGTGCCTTATACAAAGAGGTGTGAGCGATGATTATAGACGATCGTGTGCCTTATACAAAGAGGAGTGAGTGATCGGGTCGCGTGCCTTATACAAAGAGGTGTGAGCGATCCATAAACGTCGTGTGCCTTATACAAAGAGGTGTGAGCGACGGGGAACATCGTTTGCCTG
This sequence comes from Lathyrus tuberosus, assembly GCA_022829125.1. Taxonomy (NCBI): domain Eukaryota; kingdom Viridiplantae; phylum Streptophyta; class Magnoliopsida; order Fabales; family Fabaceae; genus Lathyrus; species Lathyrus tuberosus. The sequence goes on along the minus strand of JALAZF010000542.1, from coordinate 2,566,585 downwards.
ATGAGGAGTTACACTAAGTAATAAGCGATGATTCCAATAGTTCCTGAGTGAACTAGTGATGAGATTGATGGATGGACGGTACCGCATTGCATTGCATAGAGTCGTTGTGTCGATCTCTGTGCATTTGCATAAATCATGAATGAATTGATTTTGTGTGGAATTGTGAATGGAATTGACGAGTGATATATATGTATATGTTGGTGATAAATTCGTTGAACATGATTGATATGTCCTTGTGATGGATATATGAGATATCAAATGTGTGGCTTTATATTTGAATTCTGGTGTAAGTCGTGGTGAGAATATTTTACATGTGTATTTTTGTGTCATTATATAATTGTATGCAATTATATTATGATTGTGTTTCTCACCCTTCTGCTATTTTGAATGCTCTATGAGGCATTGCAGATTAGATGCTGGAGGTCTTTTTGTGAAGCTTAGGTCTTCATTCTTTTGTCGGTCGGCTCTGATATGTAACACCGGGTGGTCGGGGAGATCGTTTATGATTTATGTGTATATGTATATATATCTTTTGGAGTGTACATGTATGACTCTGTATATGACAGACAAACTTTTTATGTGATATATATATGAGGTTTCAGTGACAGATTTTCCGCTTTTATTTTGTACCTGAATCGTGGGTGTTAGGAACTGAGTTCCTCTGTTTGTATTACTACCTGATTGTTGCATATCTATATGTGCAGGTTTATTGTGTTGTCTCAATTGATGTGACGCCTCCGTCTATGCCATGAATGTTTTTATTATACTCTGATTATTTATTATCGCTTTATCTAATTGGGGGTATAGATTGGGGGTGTTACATTGACGACATCAACATATCATGCACTTTTGTCCATAAATATGGACGTGCCGACCAGATATATGAGGTATGACCTCAATGCACATACTCTATGATATGCTACTTATGCATCATCACCATCAGCCTCAACAACTGCCACATCCAGGTGGTATTTGTACAACCTCTCTAGAAATTCAAATATGGCATGACATCCTCTGGTGTCATTTATCTCATGTTAGGCATCTCCTGAGTCAACTCCCAAATATTGTAACATCATCTTCAATGCCTCAGGTCTAGTGAGTTTCGAGTATTTTAATGATTTTCATATGATCAAAAGATGTAGGAGGAATGATACATCATCAAGTGTGATGGACATCTCATCGATCAAAAAATGGAATGAAGAAGTCTCTGAGTGCCATCTCTCCATGAAATTAGACAACAAACCATGGTTAATAAAATCAGTTCTGCATAAATCCTACAGCCCAGATAGCTGCATGACATTTTGAAACCATGATTCATTAGGTTGTTGTAGCTTCACAATCTTTCTACCGTGGTTGATACATTTTACAGACTCACAGTGCTATAAAAAATACATCATCGTCAAAAAGTTAAAATCTTATAACATATGTCTAAAAGAATAAGTACAAATTTATTTTACCTCTCCATCCCATACGTGCCTAGCAGCATGGTCTGCATACATAAAAGTAGCGGGGTGTTTTAGGGGCCTCCTAAAAAAACATAAGGAATGAAAACAACAGGTTAGACTTCTAGGGCTTCTAAGGCAACAACATGGGACTCATGTCTCTTGGAGGATGATGTCGGAGACACGTGAAATATGGAATAAAATGTTGCATCAAATGAAGTGGAACCAATGTTTGGACGTGAGGGTCTAACTTTATCTTTCTGAACGAAAGCATGTTGAGTCGTTCTACCATGTCTCATTATTACTTAGTTGTCAAATACTTTACCTTTAATTAAACAGTAAAATCATGTCACAATTAAATAATTCAAACCCAGGGGATATAACATGCAAAATCAAACAATCTGTGCATATTAGGAAAATTCAAAAGTTAACTTCCGTACTAGGCAAAACCAGAAAAATGCATAACACGAATAGACAAAACCCCTATGCTTTAAACTTGAAATAAGGTTGAAATAGCTCAGAAATTAAAAACGAAATCACAAATTTTCAGAGTGAGGTGTGAGCTCGAGCAGGGGTTCTAGGGGCTTTATAAGCTTGGTTTTCAGTACAAATGACCCTTCTATTTATAACTGAAGAGAATGAAACTCATACGTGTGAGAATTTGCTTGAATTCGTTTGAAATCATGAGCAAGCAAAATGTGGCAATCCTTGATCATAAAGTCAGCCAAAACGTAGGCCATTATGTGGAATTTCAAGTCGTTTTTGCTCATTGTGCATCACTTAACATCACCAAGTCTTAATCACGTGCACACATGGACTTAAAAATGAGAATTGAGTGAATTTGCAAATCTGATCATGGACCATAACTTAGTTTTAGGTAGCCAAGTTCACAGCTAGGCCAAATACAATTCACTCATGCATTATTTGATTTTCTTTGAGCTAAATGATCTATTCATAGAGTAGAACACAATGCAAAAGGAACCAATCCAAAAGGATGCTTGAGGTAAAAATGGCATGAGGTGAAAGTTGAGGTCGTGGCCCTGAAAATCAGGTAATGCATTAGGTCAAACGAGTCCCGACCTAGTTTTGTGCACAAATGGCCTTCAAGATTCGAGGTCCGTAGAGCATGAATTGATGTTTGACCTCTAAAGCAAAGTTGTATAGGACATCAAGAGGGATATTTGGCAAAAAGAAGCGCCCATAAAAGTTGAATATTGAAGGAGTTATGATATTTAGAAGTTAGGCATGCCAAGCTTGAACCTTAGGCCAAAAATTCTAAGTCCACAAGATGACCTATAATGTATTCAAACTTTTGATGGTCTTCCAAGAATAATTGGCTTTTGAATTGTGAATAGAAGTTGGAGAGGATGTCAAGATGAGTCATTTTCCCAATGAAGCACTAAAAAATGTTGAAGCATGAAGAAGTTGCAAAGTCTTAAAATGTTAACTTTTTTGTCAAACTTCCTTGAATAAACTTGCAACCTTTGATATTTTCTTGCATCTCAAGGCATATTGATGATCACATTGTCTCAAAATGATGTACCCTTGATTGTTCTTTGATGAAGCATGTCATGGCTGAAATTCTGGTACCAGACGTGTGATGTTAAGGTGCGATGTCACAACAACACACTCTGTAATAATGGACAGAATAAGCAACAGGAAAACACAAGGAATTGTTCACCCAGTTCGGTCTAACTACCTACGTCTGGGGGCTACCAAGCCAGGGATGAAATTCACTACTTGTAGATATAATTTACAGACTCAACACACCAGTTGACAATCTCCTAAACTTATACTCTACTAGTGATTTTCTACCTAAGAAACCACTTAGATATGAGAACACTACTCAATCCCCTAAAACACTCAAAGAACAACCTCTTTAAGATCCCTTGATCTTGCTTCCTAGCTTCGATCAATCAACAACTCTCTATTGCTTCACAGCTTCTAGAGAGGACAGAAAATTCAACACCTATTCAACCTAGAATAGTGTGATTACAAGTACTCTAAACAAACCCTAGACTCTAAGCCTCCAGCTCTTGATCTTCAATCTGTTTTCTGTACCTTCTTCCTTGGTCTTGTGCGCTTTATATAGCTCCTTGAATTTGGATTGGATTTGTCACAATATTTGATCAGATTTGTTAATTAAAAACTGAATCTTTTAAAACAGATTTTATCCCCAAAATCTTTTTAAATCTTCCACCTTTTAATTCTCCAACAAACCTGCAATCAAATCTCCCATGTAACAGAAAATATCTAGCCCAAGATATTCTCATCCAACGAGTCAACACTCTCCACAATTCCAGCTAATACGCGACCCTAATAACAACAAGCCCATGCTGTCATTAGCTTCAGTTCTGCAGGTCTGATGTTACAACATCACCTATGTGACATCAGACATCCACTTCAGCAACTAGCAACCTTAACACAGCCCAGTGTTAAGTGCAATGTTATGACATCAAGCCCATGACATCAAACATAGTTAACCTTCACAACTTAGTACAGCCCAGTACTAAGACTCAATGCTGCAACATCAACACCATGACATCAGCATTGAACACCTTGTTGTTTTACCAAAATTCCAGCTAATCCAGGAACTCACAATCTCCCCCTTTGGCTAATTTTGGCTAAAACAATCTCTGCATCTTCAGAGACTTCAGCAGCGGAATATCTTCAATATTTTGAAACTTTAACTTGCAGCAGTTTGACAATCTTCATATAGTCTTCATTACTTGATCTGCTGCAGCACCATCTTCATTATTGACAACAGCCAATTGGTGCTCCCCCTCAAAAACTTGAACCAGCATCACAGCTGTTCAGTAGCTCACAATGTGCAGCACATCTCCCCCTTGATGTCTGCTTTGATGCACTCTCCAATTGCTATGAATTCTTCACTAGCAGCTCCACAACTATGCTGTCTATACTCCCCTTCCACAGCTGCATCATTACTTTTCACCTTTTATTTTTACTACTATTCTCTTTATGGCATTTATTAACTCTCCCCCTTTTTAGCCATAATTAGACAATTATCTCCTGGCAGTTGGCTACACACAAGCCCAGAACCTCCAACTGCCCACAACCCCTTTTGCAAATTTAGTCTTCATAAATGCAGATTCCCAATTTGCTTCTTAATCTTTCAAATTGGTTTGCATCTAAGGCTTTAGTGAATATGTCAGCCAGTTGATTCTCTGTGGCTACATGTTCCAAGGTAACGATTTTATCTTCAACCAGATCTCTTATGAAGTGATGTCTTATATCTATGTGCTTAGTCCTACTGTGTTGTATAGGATTTTTAGAGATGTTAATGGCACTCAAATTATCACAGTATAAAGTCATAACATCTTGCTTGACATTGTATTCACTCAACATCTGCTTCATCCACACTAGCTGAGAGCAACTACTTCCTGCTGCTATATACTCAGCTTCTGCAGTTGAGAGAGACACACAGTTCTGTTTCTTGCTGAACCAGGAAATCAGATTATTCCCTAGAAAGAAACAGCCTCCTGAAGTGCTTTTCCTATCATCTGCACTTCCAGCCCAATCAGCATCACAGTATCCTTTTAACTCAGTTCCAGTATTATGACTGTACAACATCCCATAGTCACTTGTCCCATTCACATATTTCATAATCCTCTTTACTTGGTTTAAGTGACTTACCTTAGGATCAGACTGATATCTTGCACACACTCCAACAGCAAATGAAATGTCAGGTCTGCTTGCTGTGAGGTATAGCAAACTCCCAATCATACTTCTGTACAAGCTTTGGTCCACACTCACTCCATTCTCATCTTTGGATAACTTCAAATGTGTAGGAGCAGGAGTCCTTTTGTGATTTGCTTTATCCAGGCCAAATTTCTTTACTGTACTCTTAGCATACTTGCTCTGAGAAATAAAGATAGAGTCCTCCATTTGTCTGACTTGTAGTCCAAGAAAGTAGCTGAGTTCTCCCACCAAACTCATTTCAAATTCAGATTGCATTTGTTGAACAAACTATTTGACAATAGCTTCTGACATTCCCCCAAATACTATGTCATCCACATAGATTTGGGCTACCATCAACTTTCCGCCTTCTTCTTTGACAAACAGGGTTTTGTCTACCCCTCCCTTTCTATATCCACTAGCTGTTAAGAATTCTGTTAGCCTTTCATACCATGCCCTTGGAGCTTGTTTTAAGCCATATAGAGCTTTCCTCAGTTTGAACACATGATTGGGGAAGTTTGGATCAGTGAATCCTTTCGGTTGATCAACATAGACTTCTTCATTCAGATAGCCATTCAGAAAGGCACTCTTCACATCCATTTGGAACAACTTGAATCTTAGGTTACAGGCCACACCTAAGAGAAGCCTGATGGATTCTAATCTAGCCACTGGAGCAAAAGTCTCATCAAAATCAACTCCCTCTACTTGAGTATAGCCCTGTGCAACAAGTCTGGCTTTGTTTCTTGTAACTACTCCAAGCTCGTCTGACTTGTTTTTGAAGATCCATTTTGTTCCAATAACATTCACCCCTTCTGGTCTTGGCACTAGATCCCAGACATCATTTCTTCTGAACTGCTCCAGTTCTTCTTGCATGGCACTTATCCAAAATTCATCTGTCAAAGCTTCCTTGACATTCTTTGGCTCAATTTTGGAAACAAAGCATGAGCTAGCAATGACTTCTCTAGATCTAGTTCTTACTCCAGAATTTGGATCGCCTATAATTAGTTCCTTGGGATGGTCCTTCTGGATTCTGATTGAAGGATCTTTCTGAGGTTGTTCAGGCTCAGCATTAGTGGTACCAGGAGAGGTATTTCTTTCTTCAACATCAAGAGATGCTTCACCAGCAGGTGTTTCAACATCTTCTATAACATCCTCAACTTCCTGCTTATCTTCATCATCTATCACAACATTGATAGACTCCATCATAACTTTGGTTCTGGAGTTGAAGACTCTATAAGCTCTGCTATTGGTAGAGTATCCCAAAAAGATTCCTTCATCACTCTTGGAATCTAGTTTTCTTCTTTGCTCCCTATCAGTCAGAATATAACATTTACTTCCAAATACATGAAAGTATTTGACATTTGGTTTCCTCCCCTTCCACAGCTCATACAGAGTAGATGAAGTCCCTCTTCTTAGGGTAACTCTGTTGTGAATATAGCAGACAGTGTTCATGGCTTCTGCCCAGAAGTGATAAGGAAGTTTCTTGGCATGAATCATTGCTCTTGCCGATTCTTGTATAGTTCTGTTCTTCCTTTCAACAACTCCATTTTGCTGAGGTGTGATAGGTGATGAAAACTCATGACTTATTCCTTCAGTTGAGCAAAATTCTTCAAACTTGCTATTCTCAAACTCTCTTCCATGATCACTTATTATTCTGATGACCTTACTCTCCTTTTCCCTTTGGAGTCTTTGGCAGAGCTCTTTGAAGACATCAAACACTTCAGATTTGTCTTTGGTGAAATTTACCCAAGTGTATCTTGAGTAGTCATCCATGACAACATAAGCATATCTCTTTCCACCTAGACTTTTAACCTGCATGGGTCCCATCAGATCCATATGAAGAAGCTCCAACACCTTGGAGGTGGTGTCATGTTGAAGCTTCGGATGAGACATCTTTGTCTGCTTTCCTTTTTGACAGTCTCCACACACTTTTCCTTCCTCAATGCTCAGTTTGGGAATCCCTCTGACTGCCTCTGAGGAGATAATTCTTTTCATTCCCTTTAGGTGAAGATGTCCCAACTTCTGATGCCAGATTTTGACTTCATCTTCTTTAGCAAGCACACACGTGGATGACTCAGAGTTTTGAGGTGCCCACAGATAGCAATTGTCCTTTGACCTGTCTCCCTTCATGATTACTTCTCCTTTGTCATCTTTGACCACACATTCAGACTTAGTGAAGTCTACTTTGAATCCTTGATCACATAGTTGACTGATACTAATCAAATTTGCTGCTAGTCCTTTAACAAGTAGGACATTCTCCAGTCTGGGAGCATTGGCACAATTTAGTTTGCCAATCCCCTTTATCTCCCCTTTGACTCCATCACCGAATGTCACGTAGCCAGAAGTCTGAGGTTTCACATCAACGAGCAGATTCTTTACTCCAGTCATGTGTCTTGAACACCCACTGTCAAAATACCAGTCATCTTTGGTAGAAACCCTTAAGGAGGTGTGAGCTATCAAGCTGATAACTTTAGGTATCCATTTCTTCACCACTTTAGTTCTTACCTCTTTGGGTTGAGGAGCAGGATTAGGATAACCATGTAGCTTGAAGCATGAGGACTGGATATGCCCGATCCTACCACAGTAGAAGCATCTTCTTCTGCTTTGATAGGGCTGTGACTGCCACTCATACTTTTGTCTTTTTATACCATAGTTGAGTTGTCTTTTCATGTACTGATGATGCTGTCTCTTAGGCTGTCTACTATGGTGATGTGGCTTCCTTCTTCCATAGCAATGAGGAACAACTTTGTTGAATTTGTTTCCATTCCTGTTCTTATGATGATGAACCCTATTCTGATTGCACCCAGCAGTCTCCAAGTTCTTGTGAAATTGGGGAGGCGTATGCTGACTAACTCCTTGAGACTGAGGACTATTCTTCTTTGAGGTAGGATTCTGTCTCTTGGGTTGATGTTGAGACACAGGTTGAGACATCTCTCTTGTTGTTCCTGAAGTGCTGGCCACATATCCTATTCCTGATTTATCTCCAGCTGCTTTCTCAGACCGAAGAATTTTATCCAGATTAGTAGTACCACTGTTCATCATCCTAACAAATTTTGTCATCTGCTCCAATTGAGACTTAACAAGTACAACTTCGTTCTCTCGATCAGCTTTTTCACTTTCAAGCTGAGCAATCTGTTGTTTGTGACACTTGTTTTCTTGACAAATTTCAGCACTTTTCAAACACAGCTCTCGATAAGTAGATGCTAGTTCCTCATAGGTTATTTCTTCATCACTGTCATCATCTGACACAACTGTTCCTGTTAAGGCTCTAGCATGCCTTGCTGACTCATCTTCATTTTCACTATCAGATTCAGACCAGGAGACTGACATCCCCTTCTTCAGTTTCTTCAAGAATGTGGGACATTCTTTCTTAATATGTCCATACCCTTCACATTCCATGCATTGAACACCTTTATCCTGGGCAGGCTTCTTTTCATCTTTCTCTTTAGGCTTACTGATGTCAGAAGAACTGTTCTTGACCCTAGGCTTGTAGTTATTGTTCCACCTTTTTAACACTTTGTTGAATTGTCTTCCCAGCATTGCTATGGCCTGAGATAAGTCATCCTGGGATTCAGAACTCTTCCCTTCTTCCTCTTGATCATTTGACACCAGAGCTATATTCTTTGGCTTCTTTTCTGGTTCTTCCTTATTCAACCCAAGCTCAAAGGTTTGAAGAGATCCAATGAGCTCATTTACTCTCATCTTGCTGATGTCTTGTGACTCTTCAATAGCAGTAACCTTTATCTTGTATTTTTTGGGGAGGGATCTAAGAATCTTCCTCACCAGCTTTTCATCAGACATTTTCTCACCTAGAGCACTGGAAGCATTTGCCAGCTCTAGAACATTCATGTGGAAGTCATGAATGGTCTCCTCATCCTTCATCTTCAGACTTTCAAATTTTGATGTTAAAATCTGAAGTCTTGACATCTTGACTCTCGATGTTCCTTCATGTGTTGCTTGCAAAATATCCCAAGTAGCCTTAGCAGTTTCACATGAGTTGATCAGCCTGAATATGTTCTTGTCAACCCCATTGAAGATAGCATTTAGGGCTTTTGAATTCCCAAGGGCAAGCTCATCTTCTTCCTTGGACCATTCTTCTTCAGGCTTTCGCTTAGAGGTGCCTTCTTTATCCTTGCCAGCATCATCTTTTTCACACACAACAGGAGCTTCCCACTCTTTAATGACAGCCTTCCAAGCTCTGCTGTCTAATGACTTTAAAAAGGTAGTCATTCTAGGCTTCCAATACTCATAGTTTGAGCCATCCAATATAGGGGGTCTGTTGACAAATCCTCCAACCTCTTTGTCCATCTTTCACCAGAAAGTAACTTCCCTAGATCTCATCCAGAGACAGACAGGATGCCTGCTCTGATACCAATTGAAATTCTGGTACCAGACGTGTGATGTTAAGGTGCGATGTCACAACAACACACTCTGCAATAATGGACAGAATAAGCAACAGGAAAACACAAGGAATTGTTCACCCAGTTCGGTCTAACTACCTACGTCTGGGGGCTACCAAGCCAGGGATGAAATTCACTACTTGTAGATATAATTTACAGACTCAACACACCAGTTGACAATCTCCTAAACTTATACTCTACTAGTGACTTTCTACCTAAGAAACCACTTAGATATGAGAACACTACTCAATCCCCTAAAACACTCAAAGAACAACCTCTTTGAGATCCCTTGATCTTGCTTCCTAGCTTCGATCAATCAACAACTCTCTATTGCTTCACAGCTTCTAGAGAGGACAGAAAATTCAACACCTATTCAACCTAGAATAGTGTGATTACAAGTACTCTAAACAAACCCTAGACTCTAAGCCTCCAGCTCTTGATCTTCAATCTGTTTTCTGTACCTTCTTCCTTGGTCTTGTGCGCTTTATATAGCTCCTTGAATTTGGATTGGATTTGTCACAATATTTGATCAGATTTGTTAATTAAAAACTAAATCTTTTAAAACAAATTTTATCCCCAAAATCTTGTTAAATCTTCCACCTTTTAATTCTCCAACAAACCTGCAATCAAATCTCCCATGTAACAGAAAATATCTAGCCCAAGATATTCTCATCCAACGAGTCAACACTCTCCACAATTCCAGCTAATACGCGACCCTAATAACAACAAGCCCATGCTGTCATTATCTTCAGTTCTGCAGGTCTGATGTTACAACATCACCTATGTGACATCAGACATCCACTTCAGCAACTAGCAACCTTAACACAGCCCAGTGTTAAGTGCAATGTTATGACATCAAGCCCATGACATCAAACATAGTTAACCTTCACAACTTAGTACAGCCCAGTACTAAGACTCAATGCTGCAACATCAACACCATGACATCAGCATTGAACACCTTGTTGTTTTACCAAAATTCCAGCCAATCCAGGAACTTACAATGGCTTAAAGAAACTTGTTGATGAAGGCATGGAAATAAACACATGAACCTTTGTAGTTTCTTAAGAAACAAGTCATCCAACTTGAAATGTCTTTGATCAAAATGGAATTGAATGATGCTTGAGACTCTATGTTTTGAGATTAGAGGTCATGCTTTGATGAATTGCCCTTAAAAATCAATGATTGACCACACTTTGACCTGGGGAACCCAAACCCTAACTAAGGATACACTCACTTGATGTTCTTGATTTCAAACCCTACCTTGCAAAAGAAACAAAAGGACAAGGCACATATTTTTGTATTTTTTATTAATGGTTAGTGAAATATAATGCATATAAGTACAAAAATAAAGATACATAAAGAGGTGCTTGGTGATCTCTAAAAAGGCAAACCCAAAGGTGGGAGGGTCAAGAGACAACCATGCTTGTGATCTTAATGCATTGTAAAGATGCAAATGAGGTGGGATCTTAGGGATAAAAATTTAGGTATGACACACCCAACAATACCAATTTGATTCACCGTCTGACGCTACTCATTTGCAAGAATCTCCGTTCTTCAAAGCCTTCACTCGATCAAATCCAAATTTTAAATTATTGTAACCCAAGATTTATCAAGATGATCCACCGTCTCACGCTACTCTTTTGTAAGAAACCCCCGTTCTTCAAAGCTTTAAATCAATTGAATCCAAACTTGCGTAAACTTATTCAAAACCTTCAAATCCCCAATTGATCTTGAAGGAAAACCCCACCTTAGTTTTCTTATTTGAAACCCTCAAAGATCTTAACCAATTTACAATTCACTAACCTAAATTGGACGTTATCAACTATAAATCTAGATGACACCCAAACAAAAAATGATTATGTGTAGTTTGTTTGTGTGTATGTATAAAATGAAGGTTGAAGATGAAGAACACTATTTAAAATCCCGATTTCGTTTGTGATTTTCTTAAAATCACTTTTTAAAGAAATGATGCATGTTTAAAGTGTGTGTGTGTGTGTGTGTGTATGTGTGTGTGTATATATATATATATATATATATATATATATATATATATATATATATATATATATATATATATATATATATATATATATATATGTCAAATGTAATTGGCTTGATCCTTCTCTGTTTCTATTCTCTTCTATATATAATACAATTACATTTACAAGTAATAATGACTAATTAACTCTATTTCCTAAGTTGTACAACCTAAATTAGGAAGTCTAATTCTATACATTCAAATAGGAATATTACTGATTCTATTTTCTGATTTCTCAAAACATAAAATAGGAAACAACTATAAATGATAGATATCCTCATTGACACCCCCCTCAAATTGATGCGGTTTGTCAAGAAGCATCAATTTGCTAAGGAGAAACTGGTGACGGGGACGAGGAACTGCTTTAGTGAAGATATCTGCAAGCTGAAGTTGCGAGGAAACATGAGGAAGAGAGATAACATGATCATCAATAGCCTCACGAATGGAGTGACAATCCACTTCAATATGCTTAGTGCACTCATGAAAAACTGGATTACTAGCAATCTGAATAGCGCTCGTGTTGTCAGCATGGAGAGGCGTAGCATTGGTTTGAGGGAGTCCGAGTTCAGCCATTAAACCACGAAGCCAAGTTATTTCAGAGCAAGCAGTGGACATAGCTCGATATTCAGATTCAGTGGATGACTTGGAAACCCGGGCTTGCTTTTTGCTCTTCTAAGATATTAAGGCAGGACCAAAGAACATGCACCAACCGGACACCGACCTTCGTGTATCAGCACATCCTGCCCAATCGGCATCACTATAGGCAAGCAAAGTAAGAGATGTATTGGCCGGAAAAAATAAACCCCGATGAGAAGTTCCTTTTAAATAGCGAATGATGCGGCGAACAACAGCCAAGTGAAGATGACGAGGAGTGTGCATGAATTGACTAACTTGTTGCACTGCAAAGGAAATATCCGAACGTGTAATAGTCAAATAGTTAAGACTTCCCACCAATTGACGATACAATAAAGGATCAGACAAAAGATCACCCTCATCACGATGATATTTGACATTAACTTCAAGAGGAGTATCTACAGGGACAGCAGATTGAAGACCAGCCAAAGAAACTAAGTCCTCGGTATACTTGTGCTGATTGAGAAAAATACCTTTGGAGTCGGAATGAACCTCAAGCCCCAAGAAATAGTGAAGATATCCAAGATCCTTCATGTGAAAGGAGGCTTGAAGCTGCTGTTTAAGTAGTTGTATGAACGCTAGATCAGAGCCAGTAATGATCATGTCGTCAACATAAATGAGAAGAAGAACAATACCAGCGGACGTGTGATGAATGAATAAGGAGGAATCATATTGGCTTTGTGTAAAAGAGAATCCAAGAAGGGTAGATCGAAATTTCTCAAACCATGCCCGAGGAGCCTGCTGCAAGCCATATAAAGAACGCTTAAGTTTGCACACGCCTTCAGAGGAAGAAAACAAGCCTAGAGGGGGTTTCATAAAAATGTCCTCTGCCAAATCACCGTGAAGAAATGCATTCTTCACATCCATTTGATATAGGGACCAGCCTTTAGAGGCAGCAATAGCAAGGATTGTGCGGACAGTGGTCATCTTTGCCACAGGTGCAAAAGTCTCATCATAATCTACCCCATATTCTTGTTTGTTACCCAAAGCAACCAACTGGGCCTTATGACGATTTAGAGAACCATCCGAATTTAACTTTACAGAGTACACCCATTTGCAACCAATGGGTTTAACACCAAGAGGGCAAGGGACTATGTCCCAAGTGAAATTCTCCTGAAGTGCTTGTAGCTCATCTTGCATGGCCTTTACCCAACGCATGTCCTTAACAGCCTGCGAATAACACGTGGGAATAGGTATGCTAGATAAAGTAGCAGTAAGAGAAGTAGACTCCCATCCATACCTATCAGGTGCTTGATGCATGCGAGTGGATCGACGCAGTGTAACTGGTGCTGGTTCAGGTGGTGGATCAGCATCGAGAGAGGGCAAAGTAGGAGGTCGTCTGGTATATACCTGTCTAGGTTTAAAACGTTCTATAGGGCGAGGAACATCAGCAAAGATATGAAGAGGAACAAAGTTGTTAGATTCAGAAGGAAAATTTGGAAAATAATATTGATAATAAAAAAAATCACATTTCTAGAAATGCGCATGCGTTGAGCAATGGCATCATAACACAAAAACCCCTTTTGAGTAGGAGAATAACCCATAAAGGCACACTGCACAGATTGAGCGCCGAGTTTATGACGCTCTAGAGGTGGCAAGTGCACAAAGCAGACACACCCAAAAGTGTGAAGATCATCATAACTTGGCTGAGTGTTATAGAGACGAAAGAAAGGACAATCAAAAGCCAAAACCTGAGATGGGAGGCGGTTGATCAAGTATACAGCCGTGGACAAGGCTTCAACCCAGAATTGAGAAGGAACAGAGGCTTGAAGGAGTAATGTTCGGGTAACATCAAGCAAGTGCCGATTTTTGCGTTCTGCAACGCCATTTTGCTGAGGCGTATATGGACAAGAACGTTGTGAAAGAATCCCCTTTTGCTGCAAGTACTCTTGAAAGTTGTGAGAAATATATTCCCCACCAGAATCAGTACGCAACACCTTGATACCTGTGTTAAACTGAGTCTCTATATATGCCAAAAACTTTTTAAACATACAAAAGACATCAGATTTAGAGCGAAGAAAATAGATCCATGTGAACCGGCTATAGTCATCAATAAAAGTGACAAAGTATTTATACTTTGCATGAGACAAGACTGGTGACATACCCCAAACATCACTATGAATAAGATCAAAACATTTATTGGCACGATGAGCTATAGAGGGAAAGGGAAGAGTCTTGCTTTTAGCAAGTTTGCACACAGAACAATCAAATACAGAATTAGGAATAACAATTTTATTACTCAACAATCCATTTTTCAATAAATGAGCCAAAACAACTGAGTTTGGATTACCCAATTTTTTATGCCAGTCCTCATACTTATTCGGGACACCATTACAAGCAAAAGACAAAATATTAGACAAATAAAACTGGAGAGGAAATAGTCTGCCCATTTTAGGCCCCCTCGCGATCACTTTCCCCGACGCCTGATCCTGCACGGAACAACCACCACGAGAGAAATTAACATTACAATTGTTATCGACCAATTGTCCAACTTAAATCAAATTTGAAACAAGCCCAGGGGAACAAACACATCTCGAAAGGAGGAATTAATGTCTCCAACGGCAGAAATAGAAAGAGTATTACCATCGACAATTTGAATATTTTGGGTGCCATGATAAGTATGAACATTGTGTAATTTTTCAGGGGAACCAGTCATGTGGTTAGAGGCCCCAGAATCAACAAGCCAAGGTTGAGATGCAGTTTTAAACTTACCATGAAGACCCAAGGCAGAAAGGGCTGCAAGTACCATTTGTTGTACGACTTCTGGAGTCAAGGAAGCAGCATTAGAAGTTGTAGGAGCAGAAGTCTGGTCCATAGAAGTTGTAGTTGCATGTAAGGCATGCAATGGCTTCCGCGGTGGTCTAGTTGGGCAATCTGTGATGATGTGACCATGTTGCTTACAATAGTTGCAAAATTTCTTACTGCAATTCTGAGCGAGATGACCAAATTGCTTGCAAGAAAAGCATTGAACTTGTCGCATATCACGTCATGTGCCTTTACTTTGGGCAGTGTAGGCAACAGAGACAGGATCAGCAGCAAAGTCATCACGGGATAAGGTCAGAAGACGCTGCTCTTCTCGAAGTAATTCCGCAAGACAAACATCCAAGGAAGGGGCTGGATTCCTATTCAGCAAAGCTGCACGCACAACTTCAAATTCAGGTCGAAGCTTCATGAGAAATTGGTCCCGTTGGCTAATCTGATAAACTTTTTGGACAGCAGTGAGTGAATCTTTAGAAACATCGGCGTGTAAGATAGCTGAATGATCCGCCTAAAGAGTAAGGAACCTGGAGTAATAGTCCTGGATAGAGAGATTTCCTTGACGATAGTTAGCAATGTCGAGCTCCAATTGGAACCGTTTGGCAACGTTGTCCTGATTGTAAATACGCTTCAGATAGTCCCGCATATCTTTAGCAGTAGAGAAAGCACGTAGGTTGTTGATCATGTGAGATTCAACAGAAGCCAGAATCCAAGTTATAACTTGGGCATCCTCTGTTTGCCACGCCATCAATGCCGTTTTGTCTGTCGGTGCAGTAGACTTATGGACATGGTCGTCCCAAAGGCCTTTCCCTTTCACAAACATTTGGAACTGAAACTCCCAAGCTCCATAATTTTTGCCCGTAAAGCGGACAAAGAAGTTGTCGAAAGTCTTTTCTGAAGCCATGAGGAGCAAAGTAATCTGACCAAAAACAAGATAGCACAGAGAAAAAAAACAGCAACGTCGCAGAAATAGAACAATAATAAAACAGTAACGTTGCAGACGCAGAGCAGCAAGAAAAAATGCGCTACAGCAAGAAACAGACCCAGAATGCGCTACAGCAGCACAACACGAACCAGAAAACCAAGATTACCAATCTACAAAACCAGAATCAGACTCTGGATACCATGTCAAATGTAATTGGCTTGATCCTTCTCTGTTTCTATTCTCTTCTATATATAATACAATTACATTTACAAGTAATAATGACTAATTAACTCTATTTCCTAAGTTGTACAACCTAAATTAGGAAGTCTAATTCTATACATTCAAATAGGAATATTACTAATTCTATTTTCTGATTTCTCAAAACATAAAATAGGAAACAACTATAAATGACAGATATCCTCATTGACAATATATATATATATATATATATATATATATATATATATATATATGAGCACTCTTTGAATCCAAACTTATGTATGAAGTATATAAGCAAACAGAATGCTATAGGTTTAGGAAATAATGTAAATTTTCAAGAATTTTAATGCATGTGTCGACATATGTAAGTCACAGGTTGACCTATTTGATGCATCTGGCGACTTCTATAGGTCATGTGTTGACCTATGCAGTCAACACATCAAACAGAGGCTACATGCTTTAAAAATGAGTTACATAGGTCGACCTGAAGCTCGTATGTGTCAACCTGTAAGAAATATTTTCTTCTATGTGTCGACCTATAACATGTATGTGTCAACGCATAAACTGTTTTTCACATAAAAACCAGTTTTGGATGCATAAGACCTTTTCTAAACATGTTGTTATGATTCCTAGTGCTAAGATGCACATCAAGACTCAGAAGACACTGTTGAATATACATAAACACTAAAATACCCTAGTTTTGACATCATACAAAACAACTCTCATAGGAAGGGTACTCACATTTCGGAGATGCATATTTGAATTCACCCCATAAATTTACGGAGATGCATCCCCGGACCATATTTTAGAAAAAATGGGGTGTGTGGTTGAATTACGAAGGCTGGTGTGATTTAAGGTGCATCCGAAGATGCATCTCTAGACATAGGAAAGGTATTTTGGGTTTTCAAAGGTGTGAGGCGCACCCTTAAGGATGGAAAAAGTATTTATATATTTTTTTATATCAAATGACTTTTGCACTTAAAATTAATAACATATATTATTTTAAGGGTTAATACCTATTTCCCCTGCCATTTGGGTCATTTTTGAAAAACCCCTATGTAAATTTTTTTTGGATTTTCTCCATGGCTTTTGAAGATTTCATTGTTTTGCCCCCTCATTAAACTTAGTCATCAAAAAAACGGGTGTGACTATAACATGTTGTAATTTTGTTTTTGCATTTTCCATTTAAATTTAAAATACGTGGCAATTAAACTCGTGAAAATGACCAAACTAACCTTAACACAAGCTAAACAAAGCAATTCATCCGTATTTTTCCTCACAAAATGAGCAAGTTCATACATCAAACAACTAAAAGGCTTTCCATGAAATGTCCACAATCCATAAGACTCTTTCTTCCTCTTTTATATAGCTTAACTGGATATTGATGTTGTTCTTCATCTTTTTTACCTTGTTCTTTTTCTCTGTCTTCATAATCCCTCTTTCTTGAATGTTGTGGAAGCATTAGCTAAAACAATTAGAGGAAACTCAAAATCATATGCCAGATCTGCTTGTTTTTCATCATCTTGAGTAAAAAGAACAACAGCGTTGTAGTTTTTGTCACTGAGATTATGAAGTTGAATCAGACGGTGACAATTAACAATAAAGATACGAGCGTATGGACCTGAGTTCAAGACTTTCCAAAGATCCATATGACAATCCCAATATAACAACCTCAATTGATTAAAATGATAGAGATATGGTCGTAGTTTTGTGATGAACTAACGTAATTGTGAATCTCGCGAAAAGAAGAAACTAGATAACAAACATATTGAATGGAATCAAATTCTAGCATTCGAAAAATGATATTGAGTGCACAGAGAGAATCAACATCAGAGGTTGAAGGAAAGATGAACGAGTGAGGAAGATGAGAATGAGTCGACTCGATGTTCTCTCACCATAAAATGATAATTGAGAGTGTGAGGAAGATAATTGGATTCTTGAGAGTGTGAGGAAGATGAATTGTTTTGGTTAACTTGTTAGGGTTAATTTGGTCATTTTTCATGAGTTAAATTGCTATATGTTTTAAATTTAAATGAAAAATGAAAAGAAAAAAAATTACACCGTGTCATTGCCACATCATATTTTTTTGATGACCAAGTTTAATGAAGGGGCAAATTAGAAGAATCTTCAAAATTAATCCAAATGACAAGGAGAAAATAAATATTAACCTTTTTTTAATAACAGGTAAAAAAATTGACACGTCATCAATTTTCAATACAAAAAGAGATAAAAAAAACTTTTGTGAAAATATTTACAAAAATATATATGTTATTGAAAAATAAAAATATATCAATTTAATTATAATGTAAAAATATGAGAAAGAGAACAAAAAAAAAAACTATTTAAATTTGAAATAAATTAAATTAAATCTTTGATCAAAATTATAGTTAAATCTTTTTCATATAAGGTTTCTTTTTGTAATCACGTTGAAAAATAACATGCTTTATTTTTCGAAAAAACTCCTTATTTTCTAAATATATAATGAACATTATATACATAATTAATAAAACATAATGAAAAAAAAATTTAATAGTAAAAAGGAAAATATTATTTGCAAGAAAAAAATACGTTTGACGATTTAAAATTTAAAATTTATTTTATTATTATTATTATTATTCAGTCTATTAGATCGAGTAATTCGATTCAAAAATCAATTTTAATATAAATGATTTCAACCCCTTCCGATTGTAGATCACTATATTATTCATTTATTTAAATAGTTATTTTAAAAGATAAAATTGACTTTTTAATTTAAATTAAAATAATGTATACTGTTAATTCATACACCTAAAAAAAAGAGTGAATATAAATTAATAAATTCTTTGAACAAGCTACGATTATCATGTTTGGGTTACATAACGGAGCGAAAGGAAATGAAATATAGATTCCACTCTATTGTTTAGATATTTTATTAAAAATATCACATTTCATCGTCAACTTTAAATTAGGAAATTTTTACCCAAATATCCCAGTTTTTCAAAAAAAATCTCAAAATAACTCTGTTTTCAAATTATTTTCCAAAATACCCCACTTCAGGGTACTGATAGAGTGTAGGCGTCATACCAATTGGCGACCCATCACAAGTAACAAGAGTTGACGCCAATTGGATTGGAGACAACACATGGTGTAGCCAATCCAATTGGCGACACCGTGTAAATTGCCAAAGAGTGTCGCCAATTCAATTGGAGACAGGGTTGAAAGTGAAATTTTTTAACATAAATAACTAACATTAATATTTAATTAAAAATAATATTACATAATTAATGTTGGCGACCAGGTTGGTCATACCGGCCACCAGTTCCACATCCCTTAGGCACTCTCACTCGTTGCCCTCGTTGTTGATTCACTCCAGGTGTTTGAGGAGTTGAGGTCTCAAGAATATTCTTAGCTGAATCCCTAAGAATTTCTTGCATTTCCAAGAAGTCTTGTGTGTTGAAACTGAGCTTGCAACCCATGACAGAGTAGTTAGGATGTGATGAAGGGGTCATTGGTGTGCGGCCTGGACGATTGAAGGGGGATATTGGTGTGAAGGCTTCGTTGGTGAAAGGTTGAAATGGTATTGGTGTTTGAAAGCCATAAGGTGTAGCGGGGAAATTTGTGAGCGTAAGCTATTGATTAACTTAACTCAAAAAACAAGAGTCGCCACCGCACTTTTATTTTATCCAAAAAAAAAAGAAAGGAAGAAGAGCGAACAAAACCTAAAGAGTTCTAAAACACAAGAACAAACAGAGAATGGGTAAGGGGGCTTGGTTACGCAATGGGAAGGTGTTAGCACCCAAAACGTCTATAGTACTCTATAGGAACCCTTTGAAATATCTACCGCTTTTTGGTCTGAAAATGGTTTGCTTGAAAAAGAGATTGGAGGAGATGAGAAGAGAAGTATTTTTTAAAATATTTTTTGTGTTTGGAGAGACTTATCGCCTCATGCCTACGTACCCACGATGTGCAATGTAGGATCAAAACCTCGTAGTTCGTGGTACAAAGAACAAAAATTTGTTTGTTATGATTGATTTTAAATGTAAAGACAAGTCGTTATTTCCAAGCAAATAATTCCGCTTAAAGAGATTAATCATGTCTTAACTTATGAAAAAGTTTAAAAGGAAAAGGTGCACAAAACACAAAAAGAGTTTGATGAGTTTTGTATTTTTTATGTCTTTTTGAAATGGTCAAAATATGATTAACATGGATTGACATTTATTAAAGAAAATGAAGTTTAAAAATCACTTGACCGAAGTCAAGGTTTTATTATGAAAGCAGTTTTAAGTTTGAAAACAAGAAAGTTTTAAAAAAAAGAGAGGAGATTTTGAAAATTGAAGAAGGGGTGGAGAAGAAGTGACTATCCTAGTGCATAAAATAAGAGCGAAGGATAAGAAAGATCTAACCACATGGACAAGCTCCATAGCATAAGCATTTTTCCCTTTTTGATTTGGTCTTGATTCAAAATAAGTCTTCAAAAGAGGACTCCAAGTATCCAAAATCCAAAGTTTTCCATCACAAACTCCCAAGCATAGGTTAGGATCATACTTCTAAGTCCAAAGTCCATAATCAAGAGTATAGGTCCTCCAATGCATAGGATAGTGGCCATAGTCCAACAATTAAGATCACAAATCTTTTAGTGCTTTAATCCTTTATTAATGTTTTTGAGTCCAAATGGACAAAAGGAAAAACAAAGCACAAGATAATATGGTCCAAGTGGACAAAAGAAAAATGACATAAACATAAACACGTGTCCAACGGACAAAGGAAAAATTGCAGAAGGATAAACATGTGTCCAACGGACAAAGGAAAAATATGCAGAAGCATAAACATGTGTCCAACGGACAAAGGAAAAAAATTGCATAAAAGTAAAAGACAGATAGGGAGCGAGAAGGAAACATAAAGGTTAGAAGTTAGTGATTAGTAGCATGAGGCTCTAGTGCCATAAGCCTTCACCGATTATTCCACTTCGCGTCTTGAACTATAGTGATTAAACAATGTACTTAGGTCAAGGTTAATGAAGACTTGTTAGAAGATTGATAGAATCAAAGCCTCTACAACAACAAGCTTCAAAGATTTTAAACCTAATACAAAAGATCAATCATCATTGGGTTGACGCGACCAATCAAGGTCTAGACCACGAAAGTTCAAATTCCGAATTGGATAAAGAGAGACAAATGTTGCGCTATGTTAAGCAATCGCCGAGTAATTTACGAAGTAATTACCCTACAATGAGGCCGGTCAATAGATCTTTGTGTTAATGCATGCTAGATGAACGATATGTAGATCGTCATCCAAAAGCAATACCGCACGAAAAGAAAATAGGTAACGATCTAGTCTTGATCAAGAATTCAACAAAGAAATTCTAAGATCCATAAGACTTTCATCGATAAAAAAAAGAAATAGAAATAGATGAAGAGAAAGCCAAATTGAATTACACTTTTGAGATCCTTTCATCTTCAAGTTCAATCACCTTTAATTGATAGGTTTAAGTATAAAAACATATCACTAATTCAAAGCACCTCAAATGAATTCAACAATTCATTTAAAGATAGATTTGAACTAATGAATGTTTAATTACTTTAACCATATCCAAAGTCCATTGAAATTGAAGAGAAATTAATCTCAACAATGCATTTCAAGGCTAAAACAAGAAGAAAGGGGAAGAGGGAGGAAGAAAAACCAAAACAGCCCCAAAAACAAGTGAAAATGTGCATTTTGTTTCGAAGTAACCGGTTACTGCATATCTGCTAACCAGTTACTTAGTTCAAAATAGGCGCAGTTTTTCAAAATTAACACAGAGTAACCGGTTACAGCTTATCTGCTAACCGGTTACTCTGCACCAGAATGCAGAAAATTGTGCAAAATTCAGCATGATCCACTTTCAAAACTTTTTACAAACACCTTGTGATCATGGAACTGAAATTGCACGAAATTTAAAGTAAAATAACAGCAAAAACCAGCAATTAAATACAATTACAAGATCCAAAGGATCGAGTAACAAAGATCTCCAAAGATCTACATTATGGAAGATGAAGATGAAGCTTCAACAATGGTGAAAGATGAATTACCACTTCAAATCTGAAAATTCCTTCGAATTGTTTCAAGATCCAAAAACCAAAGCCTTGATCTATGAGAATTGATGAAGAAAACAAGCTTGGGTGAAGGTTTAGCTCAAAGTTGAACAAGATTCAATGTGAATTCTTGTTAACTTTCAAAAGAAGAAAAGTGAGCTTTAGTGAAATTTGTGGTTGGGGATAGAATTTGCAAGAGGTTTGTTGGCTATCAAAAGCTTGTAAAATGAATGAAATGAAACCTCTATTTATAGAATTTAGGCTTGGGAATTTGGTGGTTAGGAATTAGGCTTGGAAGATCAAGATTAGGATTGGAATCCAAATTTGGAGGGAATTATCAAAAGAGTGGTGATTAGTGGAGGTACATGGTAGGAATTAATTATGATGATGTAGGAAAATAAAATGAGATGGTCTAGAATATTCCACATGTGATCAAAATGATGAAAATTGGTGCCAATTGCTGAAATTTGAATTTGCTGCCATTTTTCAAAATTTCACGAGGGTAACCGGTTACTTAGTGCAAAATTTGAAAAAAATACTCTTTTTTAATGCACTGCTGTGGTTCGGCTTGATTCTTTTGCTCGTCAAAGAAGGCATGCAAATTAACACATGAACCTTGGAGTCTCTTGAATAATAATCAATTAAATCTTGGAAACTCTTGATCAGATGATTTTTGAATTAATTGCATATCAACTTTGACTTTGTTCAGATGAAATTCATTCGAGCTGCGGGGCTGTTGTTTTGGTATTTTAAACATGTTCTTCCCCTGAAAATGTTAGTGAAAGAAAACAAAATATTTTTGGATTTTGATTAATGGTTAGTAAACATAAAAAAATTAAGCAAGAAAAAAAACAACTAACAAACACACACATACTCAAAGATCCCTGCAAGGCACAATCCCACAAAAGAGGGAACCAATGCGTGATCTTGTTTGTGGCATGAAATACAAAAAAACATGCTGGGATCTTAGGGGTAAAAATTAGGGTATTACAGCTACCCCTATTTAAGTTTCTTCTATCTGGAGATACGAAGATGACATCTTTGTCTCAACGAGATAGAAGAGACTTAAATATAACAATAAACCCATTTTTTGGCCCTAAGAGACCACAAAATGATATGATCGTGCAAATGATATGCATACACAAGACCTCTGTGGGGAGAATATGCCACAGGAGATAAGCAAAAGCCGGGGAGCAAAAGAAAAGAGAAAAGACTCCACAAGGGAACACAAAAGAGGGAAACACAACCCAACGGGGGAGGAAACAATCTCCGCTGGGGAAGAAAACAGAGTAAGATTCCGCTGAGGGAAAATTACCAACACCAGGGATAAAAGAGGGATAACATTGTCCCAACAGGGAGAGAAGAATCTCCACTGGGGAAAAGATCCTCTACTACCCGACATCCAGTAATAGCATGATCACAAGGAAAGAATGCCTACTACCAACCAAGTAATAGCTACAACAAGGCAGTCAACCAATAAGATATGAGAAATATTACCTACTACCAACAGAGGGCAGGACGACAAAGGTAATGAACTCGAACATGGAGAGATGACCAACTATCAAACAAGTTATAGCTATAACAAGGTAACCAAACCGGACTATATTACCTACTACCAACTAAAGGGCAGGACGACAAAGGTAATAAGCCAGCTACATCACCTACTGCCATCCATCGGAGTAGAAAACCTCAACAACAAACTGTCCCGTCTAACCGAAGAGACTTACCATTCATTGGAGTGACAAAATCTCAACAACGAACTGTCCCGTCTAATCGAAGAGACTTACCATTCATCGGAGTGACAAAATCTCAACAACGAACTGTCCCGTCTAACCGAAGAGACTTACCATTCATTTGGGAATACTTTCTACCAAAATTTTTTTTTGAGAAATGTGTCAATCACCAAAACTTACTGGGGAATCAGCTGCCGAGATCAACCAGAGAATTTACAAATGAAATACCTTCTACCGAGAGATTGCATGTAATTACTACTACCAAGGATTAATCGAGAACATGTCTGCTGCCGAGGCTCTGCTGAAAGATCTTTTAAGGATTCTACTGTCGAGATCCTAAAAAGAAAATACCTTCTGCCGAGGTTGCTGTAATAATTTTTTTGAAATTATCCGAGAAATCTACTGCCGAGATTCTTGGAAAGAAAATACCTTCTGCCGAGGCTTGTTGAGAATTTTTTTTTTTAACTTACTGGAGAATCTATTGCCGAGATTAACCAAAGAATCTGAAATAGAGCCACCTTCTGCCGAGGTTTACTGGAAATCTTTTGAAAATATCCAAGAAATCTACTGCCGAGATTCTTGGAAAGAAAATACCTTCTACCGAGGTCAACTGGAAATCTTCTTCCGAGATTTGCCAGGAACTAGGAATCAATAACTCTACCAGAGATCTTCACAGGAGATATGGGCAAGTTAGATCACGCAACAGACTTCTCAAATAAAGAGACAACCATCTGTTGGAAATTCGCAACAAACTTCTCTGACAGGCACAACCTGAGAGATACCATTTGATGGAAAAGATAACGTTTGATAACTGGAGACACACAAGTTTCTCAAATAAAGAGGATGCTGCTTGTTGTCACGCAATGGATTCCAAAAGAGTGTTGCAACAACACTGCTGGAGGAAACAAAATCTTCATCTTCTAATGGTAACCATAAAAAGATAATCTGCTGAGGAATACAAAATCCTCAAAGGTGTAAAATAAACGTACTCCCAATCATCTAGGTTGCACAGCCTAGAGAGTTTCAAAATAGTCACCGCCGGAGACCAAAGTTCAATCCAGGAAGAAGCTGGAGAGAAACGGCCAAATAAGACTCATCCCGAGGAGGATATATCTCAACTAGGGGTTAATTCCATCCAGACAACACACTGGGGAGGAAACTGAATCAATAATCATCCACGAGGAACAAGTTCAGTGGGGAATTGGAAAGGATAAACACTTTCTGCTTACGGGCCAATACTCTAAATGAAGGGAGGACATACATGCTCTGCGGGGATAATAACACCAGAGCAAAGAAGCACTAACACAAATGCAAAATGCATAATGCAACAACAACATGCTATGCACAATAAATGAATGCGCATGCAATGCGTATGAGTATGAATATGCTGACAAAACAGACATACGGATGAACAGAGGATGAATAAACACCACAACTCAGATGAATACTCGGCTAATCTCAACAAGATAGAGATACAAAAAGAGATCCTATTAAGGAGTACACACAAAGCAAACCCTAATGGGGATATTAACCAATTGGGGGAATAAGAAGTCAACATTACTCTTTGCTTGGGGAGTGATCAAAGCAATCACAATGAGAGGTAAAACTCTGTGCGAGGATTCCACATCAAGGGGAAACATCACCCCAAAGCTTCACAAATGCTTGATCATAACCTGGCTGGAGAATAGAATCATACTCAGCTGGGGAAATCTGAATCAAGACTTAGCCGGAGGAATACCTAAAATAGTCCTTGGACGGGAAATTCCCAAACTGGCGCTCAATTGGGGAATAATGGATTTCAAGAGTCCAACACCTCACAACAATCTTGAGGGAATCCATTATCTAATTAACAACTTGATTACATCCACAAGAACAAATCTGCTTATGTACGTTGAATTCACCATTTAACTTTTGCCCCATACTGCATGGTCTACAAAGGATTTTACACCAAAAGGAAACTTTGTACCATAACGACTTGAGATAATTTTTCCTAGTGTCTTCAAACTCTTGGAGAGATTCATCGAATCTCGACGTAACTACCCCAGATCTACTGAACTCGGCACGCTCTTTAATCAATAGAGTCTTCCAGCTTTGCCCCATGCGAAAGTATTAACTGGGAAAACAAGTTTGCTCATACTCAACAAAGCCTTCAGGAAACATGCCCCTGGATAGGATTATCCTTGAAATGATTTGCCAATTACTCATCAGAGTTTCAGGCCTCAAAAGATTAGACTCATCACTGATGCTCAAATGTAAGCTTCTATGATGTCGAACAAATGTATGCAAGCAGGAAATGTTAATTTTGAGAATGATAATTCTAATGCATCAGACATGTTAATCTTGAATTTTTTACATAAAAGATGTCGCAAAACCTTGTGAATGAATCACTAGTTAAGATGTGACATTGATTTTTTTGAATGCATATGCAATACCAACAAAGATCTTTTAGCGCAACTCATGGGAGTCAGGAACATTATCTCGTTTGGAGTATGCTCTCAAAATAAACCCTACTTCAATTAGGTCTTTTGAGGGTTATGACTTGGCCTGGTTCATGGTCTTTTAGAAAAAAGGATTTTTAGGCTCAAAATTTATTTGTACCCACCCAATCTCTGTGATGTTCTTCAGTCTTATATTCAACTAATTGACGCAAATATTCATCTTTAAAAAGACTACTGAAACTGATGGTTTAAGAACCAATGAGGTTATTCGGGGATAACAGTCACCCTTTTTGTCCTTCGACTTGGTAGTCACACAAAGATTTGTTCTTTTGATGAGAATTTTTCTTTTATTCTTGCTTTTCACATTTTCATTTTATTTTTCCCTAACTTTTGCCTGGACTGATTTTTGTTTTTTTTTTTTTTTAATTTTTGATGTCCAGCGGGATGCCCTAATTTTTGCCTAAGTCACTTGTTTTCAAGTTTTCGACTTAGCGGGCTTTTCATTTTTTTTTCTTTTTGAACAAATCAAGTGACAATGGCTTATTTGAAAGGGTTATGACTGCCTCTTTCCTTCATGGATGAGGAATAATCATTGTGGTTTCCTTAGACGCACACTCCTTTTGAAATTTGGACACTTGGTCAAATTAACTGAAGACTACCCTGCCCCAGGTTAAATGTAAGGGTTTTTTCGTTTCAGAAAAGAAACTCCTACTTCGAGACTCAAAGGGGTTAACAAGGGATTATATTCCTTATATCTCAGGTGTTTGGGGGATTTGAAACAATGCCTTACATCATCAGCAGGGTCTTATTCAAAAGCACACAACCAGAAATTTTGCGTTTTCACTTCATCATCCTCCCTCCAAGAGTTTAAACAAGAAGTTGGTATTGCAAATGCAGAAAACAAATTACGAGCGAATGCGAATGGATCACGTCAAGATAAACATACTCATCGCATTAAGATTAATATTCAAAACAAACAAGTTCTACATGCATACAAAGCAATAACAATCATAAAAGATTACAAATGAAAATGCAGTAAACGAACTAGAGATCTGAGGAAACTGTGTCAGCTTGAGCTTGGAAGAACATTATCAACTTTTTTGGGAGACACAGAAGTAAACATACAACCACTGCGGGTCACTATACTAATATCAGCATAAAGGCATTCCATTCACAAATGGGCTTCCTCCTTTAAAGGTCAACACATCATCGTCAATAATCTCTTGAACCTTTTCCTGGAAAACCTTGCACTCCTCAATTGGATGCCCCATTACTCTATCATGAAATTCACAACTGGTATTTGGGTTGTACCAATGAGGGTGAGACTTCATGGCTCTTGTTTTTCTGGGTGTCATCACCGAGTTTCGGGCAAAGTAAGACCACAATTGACTGTAAGTTATTGGAATTGAATCAAACTGACGAGTCTCTCTTTCCGATTTATTCAGCGGTCTCTGCTGCTTTTGGAACTGATTCTGATGTTAGTGATAAGGCACCGGAACTAGAGCTTGCGGAATCTGAGGAGAATCATGAATTGCATCAACTTCAACATTTTCTACCTCACATACAGATTTCTCTTCACTTGCATGGTCATCTGGAACATCTCGGATCCTTCCACATTTAAATGCATTCTCGAGGTTTATTCCGACTTCCACAATTTTGGAGAACTCTAGGGGCATAACGCCTACCATCCTAACATAATAAGAGTCTGACAGCGTTCTTAGAAACAATTTGGCCAGTTCTTTCTCTAAGAGTAGCGGATGAACTTGAGCTGCTAATTCTTTCCACCTTTATGCATACTCTCTGAAGGATTCGCTGTCCTTCTGATTCATACTCATCAATCCATCACTATCTGGAGCCATGTCCAAATTGTAGTCATATTGTTTTACAAAAGCATCAGCTAGGTCTTCCCAAGACTGAATATGGTCCCTTTTCAGTTTCGCATACCACATCAAAGATCCTCCATATAAACTTTCTTGGAAGCAGTAAATCATCAGCAGATCGTTGTTGATATGTGTGGCCATCTTTTGACAAAACATCGTCAAATGGTACCTTGGACAGCTAATACCCTTGTATATTTCAAAGACATGCATTTTGAACTTCTGAGGAATAACCACATCCGGAACCAGGCACAAGTCACAAGCCTTAAAACTAGATGCATTGGATCTTGTCAACATTTTCAATTCCTCAATGAGATCACGAAGTCCTTCCTTCATTTCCACAACTTTAAGATCAACCATCTCTGTCACAGGGTGGACATTCTGAGGATTTGGCATATACCTCGAAAATTGAGAATCTTTTTCAACAACTTGACCAACCAGATCATTATGCACAGGTCAGGATCGAGTAGGAACATCCACTTGTGGAACATAGTCGTCCATAGGAGAATCATATATCAGATTGGTCATCACTGTAAAACCTGACATAAGATCATCATCTTTTGTTCTCTCCATGTTCCTTCAGTAACTACCTCAAACTTGGTATGAATGCCAGAAAATCAGCTAAATCCTTTTCTTTCTCTAATTAGCCTGAGTATTATACCGGTGCAGCAGCTTGGCTGAATGAAGACCAAGGGGAACAATAAGACACCCGGAAAAGGCAAGAAATAATGTAGGATGATGCGAATTCTAATGCAAAACTACAAATGTTTCATTCAACTTTCAAGGATCTTTAAAATATAAAGCAATTGCAAGCATCGTAATAACACTTTTTGAATTACTGATAACCATCTCATTTTATTGAATATTATCTCTAAGATCCTTGAAAATTGACTGAAACAGAATGTCCATGAATACATAAATGCATGTATGCAGCACCACAAACAAGATCACACAAAGCACATGGGACAAGGTTCAAGTCACGAGCACGGAGTCAAGGTTAAGAACCAACCCACAAAGGTATGTACTAAGGGTATAACACCTACCGAACAAGGTTCTAAAGAAGTTCCCAGAGTCTACTACCCATCTTTCGGATATTATCGATTTCCCAACTTTCTTGGTAGTCAATAATATTCTCAAGAGAGTCTCGTCTGAGTGTGGTATCGCGTAACAACCAATTCAAGTCTGCACCTGAATAGCCACCGCACCACGTCCTAATAAGGCCAAGATGGGTTAAGGGTTCTAAATTCCTCAGCTTCGGGTCCTCGGATCAAGAAGCATAATGGGTTTGCCATTTCTGGTCCGCCATTATTGCCTCTGGGGAGGAGTGCCTCCACTGAGTCCTCGGGGATGGTCACCAGAGTCGACAGTTCTCAAGATCAACACCCCGAAAAGCACAAGACGCACAAGTCAGAATATCTCCCAAGAAAACCTCGTCTGGATGTGAATTTCGTGAACACCAAACGTACCAAGATGGCAGGTAGGTCCCACTACTTTCCACCCTAGTCCTAGGTGTATACTCAAGCCTGGGTATTGGGCTTATCTCACCACACAGACCACTAAGCACCCTGACAGAACAATCAATAAAAAACAAATCAGACAAAAAGCGATAAATAAATCAAAGTAGGCTAAACCCCTCAAGGGAGAACACTCCCCAGCAGAGTCGCCACTTTTCTGTAGCGGGGAAATTTGTGAGCGTAAGCTATTGATTAACTTAACTCAAAAAAATAAGAGTCGCCACCGCACTTTTATTTTATCCAAAAAAAAGAAAGGAAGAAGAGCGAACAAAACCTAAAGAGTTCTAAAACACAAGAACAAATAGAGAATGGGTAAGGGGGTTCGTTACGCAATGGGAAGGTGTTAGCACCCAAAACGTCTATAGTAATCTATAGGAACCCTTTGAAATATCTACTGCTTTTTGGTCTGAAAATGGTTTGCTTGAAAAAGAGATTGAAGGAGATGAGAAGAGAAGTATTTTTTTAATATTTTTTGTGTTTGGAGAGACTTATCGCCTCATGCCTACGTATCCACGATGTGCAATGTAGGATAAAAACCTCGTAGTTCGTGGTACAAAGAACAAAAATTTGTTTGTTATGATTGATTTTAAATGTAAAGACAAGTCATCATTTCCAAGCGAATAATTCCGCTTAAAGAGATGAATCATGTCTAAACTTATGAAAAAGTTTAAAAGGAAAAGGTGCACAAAGCACAAAAAGAGTTTGATGAGTTTTGTATTTTTTATGTCTTTTTGAAATGGTCAAAATATGATTAACATGGATTGACATATATTAAAGAAAATGAAGTTTAAAAATCACTTGACCGAAGTCAAGGTTTTATTATGAAAGCGGTTTTAAGTTTGAAAACAAGAAAGTTAAAAAAAAAAGAGGAGATTTTGAAAATTGAAGAAGGGATGGAGAAGAAGTGACTATCCTAGTGCATAAAATAAGAGCTAAGGATAAGAAAGATCTAACCACATGGACAAGCTCCATAGCATAAGCATTTTTCCCTTTTTGATTTGGTCTTGATTCAAAATAAGTCTTCAAAAGAGGACTCCAAGTATCCAAAATCCAAAGTTTTCCATCACAAACTCCCAAGCATAGGTTAGGATCCTACTTCTAAGTCCAAAGTCCATAATCAAGAGTATAGGTCCTCCAATGCATAGGATAGTGGCCATAGTCCAACAATTAAGATCACAAATCTTTTAGTGCTTTAATCCTTTATTAATGTTTTTGAGTCCAAATGGACAAAAGGAAAAACAAAGCACAAGATAATATGGTCCAAGTGGACAAAATAAAAATGACATAAACATAAACATGTGTCCAACGGACAAAGGAAAAATTGCAGAAGCATAAACATGTGTCCAACGGACAAAGGAAAAATATGCGGAAGCATAAACATGTGTCCAATGGACAAAGGAAAATAGTTGCATAAAAGTAAAAGAGAGATAGGGAGCGAGAAGGAAACATAAAGGTTAGAAGTTAGTGATTAGTAGCACGATGCTCTGGTGCCATAAGCCTTCACCGATTATTCCACTTCGCGTCTTGAACTATAGTGATTAAACAATGTACTTAGGTCAAGGTTAATGAAGACTTGTTAGAAGATTGATAGAATCAAAACCTCTACAACAACATGCTTCAAAGATTTTGAACCTAATAAAAAAGATTAATCACCATTGGGTTGACGCGACCAATCAAGGTCAGGACCACGAAAGTTCAAATTCCGAATTGGATAAAGAGGGACAAATGTTGTGCTATGTTAAGCAATCACCGAGTAATTTACAAAGTAATTACCCTACATTGAGGCCGGTCAATAGATCTTTGTGCTAATGTATGCTAGATGAACGATATGTAGATCGTCATCCGAAAGCAATACCGCACGAAAAGTAAATAGCTAACGATCTAGTCTTGATCAAGAATTCAACTAAGATATTCTAAGATCCATAAGAATTTCATCAATAAAAAAAATAGAAATAGATGAAGAGAAAGCCAAATTGAATTACACTTTTGAGATCCTTTCATCTTCAAGTTCAATCACCTTTAATTGATAGGTTTAAGTATGAAAACATATCACTAATTCAAAGCACCTCAAATGAATTCAACAATTCATTTAAAGATAGATTTGAACAAATGAATGTTTAATTACTTTAATCATATCCAAAGTCCATTGAAATTGAAGAGAAATTAATCTCAACAATACATTTCAAGGCTAAAACAAGAAGTAAGGGGAAGAGGGAGGAAGAAAAACCAAAACAACCCCAAAAACAAGTGAAAATGTGCATTTTGTTTTGAAGTAACCGGTTACTGCATATCTGTTAACCGGTTACTTTGTTCAAAATAGGCGCAATTTTTCAAAATTAACACAGAGTAACCGGTTACAGCATATCTGCTAACCGGTTACTCTGCACCAGAATGCAGAAAATTGTGCAAAATTCAGCATGATCCACTTTCAAAACTTTTTACAAACACCTTGTGATCATGGAACTGAAATTGCACGAAATTTAAAGTAAAATAACAGCAAAAACCAGCAATTAAATACAATTACAAGATCCAAAGGATCGAGTAACAAAGATCTCCAAAGATCTACATTATGGAAGATGAAGATGAAGCTTCAACAATGGTGAAAGATGAATTACCACTTCAAATCTGAAAATTCCTTCGAATTGCTTCAAGATCCAAAAATCAAAGCCTTGATCTATGAGAATTGATGAAGAAAACAAGCTTGGATGAAGGTTTAGCTCAAAGTTGAACAAGATTCAATGTGAATTCTTGTTAACTTTCAAAAGAAGAAAAGTGAGCTTTAGTGAAATTTGTGGTTGGGGATAGAATTTGCAAGAGGTTTGTTGGCTATCAAAAGCTTGTGAAATGAAGCCTATATTTATAGAATTTAGACTTGGGAATTTGGTGTTTTGGAATTAGGCTTGGAAGATCAAGATTAGGATTAGAATTCAAATTTGGAGGGAATTATCAAAAGAGTGGTGATTAGTGGAGGTACATGGTAGGAATTAATTATGATGATGTAGGAAAATAAAATGAGATGGTCTAGAATATTTCACATGTGATCAAAATGATTAAAATTGGTGTAAATTGCTGAAATTTGAATTTGCTGCCATTTTTCAAAATTTCACGAGGGTAACCGGTTACTGCATATCTTTTTGAATGCACTGTTGTGGTTCGGCTTGATTCTTTTGCTCGTCAAAGAAGGCATGGAAATAAACACATGAACCTTGGAGTCTCTTGAATAACAATCAATTAAATCTTGGAAACTCTTGATCATATGATTTTTTAATTAATTGCATATCAACTTTGACTTTGTTCAGATGAAATTCATTCAAGCTGCGGGGCTGTTGTTTTGGTATTTTTAACCTGTTCTTCCCCTGAAAATGTTAGAGAAAGAAAACAAAATATTTTTGGATTTTGATTAATGGTTAGTAAACATAAACAAATTAAGTAAAAAAAAACATCTAACAAACACACACATACTCAAAGATCCCTGCAAGGCACAATCCCACAAAAGAGGGAACCAATGCATGATCTTGTTTGTGGCATGAAATACAAAAAAAACATGTTGGGATATTAGGGGTAAAAATTAGGGTATTACATAAGGTTGTTGTGATGTTTGTGTGAGTAGGCTATGGGGTGATGTTTGAGTGTTTTGGCTATGGAAAGATGTTTGGGTGTAATGGATATGGTCTGATGTTTAAGCGTTTTGGCTATATCTTGATGTTGTGTTGGGGGCATAGGAATTTTGGGTGTCTTGATAATAATCATTTTGTTGGAGATGGTATGAGGGACGCTCTTGGTATTGTGGTTGGGTGTTTGGCATGTTTGGATGGTAGATTTATGTGTTTGTGGGTGTCGCTCCCGGGATTTTCATCCAGGTACAAACGCGAAAGTGGCGCGGAAACAGAGCCGCCAACAATGTGTATTTATCCTAAGAGAGGGAAAGGAAACACTGCGTAAACCTGAGGGAAGGAAAAGAACATGGTCTCACGACCAAGAGAAACAAGTAAGGGAGTCGGTTACGCGAAGGGAAGGTATTAGCACCCCCTCGCGTCCATCGTACTCGATGGGATCCATGCTTGCTGTCTCGATCAAAGGGTGTCGTCATTTAGAGCTCCGCTACTACTGGAAAGGAAAAGGAACAGGAACGAAAAAGAAAGGAGAGACGGAAGAAGAGGAAAAGAAGTGACTCAGTAGGACGTCCTCGGAGTCCTAGGCCTACGTATTCCCTCGTGCAATGGGAAAGTCAGAGTCAACGTAGTTCGGACTACGGTTTGGGGAAGGGTGAAAGGATTGTGCTCGGAGAGATCTCGCACGATCTACTGCCTACGTATCCCGCTCGAACGCGAGAATCAGAGCGACGTAGTTCCCCTCAATAGGTATGGCTTCGCTTTGTTTGTGTTTTTTAAAGGAAAACATCAAGGTTCGCGTTCCAGCAGTTAGGTGTCGCAGCTCGTTGTATGGAGTCTTAAGCATTTACCTGTTTGCCGTAGAACGGAAGTGACGCATCCTTTATGACTGGAGTGAGGAAGATGAAAAGAAAAATGTTGTTTGTTTATTGTCTTTTAAGAAGAAGTGTTTTGATTATTTTTGTGTTTATAACACGTATTGCATTTAAGTCTATGACATAGGATCGACTGCATCGCATGGTCGTCCTAACAGGACGTATGCTAAACACTCTAGAAAGGCGGAGGGAAACCCTCCTCCTTCCATTTCCCACATACAAGGCTCACGTGCAATACATGTTAATCCTTTATTAGATTTTTTGGCTTTTGTTTTGAGATGAGAAAGAGACTCAAAGGGTTTAAGAAAGGAAAAAGTCTAATCGGGGAGCCTAACAACTCTAAAGTTATCATGCATGGAGATCTTATGGTTATGTGAGGCATAAGAACTATCTAGGTATAAAGAAGAGAGAGGGATAGCACTATCTAATGCTTATCCTACCTCACCTTAATAAAAAATTAAGGATGAGCTAGGATCCCTAAGGGGTGTGAAGAAGTTGTACACACAAAGCATTATATCATGCTATTCACAAAAGAGAATGACAAGTAAAAGAGATAAGACATGAAAGGAGAGATGAAAGAAGAGGTGAGTATGGATTAAAATCCACTTACTAAAGTGACTTACCTCTGCCCCTACACAAAAGGTTAGTGCATTATTATCACAAGTAATTGAAAACAAATGAAAAGAAACAAGCCAAACCTTACTAGTTGCTTAAAGAAGACAACTTGTGAAGCAAGCAAGTGTTAAACTAAAAGGGGAAAGCACCAAGGGTTAAGGATCCTTCAAAGTCAGTAGGTACATGTCAAAGAGTCCTAATAATGTTCACATGTCATATGAAACCAAACAAAATCAAACTATGCACCAAACAATCATACAAATGTAAGTTGAACATTAACCATGCAAGATGAATACCAATAGAAAGGAAACATGAATAAATGCACATGTAAACACCCAAGTCAGAAGTAAATGGCACTTAAGAATGTGTGAATAGGTTATTCAAATGGAATATGATTTGTAAAAACGAGCATTGATCAAGCAAGTAAAAGATGGGAGCAAACATCATTGAAATTCCAACAATGTACCATACAAAACATGCAAGTAAGAATGAAGATGAAAATTGAATAACCAAGCAATATGAATGTAAGTCATTAGCTTAGGACATTTTAAATGACATTTAGAGGTCAAGAATGTAAGCACAAAATTCACACAGTTGTCATGTTAAAGCATATTGAAAATTAAGAGCAAACAAGTTCAAGTTAGGTCCAACAAGTTCTCATATGTTCATGAAGTTTGGAAACATGCAAAATGAAGTTTAAATTCATGGAATATGGTCAAGAATGATGGCAAACAGAAGTGGAACCATGTTGAAGTGGATGTACAAGGTCATGCAAGCATTGATGCAAACAAATGAACAAAGGATAACAATTATAGATGAACAAGTTCACGCCACATTCCAATTTTAAACAAATGTGCACAACTTATGTGAATGTGGAATACAAGTGACCTATAATGCAATGTGAATGACCTATAATACACATACCAATGATGTCAAAACATCTCCATAAGCATCACAAAGGAACATGATCAAAGCACACCCAAAAATCTAATGTAAGTCATCTAACAAACACACATTCTTTGAGGCAATTAGGATGAATCAAAATTAGGGTTAAAGGCTCAAGGAAATTTGGATATTCAATTCATTTTAAGTGCAACCAGTATGTAAGCATGTCCCAAAATAATGGTTCAAAAATCATTATTAAACATACACAAACATGCCTCACAATGTCATACAAGATCTCCACACAAAAGGCCCAAAGACCTCAATCAAAAGTCATCAAGGAATGATTTAAAAAATTCACAAAAAATGTATAACATGCCTCATCATATCATAAATGTACATACCAATTATTATGCATAAATTCAAGGTACAACTATGTCAACTAAAATCAAGATGTAGCGTATGTCATGATGAAATGCACAAACAAAAGAAAATGAAAGGAAATTCATGGAAATATGGAAAAATATTATAAAATCAGAAAATAATACAATCAACAATTATTTAAATCTGTTTAGATGTCTCATGAATTTTTATGGAATTTTTTTATTCTTAGAAACAATTTTAACAAATAAAAATGGAAACAGATGCAAAAGAAAATAAAAAAACAAGAAATAGGACAGGGAGGTGTGACATTAGCAATTATCAAGTTCAAAATACTTGGGCTCAGGAAAGAGGGGGTGGAAATAGCATTATCAGCCCAATCAAAAACCACGTGTTCACATAGGGTGCATAGCATGGATGCTAGTCAAACATTGACTCATTATGAGCCACAAGATCAAGTCAGCGCAAGATAATCATGAAAGTACGCAAATCAAATGGCTAAGGACACATGCACATGCTAATTATGATGCAACACACACACATGATCAAACAATTTAAAAACAATCACAAAACAAGATATTCACATTGCTCCTACTGAGCTTCAATCATGCAAAAACAAGCTTAAATCAGCAGAAAAGGCAAGAAAAAGATTGAAACAAAACCTGTTGTAGATGGAGCTTTGAGCAAAAGAAGACCAGAGGTGAGATTCCTTGCTTATTGAACTTGATTTTGGCCAAATAAAGGCTTAATGAGTCTTGAAATCAGTCAATACAGTTGCAGTGATTCAATGTGTTAATCTTGTATCTTCGAATCCTTGCTTCTACACACCTCTTAGGTATAGATTGATGAAGAAGCAAGCTCAAGAATGCTGAGGAATATGATGAAGATGAAGATGCGTGTAAGAAGAACTTCAGAGAGAGAGAGAGATACAAAATTTTAGAGCAATGTGAAGTATGGAAAAGTTGGTTATGATTTCTGTTAGTAGTGTTTTTTTATCCTTGGTTAGATCTTAACTAGAGGAGTTTACAGTTAGAACTCAGGTTGAGTTAACTGAGGTTGAAGTGAGAAAATAGAATGTGCAGTGGGCAATGGAAATGAAGTGAAATGAGAGTGAGCACGGGTTATAGTTCAGGTATGGAAGGAACAAGGGATCATATGGTGGTGATGAAATTGGATGGTGATGATGGTGTGTACTGAACAACAACACAGACTCTTATGCAAGTTTCCATTTTTTCTCATTTGAACATATAAAGCAACATGTAGTACATGATCATGGATGTGCATAAGGGTTGGTTTGGCCTTAAAAAGCAATGTTTTAAACATGTCATGGCTGATGTAAGTAGAGCATGCGCATGAAACAACAATTTAACAAATTTTGGTTAGCTTGGTATGAAAGGAAACCAGATGTGAAGATGATGACTTTGGCAAGCAATATCTCAGGGACCCATGGATGGAATGACATGGTTAATGGTTCTTTGGAAAGAGTACATGGCATAAAACAAAGTTGGCATTCAAAACAAGTGCCAAGGGAATCTCCAAGACATCCAAAAAAGATCATGCATATCTGTGTGTATAACTATTATAGCAGATCAACTTGACCTAGCCTTGATCTGTCATGGCGTGTGGAAGAGATCAGAGTGAAGCTACCTACTTTGACTCACCATAACTCCTCATACATTGATCAGATGAAAATTTGTTCAACATAAAAGTTGAAGAGGGGATGAAGATGAACAAAAGTCATGTTGAACTTTTTTCCATTTGGAACCTCTATCATGGAGAAATTTGTATTTGAACTTGAGCCCAACATGCACACCAAGTGTTTGATGAAACGACTGCGTGATGGCTCGCCCATGACTTGCCTGGCTGGTCAAAAATGCCCTACAAACCTCCAACTTTAATCAATCATAACTTCTTCAATTTTGATCCAATGGAGGAGTTCTTGCTATGGTTTTGAAGCTTGAAATGTGAAATTTTGATAGGCCTCCCTAGCCCTTCCATTTGGTTCTTGGAGCATGGAGAAAGAAAGCCCCAAAGTTGACCTCTCACCTTGCCAATACTTGCCATAAATAGAACCCTTATTTCTATTTTTGGCAATTTTGCACATTCCTTGGTTTTTGATGAATCTTTCATTATTTATTGACCCAATCTTCACCAATGACCATATTTAACATGAGGGACATGAATTTGACCTCAAAAAGTCAAGGGTTGACTTTTTCCTCTGCATAATTTACTTTTCCTCAAATCTCCTGATTCTCAATCAATTGGGCAATTGAAACCCTTCCAAATCAAATTAATGGACACTTATTCATCCTTAGATCCTTGAGGACATGTAGAATACCATATAATCAAGTTTTGACCAAAAAATCAGAAATAAACTGATTTTATGGCAAACCCTAATTTTGACCCCCCAGTATAGGAGAAATCAGCGCATCCTCCAAATCCAAATTCCTCCGAGTATGATGTGTATCCTCTCTAACAAAGATGAGATATGTCGTTTGGAGATGATAAAAGCTCAAAGATCTCACCCATTGGGGTATTATGCTTCAGAATTCCACAACCCTAGTTTGCACTGGTTAGGAGAATATAACTTCCTTCAATCTTCTATTGAATTCCCATCTTGTGATACTTTGAGGACTCAAATGAGGTGAAAATATATATGAAAAACCCTTGTGCCTTATTTGGAAAAGCTTTTCTCTTGTCCTTTTCCTTTGAACTGCTTATGTCTTGAGACACCGGATCCCATGCCTTGCAACCAATGATGTATATGATTTAGTATGACCTATTATGAAATGCAAATGAGTGAAACATAAGCCAATTATTGAAAAATATAAGAGGGCAAATTTTGGGGTCTTACAGCTGCCCCTATTCAATCAACTGTGGACCTGAAGGGATGAGAGCAACGACTGTCAGAAGGTCAACGTACATAGGGATTGAATACAAGAATAACTAGAAAATTTGTGATCTGTGAGTAAAAAGAATGGATATATGACAAACACAGCAGTCGTGGGGATGGATGTTGGTGGAAAAGAGTCTGGAACAAATGAAGTTCAAAGGTCGCCAGTCGGGAACGGCTAAGGTCTAAAGATTATAATATGTCTGTCAAGAACGACTGGAGTTTTGAAACTTACGGTATGCCTGTCAGGAACGGCTGAAATATGCCTGTCTGGAACGGCTAAGTTTAAAACACAAAAGGGCGCCTGTAGGGAACGGATAAAGTTGAAAACCTATTGCTTACCTGTCGGGAACGGTAAATGAGCCAGTCGGGAACGGCTAAGTTTAAAACACAAAAGGGTCGCCTGTCGGGAACGGCTAAAGTTAAAAACCTATTGCTTACCTGTCGGGAACGGTAAATGAGCCAGTCAGGAATGGCTAGGTTTAAAACTCAAAAGGGTCGCCTGTCGGGAACGGCTAAAGTTGAAAACCTATTGCTTGCCTGTCGGGAACGGTAAATGAGCCAGTCGGGAACGACTAGGTTTAAAACTCAAAAGGGTCGCCTGTCGGGAACGGTTAAAGTTGAAAATCTATTGCTTACCTGTCAGGAATGGTAAATGAGCCAGTCGGGAATGGCTAGGTTTAAAACTCAAAAGGGTCGCCTGTCGGGAACGGCTAAAGTTGAAAACCTATTGCTTACCTGTCGGGAACGGTAAATGAGCCAGTCGGGAATGGCTAGGTTTAAAACTCAAAAGGGGCGCCTGTCGGGAACGACTAAAGTTGAAAACCTATTGCTTACCTGTCGGGAACGGTAAATGAGCCAGTCGAGAACAGCTAGGTTTAAAACTCAAAAGGGTCGCCTGTCGGGAACGGCGGAAGGAAACCTATCCGGAATAGTTCCTAAGAGATACAGTTGAAACATAAGATCAAAAGATCTACAAACCGAAAGACTGGGACTTTGTGGGGAGAAAGG
This sequence comes from Lathyrus tuberosus, assembly GCA_022829125.1. Classification (NCBI taxonomy): domain Eukaryota; kingdom Viridiplantae; phylum Streptophyta; class Magnoliopsida; order Fabales; family Fabaceae; genus Lathyrus; species Lathyrus tuberosus. Next base: position 2,526,595 of record JALAZF010000542.1, on the reverse strand, counting down.
TGGTGAAACCCTGGTATTGCTTTGAAATGTTTGCTGGGGAATGAACGAAGCGTTTGTTTTGGCTTTGTCAACGATGTGATTGAAGAGGAACAATTTTGGGCTCTTGCACGAGGTAGCAAAATTGGCTTATGCTTCACATGCATATGTTTGAATTTTTCCATGGTGTAATGCTCCATCTCGGATGGATATGCTACGCATTTTAGAGGATGCAATGATTACTATATGCAAAATGCAAAGAGGTTCCTTAGCAAAATAAATGTTGAGGAAAAGGAAGGCAACTCCGCTGGGGATAACAAACTGGATTATCCTCGTGGTCACAAACCGTACTGGGGAAGACAAATTAACCTGATCTCCTGATCTGGGCTCTGAACTGACAAACCTGTTGAGGTTGTTGTAGGAAATGATAACTTTGCTGGGGAGGTATCATCTAAACCAGACTGCTTGGGGAATAACTAGAACCATAAAACTCCGCTGGGGAAATGACAACTTTCTGACCTGGTGCTGGGGAATTGAGATCAAACGAACTCTTGCGGAGGAAGGAAATACCTACTGAGGGACTGAGATCAACCATATTTCTTGCTAGGGGAAGAAACACTTGCTAGGGGACTGAAATCAACCAAAACTCCTGCTGGGGATAACCTCTGAACAACCGATGGGTCTGAATTATCAATAACGATTGGACTTTAATTGCAGGCCACATCAACGATTTGATATGCTATAGGAGGAGAACGCTCCCACTTTTCACCATTTTCAAAACTGCTTGGGAACATTCCATCATTTCATATTGCATGGGAGTGAGGCATTCTTCTATACTGCTGGGGATGACAACCTCAAGGAAGAACTTTCTTATTGAGGGACCCACTTCTGCTTGGGGAGAGCCATGACCATGGACTCCACTGGGGAAATCAAACTTCCTGATGTCTTGCTAGGGGAGACATTCTGATACTCTGTTGGGAAGATAAACTCCATTGAATTCTGCTGGAGAAAAGAGATCAAAGACGCCTCATGCTGGGAATGACCTCTGTTTCACGCTTCTGAGTTGATCAACTGCCCATTGATCGTCATGAGTGAACAATGACTCATTTAATTCTCCATTTTCCCCAGACTGCAAGGTGTATGAAAGAATTTCGCCTCGAGAGTATTTTACAGAAGACGTAGCATTCAAAATGCCTCAGTGTCTTTAAACTCTTTGAGAGATGCTTCTGACTAGTCATTTTTTGAAAAGGACAACATCTCGTACTCTTGAGGTGACCTGCCTCGAGTCTTGAAGAAACTTTGACCCTGACTAATCTTAGAGAGATTTGTCAAATCAACCTGATTACCCCATATTACCCGCTTGTGGAGAGATTTATCGTATCTCGACATAATTGCCCCAGTTTGAATGCTTTTAGAGAGATTCAACGGATCTCAACATGGTTGTCCCCAGTTTGGCAGAACTTTAAAGAGATTTCTCGACTTGACTGCCCATGATTACACTGCTTTTGGGGAGATTTATCGAATCTCGACGTGATTGCCCCAGATTGGCTGAGCCTCGAAGAGATTTCTCGACATGACTGCCCCTGATCACACTACTTTTGGAGAGAATTATCGAATCTCGACGTGATTGCCCATGATTTACAACTCTCTGAAAAGACTTTCTCAACTTGACTGCCCCAACTTGGCTACACTTCGAAGAGATTTCTCGGCGTGACTGCCCCTGATTACACTGCTTTTGGGGAGATTTATCAAATCTCGACTTGATTGCCTCAGATTGGCTGAGCCTCGAAGAGATTTCTCGATACGATTGCCCCAGATTGGTTACATCTCAACGCAACTGGCAGGGAACTCCTTTGCCCCACATAGTCTTTCAGCAACATGTCCTCTGGAGTCCTCAAGCATTTCAACTTGGCAGGATCAAGCTTCTCGACTGATGTTCATCATGTAAGCTTCTTTGATGTTAAACAAATGTATGCACGTAGAAAATATTTATTCTGAAAATGATTACTCTAATGCAACACACATGTTAATCTTGAAGTCTTTATTGAAAAGATGTCGCAAAGCCATGTGAACGAATCATTGCTTAGGATACGACATTGATTTTTGAATGAAAGAAAACATGCACATGCAATACCAACAAGATCTTTTAGCATCACTCATGAGAGTCAGGAACGCTATCTCATTGGAGTACGCTCTCGAAATAAACCCTGTTTCAATTAGGACTTTTGAGGGTTGTATCGTGGCCTGGTTCACGATTTTGAGAAAAAAGGATTTAAGGCCCAAAATTTATCGGTGCCCACCCACTCTTCGTGATGTTCTCCAGTCCTACATTCAGCTAATTTGCACAAGCGCTCATCGCTCAAAAAGATGTTATGATCTTTAAGGAACCCATGCAACTGATGGTTTGACACCTAATGAGGTTTTGGAGTAACAGTCACCCCTTTTGTCTTTTGTTCGTAGTCACACGACTTTATTCTTGCTCGAGGATTTTCTTTTATAATCCCTTTGTTTTTCACTTTCTCATGCTTTTGTTTTTTGATCCCTAATTTTTGCCTGGACTGATTCTTTTGAATCTTTAGATTTTGAAGTCTAGCGGGATGCCCTGACTTTTGCCTAAGTCGATTGTTTTCAAGTTTCGACTTAGCGGGTTTTTTTCTTTTTTTTTATTCTTTTTTTTCAGAACAAATCGTGTGACACTGGCTTGTCTTGACTTTGTTGAAAGGGTTGTGACTGCCTCACTCCTTGATTGTTGATGGATAACCATTGTGGTTTCACATCTTTTGACCTCCTGATGGTGGAATAGAAGATAATGGATCCTCAGATGCACACTTCTTTTGAGATTTGAACGCTCGGTCAAATTAACTGACGCCTACCCTGCCCCTGGGTTAAGTGTGAGGGTTTTTTCATACGAAAAGAAACTCCTACTTCAAGGCTCAAAGGGGTTAATGAGGGTCTATCTCCTTTATATCTCCAGTGTTTGGGGAGTTGAAACAATGCATGTACATCCTCAATAGGGTTCTTATTCAAAAGCACACCCCTAGAGATTTTTTTGCGTTTTCAAATCATCATCCTCCCACAAAGAGTTGAAGCCAGAGAGTCAGTATTGCAATGCACATGAACATTTAAGGATGGCCATGAATGGATTACTTCAAGAAGAACATGCTTATTGTATTATGATTGTCATTCAAGAACAAACAAATTTTTCATGCAAACAATGTTTAAATAAACAAATGAAAGCTACATATGAAGATGCAGTAAAGAAACTGATGATTGCCATTGTTGAGGAGACTTGACTCCGTCTGGACTTATTACTCTTGACGACATACTCGCAGTCTGAGTGCTCACTCGGGAAGCTTCAGTTGATGTGCAAACCATCGGCAGTGAATGTAATGACCCCAACCTCGATTAAATCTTGCACATTATGATGAAAGGCTCGACACCTCTTAATAGTATGTCCAGGGCCACCTGAATGAAAGTCACACCGGGTACTAACATCATATCCAGCTGGGAGCTTTACTGGAGGGGAACCCATAGCACGAGGTTCTACCAGATTCAGTTTGAGCAACTGTTAAAACAACATGGCATATGACATAGGTAGTGGATCAAAATGCCGGTCAGGCTTCTTCAACTTTTGTTCGTACTGCTTAGCCTTGGGATTGTCTTGGGAGGCAGGAAGTAGTTGCTGACGATGAAACTCTGGAACCCCAGATTGTGCAGCAAATTCGTGAGGTAGATCACACTTTGGGATAGATTCCACTAGCAAGGGCAGAATAACAATTTCTGCTGCAGTCTCAGGCACGGGATTGCCATCCTTTCTGAGCACATTCCTCACGACCTCCATAACCAGGCTCATCTGAGTATTCAGTTGATTAACATCCTCCTTCAGCATTTTCTGGTCTTGAATCAAGGCTTGCATGTCCCCCATAAACTGCCCTATTTGGCTTCGCATTTCCCTCAGCCCCGCTTGAACTTGATCCATGGTCAAATTCCAGCTTCTTTGAAAAGTTAAGTCTGAAATTCTGAAGAGAACCAGATCAGGATGAGAATAACCAGCTTCAAACACCTGTTATGCAAATGAGTATGAAAATGCTATGCAAATGTCATGTTCAAATATTTCCAAGGAATCATTCTGCTTTGATTCAAGTTTTCCACATAAGAACAACAAGAAATAGATGGAAATGATCAGTAATGAGTCTCAAAGTTAAGATCCTTGGAAATACTAGAACATGTATGCAAACATGTTATGATGATATGGATGCAGAGACATGGGATCAAGGCTTCCACAAATTCTGGATAAGTGTTGTGCTACTGTCTGAATAAGTTTACAGGTCTGCTCTGAAGAGAATACCGGAACACCGGAATATCCGAATAATCAGAATACTAGAAGGCCAGCATATCGGCATAATCAGAAAACCAGAATGCCAGAGTGCCGGAATAATCAGAATATCGGCATAATCAGAATCCCAGAATACTAGGCTGATAAGTCCACACTGATAAGAAAGCCAGAATACCGGGTTAGTTAAAGGTTAAGGTTACCTGCAAACCTGTAAACACCCAGTCCCTCTCACATGTGGGTACTAGAAAACCAAGGATCCTCAATATCCTGAGCTCTCAGGTCGAGAAATGATGATACGTTCACCGTTTTTGGTTTGACATCATCATCAATCGAGGAGGCCTCAACTGATTCCCCTAAAAAAGATATCTTATAGCAAGTTCCCAGCATTGAGTCCTCGGATCGAGAATGTGTAATGGGTTTGCCATTTCTGGTCTGCCATTATCACAACTCGGGAGGAGTGTCGTTACTGAGTTCTCGGGAATGGTCACCAGAGTCGACAATTCCTCCAGAGAATATCTACTGGCCTATAACGAGCATACGGTAGCAGATAGCTCCAGATAGAACCTCGTCTGGCTGTAGGTCTCGTGAACACCCACACGTGGTAAAACACCACGGGAGAGACACGTCTGCCCACGCTAATACTTATGTGTATTCTCAAGCCTGGGTAGTGGGCTTATATCTCAGAAATCCTAACCTGCCAAACAGAAAATCCAGTACAACACAGCATAGTCCAGCATAATAATGAAATGCAATGCAATAAATGCAGTAATACAATAATACAGTAAAGCAAAAATGCAGTAAAACAGTAAAATTGCAAAATAAAGCACCACAGATAAACACCCAATGACAAAAACAAACAAGCGCTAGGATTGACTCGCAAAAGGGATGGACCAGCAAGAGGTCAACCTGTCCCCAGCAGAGTCGCCAGCTGTCGCTCCCGGGATTTTCATCCAGGTACAAACGCGAAACTGGCGTGGAAACAGAGTCGCCAACAATGTGTATTTATCCCAAGAGAGGGAAAGGAAACACTGCGTAAACCTGAGGGAAGGAAAAGAACATGGTCTCGCGACCAAGAGAAATGGGTAAGGGAGTCGGTTACACGAAGGGAAGGTATTAGCACCCCCTCGCGTCCATCGTACTCGATGGGATCCACGCTTGATGTCTCGATCAAAGGGTGTCGTCATTTGGAGCTCCGCTGCTACTGGAAAGGAAAAGGAACAGGAACGGAAAAGAAAGGAGAGACGGAAGAAGAGGAAAAGAAGTGACTCGGTAGGACGTCCTCGGAGTCCTAGGCCTACGTATTCCCTCGTGCAATGGGAAAGTCAGAGTCAACGTAAATCGAACTACGGTTTGGGGAAGGGTGAAAGGATTGTGCTCGGAGAGATCTCACACGATCTCCTGCCTACGTATCCCGCTCGTACGTGAGAATCAGAGCGACGTAGTTCCCCTCACTAGGGATGGCTTCGCTTTGTTTGTGTTTTTTAACGAAAAACATCAAGGTTCGCGTTCAATCAGTTAGGTGTCGCAGCTCGTTGTACGGAGTCTTAGGCATTTACCTGTTTGCGGTAGAACGGAAGTGACGCATCCTTTATGACTGGAGTGAGGAAGATGAGAAGAAAAATGTTGTTTGTTTATTGTCTTTTAAGAAGAAGTGTTTTGATTATTTTTGTGTTTATAACACGTATTGCATTTAAGTCTATGACATAGGATCGACTGCATCGCATGGTCGTCCTAACAGGACGTATGCTAAACACTCTAGAAAGGTGGAGGGAAACCCTCCTCCTTCCATTTCCCACATGCAAGGCTTACGTGCAATACATGTTAATCCTTTATTAGATGTTTTTGCCTTTTGTTTTGAGATTAGAAAGAGACTCAAAGGGTTTAAGAAAGGAAAAAGTCTAATCGGGGAGCCTAACAACTCTAAAGTTATCATGCATGGAGATCCTATGGTTATGTGAGGCATAAGAACTATCTAGGTCTAAAGAAGAGAGAGGGATATCACTATCTAATGCTTATCCTACCTCACCTTAATAAAAAATTAAGGATGAGCTAGGATCCCTAAGGGGTGTGAAGAAGTTGTACACACAAAGCATTATATCATGCTATTCACAAAAGAGAATGATAAGTAAAAGAGATGAGACATGAAAGGAGAGATGAAAGAAGAGGTGAGTATGGATTAACATCCACTTACTCAAGTGACTTACCTCTGCCCCTACACAAAAGTTTAGTGCATTTTATCACAAGTAATTGAAAACAAATGAAAAGAAACAAGCCAAACCATACTAGTTGCTTAAAGAAGAGAACTTGTGAAGCAAGCAAATGTTAAACTAAAAGGGGAAAGCACTAAGGGTTAAGGATCCTTCAAAGCCAGTAGGTACATGTCAAAGAGTCCTACTAATGTTCACATGTCATATGAAACCAATCATACAAATGTAAGTTGAACATTAACCATGCAAGATGAATACCAATAGAAAGGAAACATGAATAAATGCACATGTAAACACCCAAGTCAGAAGTAAATGGCACTTAAGAATGTGTGAAGAGGTTATTAAAATGGCATATGATTTGTAAAAACAAGCATTGATCAAGCAAGTAAAAGATGAGAGCAAACATCATTGAAATTCCAACAATGTACCATATAAAACATGCAAGTAAGAATGAAGATGAAAAATGAATAACCAAGCAAGAGGTCAAGAATGTAAGCACAAAATTCACACAATTTTCATGTTAAAGCATATTGAAAATTAAGAGCAAACAAGTTCAAGTTAGGTCCAACAAGTTCTCATATGTTCATGAAGTTTGGAAACATGCAAAATGAAGTTTAAATTCATGGAATAGGGTCAAGAATGATGGAAAAAAGAAGTGGAACCATTCTGAAGTGGATGTACAAGTTCATGCAAGCATTGATGCAAACTAATGAACAAAGGATAACAATTATAGATGAACAAGTTCGAGCCACATTCCAATTTTAAACAAATGTGCACAAATCATGTGAATATGGAATACAAGTGACCTATAATGCAATGTGAATGGCCTATAATACACATACCAATGATGTCAAAACATCTCCATAAGCATCACAAAGGAACATGATCAAAGCACACCCAAAAATCTAATGTAAGTCATCTAACAAACACACATTCTTTGAGGCAATCAGGATGAATCAAAAGTAGGGTTAAAGGCTCAAGGAAATTGGGATATTCAAGTCATTTTAAGTGCAACCAGTATGTAAGCATGTCCCAAAATAATGGCTCAAAAATCATTATTAAACATACACAAACATGCCTCACAATGTCATACAAGATCTCCACACAAAAGGCCCAAAGACCTCACTCAAAAGTCATCAAGGAATGATTTAAAAAATTCACAAAAAATTAATAACATGCCTCATCATATCATAAACGTACATACCAATTATTATGCAAAAATTCAAGGTACAACTATGTCAACTAAAATCAAGATGTAGCGTATGTCACGATGAAATGCACAAACAAAAGAAAATGAAAGGAAATTCATGGAAATATGGCAAAATATCATAAAATCAGAAAATAAAATAATAAACAATTATTTAAATGTGTTTAGATGTCTCATGAATTCTTATGGAATTTTCTGATGCTTAGAAACAATTTTACCAAATAAAAATGGAAACAAATGCAAAAGAAAATAAAAAAAATAAGAAATAGGGCAGGGAGGTGTAACATTAGCAATTATCAAGTTCAAAATACTCGGGCTCAGGAAAAAGGGGGTGGAAATAGCATTATCAGCCCAATCAAAAACCACGTGTTCACATAGGGTGCATAGCATGGATGCTAGTCAAACATTGACTCATTATGAGCCACAAGATTAAGTCAGCGCAAGATAATCATGAAAGTACACAGATCAAATGGCTAAGGACACATACACATGCTAATTACGATGCAACACACACACATGATCAAAAAATTTAAAAATAATCAGAAAAACGTGCACGTGCATGGGAGGGTGGATCATTAATTCGCTGGCACGCTTGTGGATGTTAGATCAAAGATATCCAACGGCTGGGACTTAAACTGGCGAGATGGTTAAGGTTTATGACAGGTGGCCGGACTGGTCTTTCCGGTCACCTTCTCTGGTGACCTCTCCGTCGTGTTCAACCGTCAAACATCACAGAAATTAGCAATCCATACATCAAAATACTCCTCTCCTCAAGTAGATCATGGATCCATCCACAAAAATCACAGATAACACACGTACACAGAGATTCAAAGCCACAAAGTTTTGCCCTAAAATTTCAACTAAGCATCTAAGATGCCTATCAACTAGCCGGATATTCACATTGCTCATACTGAGCTTCAATCATGCAAAAACAAGCTTAAATCAGCAGAAAAGGCAAGAAAAAGATTGAAAGAAAACCTGTTGTAGATGGAGCTTTGAGCAAGAGAAGACCAGAGGTGAGATTCCTTGCTTATTGAACTTGATTTTGGCCAAATAAAGGCTTAATGAGTCTTAAAATCAGTCAATACAGTTGCAGTGATTCAATGTGCTAATCTTGTATCTTTGAATCCTTGCTTCTACACACCTCTTAGGTATAGATTGATGAAGAAGCAAGTTCAAGAATGCTGAGGAATATGATGAAGATGAAGATGTGTGTAAGAACTTCATAGAGAGAGAGAGATGAAAAATTTTAGAGCAATGTGAAGTATGGAAAAGTTGGTTATGATTTCTGTTAGGAGTGCTTTTTTATCCTTGGTTAGATCTTAAATAGAGGAGTTTACAGTTAGAACTCAGGTTGAGTTAACTGAGGGTGAAGTGAGAAAATAGAATGTGCAGTGGGCAATGGAAATGAAGTGAAATGAGAGTGAGCACGGGTTATAGTTCAGGTATGGAAGGAACATAGGATCATATGGTGGTGATGAAATTGGATGGTGTACTGAACAACAACACAACCTCTTATGCAAGTTTCCACTTTTTCTCATTTGAACATATAAAGCAACATGTAGTACATGATCATGGATGTGCATAAGGGTTGGTTTGGCCTTAAAAAGCAATGTTTTAAACATGTCATGACTGATGTAAGTAGAGCATGCGCATGAAACAATAATTTAACAAATTTTGGTTAGCTTGGTATGAAAGGAAACCAGATGTGAAGATGATGACTTTGGCAAGAAATATCTCAGGGACCCATGGATGGAATGACATGGTTAATGGTTCTTTGGAAAGAGTACATGGCATAGAACAAAGTTGGCATTCAAAACAAGTGCCAAGGGAATCTCCAAGACATCCAAAAAAGATCATGCATATGTGTGTGTATAACTATTGTAGCAAATCAACTTGACCTAGCCTTGACCTGCCATGGCGTGTGGAAGAGATCAGAGTGAAGCTACCTACTTTGACTCACCATAACTCCTCATACATTGATCAGATGAAAATTTGTTCAACATAAAAGTTGAAGAGGGGATGGAGATGAACAAAAGTCATGTTGAACTTTTTTCCATTTGGAACCTCTGTCATGGAGAAATTTGTATTTGAACTTGAGCCCAACATGCACACCAAGTGTTTGATGAAACGACTGCGTGTTGGCTCGCCCATGACTTGCCTGGCTGGTCAAAATGCCCTACAAACCTCCAACTTTAATCAATCATAACTTCTTCATTTTTGATCCAATGGAGGAGTTCTTGCTATGATTTTGAAGCTTGAAATGTGAACTTTTGATAGGCCTCCCTAGCCCTTCCATTTGGTTCTTGGAGCATGGAGAAAGAAAGCCCCAAAGTTGACCTCTCACCTTGCCAAAACTTGCCATAAATAGAACCCTAATTTCTATTTTTGGCAATTTTGCACATTCCTTGGTTTTTGATGAATCTTTCATTATTTCTTTGACCCAATCTTCACCAATGATCATATTTAACATGAGGGACATGAATTTGACCTCAAAAAGTCAAGGGTTGACTTTTTCCTCTGCACAATTTACTTTTCCCCAAATCTCCTGATTCTCAATCAATTGGACAATTGAAACCCTTCCAAATCAAATTAATGGACACTTCTTCATCCTTAGATCCTTGAGGACATGTAGAATACCATATAATCAAGTCTTGCCCAAAAAATCAGAAATAAACTGATTTTATGGCAAACCCTAATTTTGACCCCTCAGTCTAGGAGAAATCAGCGCATCCTCCAAATCCAAATTCCTCTGAGTATGATGTGTATCCTCTCTAACAAAGATGAGATGTGCCATTTGGAGATGATAAAAGCTCAAAGATCTCACCCATTGGGGTATTATGCTTCATAATTCCACAACCCTAGTTTGCACTGGTTAGGAGAATATAACTTCCTTCAATCTTCTATTGAATTCCCATCTTGTGATACCTTGAGGACTCAAATGAGATGAATTGATATATTAAAAGCCCTTTTTCCTTATTTGGAAAAGCTTTTCTCTTGTCCTTTGCCTTTGAACTGCTTATGTCTTGAGACACCTGATCTCATGCCTTGCAACCAATGATGTATATGATTTAGTATGACCTATTATGAAATGTAAATGAGTGAAACATAAGCCAATTATTGAAAAATATAAGAGGGAAAATTTTGGGGTATTACAGTGGGTTGGTAATTTTGTTGGATAGGGGGTTGAGAGTAGCATGTCTGGTAATTTCCTGGTGGGTTAGACGTTGAAGCTTCTTGTGTGTAGGTGGTTTGTCGTGGGTCGTATAGATACCTCTCTTCGGAGACAAACCCAATTGCAACTGATCTTTATCAAGCCATATAAGTATTAGTTGGTATAGACGGGATTTCCATCACCGGGTCACGTAAGACATGGGCGCGGCGGTTCCTCCATTTGCGACACTCAGATTTAGCAAAATCCTTCCAGTTGGGATAACTTTTTTTAGATGCCATTTACCGAGGTCAATCGGGAGATCTGGGATATTTTAATGCATTCCAAACTGTAGTTTGACACGGTCATTGTGATGCATCTCCACAATGGTGAATCTGATGATCGGCACGCATGCAGTCCAAACGACTGCATCTTCCTCACTGACTTCATGTAGGTGTTCCATGTTTAGAAATGGACGCCAAATGAACTGAAGAAGAGAAAAATATTAGATCATAAAATGGGTGATATAAAAAATAATTTGATTCATTTAGTGGCCTTACATCTCCAAGTGTAAAGTGATCCAAGAGATTGCGGTATTGAATGATACAATGTCTAGGACATCTATTATAACTCATACCCTGAGCCGACCATCTAAACAACAAAAAGTTCAAATAAATTAGTTAAACACAATAATTAGTAAGGTGAATTAACTAATATTAAGTTATTAACTTACATTTATGCATACGGGAATGAGAAGCTATTATGGTTGACAGGCGCTAGGGATGACAATCTAGACCAAGCCCATGCTTGGAGTAAAACAGCCCATCCAAAAAAAGTAGATGTATTTTTTTAGCGTACTTACACAAAGAGCTATACAAATAAGACAAACAAGTGGAACCCCAACTATATTATCTTGTTTTATCTAGGTTTCTCAATAAGGGTAAATACATAACGTGCATTGTAGAACCAGTACCTTCGGGAAATAAAAATAAACCAAGTAAAAAGCATAAGATAACACCTGGTTTTTATTATTTTCATTTCTTCAGCAGAATTTTCATCTAATATTAAATTGTTGTACTAAGTTTTGAGACGTAAAAGTAAGATACCTTGGTCTCTTGGGTTATCATCCAGCAAGTCGGCACCCAAAAGTTCCTCACAAATTAAATTTTCAAAGGTTGTTTTTCCATTGACCACCTTACCATCAATACGCAACCCGAGTAATATGTACACATCCTCTAACGTCACAATACATTCACCGGTTGGAAAAAAGAAAGTGTGTGTCTCTGGGTGCTATCTCTCTTGTAAAATTAGTATAAACTTTGCATCAACCGAGTAAGACATGATTTTGCATACATGTCCAAAATTGGCGAGTTCAATATAAGGTACAATTAATTCATCGGTGGCAACATATTCATGGGCACGATGACGAAACCGAGAGACATCCTACAAAAAAAATAAACATGTACAATAACACATTGCCAATAGAGAAAAAAATAAACACGTATGCATTTACACATTGTCAATAGAGAAAAAAAACACTTAGTGGAGTAAACACTTACATAGTCTCAATGTTAGCGACAGTGTCTCTGTGCATTTCACCCATTGTCAATAAAGACATCATATTTGTTTAAATGTTTCTGATGCTAGCGACACTCTAGTTGATTATCTCTGATTAAATGTTTCTGATAATTCATAGAACAAATTCTAGCTGAATTTATATAGGAACATAGGGACATACATGTGAGCAAAGTGTCAAACTTCATGCAGCAAGGTGGCGCCAATTGAATTGGCAACCATGTTCAAGACTTATGAAGTGTCGCCAGTACATATGGAGACTCCTAGGCACGTGAATAGGCTAAACCATAGGCTGAGACATTGTCTCATGCATGCTCAGCGGGCTGAATATGACATGGCGACAATGTAGGATCAGACTGTACATTGTCTCCAATTTGAATGGCGCCACCTTTCAAGAACAAAAGGTTGTCGCCAATTGATATGGAGAGTGCATTAAATGCTCCATCCATATTTAATCTGTCCCATGCATTGTCATCTGCATCAAATAATTTCACATACGAAAATATATAGTAACTGGCTAACAAGAAGTCTCTGATGTCATTTGCACCGAGATACATTGTTAACGCCCACTACAACGGAGAGACATATGTCTCTGATGTATATGGGTTTGGTTTTCAAAACATTGATGTTGTCCGATTCACAATCAATAGAAACACAAGTTTCTTGCATTTTAAAGATAGATTGGAATCAAAATTATGGTTTGGTCCTATATCACAAATTATATATCAAAACCCTTTTTTTTTAAACCAACCACGTTAAATTTTATCCACTTAAAGTGCGAGATAATGAAGATGTTAAAAATATGTTCGTTAGTCACGAACATTCTGGTTTCAACTATATTGAGTTGTATACTTTACTCCAACAAAATATTCCATCTCAGCAGTCTCAGATCATCGATCAATCAGAACGTGCAGATTCAGATGAAACCGAAGCGGAATACTCAAATGAAATCGAAGCGGAAGTCAACGTCGTTGATGACGAAGAACAAGGAAGCGAGACACTGGTCGATCATCTGTTGAACAACACCACTGAAGATGAGGATCAATTGCCAATACCTCTAGGTCATGTATACTGTCCGCCTCAACATATGACAGACTTAGACTTGCATGATGATGAGACATCCTCAGATATTTTTTTACACCCCGTATATGCATTCAGAGAATGAATTAAAAGTGGGAGACAAGTTTCATACCAAGGAAGAATGTGTACGAGCCATTAAAAAATATCACATGGATAATTCTGTTTATTTCAACGTACATCGAACCGATTCGAGAAGGTATGTCATTATTTGTCGTAACAAATTTTGCAAGTTTCGGCTTGCCGCATATTACAGGAAGATAAGTGATTCTTGGAAGATAGCTTCCATAGAGCCACCTCATAGTTGCAATGCCACAAATATTATTCAGGATCACCTAAAATTAAGCGCAGAATTGATATGTCAAGACATTTTGCCTTTTGATAATAAGGATCCATCAGTGAAGGTGAGTATAATAATCTCTCATATCGTTACACAGTATAATTATACTCTTTCGTACAAGAAAGCGTGGATTGCAAGGACAAAGGCCATTTGTCGCGGTGAAAATTAGATACCATAGTTATTAATGAACTAGGATCACATTTTTTAATGTCACCACCGTCTTTGATTTTATCCAAGGGAAGGGAGAAAGACCGAATACCCACAATGCAATGCAAATGCACTAAGATTCTAAGTTCGGGGGTTGGTTATACCTAGGGAAGGTATTAGCATCCTAGATATCTGTAGTACTCTACAGGAACCTCTTGATTTTATTATGTTATTTGTTTTTTTTGCTAAGGTTTAAGGGTAGGTAATTTATTATTATTAATAATATTTTTTTTTTAATCCTAAGTGTGCTCGATAAGATATCGCATCTTGTGCCTACATATCCTGTTAGGAGGGAATCAGAGCACTTGTAGTTCCTTATTAAGGATACTAAAATGTTTAAAGGTTTTAGGAGAGAAGATGAGTCATCATCTTAAGAAGACCACCACAGTTTTGAAAATGTTTGTATTTTGTGGGGTATGGGATTGTATGTCCCTTCTTTGAGATGATTAACATCTAATTCTCTTGTGTGGAGAATTAGGCGGGCTAAAGTTTGATTTAAAAAATCAAAATTGAGGGGGGACTAACCTAGGAAATCTATCCTAAGTTATCTAATTGACTTATCTTAAGGTGTCGATTATGATGCAAATAATGTGCACCATGCACAATAACATGGTTATCATGCATGGGATTTTCCCTTGGATATTTATGCGATTAATTGTTATTATTAGGCGAGGGTGCTAGCAAAGTGATGCTAGACTTCTGTCTTGTGATCGGTAGGTCGAATGCGATGCCCTAAGGCGATCGACTTACATGGGTAGAAAAGTGGACTCGACGTTGGATCGAGATTTTATAAGTTTGAAAAGGTTTTGAAGCAGAAACAACAAATCAAATAAATAATAATAAGCAAGACATAACAACAAAACGACCTCACACGTATGACTAAGCGCAACAAGAGGTTTCTAAACGGAGGCGATCTAAAAGTTTAATTTATTTTTATTTGAGATTATTATTATTATTATTACCTGAGGAAGTTAGGGAAGTTTTTTATAATTAATTAAAAAAAGGATTCTTATTATTTAGTTCTTAGAATAAAAAATAAAAGTGTTGTAGATGGAAAAGACTTAGTGTATTCTTGAAAGTCTAATGTTGTTCTAATGTTTAATTGGAAATTAATAAAAGTGTTTTCATTTTAATATTTATTATGAAAAAGAGTTTCGGATTAATTATTGTTATCAAGAAAAAGTTTAAATTAAATATTATTAAAGTTTTGAATATTATTAAAAAAGATTAGGTTACATAGACAAATTAGATTAATTATTATAAAAAGAAGTTTAAGAAGTTTTAATTTTTATTATAAAAAGTTTGAATTGATTATATAAAAAAAAAGTTTAAATTTATAAAAAGTTGAATTAATCATTATAAGGAAAGCTTTAAATTAGATTATTAATAAAAGGCTTTTTTATTTTTTTTAATCTTAAAAAAAGATCTTAATTTTAATTATACAAGTTTTAATTTTGGTTATAAAAAAACATTAATTAAAAAGCTTTAAATTGTAATTATGATTATAAAAATGTTTTAAATTAATTATTATTAAAAAATTTTAATTCTAATTATTATTATAACAAAGTTAAAAAAAATTAATTATTAAAAGTTTTAATTATTATGAAAAGAAAAGGTTTTTTGGATTAACTAGGAAAGTTTTAAGTTTAATCATTATAAAAAAAAGTTTTGAATTAATTAGAAAATTGTTTTAATTTTAAACATTATTTAAGAAAAAAAAGTTTTGAATTAAATTAAAAATAAAGAAAAAGATCAAAAGCGAACGGAAAGAAAAAGCAACAGGGGGAGTCCTCTCTCGATTCTTCTCGCCTCACTCGATTCCTCTCTCTCGATTCTTCTCTCAACCTCTCTCACAGCCATCTCCGTTCTCGGTCGTTCACTCGATTTCTCTCACGATCAAACAAATCACGCAGTAAAAAACCCCACCCCACACAGCCCATACCTCGATTTCACTATGATTTTGCTATTACATTGTTACAGATGCAATGATTAAAGCATAAAAAAATAAACGGAACAGATGGTCGGTGATGGCTGCGACGGCTGCGACGGCTTTAATGGCGAGTCTTCCTTGTGCTCATATCTTCTTCGACCGTGTGTTGTCGATGTTGATTCCTGGTGGGCGTGATGTTGTATTGCTGTTGTTGTTCGTTGTGCGTAGATGTTCTGAGTGGATATGTGAATATTTCTCAGTGTATGTTGTAAAGTTGATGGTTTCTCAGTATATGTGATTTTAGTATTGGTTTTGGTTTTGAAATGATGGTGAATGGTTTTCTCTGGCCCCACTGATACGTGTGTGTATACTGGTTTAAATAGGCTGAGGTAAAAAATACTTTGAAAGCCCTTTAATACGTGTCTGAAACCTGTCTGTCTGCTTTAGGGATGTTTTTGAAATTGTGTTTGTGGTTTTAGAAAGTTTTTGAAAGTTGTCCGAAGCAGGTTTTTCTTGTTTAAGAAAGTTTAAAATGCTCTCTGAAACCTGTTTATTGTGATAATGTCCATTCCTTTTATATTTAGACATGTCTAAACATCTAGTTACTCCAATTAAACTCTTCCTTGGATGCTGATTTTGTTTGGACAGGTCATTGAATGATATTACAATACATGGCATAATGGAATCGTGTTGCTTGTGAGGGATGTAAAGCAGCGGCTAAGACCCCTTAAGTCTATACTGCACTATGTTCTGGTGCGCTTTTAAGTTCAAATTTTGATGTTTCAGGTCCAACTTCAATGACAACATTTTTCTGGCGCGTGCAGCTTCAACGGAGGCTTGGTGCATCGTAGCCGTAACACAACAATTGGTGGATTATGAAGTTACAGTGTATTGTTGTTTGAATTCAGCGTGAGGTAACAAAACTGCAATATTTAAAGCCTTCTCCTGCTTGAATTGTGTTGGTTTGTAAATTGCAGGTTATGTCATGGATTTGTACTAAAACCAATAATTCTAAATGTAAGGGAATACTGAGCTCAACCATTAGTTCATACATCTGCCTAATACCAGCAACATTTCCAGGTGAATAAAGCGCCGTCGATTTCGCCATTGAATGACGAACAAAACATAGCCCTAATCTCCGTTCTATACTGGCTTCGGAATGTAGAATTCCATCATTTTCATGGTGCGGGAATGATTCTATCAACAGCAGGTCTGTTATTTCCTCTTGTGTTGTTAATATCAAACTTCAACGTGTCGACTTTTGTCTTAACATTGTCTTTGGTAACTTGGGATTAGAGTGTGTCGTAACCGCTGCTCGAAACGCCGCAAATTCGCTTCAAGATTTTAGAAGACACTTGACACTGATATGTTGATTGCAGCATGCGTGGACTGAGGTTTGAACTTGGTTGATTCTCAGTTTTGTGCTTTTTCTTCTACAGTTACTACTAGTATATAAGAAATGTGGATTCACTATTCTTGAATCGAACTTTGGAACCATGTTGCAGTATGCTTTCATTTGGCTTTTAGGAACATCTTCTGGCAGCTGACTTTCGATTTCATCTTGCGGTACGATCTCTTCTACCAGTGAGTACTTTCCATTGAGATTCATCAAATCTTTATCAATTGCATCTCATTTGCACTCAGATGGCAAATGGCTTAAGAGCTTGGACAATTCCATCAATTACGACGACGTCGAAAGGACAAGTTCAGAAGGTGAAGCCATCAACTCAATTCGTCAAGCCATGGTAATGGTATAGGTCTTGTTAGGAACTTCATTTGTTTTGACAGTGTTTTGGGTTCATATGTATCTCTAATGTAATTATCTAAAACAAGTGTGGAAGAACCATCATTAAATTTGTAGTGCCTACTGCGCCCTTCTTACTTTCCAGATAATAAGTGTCACTTTCTCCATTAGGTGTCAACGCTAATTTTTGTAACAAGACAAATTTGCTTAAGGATTTGATGTTTTTGAAAGCTTTGTGAAACCAAATGATGTATTATTTGGCAACTTCCATCAGCTGGGATAAGAATTTTGTATGGAAATATTGGTTAACAATTTGATTGACTTTGGCATTAATCTTCAGATAGTAGATGATGTTGCATAGACTAAACGTGCCTTTTGTGCAGTGGGCATACGTCATAAATGATTTTTTCGGTTTTGGAACATTGAAAACAAACTCTTGCGTTCATGTCCCAACTTGTAATCATCTAAGAGTGGCACTCTGTTGTTTGCTTTTTGTAATCGTACTATGCTTTCCTTTGCAGTAGCTTAAGTAACTCAATCATGTAAATTAAGTGAGCAATAGACTTTTTGTTTCAAAAAACGCTCTCCAATATGAATATCATTGTATCAACTAAAGCATAGCCTTGATGGCTCACCAGGGCAACGTCCTTTAATTGGTGCCTTGAGATTTCCATGCAAATCTTGAAATTTTGAATCCAACATGTAAGCTTTGAGTAATTTTGAAAAGTGGGAAGACATCTTGACTTGAATCCTTGAATATTGATTCTTTTCAAATCTTGTATTTTGCTTAAATCTTGAAGCTTTTTTTTTTTACGAATGTTGTAACTTGAACTTTATAATCTTGAATGAATTTAGGCTTAAGTTATTTTGTATACTTTTAATGAGTTTGGAATGAAAATGTAATAAAAAAAACATGGAAATGAATATTTGATTTTGAATATTTGGATATGAGGTTTGAAATCTGGATAATTAGAATATAGAGTAGATAATTGGAGTGAAAAAAAATGATATGGATATTAAAATGGATTGGGTCAAATTGGATATTTAGAATTGGATTTTGACTAACGGATTTAAAATGGATATGTGGGTTTGAATAGAATTGGTTTATGGTTTGAAATTTGGTTTTATTTGGATTTTGGTTTGGACAAGGATTGGACTTTGTTTAAAGTTTATTTGAAATGGGTATGAGAATGGATTTTGGATGTGAATAGTGGTTGGGAAAAAAAAGTTTTAGAATGAATATGAAAAAAAAAGTCTTGGTAATGGGTATGAAAATGGTAAAGGAAAATTTGGATATGGAAGGTGGATAATCCACTTGTTGCTTAAATTTCAAAGCAAAATCCACACGAACATCCTTCTCTCTGAAGAACTTGATGCCAATTGAAACTTCCACGAATCTGTTAGCCTTAATCTCTAGTTTAATCACAAATCAATCACATTTCCGATGATGACGATCTTAGCATGAGAACCATGTCTTGAAGGATCCCTTGAAATAAAGATACCACTTGTGATCCAACTTGCCACGAAAACCCTAAATAATCCTCAAATGCTCATGCTTGGCATTAATGGGAAGAAAACCCTAATTCTCCTTGGGGAATACACTGAAGCTCTTGAGAAACTTTGGGGAAAGTGACCAGTAGAAAACCGTAGGATCCCTTGAATTAGAATCCATTGGTCACATCTTGAAGCACTTGACCGTGAAAACAAATATTATCCACACTTGGAATCAGTGCATCTGCACGAATTAGTTAGTCACAATAAACACACACACAAGGACTGTATGACCTAAAGATGTTATGCACAAAAAGGTGGGGATCTTAGGGTCAAAAATTAGGGTGCGACAGATGCCCCTATTTAAGTTTCTTCTATCCGGAGATAGGGAGATTGAAATCTTCGTCTCGACGTGATAGGAGAGACTTAAATACAAACATGCACAATTTTTTGCCCTAAGATGCCACCGAATGCACATGCTATGGTATGAAATGCAAGACCAGGATCCTGTGAGGAATAATATCACAGGGGATAACTGCAATCGAAACATCAGAAAACAACTAAAGAAAGGAAGACCCGACAAAGACGGCTTGGTAAAGAAAGACCCCACGGGGAAAGAGACTACCAACAGACAATCACAAAGTGTCTTGAGCAGTAGGGTGTCCTCCAATGAAAACAATAGTGTATATTGCAAAGATAATAAGAAAACATGTCTCCCGGTATGGTTAAGCTCCTTAATTAACTGGATGTTGCAACGTCTTGAAATACAATGCTACGAGGTTGTCAGCCTCGGGCCAAAATCTTGAAATGTATGCTGGGAGGTCGTTTGCTTCGAGCCAAAATCCACTTAAAAAAATAAACCTCCCCTAGTCTCGGGTCATAAGCCACGGACTGGTCCCAGTTTCTTCTTTAATCAAGTAATTCACTTGAAAAGGGTAAAAATAAACCTCCCCTAGTCTCGGGTCATAAGCCACGGACTGGTCTCAGTTCCTTCTTTAATCAAGCATTTCACTTGACAAGGGTAAAAATAAACTTCCCCTCGTCTCGGGTCATAAGCCACGGACTGGTCTCAGTTCCTTCTTTAATCAAGCATTTCACTTGAAAAGGGTAAAAATAAACTTCCCCTCGTCTCGGGTCATAAGCCACAGACTGGTCTCAGTTCCTTCTTTGGGGATAGAATATTTACTACCGGTTTACTGGGTAGTCCTCAAAGAAAATATTACCTACTACCGATTTATTGGGTAGTCAGCAAAGAAAAAGATTGTCTGCTACCGATTTACTGGGTAGTCTATAAAGAAAATATTACTCAATACCGATTTACTGGGTAGAAAAATATTACTTGCTACCGATTTACTGGGTAGGAAAAAATTACTTGCTACCGATTTACTGGGTAGGAAAATTACTTGCTACCGATTTACTGGGTAGGAAAATATCATTTGCTACCGATTTACTGGGTAGGAAAATATCATCTGCTACCGATTTACTGGGTAGGAAAATATCATCTACTACCGATTTACTGGGTAGAAAAAATATTATTTGCTACCGATTTATTGGGTAGAATATTACCTACTACCGATTAACTAGGTAGTCAGCGAAGAAAAGATCATATGCCACCGGTTTACTGGGTAGTCCTTAGAGAAAATATTGTCTGCTACCGATTTACTGGGTAATCAGCGGAGAAAAAAGAATCATCTGCTGGGGATAGACAAACTGTCTTGAGGAGACTGCCATTTGTCGTAGAAGTCTTTATGACCAAACTGCTCAAATGCAGTAATAATCGTTTGATAAATATCTTCTGTCTTCCGTAGAGATCTTCAAATAAACTCTTCTTGGGGAGACAAAGTGGAAAATAAATGCACGCTTAGACCGGGTTCAATATCTCAGAAATATCCGAAATTTGTGATTGTCAGGGACCAAAGTTCAATCCAGGAAATAACTGGAAAGAAACGGTCAAACAAGGACCCCATCCATTGAGGATTGAACTCAACGGGGTTTATCTTTATCCACAAGTGGAAAAGAAAACTAAAGCAACCATCTTCCACGAGGATCGAGCTCAGTGAGGAATTAGAAAGGATGTGTTCTTTCTGCCTAGGGCTGACGATTCTACTTGGAGGGAGTAGACAAAACCCAAATCACTTGGGGATGAGCGCAACCAAAGTGAAAGAACAAAACAAGCAACACAAAAAATGCAAGATGCAAGAAAGAAAGCGCACATGCCATGAATCTACATGAAAGAATGTCGTGCTATGCTTATGCTTATGCTGACAGAACAACGACAAGAAGCAAACAAAGCTGGAGATGAAAACAAGCATCTCGATACGGATACTCGGCCGATCTTCACAAGGTAGAAACATGACTGGGGATGAAAGGAGAGCCATATATGGAAACGAATCCCACTTCAAAGCTTCTCTAAGGAAAAGAGAGCACTCCGCTTGGGGATGAACATCGTGACTTCAATTAGGATTGTCAAGATGAACCCTGTGATTCTGTTGGGGATGAGAAAGATTCACTGGGAACGAATCAAACTCAATTATCGAAAAGACTTCATGGGGGATAAAATAAATATCCACTGCAAGCTGAAGTAATCTGAATGAGCGTTGTAACTGGATAAAATAAATATCCATTTCATCGGGGAAGCTGGAATCGATAATAGTTGAAATGTCAGAGAAAAAACTTCGAGGGGATGAAATAAACATCCGCCTTTACTAGAGAAGATTGAGATAGTGAGAAAATCCATGGAGGAGTGAAATAAACACTCGCTTCGCTGGGGAAGGTTGAAGTTGTAAGAAAATCCACTGAGGATCCTTAGGTTGCCAACTGGGGAAATCTTGCATCAAACCGGCTAAAACTGCTTGAAGTAAAGGTTCACCGGAGAATAGTCGTGACTACCTGAAGTAAAGACTTACTGGGGAGTTGTTACATCACTTAGGTAGAAACCCTTTGAGGTATGAGTGAATAAAGTCGTGAGACTGATGTAACTCTGTATTGATAATCTGCATAGTAGTCTCCATTTTGAACAACAAATGTTGTGAATGAGAAGCAATCTTCACTTCTCAAATGCCCCAGATCACTTGGTTTATAAGAAGAAGTCATCCCAAGAGGATTTTATAGAAAACTTGGCGTCCAACTGTCCCAATGTTTTCAAACTCTTGGAGAGATTGTTGAATCTCGACGTAACTGGCCCGGATTGACTGTGTTCTGTAACCGAGTCTTCAAATTCTTTGAGAGATTTACCAAATCTCGACGTAATTGCCCCAGATTGACGGTGTTCTGAGTCTTCAAACTTTGTTCCTTGAGGTCAGACGGCGAAAGAAACAACTGGGAAACAAACTTG
This sequence comes from Lathyrus tuberosus, assembly GCA_022829125.1. Lineage (NCBI taxonomy): Eukaryota > Viridiplantae > Streptophyta > Magnoliopsida > Fabales > Fabaceae > Lathyrus > Lathyrus tuberosus. The sequence continues at coordinate 2,504,020 of JALAZF010000542.1, read as the reverse complement.
CCCCTGCTCAACAAAGTCTTCTGGTATCGTGCCCTAGGTAATTTACTCATCAGAGTTTCAATTCTCAAAAGATCTAGCTCATCGTTGATGCTCGTATGCTAACTTCTATGATGTCAAGCAATGTTAGCAAGCAGAAAAATGTTAATTCTGAAATTGCCAATGCAACATATGTTTGTCTTGAGGATTTTATTTAAAAATATTTTGGTGGTCGAATTACCAATTTTATAATGCCAAAGCAAGTTTTTTTTAGCATAGCTCATAGGAGTCAGGAAACAATATCTCAACGAATATGCTTTTGAAATAAACGTTGCTTTAATTAGGACTTTTAAGGGTTGTATCGTGGATTGATTCACGGTTTAAGAAATAAAGGATATAAGGCTCAAAGTTTGTTTGTGCCCACCCAATCTCAGTGATATTTTACTCCCTTTTTCGTTAATTGAAAATTACTCTGCCCCAGGTTAAGAATGAAGTTTTTTGTAGAGAAGAAAACTCCTACTTCAAAGGCTCAAAAGGGTTAATGAGGGTTTATCTCCTTATATCTTCGATGTTTAGGATTTTGAAACAATGCCTTATATCACTAGCAGAGTTTTATTCAAAAGCATACAACAAGAGATCTTGCGTTTGATTTCGTCATCCTCCATTCAATTCTCTGCCAAAGCAAGAGATTGGAGTAATATTGGCATTATAAAATAGAAAGAACGTTTAAAATGAGTGAAACAAATGGATTTCTTCAAAACAAACATTATTATTGCATTAATTATTCAAAACAAGCAAGTTCTTACACGCCAAAACAAATGCATTAACAAATAAAAGCATCACATGCGAAAAGCAGTCAATTAACTAAAGCTTTGAGGAGACTGTCTCAGTCTGAGCTTATGGTTTCCATATTAGGTCTAGAGACTCCAAAGGACAAGACACCACGTCGCATTAGCCTTTGTACCTCATTCAATAGTAATCACCACTGGTCCTGGTATATTAAAGCGCGGGACTACGACACTCGTCCTTTCTCTAGGGATATGAAGAAGTTCCTGATCTAACATATCTTGGAGATCCCTCTTCACGATAGAACATCCACGGGGATTCCTCGAGCAAATTTTGCAAGAAGCATGGTTATGCTCGTAGTGGGTAAGCCTACACAAATCGATATGCATATCCACCAAAGATCCTCTTATTGAATTCACGTCAGAAATATGGTATTCTTCGAGACATTCTTCCACAGGGCTTTCATACTTGGGCAACAGACTTGTTGAGATGTTGGGCCCAGAATCCTCAAAAGACAAAATGTTGTTTTTCACTAACTTCTGTACTTCAGCTTTCAAAGCATAACAGTGTTCAATGTCATGACCGGGTGCCCCTTGATGAAATGGACAAAAACGATCAGACTTAAACCACCATAGGAGTTTCTTTGGGATGGCTGGTGGTTTCCTCGTTTGCACCAGATTCTTCTGTACTAAGGCATGATATAACTCAGAATAGGCCATTGGGATCGGGTCAAACTGATCCACGTGTTGTTTACTTTCTCTACGAGATCCTTCGTACTTTTCTCGCAAAATGGCATCAGCAACTTGTTCCTTCTTCTTGAGCAAACCCTCTCTAAGATCCTTAGAGCTGTTAGGAATGTTAATGGGAACCGTAAAAATGGGTATTGGCGTGACTTCAGAAACCCTGGTCCTTTGAAACGGAGTCTGAGAAATATGAGGAGAAGGTTGACTTCGGGCAGCAATCAGAGTTTCAACCAAAGCAGAGAGCCTCTCCACACCAGCCCTCAAAGTAGTCACTTCCTTGCGGAGTTCGCGATTTTCCTGCTCAATGTTATCCATCCTTCCTTTTTGATTGGCCTGAGTATCGTATCGAAGATGTTTGAATGCAAAGAGAAACACAAATGAGAACCTGGAATGCAAAGGAATGCAAATGCAAATGCAAATGATGCGTATGATGCAACAAGATTCATGGAACTCAGTTATTTATAATCATCAAGGAATATCAAAAGGCTCGTCTTAATAATAAAAAAAAACGGTTACAGTCATTAGTACTGGAAGACTAAATGATTGATTTAATACAAAAATTAAAATGTGTTTGTACGCCTTACAACAGTCATAACGTAAAGCTAAATAAAAGCTAATAACGATGGATCTAAGGAGACTCTTCCAACTGTCTTTTTTTAGTCCTTTGACTTCCTCCAATTGAGCTTCTTCTAGAAATGTTGACCAAAGATTAGAATGGAAAAATACGTCTTGGACCTTTCCTTTCTTGCAAGCAATAGCTTCTTTCCAATATATCCTCCTTTTGTAGTTATCTTGGCTTGAATATGAACCTAAGATAGGAAATGAACTTTTGTCCTGAAATAGTAACTTGGTCAGCTAAGAATATTCTTCATAAGGTGTCACCAACTAGTCCTCAGAAATAATGGTAGGCATTAGTAGAATAACTTTTTCTTGTCTTGAATTCTTCTTTGTCTGGCCGCAAGGTCTCCAATCTCCTTAGATCGTCCAAGTTATGACTATTGTAAGAGTACTTCAACATTTTTTTCAAGAGTCTATGATATTCTTACGATGTTTACAAATGATACTAAGTTCCATGAATCTTTATGATATGATGCTAATGCAACACAAAGGCAAAGCACAAAACACAGAGCACACATAAGCAAACAAACAGACAAAAGTCCTAGGTTCAAAGGAGCGTGAATGGAGTCAAGGTCTACCCATCCCATAAGGTAGTATGGTTTCAAATGTACCTGCCGAACGGGTTCTAAAAGTTCCCAGAGTCTACAACCCATCTTTCGGATATTATCGACTTCCCAAATTACTCGGTTAGTCAATAATATTCTCAAGAGAATCTCGTCTGAGTGTAGTATCGCGTGACAACTATTTGGAAATGGACTCCCACATAGTCACCGCACTACATTCTAAAAGGCCAAGTTGGGTTAAAGGTAACTACGGTCCCCAGTCCCGAGGGCCTTTAGATTGAAACCATATCGTCTTCACGAATGAACTCGTTGGACAAATATTTTATTCGAGAGGGCCTAGACTGAGTGGTGAAGTCTCAATTTACTTTTTCAGGAATCGACTCCCTCAAAGTATCCTTGAAGTCTCACCGTTTTCCTATCTTAATTTCACTCTAGTCCGGGTGTAGGACTTTGTCTCACCACACAAGCAATAACCAAAGCAAACATAACAGATAACAAATATATAACAAAAACATAATTAATCAAGTTAGGGGGAACCCTCTTATGAGAGTCCCCAGTGAAGTCGCCATTTCTGTCGCGGTGAAAATTAAATACCATAGTTATTAATGAACTAGGATCACATTTTTTAATGTTACCACCGTCTTTGATTTTATCCAAGGGAAGGGAGAAAGACCGAATATCCACAATGCAATGCAAATGCACTAAGATTCTAAGTTCGGGGGTTGGTTATACCTAGGGAAGGTGTTAGCATCCTAGATATCTGTAGTACTCTACAGGAACCTCTTGATTTTATTATGTTATTTGTTTTTTTTTTGCTAAGGTTTAAGGGTAGGTAATTTATTATTATTATTATTTTATTTTTTTTAATCTTAAGTGTGTTCGACAAGATATCGCATCTTGTGCCTACATATCCTGTCAGGAGGGAATCAGAGTACTTGTAGTTCCTTATTAAGGATACTAAAATGTTTAAAGGTTTTAGGAGAGAAGATGAGTCATCATCTTAAGAAGACCACCACAGTTTTGAAAATGTTTGTATTTTGTGGGGTATGGGATTGTATGTCCCTTCTTTGAGATGATTAACATCGAATTCTCTTGTGTGGAGAATTAGGCGGGCTAAAGTTTGATTTAAAAAATCAAAATTGAGGGGGGGCTAACCTAGGAAATCTATCCTAAGTTATCTAATTGACTTATCTTAAGGTGTCGATTATGATGCAAATGATGTGCACCATGCACAATAACATGGTTATCATGCATGAGATTTTCCCTTGGATATTTATGCGATTAATTGTTATTATTAGGCGAGGGTGCTAGCAAAGTGATGCTAGACTTGTGTCTTGTGATCGGTAGGTCAAATGCGATGCCCTAAGGCGATCGACTTACATGGATAGAAAAGTGGACTCGGCGTTGGATAGAGATTTTATAAGTTTGAAAAGGTTTTGAAGCAGAAACAACAAATCAAATAAATAATAATAAGCAAGACATAACAACAAAACGTCCTCACACGTATGACTAAGCGCGACGAGAGGTTTCTAAACGAAGGCAATCTAAAAGTCTAATTTATTTTTATTTGAGATTATTATTATTATTATTATTACCTGAGGAAGTTAGGGAAGTTTTTTATAATTAATTAAAAAAAGGATTCTTATTATTTAGTTCTTAGAATCAAAAATAAAAGTGTTGTAGATGGAAAAGACTTAGTGTATTCTTGAAAGTCTAATGTTGTTCGAATGTTTAATTGGAAATTAATAAAAGTGTTTTCAATTTAATATTTATTATGAAAAAGAGTTTCGGATTAATTATTGTTATCAAGAAAAAGTTTAAATTAAATATTATTAATGTTTTGAATATTATTAAAAAAGATTAGGTTACATAGACAAATTAGATTAATTATTATAAAAAGAAGTTTAAGAAGTTTTAATTTTTATTATAAAAAGTTTGAATTGATTATAAAAATTATAAACCTTTTCTTAAATAATTATTAAAAATTTTAATTATTATGAAAAGAAAAGGTTTTTTGGATTAACTAGGAAAGTTTTAAGTTTAATCATTATAAAATAAAGTTTTGAATTAATTAGAAAATTGTTTTGATTTTAAACATTATTTAAGAAACAAAGTTTTGAATTAAATTAAAAATAAAGAAAAAGATCGAAAGCGAACGGAAAGAAAAAGCAACAGGGGGAGTCCTCTCTCGATTCTTCTCGCCTCACTCGATTCCTCTCTCTCGATTCTTCTCTCAACCTCTCTCACCGCCATCTCCGTTCTCGCTCGTTCACTCGATTTCTCTCACGATCAAACAAATAACGCAATAAAAACCCCCACCCCACACATCCCATACCTCGATTTCACTATGATTTTGCTATTACATTGTTACAGATGCGATGATTAAAGCATAAAAAATAAACGGAACAGATGGTCGACGATGGCTGCGACGGCTGCGACGACTTTAATGGCGAGTCTTCCTTATGCTCCTATCTTCTTCGACCGTGTGTTGTTGATGTTGATTCCTGGTGGGCGTGATGTTGTATTGCTGTTGTTGTTCGTTGTGCGTAGATGTTCTGCGTGGATATGTGAATATTTCTCAGTGTATGTTGTAAAGTTGATGGTTTCTCAGTATATGTGATTTGAGTATTGGTTTTGGTTTTGAAATTATGGTGAATGGTTTTCTCTGGCCCCACTGATACGTGTGTGTATACTGGTTTAAATAGGCTGAGGTAAAAAATACTTTGAAATCCCTTTAATACGTGTCTGAAACCTGTCTGTCTGCTTTAGGGATGTTTTTGAAATTGTGTTTGTGGTTTTAGAAAGTTTTTGAAAGTTGTCCGAAGCAGGTTTTTCTTGTTTAAGAAAGTTTAAAATGTTGTCTGAAACCTGTTTATTGTGATAATGTCCATTCCTTTTATATTTAGACATGTCTAAACATCTAGTTACTCCAATTAAACTCTTCCTTGGATGCTAATTTTGTTTGGACAGGTCATTGAATGATATTACAATACATGGCATAATGGAATCGTGTTGCTTATGAGGGATGTAAAGTAGCGGCTAAGAGCCCTTAAGTCTATACTGCACTATGTTCTGGTGCGCTTTTAAGTTCAAATTTTGATGTTTCAGGTCCAACTTCAATGACAACATTTTTCTGGCGCGTGCAGCTTCAACAGAGGCTTGGTGCGTCGTAGCCGTAACACAACAATTGGTGGATTATGAAGTTACAGTGTATTGCTGTTTGAATTCAGCGTGAGGTAACAAAACTGCAATATTTAAAGCCTTCTCCTGCTTGAATTGTGTTGGTTTGTAAATTGCAGGTTATGTCATGGATTTGTACTAAAACCAATAATTCTAAATGTAAGGGAATACTGAGCTCAACCATTAGTTCATACATCTGCCTAATACCAGCAACATTTCCAGGTGAATAAGGCGCCGTCGATTTCGCCATTAAATGACGAACAAAACATAGCCCTAATCTCCGTTCTATACTGGCTTCGGAATGTAGAATTCCATCATTTTCATGGTGCGGGAATGATTCTATCAACAGCAGGTCTGTTATTTCCTCTTATGTTGTTAATATCAAACTTCAACGTGTCGACTTTTGTCTTAACATTATCTTTGGTAACTTGGGATTAGAGTGTGTCGTAACCGCTGCTCGAAACGCCGCTAATTCGCTTCAAGATTTTAGAAGACGCTTGACACTGATATGTTGATTGCAGCATGCGTGGACTGAGGTTTGAACTTGGTTGATTCTCAATTTTGTGCTTTTTCTTCTACAGTTACTACTAGTATAGAATAAATGTGGATTCGTTATTCTTGAATCGAACTTTGGAACCCTGTTGCAGCATGCTTTCATTTGGCTTTTAGGAACATCTTCTGGCAGCTGACTTTCGATTTCATCTTGCGGTACGATCTCTTCTACCGGTGAGTACTTTCCATAGAGATTCATCAAACCTTTATCAATTGCATCTCATTTGCACTCATATGGCAAATGGCTTAAGAGCTTGGACAATTCCATCAATTACGACGACGTCGAAAGGACAAGTTCAGAAGGTGAAGCCATCAACTCAATTCGTCAAGCCATGGTAATGGTATAGGTCTTATTAGGAACTTCATTTGTTTTTACAGTGTTTTGGGTTCATATGTATCTCTGATGTAATTATCTAAAACAAGTGTGGAAGCACCATCATTAAATTTGTAGTACCTACTGCGCCCTTCTTACTTTCCAGATAATAAGTGTCACTTTCTCCATTAGGTGTCAACGCTAATTTTTGTAACAAGACAAGTTTGCTTAAGGATTTGTTGTTTTTGAAAGCTTTGTGAAAGCAAATGATGTATTATTTGGCAATTTCCATCAGCTGGGATAAGAATTTTGTATGGAAATATTTGGTTAACAATTTGATTGACTTTGGGATTAATCTTCAGATAGTAGATGATGTTGCATAGACTAAACGTGCCTTTTGTGCAGTGGGCATACGACATAAATGATTTTTTCGGTTTTGGAACATTGAAAACAAACTCTTGCGTTCATGACCCAACTTGTAATCATCTAAGAGTGGCACTCTGTTGTTCGCTTTTTGTAATCGTGCTATGCTTTCCTTTGCAGTAGCTTAAGTAACTCAATCATGTAAATTAAGTGAGCAATAGACTTATTGTTTCAAAAAACGCTCTCCAATATGAATATTGTTGTATCAACTAAAGCATAGCCTTGATGGCTCACCAGGGCAACGTCCTTTAATTGGTGCCTTGAGATTTCCATGCAATTCTTGAAATTTTGAATCCAACATGTAAGCTTTGAGTAATTTTGAAAAGTGGGAAGACATCTTGACTTGAATCCTTGAATATTGATTCTTTTCAAATCTTGTATTTTGCTTAAATCTTGAAGCTTTTTTTTTTTACGAATGTTGTAACTTGAACTTTATAATCTTGAATGAATTTAGGCTTAAGTTATTTTGTATACTTTTAATGAGTTTGGAATGAAAATGTAATAAAAAAAACATGGAAATGAATATTTGATTTTGAATATTTGGATATGAGGTTTGAAATTTGGATAATTAGAATATGGAGTAGATAATTGGAATGAAAAAAAATGATATGGATATTAAAATGGATTGGGTCAAATTGGATATTTAGAATTGGATTTTGACTAACGGATTTAAAATGGATATGTGGGTTTGAATAGAATTGGTTTATGGTTTGAAATTTGGTTTTATTTGGATTTTGGTTTGGACAAGGATTGGACTTGGTTTAAAGTTTATTTGAAATGGGTATGAGAATGGATTTTGGATGTGAATAGTGGTTGGGAAAAAAAAGTTTTAAAATGAATATGAAAAAAAAGTCTTGGTAATGGGTATGAAAATGGTAATTTAAAATTTGGATATGGAAGGTGGATAATCCACTTGTTGCTTAAATTTCAAAGCAAAATCCACATGAACATCCTTCTCTCTGAAGAACTTGATGCCAATTGAAACTTCCACGAATCTGTTAGCCTTAATCTCTAGTTTAATCACAAATCAATCACATTTCTGATGATGACGATCTTAGCATGAGAAACATGTCTTGAAGGATCCCTTGAAATAAAGATACCACTTGTGATCCAACTTGCCACGAAAACCCTAAATAATCCTCAAATGCTCATGCTTGGCATTAATGGGAAGAAAACCCTAATTCTCCTTGGGGAATACACTGAAGCTCTTGAGAAACTTTGGGGAAAGTGACCAGTAGAAAACCGTAGGATCCCTTGAATTAGAATCCATTGGTCACATCTTGAAGCACTTGACCGTGAAAACAAATATTATCCACACTTGGAATCAGTGCATCTGCACGAATTAGTTAGTCACAATAAACACACACACAAGGACTGTATGACCTAAAGATGTTATGCACAAAAAGGTGGGGATCTTAGGGTCAAAAATTAGGGTGCGACACTATTGAACATGTATTTGGCAACTGTGAGGATTCATACAAAGAATTACCACGATTTTTGGTAGCACTTAAGACATACACACTGGGGACTGTTGCAATTATGCAGATAGTGCTGACATGTAGGCCAAATGGAGCTATTGTTGATGGAAATGCCATGATTCATCGACTCTTTTGGGCGTTTCAACCATGCATAAAAGGTTTTGCATTCTACAATCCTATTATTCAAATTTATGGAACATGGCTATACGGAAAATACAAGGGCACCTTGCTTATAGCAGTTGCACAAGACGACAACAATAATGTCTTTCCCATAGCCTTTGCTCTGGTTGAAGGTGAGATCGTTGCTGGTTGGAGTTTCTTCCTTAAGAATCTCAGAACACATGTGACTCCATAAGCCAATCTCTATTTGATTTCTGACAGGCATGCTGCTATTAAGAGCGCTTACAATAACCATGATAACGGGTGGCATAATCCTCCTTCTACCCATGTCTATTGCATTACACATATCACACAAAACTTCATGCGTGCGATCAAAGACAAAAACCTTCACAAAAAAGTTGTGAATACAGGGTATGCTCTAATTCAACCATCATTTCAATACTACCTTAACGAAATTAGGATGTCAAATGAAGATGCAGGAATGTGGTTGGATAACATTCCATTGGATAAGTGGAAAAGGGCATTTGATGGTGGATGTCGTTGGGGCCACATGACAACAAACCTTGTGGAATCCATGAACGACGTCTTCAAAGGAATTAGAAACCTTCCAATCACTGCATTGGTGAGATTAACCTATTATAGTTTTACATCACTTTTTGCAACAAGAGGCGAAAGATGAAGTACAGTGTTAATGTCGGGTCAATTAGTGAATTCATAATGAAAGTGATGAAAGATGAAACTATCAAAGCCAGCACACATGCAGCTACAGTCTTTGACCATCATAGGCAAACTTTTAGTGTACAGGAAACAATAGACCACAATGAGGGGAGGCCAAACTTATCCTATGCTGTCAAACTAAACAGATGTTGGTGTGACTCTAACAAGTACCAAGTCTTCTGTGTACCTTGCTCACATGTCATTGTGGCATGCACACATGCTCGTCAGGATGCTTATAGCCATCTATCTGATGTTTACAAGGCCATTAACGTTATAAATATCTACAACGAAGGCTTCACAATGCTAGCAATGGAGGAATATTGGCCTCCATACCAAAGGGACATAGTTTGGCACAACGATGAGATGCGAAGAAAAAAATTGACGCCCAAACAGCACGCGTATAAGAACATAAATGGACATGACTGATAAAATGATAAGATTATGCAGTATATGTCGTCATCCCGAACACAATCAGAAAAATTATCCCAATGTCGGAGCAACCTCTGTATCATAATTTAGTTTCTCATTTCAATTATTGTAACCTTATATTTTAATATATTAATAACGTTTTGTTACAACAAAGTTAACAACAATCAACATATACAACACATACCACAGATATCAAAACATATAAACAAAACATTTCTAACTGATTACAACAATCAAACTGATATCATTTGGTCCAAACATCACTTCCCTCGCATACTTATCAGTCTTAACGCGAACCCACCCACACAGGGCATCATGTCTCTCGATACTTCTAATTTTTTCTCCTTCAGATATGTCTCTGTCTAACCACCGATTTAGCTCCCTCTTTAGTTGGTTGAAACTTTGAAGGTTCAAAAAGAGCATGTCCATCAGAGGCTTCTCTCTCTCTCTCATAAATGATTTTCTCGTAGCGGCGACTATACATGTTATCAGTAATACAAGTGATCGTACCTGGATCAGACAGTGTAACAGTGGCCAGCAGCGTCGTGAGGATAATACGGCGGGGGGGGGGGGGGGGGGGGTGTACCTGCAAGGTACTCTGATGCCAAAGTCAGCTACGGCAAGCAAGTACAGAGTATAGGAGAGTAAAAGAGAACGTAACCTAACCCTCTCAAGTGAGAGGGTATTTATAGAGAGCCCTCAGCTCGGGGCAAACGGTTACCTGCACTGGGCTGGATTGCAAGACCCGATCCAGGCAACTGCCAGGGCTTACGTGGCGTAGGGAAGACCAGTACGTGGTCTTTGCCCTAGGGTAACGGTCCTGAGATCTCCGGAAGGTGGGCAGACCGATTCCCTCGGAGGTTGGAGGTTACAAGGTGACGTATCCTCGCGGGGAGGAGTACGTGGAGGCCGAGGAGAGAGGTGTTCTCCTCGGCTCTAAGCTTCTGCTCGACAGTGATGTTTGCTACGTGGCCGACGAGAGGAAGACACGAGCGTGCTCGGTGCTGACAGGGTCGTGCCCGACACTGGCTATTGGAGGGGCCATATTGGGCCGTCCCAGTATTGGGTTGGGCCTGCCCGACGGTTGGGAAAGCGTCGGCCCAGTCTGGAATAGGAGCCCCCCAAGTCGTTGCTCCGAGGTATCGGAGTAATGACTTGAGGATCAGCCCCCATGACGAGGACACTGCAAGCATGCTCGAACCCCCGAGACGAAGGTGATCATTCGATTTGCGCTGGTAACCCCTTGCTAGAGATATGTGTCGACGAGGAAGCGTCTCTGAGTTGTCGGGCATAACGCAGTAGGAAGGCCACGAGCACGGGATGCTAGACGGGCAATAATCTTGGACTCTGCTCGAGTTGTGATGTCGTCGTTGGACGGTGACGCGGGGGAAATGAGGGGTTGTGAGTCCGAGGAGCAAGGCAGGTGAAAAGATTAATGCGGGAACACGCGTGCCACGTGTCGCCTGCCATTAATGTCTAGGGGCGGCTAGGCCTAGGGCACTCAAGAGCCTAGGGACTCCTCGAGTCCTGTGAGGGGCCTATAAAAGGGCTTGAGTTCGTGTCATTTGCACGTTACCACCTTTTTTGCTCCGATCTCTTCTTCCTATCTCCGCCGCTGCTCAACCGCCGTTCACCGCCGTACGCCGCCGCCTCCACCGCACCGGTCCGCCCTCTACCACCATTTAAAGTAAGCCTCTAATCTTCTTCTTTTCCGTTTTGTTTTCCGTTGGTGGTTTTCCGGTGAACTGATGAAGTTCCCGGTAACACCATGAATGTAACGCCCGATATTTAATTAAATATTTTCGATTATTTTCAGAATAATTGTTGAAATTATAGAATATTGATTTAAGTTGTGTTGTTGTTAGTTGATTAATTAAGCTGATTAAGTTGTAGATATAGTATTAGAAATAATACTAGATTATATTATTTGGGCTTTGATGATTAGAAGTAGTAATAGTGGGGGTGTAGAAATGAGGCCCAATATGACAAATAGAATAATATTGTTATTATATTAGGTATTTAGAATTATGAGGAAAAAAAAAGAATGGAGCAGTAAGAACAGGTATGTGTTTGGCAGAAAGAGGAGCAAGGGTTTGAAAGAGAATACGTAGAGGCTGCGAGAGCGAGAATCCAATCAGAGTGTAGAGTAACCTTCAATCCAAGGTAAGGGTGGGGTTCTGACTCTATAATAGGGTAGTTGATGAATAGTATGTGGGATTTGGGTTTGTAAAATGGTCACTGTGAGTAAATTGTGTCGAGGAATACCGAATTCCTGTTGTTTTTGTATCTGGTTGTTATCTCTGAAAAATTATGGGTTCTGTGAAAAAAATTAATGTTGCTAAGAAAAATTATGTGTTGTTTGGGTATGTGTTCAGAATTATTTTGGACTGGTTGAATTAAAAAAAACAAGGGGGGTGGCGCAAGCCACCTGTGTGTGTGTGTGAGGAAGTGGCGCAAGCCACTTGTGTGTGTGTGTTTAGCATAAATATTACGAAATATTAATAATATGTTAGTAACAGTAAAATAAAGGGGTGATACTAGAAAGCAGAACTAGTGAATTAGCAGGAAAATAATGTAGCCACTATTAGCTTCAGTTAATAGAAAAATGACAGCAAAGGCATGAACTAGCAGGTAGTATTTCAGTAGCAGTAACAGTGATAAATTAGTAGAAGAATAATCTAGCAGTATAGTGAGTAAACATAGCAGAACTTGTATAATAACAGTACCAGAATAGTCCTAATAACATTAAGGCAGAGTAGAAACATTAGTAATTTTAGTAGAAGAATAATTAACCAATTTTTAGTAGCACTGTTCGGATAATTTCGAGGAACGTTTGTAATATAGTTTGGATGATACGGAGTATGGTGTAAATTACTGTGGTATTGTGTGGTTAATTATAAAGTTGTCGGTGTGAATTTTGTTGCATTGCCTCTAATTATTGGCAAGAATTAAGTTGTAGGCTTAATGCCAAAGTTGAATTGTGGTTATAATTGTTGTTGTAGTTGCTGGTGTGTTCATAATGTTGTTGCACACATAGCATATCAAGTTGGAGCTGATGCTCGGTAAGTTGGCCTGGATTGGCAAATTAAGTTGAAGGCTTATGCCTTGTTGACGCCTCTATTAATTGGCAGATTTTTAAGTTAGGAGTTCTGCTCCAATGGTACCACATGCATGTGCATATTATGAGTCGCATTCCATGTTGCATAAATTGTTGTTGTGTTGTTGATTAATGTTGATGGTAATGTTGTGAAGTGGTGATTTTATATAATCTGATCTAATATATTGTTTATCATATACCCGATTATATTGTTTGATATCTCACCCCTTCTATGTTTGGTGATGGTTTATACGCCATCCTGCAGGTAATCTAGAGTGAAGGCTGTCTACCTTCATTATTTCGAGTCGGCGTCGTCGCTCTGATACGTAACACTCGGGGGATGAACGCATGTTTCCTTTATTGTTGATTTTAGTATTGTTGCTGAATTTTAAGTTGTTTTCATTAAAGACTTTTGTTTTGAGGTTGTTTCAAGCGGACAAAGATGGTATGTCATTAAAGTTGAATTATTGTGATTCCGCTGCGTAGTGATGGCAACTGTTTTATTTTTAAAGACTGAGCAGGTTGTTATCGGTTCATCCGAAATTATGTGTTATGTATCTGTTTTCCAGGTGATTAATTGTCGTTGTTTTAAGTAGAAAGTGTAACATTCCATATGTACGTTGAAACTTTGTAACTCTGATTTTATATTCTTCGAGGGGTAGAAATGGGGTGTTACATTAGTGGTATCAGAGCTGGTCGGTCCGTCCGGCCAAGTTGTCGAGTTGAAGTTTTGTTTGACAATCGAGTATTGTTAATTAGTTCTAACCTTGTTTATGTTGCAGTGATAAGTTGAGATGGCTGGAAGGAATGATGCTGCAATTGCTGATGCGTTGGAAGCAATGGCTCAGGCTTTGCAGAATCAGCTGAACATTAACGAGAATGCTGGATCTCGTAGTTTAACAAATTTTCAGAGGGAAAATACGCCTACCTTCAAGGGCAAGTATGATCCTGATGAAGCGTTGGATTGGTTGAAAGAGATGGAGAGAATCTTTCGTGTGATGGACTGCACTCTAGCATAGAAGGTTCGATATGGGACTCACATGCTAGTAGTCGAGGCTGATGACTGGTGGCTAGAGACTCGTCAGAGGTTGGAAGCTACAGGTGAAGGTATCACTTGGGCTGTGTTCCGAAGGGAGATCCTGAGGAAGTTTTATCCAGAGGATGTTCGTGGTAAGAAGGAAATCGAGTTTCTTAAGCTGAAGCAAGGAAATATGTCGGTTACTGAATATGCTGCAAAGTTTGTTGAGTTGGCTAAGTTTTATCCGCACTATAACGGGGATACTGCTGAGTTTTCAAAGTGCATCAAGTTTGACAGTGGGTTGCGCCCAAAGATCAAGAAGGCAATTGGATATCAAAAGATTCGTGTCTTCTCTGATTTGATTGATAGTTGCAGAATTTATGAAGAGGATAACAATGCTCATTATAAGATCATTAATGAGAGGAAGAGCAAACACCAACAGAATCGTGGCAAGCCTTATGATGCTCCAGCTAGAAAAGGTAAACAGAAAGTGGCTGATGGTAAGAGGACTGGTGGGGGAGATGCTCATGCTGGCGTAGTTTGTTTCAAATATGGGAAACCTGGTTATAAGAGTAATGTGTGTACTGTTGAGGTGAAGAGGTGTTTCCGTTGTGGTAAGACTGGGCATGCAATATCTGAGTGCAAGCATAAAGAGATGATTTGTTTCAACTGTGGTGAAGAAGGACACATTGGTAGTCAGTGTCAGAAACCAAAGAAGGCGCAAACCGGTGGGAAAGTGTTCGCTTTGGCTGGGACTCAGACAACTACTGAGGACAGACTCATCAGAGGTACATGTTTCATTAATAGTACTCCTTTAATCACTATGATTGATACTGGTGCTACTCATTGCTTTATTGCTGATGAATGTGTTGAAAGATTGGGTCTTGTGTTGTCTTCTATGAATGGAGAAATGGTCATCGAGATTCCGGCTAAGGGATCGGTGACCACTTCTCTTGTGTGTTTAAAGTGTCCTTTGACGATCTTCGACAGAGACTTTACTGTTGATTTGGTGTGTTTTCCGTTAACTGGGATGGATGTAATCTTGGGAATGAAATGGTTAGAATATAACTATGTTCATATCAATTGTTATAACAAGTCAGTGAGATTTTCTACTCCTGGAGAGGAAGAAGCTGGTTTGTTGTCTTTTAGGCAGTTACAACAGTTGATGCAAGAAGGAGCTCAGATGTTCTCGGTGATGGCGTCATTATCTATTAAGAGCCGAGCTATAATTGAGGAGTTGCAAGTGGTGCGTGAACTTCCTGAAGTTTTCCCTGATGAAATTCCTGATGTACCTCCAAAAAGAGAAGTGGAATTTGCAATTGACCTTGTACCTGGTACCAGACCTGTTTCTATGGCACCATACAGAATGTCTGCATCTAAATTATCAGAATTAAATAAGCAATTGGAGGATTTGCTTTAAAAGAAGTTTGTGAGGCCAAGTGTATCGCCGTGGGGAGCTCCAGTGTTGTTAGTAAAGAAGAAAGATGGAAGTATGCGGCTCTGTGTTGATTATAGACAATTAAATAAAGTGACGATTAAGAACAAGTATCCGCTTCTGAGAATAGATGACTTGATGGATCAATTGGTAGGTGCTCGTGTGTTTAGCAAGATTGATTTGAGGTCGGACTATCATCAGATTAAAGTGAAAGATGAAGATATCCAGAAGACGGCTTTCATAATGCATTATGGACATTATGAGTATTCGGTGATACCTTTTGGTGTTACTAATGCGCCGGGAGTATTCATGGAGTACATGGACCGTATCTTTCATACTTATTTGGATCGGTTTGTGGTGGTGTTCATTGATGATATATTGATTTACTCTAAATCAGAAACAGAGCATGCAGAACACTTAAGACTAGTATTGCAAGTTTTGAAAGAGAAGAAGTTATATGCAAAGCTGTCTAAATGTGAATTTTGGTTAAAGGAGGTTAGTTTTCTTGGTCATGTCATTTCAGGTAGTGGCATTACTGTGGATCCATCTAAAGTAGATACTGTGTTGCAATGGGAAACTCCAAAGTCGGCTACCGAGATTAGAAGCTTTTTGGGACTAGCCGGTTATTACCAAAGGTTTATCAAAGGATTTTCTAAGTTAGCACTTCCATTGACTAAGTTGACCTGTAAAAGTAGAGCGTTTGTGTGGGACATTCAATGCGAAGAAAGTTTTACGGAATTGAAGAAGAGATTGACATCGGCTCCGGTTTTGACATTACCTAATCCAGGAGAACCTTTTGTGGTATATTGTGATGCTTCTAAGATGGGTTTAGGAGGTGTGCTTATGCAGAATGATAAGGTAGTTGCTTATGCGTCGAGGCAGTTGAGAACTCATGAAAAGAACTATCCTACGCATGATTTAGAACTTGCTGCAGTTGTTTTTATGCTGAAGATTTGGAGGCATTATCTTTATGGTTCTAGATTTGAAGTGTTTAGTTACCATAAGAGTTTAAAGTATTTATTTGATCAAAAGGAATTGAATATGAGACAACGAAGATGGTTGGAATTATTAAAAGATTATGATTTCGGTTTGAACTATCATCCAGGTAAAGCTAATGTTGTGGCTGATGCCCTAAGTCGGAAAACTTTGCATATGTCGGCGATGATGGTTAAAGAATTGGAATTAATTGAGCAGTTCAGAGATATGAGCTTAGTTTGAGAAGTGACACCGCAGAGTGTGATGTTGGGAATGCTGAAGATTAACAATGATTTTCTGGACAGTATCAAGGAAGCTCAGAAGTTAGACGTGAAACTGGTAGATTCGATGGTTGGAATCGATCAGTCTGAGAATGATGATTTCAAGTTAGATGCGCAAGGTGTGTTGAGATTCCAAAATCGAATTTGTATTCCTGATGATGCGGAGATGAAGAAAGCAATTCTCGAGGAAAGTCATAGAAGCAATTTGAGTATTCATCCGGGAGCTACAAAAATGTATCAAGACTTGAAGAAATTGTTTTGGTGGCCTGGGATGAAGCGTGATGTAGCTCGATTTGTGTACGCATGTTTAACTTGTCAGAAGTCGAAAGTTGAACATCAGAGGCCTGCAGGGTTGATGCAACCGTTAGAAGTTCCAGAATGGAAATGGGATAGCATTTCAATGGACTTTGTGACGGGATTACCTAATACTTCAAGAGGACACAATTCGATTTGGATGATTGTTGATAGGCTTACGAAGTCGGCTCATTTTATTCCTATTAACATCAATTTTCTAGTATCGAAGTTGGCGGAGATTTATACTAGCGTAATTGTAAAATTGCAAGGTGTTCCTCTGTGTATGGTGTCAGATAGAGATCCGAGGTTTACTTCTGATTTTTGGAAGAGTTTGCAAGAGGCGTTGGGTTATAAGTTAAGGTTGAGTTAAACGTATCAGCCTCAGACGGATGGTCAAACTGAGAGGACTATTCAGTCGTTGAAGGATTTGTTGAGAGCATGTGTTCTTGAGCAGGGAGGTTCGTGGGATACTTATCTTCCATTGATCGAATTCACTTATAAGAACAGTTATCATTCCAGTATTGGAATGGCACATTTTGAAGCGTTATATGGTCGGAGATGTGTGACTCCTTTATGTTGGCATGAATCTGGAGAGAGAGTGTAGTGCTTGGACCTGAAATTGTTCGAGAGACTACTGAGAAGGTGAAGTTAATCCGAGAAAAGATGAAATCTTCCCAAAGTAGGCAGAAGAGTTATCATGAATAGCGAAGGAAAGATTTAGAATTTCAAGCAGGTGACCATGTGTTTTTGAGAGTTACACATGTGACAGGTATTGGGCGTGCATTGAAGTCTAAGAAGCTCACTCCTCGTTTTATTGGTCCGTATCAGATTTCGGACAGAGTTGGAAATGTTGCTTATAGAGTGGCTTTACCGCCTAATCTTTCGAATTTACATGATGTGTTTCATGTGTCACAACTCCGGAAGTATGTTCCAGATCCATCTCATGTAATTCATATGGATGATGTGCAAGTACGGGATAATCTTACTATGGAAACAATGCTTGTATGGATCGCAGATCGTGAAATGAAGACTCTAAGAGGCAAGGAGATTGCGTTGGTAAAAGTAGTCTGGTTAGGAGCTGCTGGAGAAAGTATGACGTGGGAGTTGGAAAGCAAGATACGGGAATCCTATCCCGAGTTGTTTGAACAAGGTAAATTTTCGAGGACGAAAATATTCTAAGTGGGGGAGAGTTGTAACGCCCGATATTTAATTATTTATTTAATTAAATATTTTCGATTATTTTCTGAATAATTGTCGAAATTATAGAATATTGATTTAAGTTGTGTTGTTGTTAGTTAATTAATTAAGTTGATTAAGTTGTAGATATAGTATTAGAAATAATACTAGATTATATTATTTGGGCTTTGATGATTAGAAGTAGTAATAATGGGAATGTAGAAATGAGGCCCAATAAGACAAATAGAATAATATTGTTATTATATTAGGTATTTATAATTATGAGGAAAAAAAAGAATAGAGCAGTAAGAACAAGTAGGTGTTTGGCAGAAAAAGGAGCAAGGGTTTGAAAGAGAATACATAGAGGCTGCGAGAGCGAGAATCCAATCAGAGTGTAGAGTAACCTTCAATCCAATGTAAGGGTGGGGTTCTGACTCTATAATAGGGTAGTTGATGAATAGTATGTGGGATTTGGGTTTGTAAAATGGTCACTGTGAGTAAATTGTGTCGAGGACTACCGAATTCCTGTTGTTTTTGTATCTGGTTGTTATCTCTGAAAAATTATGGGTTCTGTGAAAAAAGTTAATGTTGCTAAGAAAAATTATGTGTTGTTTGGGTCTGTGTTCGAAATTATTTTGGACTGGGTTGAATTAAAAAAAAAACAAGGGGGGTGGCGCAAGCCACCTGTGTGTGTGTGTGAAGGGTGGCGCAAGCCACCTGTGTGTGTGAGGAAGTGGCGCAAGCCACTTGTGTGTGTGTGTGTGTTTAACATAAATATTAAGAAATATTAATAATATGTTAGTAACAGTAAAATAAAGGGGTGATACAAGAAAGCAGAACTAGTGAATTAGCAGGAAAATAATGTAGTCACTATTAGCTTCAGTTAATAGAAAAATGACAGCAATGGCATGATCTAGCAGGTAGTATTTCAGTAGCAGTAACAGTGATAAATTAGTAGAAGAATAATCTAGCAGTATAGTGAGTAAACATAGCAGAACTTGTATAATAACAGTACCAGAATAGTCCTAATAACATTAAGGCAGAGTAGAAACATTAGTAATTTTAGTAGAAGAATAATTAACCGGTTTTTAGTAGCACTGTCCGGATAATTTCGAGGAACGTTTGTAATATAGTTTGGATGATACGGAGTATGGTGTAAATTACGGTGGTATTGTATGGTTAATTATAAAGTTGTCGGTGTGAATTTTGTTGCATTGCCTCTAATTATTGGCAAGAATTAAGTTGTAGGCTTAATGCCAAAGTTGAATTGTGGTTATAATTGTTGTTGTAGTTGCTGGTGTGTTCATAATGTTGTTGCATACATAGCATATCAAGTTGGAGCTGATGCTCGGTAAGTTGGCCTGGATTGGCAAATTAAGTTGAAGGCTTATGCCTTGTTGACGCCTCTATTAATTGGCAGATTTTTAAGTTAGGAGTTCTGCTCCAATGGTACCACATGCATGTGCATATTATGAGTCGCATTCCATGTTGCATAAATTGTTGTTATGTTGTTGATTAATGTTGATGGTAATGTTGTGAAGTGATGATTTTATATAATCCAATCTAATATATTGTTTATCATATACCCGATTATATTGTTTGATATCTCACCCCTTCTGTGTTTGGTGATGGTTTATACGCAATCCTGCAGGTAATCCAGAGTGAAGGCTGTCTACCTTCATTAGTTCGAGTCGGTGTCATCGCTCTGATACGTAACACTTGGGGGGATGAACGCATGTTTCCTTTATTGTTGATTTTAGTATTGTTGCTGAATTTTAAGTTGTTTTCATTAAAGACTTTTATTTTGAGGTTGTTTCAAGTGGACAAAGATGGTATGTCATTAAAGTTGAATTTTTGTGAATCCGCTGTGTAGTGATGACAACTGTTTTATTTTTATAGACAGAGCAGGTTGTTATCGGTTCATCCAAAATTATGTGTTATGTATCTGTTTTCCAAATGATTAATTGTCGTTGTTTTAAGTAGAAAATGTAACATTCCATATGTACGCTGAAACTTTGTAACTCTGATTTTATATTCTTCGAGGGGTAGAAATAGGGTGTTACAATGAAGATTCCGGCTAAAACAACGGGATGTTTCTAGGGTTTTGTTTGATTTGACGGAAGCTTAGGATGAATGTCCCGGGGACCCGATGAATGCCTCGAGGACATGCGATGAATGTCCAGAGGACACGCGATGAATGTCCTGGGAAGATAAGACGTGAGAGGTCTGGGGGTCTGGAGAAGGTCCCTGGTCTGGAGAAAGGTATCGAGTAGTTCCCCATTGCTCCGAGCAGCTTCCCGCTCTCATTGCCCTTTCACTTGATCGACAATGGAATATTGGATTTGGTCGTGGCCAACGAATTCACCTATTTCCTCTGCTTTTCAGTTAAAAATGGCCGTGAGGTTTGCGGGCATCATCCAGATAGACACCAAACTTGACGTGGACGGACCCGCGCAGCTCCCCGGGGAGGAGCCCCTGCGTCCGGCTGCCGACAGGGCTGGTGATGAGCCTTTACGTATTCGCTCGCGATTTTCCCGTGATGACACAGACGCTTTCGCCATCGTCGAGGACGTCGCTGTGGGCGAGCAGACGAAGTGGACGGTCTTTCAGCCCAGGGAACACCACTGTATCTGCTCGAATTACCGTGGGTTAAAGTTCCCTACGTACGAGTTCACATTTAAAGAGGCCGGCATTCGTCTCCCCTTCAACAACTTTTAATTGGGAGTGTTCAACCGGTTGCATCTGGCGCCGTCTCAACTTCACCCTAATGTGCTCGCCTTCATGCGGGCATTCGAGATCGTGTGCGACTACCTCAACGTCAGGACCACTCTCTCCCTCTTTTTCCGTATATTCCACCTTCAACGGTCAACCGACCAAGGGCGACACAACTGGGTTTCCTTCAAGCAACCGAGGAAGTTGTTCAAGGCGTACTCGGACTCTATTCGTAACTTCAAGGATATATTTTACTATGTCATGCCCGCGACGCACGAGGCTGTGGGCACCCTTTTTTATATTGTGACCGACGAGGTCGGGGAGGAGAGGTTTGTGTCCAAGTTCCCCCTGGAGTGGGAGGATGCGCACTTTGCGCGTGGTACAGACTCCTACCTCGTGAGGCACATCGAGCTGTCGGAGGAGGACAAAGAAACGTATGCAAAGCTGGTCGCGTACGTCACCAGCTTCAGCCGGGCAGTGTGTATAACTAGGGACAGAAAATCTATCGTCGACTCCCGGGGAAGGGTTATGACCGCGACCCGCCACATAAACACCAAGGTTCTCCTTGAGTGCAAGTCCCCCGACGAGGCCAAGAGGTTCTTAGGTAGGAGCCCATTGTTCTGCTCGGGCGTTTACTTAGTTTTGTTTCCTTGTGCTAAATCGTTTCATGTTTTCCCTTGTAGGTCAAACGTCGAATGCTACTGAGCGTATCATGAAGATGGCTGCTGACCGGGCCCCTAAACGACCAAAGAGCCGAGTTCGCGAGGTTATTCAGGAGGCGGTGCCCATTGGAGGAACGAGCAGCACTTCTTCTCCTCAGTACAGTCAATTTCCTCCTCTAGAGAGCACCCCTGCCAAGAGGGCGAGGACTGAGGGACCCGTCCTCGTGGACCTCGAGGGCCCAGTTCCAACGGAGAAGTTTTTGCTGCCCGTCTGTCATCTACAGCGGGATTTCTTCGGGGGAACCCCTCTTGTTGTCACTGAGGTTGAGGTGAGGGCAGTCCTCGGGATGGACAGAGAGGCCCGAAAGAAGGCGATGGTCGAGGACCTAACGACCATGATGCGGGTCTTCGAGACTGCCTTGGTCTTGAACGAGGAGACCTTCCCTGCCTCCGAGCTGCAGAAGCTAAAGGACGAAAACACTGCCCTCAAGAAGGAGAAGAATAAGCTTGAGGTCGATCTGCAAGAGGCCCGGTCCAAGTGCGAGAATCATGCCAATGTCCTCCACGAGCTGAATGAGGCCAACGCTGCACTGAAGGCGGCTCAAGAGGAGCGTGACCACCTCCGGACTAGGGTTGCCGAGCTGGAGGCTGCTGCCCACCCTGAAGAGAATGAGTTCGCCGAAGAGAAGGGTTTCACCAATCGGGCGGATCCGATAGCTAAGATCCGAGAGCTTCAGCAGGATAGTAAAGAGGCCCTCGAGATAGGCTTTAAAAATGCTGTGGCGCAGGTCGAGGCCGAGAATCCAAATGTCCAGCTTGCGCTCGACAAGTTTAACCCGTTCATTCATGTGGTCGACAGCAAGTTGAACCTGCCAGAGGACGAGGATGGGGAGAATGATGTCCAGATCGAGGAGGAGATCGCTGTCTAGTTCTTTTGTTTGCTCGGCCTGCATGCCACTACTTTTTTGGTTTTTTTTGTTCGGCCTGCGTGCCATTTTTGTAGTGACTTTTACCCGGCCTGCGTACCAAGGGCTTTTTGATATTTTGTAATACCTGTACAATGGGCTTCTTCCCGCTTAATGCTTTGATTTCTGCTTATCTGTGTGTGTGATACTTGTATGATTTTACTTGTGTGTGATGCTATTGTTTTTGTCTAAGTGTTGGTAATTTGGGAGTTTGCTCGACTTTGTTGATCCTCGATTATGTGGGGGAACTGGTCGGGTGGTCGGAGGTGTTTCTCGACCTTCAACGAGGCTAAGAACTCAGTCGAGGTCTTAGCTTCGCGGCATGAACTTCCCATCATGAGCTGGGCGTTCTGCCTAATTGGTACTATAATGACGGAGCTCGGTCGAGGGGTCTTCGTCGGATCAAAAGTCCTCGCGCACACACAACACGACCCTTGATAATCGTGTCTCGTATAGAGGTGTCGCGCTTGTACCCTAGAGCGCCCCCGTAATCGCGACGTTGGCGTGTCGCAGGCAGTGTCTAACTATAGCATTGCTTAAGTTTCTCAGCGTTCCATGGTCGAGCAAGTTCTTCCCCGTGTAGATTTTCGAGGTAATAGACTTCTGTCCCCGTCTTTGCGCGGATGCGGTACGGGCCCTCCCAGTTCGCAGCGAGCTTGCCTTCTCGCGAATCTTTCTGGTTCCTCTATAGAACAAGGGTGCCTACTTGAAAATCTCATTTAATAACTTTGTTGTTATAACGCAGAGTTATTTTCTGCTTAAGTGAGGCTTCCTGGAGGGATGCGCCCGTCCTTATCTCCTCGACAAAGTCGAGCTCTTCTCTCAGGGCCTCATCATTCGCGCCCTCGTCGAGGGGGGACTCCGTCCTCCTCGAGGGTTCCCTGATCTCCACGGAATCACCGCTTCTGTTCCGTAGGTCAGACGAAAGGGGGTCTCCCCGGTCGTGGAATGTGGGGTTGTTCAGTAGGCCCAGAGGACACTGTGTAGCTCTTCGACCCATCGTTGCTTGGCGTCGCCAAGTCGGCGTTTCAATCCTCGAAGGATCACTCTGTTTGCTGCTTCAGCCTGCCTGTTCGTTTGAGGGTGCTCGACCGACGTGAAGTGCTACTTCGTGCCCAGTTGGTGACGAAGTCTTGGAAGTTCCTGTCGGTGAACTGCGTCTCGTTGTCGGTGACAATCGCTTAGGGCATGCCGAATTAGGCGAGGATGTTCCTCTTGTAGAAATAAAGTATGTTGAAGGCCGTGATTTTGGCCAAGGCTTCCGCCTCGATCCACTTCGTGAAATAATCTACCCCGACGATGAGGTATTTGTTTTGGTATGACCCTACGACGAAGGGCCCGAGGATATCCATTCCCTACCACGCAAACGACCATGAGGATGATAGTGTTTTGAGCTCGTTTGGAGGAGCAAAGTGCATGTCCCCGTGTCGTTGGCATCGATCACACTTCTTGACGTGCTCCTTGGCGTCCTGCTGCATGGTGGGCCAGTAATACCCTGCTCGGAGCGCCTTACGGGCTAAGGATCGCCCGCCGAGATGTTGTGCGTTGATCCCCTCGTGGATTTCTTGGAATATACCGGGGACCCTGGTCTCCTCGACGCACCTGAGGAGGGGGATAGAAAACCCGCGGCAGTATAGTTTGTCCTCGACTATTGTGTACGAGCACGCTCACCCCCTTAACCATCCCCGCTTCCTTAGGATCCTCGGGTAGTTTGTCCGTCGTGAGGTATTCGTATACCGGGGTCATCCAGCAATTGCTATCCCTGATGGCGTTCACGTCCGTCGCTGGAGCGGGTTTGTCGATGCTCGGGCATGAAAGTACTTTCTGAATGACGGATTTGTTCCCGCCTTTCTTCTTTGTGCTCGCCAGCTTGGACAATACATCTGCTCGGGTGTTATGCTCGCGCGGGATGTAGGTTACTTCTGCGGAGGCGAAGTTCTTCATTTTTTCCTTCACCAAGGTTAATTATTCGATGAGGCAGTTGTTCTTGACTTGGTACTCTCCGCGGACTTGAGAGGCTACGGGCTTAGAGTCGGTGAAAATTTTGACTTTTTTGGCACCGAGGTCGTCAGCAAGACATAGTCCGGCGAGGAAAGCCTCGTACTCTGCCTGGTTGTTCGACGTTGGGAAGGACAATTCGAGGGAGACCTCGATTAGGATGCCTTCCTCGTTTTCGAGGATAATGCCTGCCCCACTCCCTTTCGTGCTGGATGCCCCGTCAATGTAGATTGTCCACTTCTGGGATCCGTTGGTCGAAGGTTCTGGGACGGTCATTTCTGCCACGAAGTCTGCCAACACCTGAGCCTTCAGGGCTTTCCTTCCCTCATACTGAATGTCAAACTCGACGAGCTCTAGCGACCATCTGAGCATCCTTCCTGCCATGTCTGGTCGGCCGAGGAGTTGCCTTATGGGCTGCTCGGTTCTTACCACGACCATGTGTGCTAAGAAGTAATGGCGCAGCCTCCTGGTTGCGGTGACGAGGGCCAGGACGACTTTCTCGATCTGCTGATACCTGAGCTCGGGGCCTTGTAGGGCCTTGCTTGTGAAGTAAATCGGCTTCTGCCCGTCGGAGGTTTCCCGGATGAGGACAGCGCTGACTGCTTCGCTCGTGATGGCGAGGTACAAGAACATCGTCTCCCCGTTCTCCGGCCGTGAGAAGACCGGGGGTTGCGACATAACTTGTTTGAGGTGGAGGAGCGCCTGTTCGCACTCCTCGCTCCATTCAAACGTGGCTTTTTGTTGGAGAAGCTTGAAAAACGGGAGTGCGTATTGCGTAAATTTGGCGACGAAGCGGGAAAGGGCGGTTGACATCCCGTTCAATGATTGTATTGACTTCTTTGAGTTCGGGGTCAGCATTTCGGTAAAAGCCCTACACTTGTCGGGGTTTGCCTCGATTCCCCGCTCTGTGAGGTAGAAACTAAGGAACTTGCCCGCCCGAACGCCGAAGGTGCATTTGTCGGGATTGAACCTCATGCGGCACCTCCTCACCGTGTCGAATACCTTCTTGAGATGGGCAGCGTGGTCGATTTCTTCAGCATACTTGACGATCATGTCTGAAATTCTGATACAGACATGTGATGTTAAGTGCGATGTCACAACATCAATATCTGCTGTATGAATAAGACACTAAAAACCTGTGATGTTATGTGTGATGTTACAACAACACACTCTACAATGTAAGACAACAGAAAAGCACATAATTGCACACAAGGATTGTTCACCCAGTTCAGTTCAACAACCTACATTTGGGGGCATACCAAGCCAGGAAGGAAGTCCACTATTAGTAGTATCAAATTACAGACTCAACAGACCAGTTGACAATCTACCTAATTTAATCACTACCCAATGACCCTTCTACCTAAGTCCTCCCTAGGTAAGAGACTCCATCTCACTTCCTATCTTCACAATGATGTCTAGCAGTCAACTATACCGTCACTGCATCAACAGCTTGATTACCAACAACTGTACCACCATAGAAGACACCCTTCCATGATACCCTTTCATGACACCCTTTGGAGTTGCTTCAAAGCTTCCTCCAAGAACAATACCAAACTCATTACCTACAGGTTTCTGAGTTACACACAGTGACCATCTCACAACCCGAGTGGTTCACTTAGACAAAGCCCTAAAGAACTACATCTTGGACCCGTACCTATTCTAGGTTACAAGCATTCTATTTATAACATAATCCCAACTGGATTTGGGCCTTCAAATCATATCATATCTTCTGTAACAAATCTGCTACTAGATTCTGCTCTTCAATAGATCTTTAATTAAATCTTCAATCAAATCTTCAATTAAATCTTCATGTTTTAAATACGCAATCTTTGCTAGATTTTGTCTTTAATCTTCCACACCTTTAAATCAGCTCCACATAATATTTCCAGGATATTATGTATCTTTTAAATCTTCACTTTTTAATTCAGCTGCAAGATCTTCTCCACACAAATAGGAACAATTCTCCATGTCTATTTGCACAAAAATAGTAACAAACTATTCTCCACAAGATATGCAGAATTAATTGTATCAGAATAAATCTTCTCCAATAAATTCGCCTGCAATCTCTCTATCTCTTAGCAGAAAATCTCACTAACAAAAAAACATCCTAACACGCGCAACATCACAAACTGATGTTCTGATGTTCTGGTATACTGATGTCAAGACATCACTTATAACATCAGCATACAAAACTTCCAACCCTGTAAATACTAATGATAAGAACCAATGTTATGACATCAGACATATGACATCAACATTGTTCAACTTTGTTTTCCTAAAATTCCAGCCAACACAAGAACTAACAATCTCCCCCTTTGGCTAATTTTGGCTAAAACAAACTCTGCCATCATCAGAGAACCCAACAGCACCTCTTCAACAAGCTGCACAAACTCACTATCACATCAGCATAGGGCAAACTCCCCCTCAAACGAAGAACCGGCTCACAGCTGTTCATACACTTTCCCCCTCAGCTGTTGCACCATATCAGAAAAGGCTTCACAACCACACCTTGGCAACTCTCTCCCCCTTTTTAGCCACAATTGGACTAACTCTGAACATCGCAGCAAGCACAAACAAAATTCCAAAAACAAACTCTGAATCATCCAACCAATATACTCAGAACAAAATCCAGACTCAGCAGCTACTACTGTACATTCTCTCCCCCTTTATGGCCAAAAATTGACAAACATTGGTGTAAATGTATACTTCTGATTCAATCCATTGACACACAAATCTATAGAACCAGGTACACCATGAACTTCACCAGTAACACAATGTCACGACATCTTGTCTGACATTACAACTTCTTCAACAAACGATCAACTCTCCATATCGAAGATAACCAGTGCTCCTTTGCAAGAAGAACACCTTAAATGAATGGAAAAACATAAGACTCATCTTCATGTCTTTAAGAGCGCACACACCTGCTGAACGCATTCACTTAATGCTTAATCCTCAAATAATCCAAATACCAAAACACACATGATTCCCTCTTGGTTTGTTATCTTCTCATGCTCCAAAACTCACATCTTGCCAAGCTGATCAACTTCTCTCTGTAATATCCACAGGAATGATCACGATGAACTCCTTGATCATAACATTTGGAAAAACCAGACAATGCCTTCCACTGAACTCACACACCAAGACAAGTGTGACACCTCCCATCAATAAGGACCCTCACAAAGCTCTTCCAAAATCTGCAGAAAAAAAATAAATTCTCCCATACACAACCAAAGTTGTCCTTCAGACATCTCCTCAGAAGCATGTGCACATATGATTCAAATAATTAGCTTCACATGGCTAGAACCATTCATGTCCACACCAACATGTCATCCAACAGCCTAATGTCATAACATGTTATCTGACATCATATCCTCATAAGATTCAACCAATCTGCAATCTTCCTTTTCTGCAGAATCCATAGACTAATACTCCCCCTATCATGGTTAACCAATGCTCTAGATGAAGATGAACATTTGAGCACACTTACTTAGCACATGCATTTTGGTACCATTGTCCCTATCTTACTCTTCATCTTCATACTTCCAATCAATCAATACCTGATCTATTTCAGTATTCTCTACATTCTTCATCCAAGGCAGACCTTCTACTTCATCATTCTCCCGTATGACTATGTAGACGCTCCTTAGGCATAATGTAGGCACCAAGCTCCTGAACCAGGGCATAATCATCCTTCACCAAGAATATCCAACCAGATAATGTCCCAACACAAGTTAGAACATCTGCCACACACCAAGATATCATCACCATGATTCTTGATATGCTCCACCAACTGGACTTACTATTGCATAGTAATCCAAATAACTAGAGAACTAAACTCCCATCCACCTTCAAGAAGAATATTCTCCTTGAGTCTTCAACTCATCACACTTCTTCCCAAGAGTAACTTGTTCCAAGACAATCCTCAATAGTAACCAGCTGCCATACTCTGATTACCTTGATTCTTCGAATCCACTTCTGAGATCAACCAACAGCCACAGTTTGGTCACCTCATTCACGAATCCTCATATGAAAGCAGCCAACTGCCACATTTTGACCTTTTTCACGTATGTCAGAACTCTCACAAAGATATCGTGATCCACCAAAGAGCCTTGATCTTCAAGTCACATGTTCCACCTGCTCAAAAGCAAACACACTTAGACTCCCTAAGCCATGGTCATGTAGCATCTTCTCCTCCCTGCAGCTCCCGCAAACTGCTATGAGAACGATCTTTTTGAAGCATCCTTTCCTGTAAATCACCCTATCATTAGCTGATGTGCCACATCACCAGCTGAGACTCCTGATGTTAAGCTAGATGTCAAAACATTATGATATCTTCCTTCTGCCACTCAGAAGAACCTCCTCCCTTTGCAGAAACAGATTTCCATGCTCTCATAGACATGATTCAACAATCAAGTTTGAGTAGACAACCTCCATCCTGCTTAAAAACTCCAAAGACTTCAAACCTCCCATATCTGAATCTTCAAAAAATAAGTAGTCCAAGACTACCCCATAGCAATACTAAAGAAAGTAACTTCCCTTAGTAGAGCCGTCAGTAGAAAGCCAGAGATAACTGCCACTTATCCTCGACCTTCACAACCAGAGCAAACACCATGCTCCAAACCACTTAGATCAGAACTGATCCAAGCTGTAACCATCAAGACTATGATGTTTTCATAGTCTTCCAACATACTTAAGGTCGTCACACAGCCATATAGAGAAAAGTAAATTCTCAACACTTCTGCAGTCCTGCACTTTTACATCAGACATATACAAAGTCTCCCGTCAATGTATTTTGTCATTAGTTGAAAGCACATCCTCAAAAGCAGATAAATACTCAACTCCTGTCAAGGTAACCTTCTCACACAACCGCTATATGCTGAAACTAACCATCACGACAACCACTTATACCACAAAACTCTTCCAGGTAAGGTCAGTGTCTTGATCTTCCACTTTGCCCTGAGCAAAAAACAGAATTGATGTTTCAACATTAGTTCTAACATTAGTCTTAATCACAACTCCTAATCATATTCATCCACACATATCTCTTGCAGGGAACATAAGAGAGCATATCAGCATCTTCCAAGATTAGACCAACAAAACTGCAGTAACTTGCATAACACACTCTTCCAGAGGCTTCTTCTAATAAGCACAAGGTTCAGACCTCCTAACCAAAGAGTAATAACTGCCATCCTTCTGCAGAAACATACCATAGACAATCTGCTCCTTTGAATCCTTCAAGGCACAAAACTGGAAGAGTTCATTCCATACAACTAATGCAGACACCAATTGACCACCGGCTGACTTACCCTGCTACTGCACACAAACTCTTCGATGCCTTTTCCCTTCTCTTCAACCAGCTCCTACTGAAATGCTATAACATTATGAACAGCATCTCAAAATTGTTCAACTTCACAGCTTCAGTGATCCTTCAAAACAGCTACAATCCAATAGGTCTTTGACTTAACATTTACCATAAACTGCTAATGTGAAGCACGATGTCGAGACATTAAAATAGACATATTAAGCTCAGCTTCTTTCTTGATGAAAGCACAACTAAGCTTAAGAGATGACTGATTAAGATCTTTACTCCCGCATGAAAGATTTGACAGTGATACTCTTTTGCTTTGGCTCTACCCTCTTCTTTCACCATAAGGAATCACTGTACTGAACAGATTGGTATTCTTCTTCTGATCCTTCCATGTCAAACAGTCTTTAGAAGATCCATTCACCTTATGAACACTTCACTCCCAAACAAGGATATGAGATAATCCTCAAGTAACGTTGGCCTCTCTAACCAACCGGTTGAAGTTGTCTTACATAAACTACAACATCATAGGATATCCTGCTGAGGAGACCAAACCCTAATGTCTTTCCAAGAGAATATCTTCCTAGAATCTCAACACCAGAAATGCAAGAACCAACCAGGGTTACAACAGATACCATGCAGCGGAACACATAACAACTCCTTAACAACCTTCAGGCACTACTCAAAAATCCTTGCACACTATCAGCATAAACCACGTGCCAACAATACTTTATCATGAATAGTCCAACCTTCACTCCAAGGGATCATCCAAACAACTCTCTATCTTGCTCATGAACCAGAAAGTATCTTCCCAAGATCTCATCCAGAAACAGACAGGATGTCTGCTCTGATACCAATTGAAATTCTGGTACAGACATATGATGTTAAGTGCGATGTCACAACATCAATATCTGTTGTATGAACAAGACACTAAAAACCTGTGATGTTATGTGTGATGTTACAACAACACACTCTGCAATGTAAGACAACAGAAAAGCACAGAATTGCACACAAGGATTGTTCACCCAGTTCGGTTCAACAACCTACATCTAGGGGCATACCAAGCCAGGAAGGAAGTCCACTATTAGTAGTATCAAATTACAGACTCAACAGACCAGTTGACAATCTACCTAATTTAATCACTACCCAATGACCCTTCTACCTAAGTCCTCCCTAGGTAAGAGACTCCATCTCACTTCCTATCTTCACAATGATGTCTAGCAGTCAACTATACCGTCACTGCATCAACAGCTTGATTACCAACAACTGTACCACCATAGAAGACACCCTTCCATGATACCCTTTCATGACACCCTTTGGAGTTGCTTCAAAGCTTCCTCCAAGAACAATACCAAACTCATTACCTTCAGGTTTCTGAGTTACACACAGCGACCATCTCACAACCCGAGTGGTTCACTTAGACAAAGCCCTAAAGAACTACATCTTGGACCCGTACCTATTCTAGGTTACAAGCATTCTATTTATAACATAATCCCAACTGGATTTGGGCCTTCAAATCATATCATATCTTCTGTAACAAATCTGCTACTAGATTCTGCTCTTCAATAGATCTTTAATTAAATCTTCAATCAAATCTTCAATTAAATCTTCATGTTTTAAATACGCAATCTTTGCTAGATTTTGTCTTTAATTTTCCACACCTTTAAATCAGCTCCACATAATATTTCCAGGATATTATGTATCTTTTAAATCTTCACTTTTTAATTCAGCTGCAAGATCTTCTCCACACAAATAGGAACAATTCTCCATGTCTATTTGCACAAAAATAGTAACAAACTATTCTCCACAAGATATGCAGAATTAATTGTATCAGAATAAATCTTCTCCAATAAATTCGCCTGCAATCTCTCTATCTCTTAGCAGAAAATCTCACTAACAACAAAACATCCTAACACGCGCAACATCACAAACTGATGTTCTGATGTTCTGGTATACTGATGTCAAGACATCACTTATAACATCAGCATACAAAACTTCCAACCCTGCAACAACTAATGATAAGAACCAATGTTATGACATCAGACATATGACATCAACATTGTTCAACTTTGTTTTCCCAAAATTCCAGCCAACACAAGAACTAACAATGTCGTCCATGTAGACCTCGAGCACGTCGCCGATCTCTCCCCGGAAGACTTTGTTCATCATCATTTGGTAGGTCGCGCCGACGTTCTTCAGGCCGAAGGGCATTACGTTGTAGTAGTAATTTCCCGACTCGGTCATGAAGGTAATATGCTGCTTGTCGGCCTTGTCCATGGGGATTTGGTTATACCCCGAGTAGGCGTCCATGAAGGACAATAGCTTTAAACCTGCAGAATTGTCGACCAGCTGGTCGATGTTAGGCAAAGGATAAGAGTCTTTCGAGCATGCCCGGTTAAGGTCGGTATAGTCAACGCACATCCTCCATTTTCCATTACTTTTTTTGATAAGTACAACGTTGGACAGCCAGGTTGTGTACCTGGCCTCCGAAATAAAATTTGCCTCTAGGAGGTCTTTTACAGCTTTTTCAGCAGCCTCCGCTTTTTTGGGAGACTGCCTACGCCTATGTTGAACTATGGCCCTAGCGGTCGGATCTACGGTGAGCTAATGGCAGGCCACCTCGGGGTCAAGGCCAGGCATCTCAGAGGCGCTCCATGCGTACAAATCAGCGTTTTCTCGGAGACATGCCTTCAGCTGCTTCTTCGCCAGGTCGGGGAGTCTGGTGCCGATCTTCACGCTTCGATCTGGGTCGTCTCCGAGGGCGACGAGCTCAAAGTCTCCGTACGGGACGGGGCGCGCTGGGTGGAGAGGCTGCCCGTTGCTTTCCACCTGGAGGTCGAGGTGAGCTACTCCGCCTTCTTCATGCTCTCCAAGGAACCTGCTGTCGAGGTCGACCGCGTTGACGCGCGGGAGTGGCTTTTGCATAGCGTTCGAGGATGACTTCGCTCCGGTCTTGGGCTTGGTGCTGATGGAACTCATGCCTTTGATTGCAGCGTCGAAGCACCTCCTGGCCGCTTCAATGTCTCCGTGCATGGTGATGACCCGACCCTGGCTCGTGTAGTACTTCATCTTCAGATGGACTGTCGATGGTACTGCTGTGAGTTCGGCCAGGGTGGTCCTCCCCAGAATATAGTTGTATAGGGATGGACATTCGACCACCAAGAAGGGGTCTTGATCTGTCGGGCAGTGTCTTGGCTTCCGAACGTGACCACTAATTCGACATAGCCCCACGGTCTGGTGGTGGTGCCGTTGAATCCCTGTAGATTCGAGCCTACGTAAGGGGGTCAAGTGCTTCTCATCGAGCTGGAGGGTTTCGAAGAGGTGGGCGTACATGATGTCCAACGAGCTCCCTTGGTCGACCAGGATCCTACAGACGTCAAAATTTGCCATCTGTTCCCGGATCAAGAGTGGGATGGAGGCGTTAGGGGCTCCGCCTGGCAGCTCTTCGAGGTAGAAGGTGATGGGGTTTGACCTCCCCTGCACCTTGTCAAAAATGGTGGTCTTCGCCGACGTTGCGGACTCCAGTTCGTCGAACTTTCGCTTAATCAACCCGACAGACACCTTCTCGGGGCCCCCGCCAGAAATAACCATCACCTTGGGGAAGCCTTCCCATGTGCTGCGGGCAGTGACGGGGTCTTCGTCGGGGAAGCTCGCCCACATGCTGCGAACTGCCTGTTGGTCCTCGATTCCCTCGGGTATGAAGAAGTCCTCGGGTCGAGTAACGTTGAGTGCGAGTTGCAGTCGATTTTCCCCAGCGGGAGGCGTAGTCTCCTCGACGCTTTGAGCGTCTCGGGCACCCGATCAGGAAGCGTCATTCCTCTGGGCGTACTTCTTCAGATGCCATTCCTTGATCAGGATCTCAATTGCATCCTTAAGGTGGATGCAATCTTCTGTGACATGTCCATGGCTACGGTGGAACTTGCAGTACTTGGACTTGTCCGTGTTTGGTTTGGGGGCCGCCGGCTTGGGAAAACGGACACCCCCTCTCTGGAACTCTGAGTTGGCGCACTCGAAGAGAATTCGCTCGCAGGGAGCATTGAGCGGCGTGTATTTCGTGAATCGGCCAGCTGGACCTCTCGGCTCACGAGAGTCCCGGGAGCGGCCTTCCTTTCTTCTCTCTCCCCCACGCCGGGGGGAGGTGAGCCTTCATCTCTGTGGCCGGCGGGGCCATCTCGTCACCGCGAGTCGAGGGCCATTTGAGCAGCCTGCGTCTCTTCGAACTCGATGCACGATTGAGCTCGGAAGAGTAGGTCTTCCAAGTTGCGAGGTTTATGGATGCCCACAGCCTTGGCGAAGTCGGTTCCGGTGCGCAGTTCCGGTGCGATCAGGAACTTCTTCATGTCGTTGGTCGCGTGGACCTCGACGGCTTCTTTGTTGAATCTCTCGATGTAGTCTCTGAGGGATTCGTTCCGCCCTTGGAAGATGGCCTCTAGGGAGGCCACCGTCTTCGGGTGTCGACGAGAGGCGGTAA
Source organism: Lathyrus tuberosus (assembly GCA_022829125.1). Taxonomy (NCBI): domain Eukaryota; kingdom Viridiplantae; phylum Streptophyta; class Magnoliopsida; order Fabales; family Fabaceae; genus Lathyrus; species Lathyrus tuberosus. Next base: position 2,469,730 of record JALAZF010000542.1, on the reverse strand, counting down.
AATGCCTGGAGAACTGCTTTTTCAGCTGTTTCTAGGACGTGATGGATTCTAGAGCAAGCCTCTTGTACCACATCATGGCTCCTTTCCAGAGGGTAGTCGGGAAAAGCACGCACTTAATAGCTCCCCGGACGTTTCTATAGTCGAGCATGGCTTCGAAGCTCTCGATATGATCGTCGGGGTCGGCTGTGCCGTCATAAGTCCCCAGTTGCGGGGGCTTCTCTATGCCCGCGGGTATAGGTGTGTCCATAACTTCCCTGGACAAGGGAGTTCTCTGGTCGTCCTCATCACTTTTGACCAGCGACTGCGATGGGGAGCGATGGTTCCAACCCGGTCCATGTCGACGAGGAGAACTTCTGGAATGGCTCTTCGGCTTCTCGCCGTCATCCTTGCTCCTCTTCCTGGTCGGGGAGCGCCTCAGCTCATTCTGAGGAGGGGAGCGGGGGCGCTTCTGAGTGACCACAGGCTAGGTTCGTTCCAAGCGTGCTCCGCGACCTTGGCGTCGCGGGGAGGGGCTGCGAGAGTCCGCCTGGGGAGTCCTTCGCGGGGAAGGAGAACGGTTGGGAGATGGGGGGTGACGATGTCTTCGCGGGGAAGATCGTCGTGGCCGCCCTCTCTCGAGCGCTTCGATTCGGAGATTTTGCTGAGCAACCAGCTGGTTGGTCTGGTTGACCAAGGCGAATAGGGCCTCCGTTCCAGGATCCGCATTAGGCGGTGGAGGGACAGGCTGGTAGACAACCTGCAGGATGTCCTGTTCGGCGGCGTCGTACGCCACATCTTCGAAAAATGGGGAACCGATCTGCCCGTCTCTCACGTCGACATCCTCGACATGAATGACAACGTTGTCTTCACGGTGGTCTCCGTTTTCAGGTTGCGTGAAGACGATGTCCGGAGCTTTGTTTCCAGTCTGGTTGCTGGCCATGTTCGTTACGGAAAAAAGAGATTTGCTTTGGTTTAACGATGAAGGAAAAACGGGGAAGCAGTAGTCCCCACAGTTGGCGCCACTGATCGTACCTGGATCAGACAGTGTGACAGTGGCCAACAGCGTCGTGAAATCTTCAGCTCCGGTGAGGATGATACGGCGGGGTGAAGGGGGGAGGGGGTATACCTGCAAGGCACTCCGATGCCAAAGTCAGCTACGACAAGAAAGTACAGAGTATAGGTGAGTAAAAGAGAACGTAATCTGACCCTCTAAAGTGAGAGAGTATTTATAGAGAGCCCCCAGCGCGGGGCCAACGGTTACCTGCACTGGGTTGGATTGCAAGGCCCGATCCAGGCAACTGCCAGGGCTTACGTGGCGTAGGGAAGACCAGCACGCGGTCTTCGCCCTGAGGTAACGGTCCCGAGATCTCCGGAAGGTGGGCAAACCGATTCCCTCGGAGGTGGGAGATTACAAGGTGACGTGTCCTCGCGGGGAGGAGTACGTAGAGGCCGAGGAGAGAGGTGCTCTCCTCGGCTCTGAGCTTCTGCTTGACAGTGCTGTCTGCTACGTGGCCGACGAGAGGAAGATACGAGCGTGCTCGGTGCTGACATGGTCGTGCACGACACTGGCTATTGGAGGGGCCATATAGGGCCGTCCTAGTATTAGGTTGAGCCTGCTCGACGGTTGGGCAAGCGCCAGCCCAGCCCGGAACAACAAGTATATGAGATGAGATGTGAAAATAAATGATCAGAATATCTTTATTTATAAAAAAAATTTCACTTTCAACCCTGTCTCCAATTGAATTAGTGATTTACATGTGTCGCTAATTGAATTAGCAACACCATGTGTTGTCTCTAATTCAATTGGCGACAACTCTTGTTCCTTATGAAGAATCGCCAATTCATATGCCGCTTACACTCAAACAATACCCCAACGAACAATACCCCAACGAGGCACTTTGGGAAATAATTTAAAAATTGAATTATTTTGAAAGTTTTTTTGGAAAACTAGAATATTTGAATAAAAATTTCTAATTAGATAAAAAAAATGGATGAAATGAGATGTCTATTTCATCCATTATTTGCAGATCAAACAGTCCAATCAGATTAATTACCCCTTACTCCATTCCTCCCATTCACCGATCCAAACATTCCCTTACGGTGAGAGTTGAGCGGAGGGTGTTGCTGTGAGACGAGTCTGTGCCTGTGCGCTTAACTTCAACAACAATAACACTTCCATTTCTGAATTCACTTGCTATGAAATTTTGAAAATGAGGAATCAAACGCTGCGTTTTGCATTCCTTCTCCTTCTTTGTTCCTCCGTCTTCTCCTGGAAGAAAGAAGAGTTCAGAAACTGTAACCAAACCCCATTCTGCAAACGAGCTCGATCTCGCACACCTGGTTCCTCCGATCTCATCGCCACCCACGTCTCCATCACCGACGGCGACCTAACCGCAAACCTAATCCCTAAATCCCAATCCGAATCAAATCCCAAACCCTTGATCCTCACCCTATCCGTTTACCAAGACGGAATTCTCCGTCTCAAGATCGATGAAGATTCTTCCCTTAACCCTCCCAAAAAACGCTTCCAGGTCCCTGATGTCGTCGTTTCGCAATTCTCCGACACTAAACTCTGGCTTCAACGCGTGACTTCCGAAGATATAAACGGTCTTTCCTCCGCCGTTTACCTTTCAGACGGTTACTCCGCTGTTCTCCGTCACGATCCATTTGAACTCTTCATCCGTGACGATAACTCCGGCGACCGTGTAATTTCCCTAAACTCTCATGGTTTATTCGATTTCGAACAGCTTAGAGAGAAAAACGAAGATGAAAACTGGGAAGAGACTTTCCGGTCTCATACCGATAAAAGACCATACGGTCCTCAATCGATAAGCTTTGATGTATCGTTCTATGATGCTGATTTTGTTTACGGGATTCCCGAACACGCTACAAGCCTCGTGTTGAAACCAACTAGAGGACCTAATGTCGAAGAATCAGAACCTTATAGGCTCTTCAATTTGGATGTTTTTGAATACATTCACGAATCGCCGTTTGGACTCTATGGTTCGATTCCGTTCATGCTTTCTCACGGGAAAGCGAGGGGTACTTCTGGGTTCTTCTGGCTCAATGCTGCCGAAATGCAAATTGACGTTCTTGCCCCTGGTTGGGATGCTGAATCAGGGATTTCGCTTCCGTCTTCTCAGAACAGGATTGACACGATGTGGATGAGTGAAGCTGGTGTGGTTGATACATTTTTCTTCGTTGGTCCCCGGCCTAAAGATGTTTTGAGACAGTATGCTGCGGTAACCGGACCTTCGGCCCTGCCTCAGATGTTTGCAGTGGCTTATCATCAGTGTCGGTGGAACTATCGTGACGAGGAGGATGTTGCAAATGTTGATGCCAAATTCGACGAACATGATATACCTTATGATATTTTGTGGCTTGATATTGAGCATACTGATGGGAAGAGGTATTTTACTTGGGATAGGGTTCTTTTCCCTAATCCTGAGGAGATGCAGAGGAAATTGGCTGCTAAAGGGAGGCACATGGTTACCATTGTAGATCCTCATATTAAGAGAGATGATAGTTTTCATTTGCATAAGGAGGCATCTGAGAAAGGGTATTATGTTAAGGATTCCAGTGGGAATGATTTTGATGGTTGGTGCTGGCCTGGTTCTTCGTCTTACGCTGATACTTTGAGTCCTGAAATTAGGTCCTGGTGGGCTGATAAATTTTCTTATCAAAGTTATGTTGGTTCAACTCCTTCACTTTACATATGGAATGATATGAATGAGCCTTCTGTCTTCAATGGTCCCGAGGTATGTCTTATGTCAAACATTTTTCTTCTACTTACCATCATCATTCATGTGATTTACAGGTTGAGTTGTGACACCACAATAGTAGTTTGGCTGTTGTATCAAATCACATTCAAGGAGGAGGAATAATAACTAAACACCCCTAACTGCGTGAAGATTCAGGCAATATAAAATTATGAATGAGATTCTGAAATTTGATTGACCCAAAGTGAAAGCCAAACCAACATTGATTAATAGATTGGTTAGAAAACACACAATAGTTTGCTACAATTGTGAGCGATCCCATTATTCTAAACTCACCAACAATGCCCCGAAGTTGTTTAGTGATGCAACTTGTGGTTGCTGTTGCCTTGTGTCTATACTTGTGAGTTGTGTTGTGACTCCTCATTTGAGTCCTCACGATGTCTATTTTGTATGATTTAAAATTTTATGAGTAGAGCCTGGATCTGTGGGTTATTTTAATCTACTCATCCGCTCTGCATTTGTAACATTATGAATGTCATCCGGGTAACATTATGCTTGCATTGTATCCAGGTGACAATGCCTAGAGATGCTTTACACTATGGAGGTGTTGAACATCGGGAGTTGCACAATGCCTATGGGTATTACTTCCACATGGCAACAGCCGAGGGGCTAGTGAGGCGTGGTGAAGGGAAAGACAGACCATTTGTTTTGTCAAGAGCATTGTTTGCTGGAAGTCAAAGGTATGGAGCAGTTTGGACCGGCGATAACACTGCTGATTGGGATCAACTTAGAGTTTCTGTTCCAATGGTTTTGACCCTTGGTCTTACTGGGATGTCATTCGCTGGTCAGTATCATTTTTCTTATGGCGCATTGATTATTTTGTTGTTCTTTCCTTCACACATTCACAGATAGTGTACTACTTTGCACAAGTCAGCATTCTCTGCTCAGATGATGACCATCATGTACATTATGCAGGTGCTGATGTTGGTGGGTTTTTTGGGAATCCGGAACCTGAGTTATTACTCCGCTGGTACCAGTTAGGAGCTTTCTATCCTTTCTTTAGGGCCCATGCCCATCACGACACAAAAAGACGAGAACCATGGTTGTTTGGGTAGGACTGAATTTCTTTAAGATTGCTATGTCCCAAAGTCAATATGTCATTAGGTCTTTTGCCACTCCCTTTATTTTATGCTTATTCAACAAAGATAAAACATTGGTTTTCTTTTCTAACCATTCTTTTCCTTAGTTAAGAGCTGTTTTCCTTTGAAAATTTAGTCAAATGTGATTTAATAGAAGGACTTTATCATGGGATGAACTACTGTACAAATCTTAGATATAAATGAATTGATGTTATGTTGTATTTGTATATCTAATGCCAAAGCGCAAACTAGTATTACATGGGCACAATCACCAAAAACTCTTAACAAGTTTACACACTTGGACCTTTCCCCTGTCCCCACAAGCAAGGGGTTTAGTTTTTTATTATCTTTTGCAAAAGTGCCAAGGGGGTTTAGTAAATTGCAACGTTGATTGAATTATAAGAAATTCAATACAGATGTACCAAATTTACCTACTATATGCCCCTTGGCTATCAAATGGATCCTGAGTTTTGTGGCTATCTGTTTGTCAATATTGCGAATTAATTGTCCTTCTGATTTTGATATTACAGAGAACGGAATACAGGATTAATTAGAGATGCTATACATGTTCGTTATGCACTTCTACCATATTTCTACACATTATTCAGGGAGGCTAATACTACTGGTGTTCCTGTGGCTCGTCCAATATGGATGGAATTCCCATCTGATGAAGCTACTTTTAGCAATGATGAAGCTTTCATGGTTGGGAACAGTATTTTAGTGCAAGGGATCTATACCGAGGTGCTTTAGTCAGTTTGCAGATACATATATGTTTTCTTTCTGCAAATCATTTCCTTCTTTTTTGTGGTCCTTATTTGAAGTTTTTTTTATTCCTTTATTGATGCCAGCATGCTAAGCATGCATCAGTCTATTTGCCTGGAAAGCAATCCTGGTATGACCTAAGAACTGGAACTGTGTACAAGGGAGGGGTGACACACAAGTTGGAGGTTACAGAGGAGAGCATTCCCGCTTTCCAGAGAGGTGGAACCATTCTAACAAGGAAGGACCGCTTTCGGCGAAGTTCCACTCTGATGACAAATGATCCCATCACTCTGGTAGGTTTTATGCCAGTTTCATGTAATTTTTGTGAACATGTTCAAATGCCATATTGGCTCTCCAGGAAGATATTTCTTCTTGCCTTTTATGTTTGACTGTTGTATTTCTATTCACGCCCTTTGTTGACAATATGGATGTTAAAATAGAGTTTATGCTAGTTGACATCAGGCCATCAGCAGCCTGACTTAGAAGAATAGTGGGGCAGAACGAGAATATATTTTGCAGTTTAATAATTGAGCCCCTATTATGTTTTTGAATTGTTACATATAATATGCGTTTTGCCCATTTTAGTCTATACTTGAAATTTGGAAACTGAATGATTTAAGACAGTAAAAGCAAGTTGATGCTTGCATGTGTGTACATCCTACCAAGTAAAATAAAAAAAGCCGTTTGACTACTCTCGTATAATACGCCTGATGAGTTTAGAAGTGTACCTGGATACTGATTAGTTGAGTAACATGATTATTTGTTGTACATGCATTCCATGAAAAAAGTGGCCGTCTGTAAGATTGAGTTGGGAAATGTTGTGTGGCTATATGTTGTACAATACATACCTTGTTTGTACAATACACTACTAGTTTGCTCGATGATAAAATTATTATTGTTTGTTTGACAGGTTATAGCTCTGAATAGTTCCCAAGCAGCTGAAGGTGAACTATACATAGATGATGGCAGCAGTTTTGGTTTTCTAGAAGGTGCCTTTATCCATAGACGATTTATTTTTGCAAATGGGAAACTTACATCTGTAAATCTGGCACATATTTCTGGTGGCAATGTTCGTCATACATCAGATGTTGTCATTGAGAGGATCATCCTGCTCGGACATGCTCCTGGCTCAAAGAATGCACTGATTGAACCCTCAAATCAAAAAGTTGATATAGAACTTGGGCCGCTTTGGGTTCAAAGGGAACGTTCGCCAGTTTTCATGACCATACGTAAACCAAATGTCCGTGTTGCAGAAGATTGGACCATCAAAATTTTGTAATTGGTAGTGCAAAATAATCTGGTTATTTAGTTGAGTTGAACTGCAAAAGTTAGGGTAAGGAAAAAGAAGTCTTGAAGAATGCCCATGCACAAATACATTTTCAGCTGCTTGTTTAATGACTTATGATTTGAGATTGAGATATGTATGCTTGGAAGGCAGGACTTCAATTTAGCCTACGGAATTAATTTGACAAAGATAGTTTTTATCATCTGGAATGATCATCTATGTTGGCGTTTGGGAATACATTGATGAATGCAATCAGTTACTTTATATAAGTTCATTTCAAAATCAAAATAGTCAATCAGGGTTAAGGGACTTGTACTGAGTACTTAAGGATATTGGATACATATGTTTAGCAGCACTCTTGTTATTCAGTTTTATTGAAAATGGCCACCGAGTATTGCTAATTGAGGAGTTTGATGATTAATATCTCTTTAGTTGTGCTGCCTCTATAATAGCAATGAACAAACTCATCAAAATATAAACAAGATACCAAGTTTTAGAAAAAAAAAACAGATTAGGTGCGCACACAGTTTGATCGCACATCCATAATAAGCAATGAATCACACATTCAATGTCTACGATCAATGAAACTAGTGGTGAGTAACTTTTTTTTTGGAATAGCCAACTTGCATTAAAAAGAAAAGCACAAGATGTGCAAAACAGATACAAAGGAAAGCAGAACGATAGGCTAGCATCAGACTAAAACAACGGCTCCAAAGCACACATTCAATGTCTACGGTCAATGAAACTCGCGCCTCTTTAATCATACCTCTGATGAGTGATATGAGTAACCGAGCACAAGTGCAAAGCACTTCATCTTGATCTATAACAATTCGTTGCACACTAGATCTACATTTGTAATCTATCAAAGGTAGCATCGTTGAGAAAAACAAGTGAATTTGAAAGTATTGAGAAACAAGTACGAGAAAGTTCCACATTGATTAGAAAAGTGGAGATTGAACACTTTATAAGTGAGAATTTACGCACCTTAAGATTGAGAAATCTACCTGCCACCCCCCATATTTTAATAATGCCAAAAATGTCCCTTCGTATTTTACAAGCAATATCCGGAACAAATTCCCGAAAGTTATAAAAAAATTCCCAGTAGTTCATTTGAAATTACCAGTATACCGCTTCCGGTGTGAAATTCTCATAAATTTGAAAAAATAAAAAAACCGGTGAAAAAATCTCGGAATTTGAAATTCACAGAAAAACAAAAAAATCAAAAGTACCGGTTTTTTTAAATAACCGGTGAATATTACCGGTAATTTAGGGTCTGTAACGTCCCGGTTTTTGTTAGATTTATTTAATCGAGTCAATTTAATTATTTTTATTATTATATTATTTTATTCTTGACTTTTATTTGGTAATATATTATTTTTTATCTTGATTATGTTTTATCGCGTTTTGAGAGCGTTTGCGAGATATTTGCGAGTAGGGGTATTTTGGTCTTTGTGCTGGGTTATTTTTCATAAAATAGAAAGGGGAAAGAAAAAGAGAGAAAATAGAAAGAAGGAAAAAGAGAAGAGAGAAAGGAAGAGAAGGGAAAAAAGAGGAGAAGAGGAAAAATCGACATAGCTCCGTTTCAAGCGCGATTAATCGGGTAAGGGTGAGAAGTTTCAATTATATCTTTCTTGTGTATGTATATGTGTTGTCTGTTGCAATGATTTTGATTGTTTCACAACTTTTTCCCTTAAATACGTGATATGTGCAATTAAATATTTAAACATTAAATTCCTTCGATCTGTCATGCACCCAGATCAACAAGCAACCCTAGTGTTATTTAAAATACATGTTTATCTTAATCAAACATGTTCGATTTCCATGGACACGTAAACTAATCACTCCTGATTTTAATGGAAAGTTTGTAGGCAGACGCTTCCTTTTTGACTAAAAAGATCAAAAGCAACATTATCATATTGCAATATCCAGGCCGGTTCTCTATAGATTGCTTTTGTTAAATTTGTTATTCTCACGAGCCAGGAACGAGACAAACAATAAAAAATGGTCTTGACATTATTAAATCCTTTAGAGGATTTGAAATCTAATGTGATGTGTTGATACTTAATGCTCTTCAAATAAATAATTCGCTTAAGAATTTGGATATGTTATGCTTTTTACGCAAGTGAATTGTCCGGTGAAAATTCGTGATAAGTTGGCTGGCTTACTTTATCCGCCAAACATACAGAAAAGCAGGCCCCGAAGCAGATTCCAGTGAAAATTTCTAAGCCGAGTCATTTTTTATATTTCACACACACACAATATATAAAATCTAAATATAGACGACTCTACCTAGTACGACATTTCTTGGGCGACATCTTTACAAAACATCTGGGCTCGTCTTTAGGGCAACTCTTTTCTATTTAAGAGTTGGTGTGACAGTTGACTACTGTCGGTGTTGTTTGTCCCTTAGTACGTGATATGTGTGTGAAACACTGTCAGTACTTTCTGGTTTTTCTAATCCTTTGTCTTCAGGTGTGAGATTGAGATAAGTGAGGGAGAAGCTGGAACTTCTCTAAGTTGCTTCGGTTGTGTGCCGTAGGTTGCAAGATTATAAGTGTTGTTTGGACAGTGTGGTTCCAGATTTTGGAGGGAGTGCGGAGGTAAGGTTTATGTCAACTAAGGATTTGTGTCTTAGGTAGTGTTGTGTACAAGATGCAAGAAATGCTATTATAGTTTGGTAAGATGGTTTATGCCTCATTATGATTGTCGGTTGTCTATTGACAAATTGAGGAACTGATCACCCTTAATCTCTTGTTGATAGCAGACGAGAATTATGTTGGATGGAATAGACGTGTCTTTCCGGCTTTGATAGTGTGTGCAATGAATTATTGGAATTAAGAAAATGATTATAGATTATTTTGTTGAGTTGATGAAGATTCTTATATCGGAAGATGAGGCGGATTAGAGGTTTTGGTATGTTGGTCAAGTTGGGAAGTCATTGAGAGAGAATGATTGAGTATTATTAATGGCTACTTCTCAGAGAGTAGAAAGTGAACTTAAATTGGACGAAGGTGAATAGTTGAGGTTTATATCTGCTAAGTAAGTAGGAAACTCTTAGGAGATGAGACTAAGAGGTTAGTCTTGTTTGTGATGATAATGTTCTGGAAATTGACAGGAAGTCACAGTGATGGGCCGTCAGTTGTGCATGGTTTTCAGATGTGTTTTTGGATGAAACATTAGTGTGTCGACTTGAAGAGGTCCAACATGGTTGGTAAGGAAAAAGATGATAGCAGGAGGTTGCGTGGTAACCAGTGAGTCGTATGGAAACTTGCGGTTGTGTTCTGGATAGCTTGAGTTTTGAATTGTGACGAATCACAAACGATTTGAAATTCCTTGATGGTATTGAGACTATGGAAATCTTGAGAAAACCCTTAGGTGTGGATGTAATATTTGAGAGTTCTTTTTGGTTGGTGGTTGCTACATGCTGGGATTTATGGAATTTGGACTGTTAAGAGAAGAAATTATGTATGGGTTACGGACAGTTGAATAAGGTAACGATTGAGAACAAGTGTCCACTTTCATGAACAAATGACTGGAATGGTTTGGTTGAGTTTGAGTGAAATTGCAATTGTTTGGAATGTTTGATAAGAGTGGTGAATTGTGTGAGTTGAGGCTTTGATCGATCTCATGTGACTGGTTATGTTTGTTATCATCGGGATAAGCTGTTATTTACTCGGTTAAGCTTGTTTGTGAGTAACCAGTTACCCAGTGAAAAGTTTTGCAAAAACTTTAAGAATTTATATCTTTTGGAATTTGGTTGGACATTACAACGTACAATGATGATTATTTGGTGTTAGTAATGCGTCTGTAATGTTTGTGGAGTAGAGGAATCGTATCTTCCATATTTATTTGGATAAGTTCGTAGTGGTTTTGATTGAGGATATTCGGATCTGTTATAAACTCAGAGGAAGAACAGGTAGAGTGTTTGAGATTTAAATTACAAGTGTTGAAAAGAGATGAAGTGTTATGCTAAGTTATTCAAGTGAGAATTTTGGTTGAAAAAGGTTAGTTTTCTTGGGCATGTTATTTCAGATAAGAGTATGGTTATGGATCCATCGGAAGTAGATGCAGTTCTACAATGAGAGGCTCCGAAGTTGGTTAAGGATATTAGAAAATTTTAGGCTTAGTTGGTTGTTACTGCAGGCTAGGGAAGACTTTGCTAAGTTCGTACTTCTGTTATCTCAGTTGACTTGCAAAGGGTGAGTCGTTTGTTTTGGATGTTCGTTGTAAGGAAAGTTTCAGAGAGCTAAAGTAGAAGTTGTCTATGGCTCCAGTTTTGATTATGTGTGATCCTAATAAATCGGTTGTGAGGTATTGGGATGTGTCTTTGATGAGTTTAGTCAGTGTGTTAATGCAAGAGGGTAAGGTCGTGGCTTATGCTTTACGACAGTTGAGGATTCATAGAAGGATCTATACTAATTAGGATATGGAATTGGTTGCGGTTGTATTATGTTGGAATATGTGGAGGTATTATCTTTATGGTTCTAGATTCGAAGTGTTTAGTAATCACAAGAGTTTAGAGTACTTGTTTGGTCTGAAGGAATAGAGTATGAGACAACGAGAATGGTTAGAATTCATGACGAGTTATGAATTTGGCTTGGATTATCCTTCGGGAAAAGTTAACGTTGTGCGTAATGATTTAAGTCGAAAGTTTTTATACATGGTTGTTTTGATGGTCAGAGAATTAAAATTATTTGAGCAGTTCAGAGACTTGTGTCTGGTGTGTGAGATAACACAGGAGAGTGTGAGGTTGGGAATATTAAAGTGAACAATGATTTTTGGCAAATATGAGAAAGAGTTAGACCTTGGACGTAAGATTGGTAGACTTGATAGTTTCGAATAATCAGAGTACGCAGCGGAAGCGTGATGTGGCACATTTTGTTTATGCGTGTGGGACTTGTAAGAATTCATAAGTTGAACATTGAGAACATGTAGGAATGATGAGACTATTGGACGTTTCAGAATGGAAGTGTTAGGTGGAAGGTTTAAATATTATTCTTGGGCTACTAGGTATATGGATGTTTTGGTTATATGTTCGATTGGTGAATCGTAGCATTGTTGTAATATGGTTGTGTGACAAGGATGTTGGTATTGTGGGTACGTAGAGGTTGTTGAACGATGTTGGGTCGTGGAACTTGTGTTCTTATTTGTGTTGTTGCCTCGTTTCCATCGTGATGGTTCGAGTGCGAGTAGCTAACTCCTGTGTGTTCGTAACTTGGGTATTCTTTGAGTCGTGAGTTAGTCGTCAAGTGCATTGTATGGGTTTTGCATCTTGTCGTTGTCGTTGTCGTCGTTGTCGTGTCGTTGTTGTAGTTGTTGTTAGCAAGGTGGGTTATCAGTTTGTGTTATTCGTGGTGTGCCTTTGGTAGGCCTGATAGTTGGTTAGTCGGATGCGAGAGTCGTATCCCGAGTTGTTCGTATCGGTATATTTTCGAGGACGAAAATTTCTAAATGGGGGAGAGTTGTAACTCCCCGGTTTTTGTTAGATTTATTTAATCGAGTCGATTTAATTATTTTTATTATTATATTATTTTATTCTTGACTTTTATTTGGTAATATATTATTTTTCATCTTGATTATGTTTTATCGCGTTTTGAGAGCGTTTGCGAGATATTTGCGAGTAAGGGTATTTTGCTCTTTGTGCTGGGTTATTTTTCATAAAATAGAAAGTGGAAAGAAAAAGACAGAAAATAGAAAGAAGGAAAAAGAGAAGAGAGAAAGGAAGAGAAGGGAAAAAAGAGGAGAAGAGGAAAAATCGATATAGCTCCGTTTCAAGTGCGATTAATCGGGTAAGGGTGAGAAGTTTCAATTATATCTTGCTTGTGTATGTATATGTGTTGTTTGTTGCAATGGTTTTGGTTGTTTCACAACTTTTTCTCTAATTGATAAATTGATGAATAATTGATAGAAGTCGATGTTTTTGCGGCTGAAACTCGATATAACCTGCGTAGAATACTTGTTGATTATGTTGGAACATGTTTGGGTCGATATATTGTGATTTGAAAGTGTTTGGATGAGAATTGGAGAGAATTTGGGATGAATTTCGTAGTATGAATTATGCAGGAAAAATTATCGGTTTTCGCTGCCCATACGCGTATCAGGCAAGGCAATACGCGTATTGGGTTGGGCAATGCGCGTATGGCAAGGAAGGAATGTAGGCATTACGCGTATGAGAGTGGGCAATACGCGTATGGAGTGAGGCAATACGCGTATTGGATTTTTAGTGGAATTTTGGGGAAAAATCAGTCTCTGCTTATACGCGTATCACTTTGGTCAATACGCGTATGAATGGGCGAGTGAGCAAGGCAATACGCGTATGGCCAGTGAGAGTGCAGAATTTTGTCTTTTCGCGATTCCATTTCTTGGTGATTCCATAACTTGTGTTCCGAATATCCGTTTTGAACATTCTTGGTATCGTTGGAAAACTATTGGAATGTTATTTCTTATTAAAATGGTTTTAAAATTGTTGGCCGATTTAATTATGTTGGGAAATTGGAAATGTGTCATTTTGTCGACTTTTACTGTTATAATTGTGTGTAATTGATGCGTTATTATGCAACATGCCTTTGATATATAACGTGTAGCTTGTGTACTGTTATATGATGTGAATGCATGTGATGAAATGTTGTGATAATGGTTTGTGGCCTTATGGCAAATAAATGCATTGTTTTGGGCTTGATTGCACAACATGATTATTGTTGATTGAGATGGGTCATATTATTGGTTTGTGAAGATGCATCTGATTGTCATGAGTCTTTGTATGCCAAGCATCATGATATGTATCTTGTGATGTCGTGTGCCCTAGTGGGTGTGAGCGACGAAACGATTCCAGAGGGAATCCGCTATAACATCGTGTGCCTTATACAAAGAGGTGTGAGCGACGGGAACATCGTTTGCCCGACGGGGAGTTACACTAAGTAACAAGCGATGATTCCAATAGTTCCTGAGTGAACTGATGATGAGAATGATGGATGGATGGTACCGCATTTGCATAGAGTCGTTGTGTTGGTCTCTTTGCATTTGCATAAATCATGAATGGATTGATTATATGTGGGAAATTGTGAATTGATTGAGTATGTGTTGAGATTTATGTTTGAATTGGTGAATTGGTGGGCATATGTGATAAATGCATTGGTTGTGGATAATATGTTTTACGTATAGACATATGCTATGTGAGGTGGTGGTGTGTTTCCATATGTTATAATTTTGATATGCATTATGTGTGAAATGTTATGTATCTGTGGCATGTTATATGTATTAATATGTGATGCTTGTGGTGAGAATAGCTATGCATGTAAATCTTTATGTGTTTGCATATTATTATGCAATCTTGATTTAGTTGTTATTTCTCACCTTTCTGCTGTGGTTTGTTGCTCTATGAGGCAATTGCAGATTAGTAGTCTTGGAGGCTTTTGTGAAGATTAGTTCTCCATCCTTTTGTCGGTCTGTCTGCTCTGATACGTAACATGGGAGTCGGAAAACGCTGTAGATATATATATATATATATATATATATATATATATATATATATATATATATATATGTTGAATATATTTTGTATTACTTTTGTATGTATATTTTGATGTTACAAAACGATTCATTTTACAAACCAAAACAGTTATGGATCTTTCCGCTTTATACCATAACTGAACTTTCCTTTTATATGGAAAAAGTTTCCCTTTTACCTTTATTCCATTTTGTGTTATGTATCAAATATTTGAGCAGAGATTGTGTTTTCTTTCCTTAATTGTGGCATCCTTGTTTCTGTCGGAAAAATAACTTTTTATTTACTCTGATTTATTTATGTATTATTTATTCGCGATGGGAATTGGGGGTGTTACAGGGTTAACGAAATTCCCGGTATCGCCTGCAATTTTGAAAAATCCGTGTAGTTACCGGTTTTTTTGAAATGTGAGAATGTTTATTTTTAGGGTCAGTTAAGTCTTTTCACTAGTTGTGTGGGGGTGCCAGGTACGATTGGGTGGGGGGGGGGGGGGGGGGGTAGAAGGTAGAATCCTCTAAGATTTTGAGTGAGTATGTGGTATGTTTCTCACAAGATGTGTTGCTCATAAAGAAATATCTCAAAGAAAAATATTCCCTCATGTTGACTCTCAAATTGATGACCTAACAAGCAATAATACACAAGTTCTTTTGATTTCTATAGATTGCTGGCACGCACACGAGAAAATGGGTCATGAGTGTCGTTTGAATTTAGTTGAAATGTCACTGTACACGTTAACTTTGATTTATCGTTGATTAATATGGTTATAATTAAGGGTGGGAATAAACCATACCGACTAACAGAGGTTTACAACCTAACCTAGCCTACATAAGCCTAGGTCAAACCAGATATTTTTTAAAATAGAAAATGTCTAAACTTTTTTTTTATCAGCCTATCTAGTTAAAAAGGCTAGGCTTCATGACATAAAAATGGGAATTGTTTAACGTACCATGAGAATTGCTTTCCTACCCTCGTGAAAAATAAAAAATACCCTTAGAATTCAGAAATGCATCTCCAGACGCATCCCAAACACACCCAAGTCATTTGTTTTTGAGTCACGTCCTAAAAAATTGACTAAATTAAATCCGGAAATGCATCTCCATAAACCTTACGAAAGTGTATTTTCGGAACAAACTAAACCAAAAGCCAGTAACAGAAAGATGTAGAAAATAAAACATTGATAAAATTGATAAAAATTATCATTGATAACGAAAAACAAAACATTACATAGATAATTATTAACATAAGTCGAACATTACATTTCAACATCTAGATGGACGTTTCAATATCTTCATAATTTCTTCGGTCGATCTTGCAATCATCACATCCAACTCGATCAAATATTTTGTTTCGTAACAGAAAAATGTATTTCACATAACCCTTAAATCATCACCTGTCTTCAATCAAAGTTTTTGAACTGAATCTTCTCATCGTTGTCAATCGAGGGTGAACGGTACTCGAGCTTCACAATTTTTCGATTGTCGGAGTATTTTAGGAGATTCTCTAGTATGAATTTCAAATCTACAAGAGGGGTGTCCTCATTGAACTTAAATTCAATTGGGGGTTTCATGCCGTTGAAGTAGACATATGGGACATCCCATTTGATATTCATTCTGTTGTAATATAATTTGGTAAAAAAATATATGAGATAAGAGCCACATACTTATAAAAGTTCTAGGCCAATATTGACCTTAGAAATTCTATCCCGTACCAGGGGAACTTCTGAAAATGCATTTTTGGAACCACCCTATCTTAAGATTACAAAAATGCATTTCTCAAACCACACAAGACATAAACAGTCTCAGAACGGAACCCGTTTCAGAACATAACCAATTTTAGAATGAAAAAATAGAGTAATTTTATGGAAACTTAAAAATGTATAGAATTCGAAACATGCATTAATATTAATACAAGATTACATACAAAACATGTCTAACCACATAAATACATCGTTGAGTAAAAACTAAAATGAATCGAAACACGCGTCACCTTCTAAATCTATATCTATAAGTGGTAACACCTTTGACTTTTGATTATTTTATTATCTTTCAATCTCGCATAACTTGGTGAACTCTTGCATCTTTCTAAAAAATGATCTGGTCAAGTCTCAACTTTCGTTGTTGAATGAACTCTCCACTTTGATGATGTTAGTGGTATAGGGCATCCCAGTTTCAAATAAACTTGAACAAAGTGTTGTGGTTTTGAAATCTACCCAATACACATAATATGATCATTTAAATTTTGAGGTGGGACAATGCACAATGGAAAAAATGTTTCTGAGAAATTGTATCTTGTCAGATCTACACACTCTTTCATACGCACTTGCTATGAGATGACCTATTTTAGAAAGCGCATCCATTTATCCTCCGGTGTCGGTCCACTAATGCAAAGAACATGAGGTTCATAAATTGCATCAATTTTTTTCCCGTATAGCCGTATATATGATTCTTTATAGTCCTTCAAATATTGGATTAGTTCTTTGCAGACAAGTGTGTGATCCTCTTCTCGTTTACCTAGAAAATCAGAAACAACTCGAAAACCGCAGTTACCGTCACCTTCAACATCAATGATCTGTTCATAAAGAATTGGATTTTTGGTAAAGCCGATGAAAGAGGTGGTTTTCTAATGCGAGCTCCTTTGAAAACACTTTTTTTTTTTTTTTAGATTTTGGAGTTGGAGAATTCGCAAAAGTGTGTCAACATGTTCAAAATAGGAAAAAGGCCGCGTCGTTGAATTGGCACTTGCTGTTGGTTTGAACTTCTTAGGAGCACCTTTTGTTTTTACCAATTGAGACGGTGGTTTCTGGATAATTAATCTTCCCCAATTTCTCTTTGATGTGGAGTTTCATATTGTCATCATCTTTCAAAAATCTCTCTTGTATCACTTCTCATTCAGTCAAGATAGAGATATTCGATTTACCGTTCTTCATCACACCATCATCATCATCATCATCATCATCAACAACATCAAATCTAAGCCTTTTCTAGTGAGTGCAAACCTCATTCATTCATTTATATCGAGCTATCATGTTTCACTTTTTTTGAAATTAGACAAGCACATGAGAGACCACATGTTTTCCTCAGTGTTCAACCATACTTTAAGCTATAAGAAACTACATTCTCAGCTTGTTTGGCTTCCTGAAAAATAAAATTCAGTCCTGCTCGAGATATGTTGCCGACCAACATATAATAAAGACTATTGTCTTCGAATATGTGTTCCAACATGTGATGCTGTGAGCAAATGTTGTTTGTATCTCATTATACTTATTTTGGATCATCTGGTTCACAATGTACCAATCTATACACAAATCACTCTTACTATTTCCCAATTGATTCTTCTGTTTAGCATAGGTAGACTTAACTCAGGGAGGTGGTAGTTGTTATCCACCCTCACATGTTTGATACCTAGATACGTAACAGTTATCACCAAGAACTTTCAATAGTTGTTACATTTCAGTTCTACCCTAACGCCTTGTTATTATGGACACAAATATTGTATACTTGCTTGATATTTGAAATATTTCCGGGTCTTTTACATTTCAAAGTTACAAGTATGTTTTTGGGCTCAACCATACTCAAGGTCATGTATGGAATGATTTCCTTCTCTTTCGGCACAATGCGACAAGCAATTGGATGCCCGCTAACTTGTCACACATGTCATGGTTATATAAACCACATATTACATTAAATCTCTATTTTTTATTTGACAATATTTAACCACATAACTTAAATGGTCACTCACATTTTCTCGAAACAGTGTCATCTCGTTTGAATTTCTTAAGAGGAGTTATATACTTCCCACTTCTTTTGCATATCATTATCAAAAATGCAAATCTTCTATATGAACCATCATGGGACCTTCTGACTACAACACCAAACCCCAATTTGGATGCCTCAATGCAAATCCGTTGAAGCATATGATCATGACACTTAAACTCTTGTCTATTTATAAATTGGTTGCCAACATCTACCTCCTTCTCATAAATGCATTTGGCATCCGTAGACACAATAGGTTTGGGGAAAACATCAAAGTGCACTATATCTAATGCAAACAATAATAAAAAATATCAAAAAATGGTTGAAATGAAAACAGACAAACTCCGAAAATACACTTCTGTAGGAATTCATCTAGAATCCGGAAATGCATTTTCGGACGCAAAATAAAATTTGTAGCTCAGAAAACAGATTATTGTGAGCAATGAGGAATGAAATAAATGGTATTTACCTTGACTTTCAGCTTCTTTTCCTCCTTTTGATGTGATGAAACAATAGAATGAACTTTTGGAGTGGAAATATTTATTGAGAATGGATGGATTTTTTTTAAAGGGTTTTGTGAAAAAATGCTAATGGTGTTTGATCATGTAGGGTTCTATTTTATTAAAAATTGTGTTTGATTATTCCAAAAAATGCACATATAGGATATACTGACATGCAAAGGTGACAGGTTTTCAAATTCCTGCTTTACAAATCCGAAAATGCACTTCTGGAAAAGTCTCTGAGTTGTTAAATTATGAATAAATTGACAGGGTTAGTTCTGAGATGCATATCAAGAATGAATGTTAGGAAAAAATTGGGGTGAGGCTCAGTTGGACTTGTTTCAGTGAGAAAAATGGTGCGTTTGGATATGCGTTTCCGAAATCAGATGAGCATTTTCATATTTTCTTAGGGTGATTTTCCACCTCTTAGGGCGAGATTAGAAATTCCCTAAAAGTCTTTTTAGGCCTATCATGTTGGCCGATTTAAATAAATATGAATAATTTTTTTTATTATCATTATGTTATGTTATGTACTTTGAATTAAAATACATAAATAAAACTTAGTTATCTTGGAGAACTTATGAAAATAAGATGAAAACACCTTATAACCAATATCATAACTTGTTTTCATAAGTTATGTTAAACAATTAGTCTCACAAAACTTATTCTAATAGGTAAGTTAAGATAAGTCAGCACAAACAAACTTTTAGTCGCATTGGTCTTTTAGTTTGTTAGTGTATTTAAACATTATTTGAGTTGCTTATTTACATATGTCTAAAAGAAATATACTTTTATGTAGGCTAATAGGATAACCAAAATTTTGAAAATGTCAGACTCAGACCTAAAAATAAGTCTATGACAGACTACATGTCAGACTTAGACTTAGACTTTTTAGCAGACCAAGCTTAGGTTTGACAAAGCCTAACTTGGCTCAGTCTATTCCCAACCCTAGTTATAATAAAGAGTGTATAAAAATTAGCCTCTCATTCCCTTTCTTTCATGTTGTCATGCCGCTCTAACTTTGGCCATTATGCTTTATTTATTTGTCTTTTATTAATAATTATTTTTGGGGATTTCCCTTCTCACCCTTAGTGGTAAAGATCAAATTTTAGTAAATTGGAAAATTTCATTGGAATACTACGAAAGTTAACTTTCGTACTCCCGTACACACACAAAAACACTTCGTAAGTGAGCCACCTACATTTTGCTAAAAATTAATACGAAAGTTAACCTCTGTATTTATGGAAGGGTGAGTGAGTCCATAGGCCTTAGACACATTTCAAATTCGCACTGGTAAAAAAATACATGTGTGAATGTTACCCTTGCAAGGGCTGGGGCACTGAGAGGCCTTAGTAGGTTTATAATAATTTGTAAAGGTTAGGGCTTACCCATGACAATGTGAAGCCTTATGCGGTGGTTTTGCGGTGGTTTTTGGAGGTCTTGCTCATGTGAGGTTAGATGCCATATTATGCAAGCATGTTCCTTTAGGTGTTAAATGTGTAGGTTATGATCTCCCCTTTTCTCCCATTGGGGGAAAAGTATACATAGAGGCCTTTTGGGCCTAGGGTTCTTTCGTTCGAGAGGTGAGTCCCTTAGTTTGGGACAAGTCCATTAGCTGAAGGCTACCCTTTTTTATGTTGAGCAAGTCCCTCAGTTAAAGGAAAATTTTTTCTTTGTGGGGAAAGTCCCTCAGCTGAAGGCAACATTTTTCTATGTAGGGCAAATCCCTCAGCTGAATGAGACCTTATTTATGAGAGGCGAGTCCCTTCTTTTGTCTGCATAAAAATCCTAATTGATGGATGAGTCATATTTACTTTCCAAATGTCTCCTAATTATCCAAATAGTCAACTGGTAAAGTCAATCAATCTTTCAGATGGTCATGCTTACTTCTATTTAATGTAAGTAATAATGACCTATTTTTATAGATCCTAAACGCTAGTGCCATGTGTGGCAAGTCTGTTGAGCTTTTCAAAATTTTAGGGGAGCTTAAAAGGTCCATTGTAGTTTTATCTTCCTTATAAAAGCTTCTGCTTCCACTTCATTGCTCTATTTTACTTCCACGGCTTCTGCAAGCTCATTTGAACTGTACAATTCTTCTACGTCCCAAATTCTTCTCTCAAAGCCTTTCTCTAGGTATGAACTTTATTTTTTCTCCCCTAATCTTTAATGAGTTGAGTTTATGTAGAAATGTTTGAAATGAGGTTTAGGTTAATCGTAGAGTTGTAGGTTTTAAGGGTTATAGGCATCCACTTTAACGGTTGTGACGGTGGTGGTGATTTCTTTTTGTTTTGCTATTTTCCCAAGAACAAAATGACAATGGCTGCCCATTTAGTCATGCTGAAGTACGCATATGACATTGGATCTTATTACACTTTTGACAATTAGATCCTTCATTTTCGAATAGGAGTGGAGGTTTCCTCCTCAGAAGATGAGGAGGCAGTTATTATGAAGGCATGTTCGCCATCATAGAGGGCGAACAAGCTTGTCTCCTCCAATCCTCCCTCTCCTTACTTTTACTTCTACTCCCCTTTATCAAGGACATGATGGTTCTTTTTCCTTTTCCCCTTTTTCTATTGAGTTTATGCGGGTTCTTAGGTTCGCACCCACCCATCTGTTCCCTAACAGTTGGGGCTTTATTAGAGTTTTTGAGATAGTCCGTGAAAACCTGGGCGTTACTCCCACTATAGGAGCATTTTTCTCTTTTTACACCATCAAACTTGTGAAAGGTAGCTTGATGTCTTTAGGTGGTATTCTGGGAAATGCCTTTTTTTAGCGCTTCACTCTAATCACTGCAAAAATTAGAAGGACCAGTCCGCCCGTGTGAAGGGGCGATGGTATTCTCTTGAAGTGTCTAGGGTTGGCGGCTCCCCTTCCCCTCCTTTCCTGGACGAATGATCTTGTAGTGACCACGATATATGACAAGGAGTACGTTACCCTCGAGGAGGCGGGGATTGTTCGCCTCACGGGGAAGTTAAAGTTATGGACACACGTGCCGTAATTTGATTGTGGTTGGAGGGAGGAGATCAGTCCACTATCTACTTAGATAAGCTCTTGAATACCCTATTTTCTCTTGTAGATACTTTTAAGAAGCATCTGTGATTTTTGTGCATTATTTTACAAATTAGATGATGAAGATTTCTGTTGAGGAGAAGAGAAGAAGATGGGAGAAGATCCAGGTTGTTCGTGGGGAGACTAATAGCCCCCAAAGTCACCTAGAGGGCGGGAAGAGGGTTATTCCCCATACCATTGACATTGGCTCTCCTACTTCTAATAAGGAGAGAATTTAAACGCCCTTTTAAGGCGAGACTCCCCACCTTCTGCTACTTTGTGGAGTGATGTTCGTTTTTACACTTTCCGATTCAAGAGTTATTACCTCCCTTTCTCCAAAGAGTTTCCGGCTGACTACCAGCCCTTTGATCTAAATTAACTCTGCTAATTCTAAGCATGAAGGATAACCTTATGCTGAGGGAGCTGATGCTAGAAGATGTCAACCAGGAGAGGAGATATAAGGCTAAGAAAGAGATGTAGGAAAATATATAGAAATATGTAGATGCCTATAATGAGAGTCACAGGTTGCTAAAGTCCTTTCAGAAAGACAAGGAGACCTGGGAGGGGAAGATGGCAGATGTGAAGGCCTAGGTGGATGAGATCTCCACTAAGAATAAATCCTTACAAAATCCCTATATGTCACTATTCTTCACCAACAGGAATTGAAGGCAGAGGTGTTGGAGCTTACTGATGAGGTGTTGTATACTTCTGGCGTCTACTTTGAGCGTGCCAAAGAGCAAGTTTTCTTTATCTATCCCTAGCTTGATTTTAGCAAGATGGACTTCTTTAAAGTTGTCAGCAATGGCCGACTAGTGTATGAAGAGACAATGATGTCTTCAAATCCTAAAGATTTTTTTCCCGCCAAGGAAACTCAGGACGGGGGCGGGGTGAGGGCATGATATGAACTTGAAGCCCCTCATCTGGAGGATTTTACCAGAGAGGAGGAAATTCAGGAGGAGAAATAATGGCTTGGGGTTGTCTTCGTAATATTTTTTTTGCCCTTGGTGGACTTTCCTGATATTTCTTTAGCCCTTTGGGGACTTTTTGTAATTTTTAGGACAGTGACGTCCCTTATGGCGTCTCTTATATTATTCACCTATTATTTTCCTTGTATCACCATTCATGTATGATTGTTTTTCCGTACTTTGATTGGGGGTATTTATTGTTATCATACTCTTCTGAGGCGAAGCTTATGCCTGGTACTTCCCTTGTAAGGGGAGTAGTAAGCACCACTCGAGAGATTTCAATGATTCGATTGCTTTTAAGGGCTGCGAGGGTTCTTGCATTTTGATTATCTCAGAGGGAGACAAGGATCCCTCTTAGGGAATCCAACGCTTTGATCGCCTCTTGAGGCGACAAGGGTCCCAATTAGGGGTCCAATGTTTTGATTTCCTCTACGGGTTGCAAGGATTCTAATTAAGGATCTAGCATTAAGATCATCTCGTTGAGCGGAAATAATCCCAATTAAGGATCCAACATTTTAATTGCCTCGTAGGACGACAAGGATCCCAATTAAGAATCCAACATTTTTATTGCCTCTTAGGGCGGAAAGGATCCCACTTAGGGATCCAACGTTTAGATCGCCACATAAGGCGGAAAGGATCCCACTCAAGGATCTAGCATTTTGATCGCTTCGTAGGGCGGCAAGGATCCCAAAATGAGGTTGATCTTCTTCCTAGCATATAGATCTCTTGCCAAAAGGAATATCCAGATAACACAAATCTTCCGATAACAAAATGAGGGACCCCATTAAAAACCTTCGCCATGTGTAAAGTATAGAGGGAAAAGAGTGCACCCCATAAAATAACATGTCCTTACAAACGGCAGAGGTACAAACCTCGCCTATAAAAATTACCAATATAATAACCAAATAGTAGTAAATAAACAAATAAAAAACCATAATGCAGGTGGCTCCAGAGGGAGTTTCCATTAGGACTTAAATCCTCGAATTTTTCTCACATAATTTCCAACTTCTTTTCATCTTTGGAATTGCCCCGTACAAGGGCCTCACATTTCTCCTTTAGCTCATCATGTTCCCTAAAATGGTCGTTAGAGCCTAGTAAGTTATCATGGCTAGCAGCTACCATAGAAACCAGGGATCTGGCCTTGAACAAAGTACAATAAACATATGCAAAATGATCTCGCCTGTCAATTGTAGATAAGTTCCGAACAAAGGCCAAATCTTCATTA
Organism: Lathyrus tuberosus; assembly: GCA_022829125.1. Lineage (NCBI taxonomy): Eukaryota > Viridiplantae > Streptophyta > Magnoliopsida > Fabales > Fabaceae > Lathyrus > Lathyrus tuberosus. The sequence goes on along the minus strand of JALAZF010000542.1, from coordinate 2,445,852 downwards.
GCCATAACAACAACAAATTCCTCTAGGGTACTGGGAATCTGAGAAGGAAAAATAGTAGAAAGCCAGAAGAAAGGAGTAACAGCCTCCTGCTCGGCACTCTCTGACAAGCGAGCCCTTTTGGAAGAACCTTCTTCTATAGGAGTTAACAAGCTATCACCCCAAGTTCTCTTGACAGGTGAAGGGGACAACGAAAGTTCATGAATAGAGAAACCAATCGCCGTATTAGTCAACTGTTCCACCTTAAAAGTTGAACCTGAGATAGTAGATGCAGTTATCACTGGACCAATCACTATAGTTGGCATTTGTACCCTGGAGCAACAGTAGAAACAACAACAGGAGCCACCGACATCCAGACAGAAAATGCGGTCGTAAGACCCCGATCCTTGGCAAACGCGAGAGCCTTATTCAACTGTTCCATGTTATCTGCAAGGCACAAGTAACACTATTCAAAAAAAGAAACCCCAGATCACCATCCTTTCTAAAGAGTTCATGCCTCTTAGCATGACCAGGGGCACGGATAATCGAACAAGAATCACCCCGCTTCTTTTTCTGCTGAAATAAGAGTACCTCGTAGGGATCAAATTCTTCTTCATTGCCGAGCCCTTGATATTAACCACCTAGTTATTATTTTATTTTCACCTTCTCGGAGGACAAACGACTTAGTCCAAATTGGTAAGAAGAAAGAGGCCGATGGATATGAGCTTTATACCAACACTTCAAGAAACTGCTCTTCCTAGAGAGGACACATCCCATTGGGTCTGAAGACAAACAAAATGCAACATGAGCCTCACAAGTGATGGCTTTGACCCATATGAAATGTTCTAGGAAATTACCCCAGTCAGTGGTGAAGTGGCTAAACTAAGGTTCATAGGGTGAAGAAAGATGAATCCCTGATCCAGGGTATTATCCTTAGAAGTGTGGGCTACAGAAAAAAGATAAAAAAAATATCCTAAAGGAATGCTTCCAAGATTTATAATCTGCATAGAATTGGAACACCTTCATGAAAGCACAAGCTTTATGATGAAGCTGAGAGGGGGCAACCTTCAAATGGTCCATGTCGGCCACCTCAAAATCGGAGAAGGGAAAACGTATCCCCAACCCGGCGAAGAGGTATCATATAGAGGAACTAAACAACCTTCAAAAGATTTACATTTCCTCTTATCCATGCCTACTGAGAGAATAAATCCGTCAGAGGGATTGCCAACCATAACGAAAGATATTTATATAGCCCCAGTTGTCTTCAAGATAGAGGGAATCCTAATGACTTTAGTGGCCACCCAGTAGTACCTATTGGCATTGGTCGACTCTACTAGCTGGAGTCCCTTGTGAGACAACACATCAACTTTGTAGTAGTCCCTGGGGCTGATCCAAGACACAACATCAGACTTCCCTTAACACTCCAAATGACAGGCGATTTCAGCATTGCTAGGATCATGACCAGTCACTTTCCGGTATGTTTTAACAAATTTGTCGGCATGTTCCATTCTATGACAAGCAGTTTCTATTTATTCCTCAATCAAGATAGGATGAGGCATTAGTCTCGCAACAAGGTTTTCACCCCTATCAGACTCCGCTGAAAAGTGAGTCTCCAAAGAATCCCTAGTATGAGCCTCATCTGAAAGATATATGACCTTTCCATTTCCAATTCATCACTTAAGGAGATGACTTTTGGTTTAAGATTCCCATTGAAAGAATGTGCGGAATGAAAAAGCTTGAATGAAAAATATGAAGGGAAGATAAGGTACCTTAAAATATGAAGTCGAAGGCAGTAAAAGAAAAGAAGAGGGTTGAAGGTTGAAGCTTAAAAGCTTTGAGGCTTTGAATGTGCAACGACATTTACTCCTAAAAAATGCTCTCAGAGAGTAGGGAAAGACACAAATGACACAAGGGAAATTCAAACTGAAAGAGGGCAAAAAACTTCCCCCCACTCTCTATATCTCTTCTTATCTTTATATAGGCAAAAGCAATTGAGCGGGTAAGATTGAAATTAAAAGGCAAGCATGAATCAACGGTTAGGTTTTGCCTTGGAAACACAATCGAACTTAGGTACACTTAAATGTACATTAAGATGCGTCACACCTCTTTGCACCTTTTTAGGTCACACATCAAAGAAAAATGGTGAAACACTTCAATAATGGGACAACATTAAATGCTCACATTCCCCACCAGGATTTGGCAAAACCAAAGCAGCTCACGCCAGCCGACGCCTGGACGATTGCTCCTAAGAGTCGGTCACGACTGCTAAAAGACTCCCCCGACATCCAAAATGCATAGTGAATCTTAGGGGAAATTGTTATGTGCCTCCCAAAGGCCTAGGGACCTAGTGCTCCACACCGGTCAAAGGCCCAATAACACAAGTTCCACTTATTCCACATAATGCATCAATCCCATGATATAAATACCTTTATAAAGGGTTTTCAGGTACACAATCTCTAATATGCAATTTCAACACCACTATCTTGAACCCTAAACTAACTTAAGCATTGAAGTGCTAACCATGCAAGTTCCCTCTAGGTCCACCGTATTGAAGATAACAAAGGCTGATCCAAGATTGAAACTAATTAACGACACCATTTCAAAGTCAAATTCTATGGTTCAAGAAACATCGTGATTGACACCTTTTATCCACAGTTATATCTCACAAAACCACTCGCGAAGCTTCATGTTAGAACAAAATTGGTTTGTACCATATCCCTTAGGTTTTGATCAACGTCTGAAGACCAAAGCCTAAAGAAGTCAACCTCTGAAGATTACAATTTGAAGAAGTTTACTTCTAAAGATCAAAATCTGAGGCCAGTAAAAGTGCCAGGACCAAGGTGACTCTGATAGGTCATTGTCATACTCTGAGGCTACTTTGTCTTCTTCTGGTCATGCAAAAACCTAAGTTTTTTCTCATAGAGTCAGCTGGGATATAACTGATAGTTCCTTTTGTAGAAGAGGAATTTCAAATAAGCATTCAACGACATTAACCATTTGAAGAAACACCTCAACGTATCTTATTCAAGCTTCTCAAAGACTCCATTGTGCAAAGCCCTCCAACGAATATTTTCATTCTCTATTTAAGGAGCTAAAGACTTGAAGAACAAGAATGAACCATTGACATTCAAAAAGCAGTTACTCTTTCAAAGCATAAGAAAAAGTTTAACTTACAATTTCTTATCTTTGTATATTCTTGAAATCCCGAAGTCTTAAAGAGTCTTCTTACATTGTATTTTGTCTACACCTCTGATTGTATATCAAATGTATTACCACAAGCAATCTTTTATCTATCAGGTAGATTGTTAAAAGTTTCTTATTTAGTGTTTGAGCATTTGAAGTCTCTTGCTTGTGTGCTTGAGCATAGAAGTCTATTTCTTGTGTGCTTGAGCATTGGAAGTCTCTTGCTTGTGTGCTTGAGCATATAAGTCTCTTACTTTGTGTTTGAGCATTGGAAGTATCTTGCTTGCGTGCTTGAGTAGATTGTAATCTTGCGTGATTATAGTGAAAGTTTCTTGTAAGTACAAGGTGAATGGACTACTCTTGATTTGTGAGAGGAACCATAATAACTTTGCGTGTCACCTTCTTTATTTCATTCTTTATCCACTGCTTATCACTCACTTCTGATTGGTTTAGATTATATACTTTGTGTTTAGAATTTGAATAGAGTTTTAAAAAAATAAAGAAAAAGTCAAAATAGTCCAATCCCCGAATTCTTGTGTTTCTCTCACCTTCAGTTGGCATCAGAGCACTGTTTGTGCTAAACACTTGAAATTGGTACAAAAAATATCATGAGAAAAAAATATTAAATCATGTCTGGAGTATCTCAGTCTGAATGTGATACTCTTAATCCACATGCTGCTATTAATCATGATTATAACACTTCTGAAAAAGAATAATTATACATCTAGAGCTCCAACCTTCAATGGAGACTCTACTGAGTTTGAATGGTGGAAGAGCAAGATGTACACTCATATCATAGGTGTTGATGATGAGTTGTGGGATATTCAGGAAGATGGAATTGATATTCCAGTTAATGGAGCATGAATGGTAACTAACAGAAAAAATCTCACACCTGCTCAGAAAAAGATATATAAAAAACATCATAGAGTTAGATGCATTTTTGTAGATGCTCTACCTCACTCTGAGTACATCAAGATTATTGACAAATCTACTGTTAAAACCAATTTTGAATCTATAAGTTCTACATATGAAGGGAATCAACAAATTAAGGAAGTTATTGGTTCAACAATATGAAATGTTCAGAATGAAGGATGATGAAGATATTAAAATTATGTTCTTAAGGTTTCAAATTCTTGTGTTTGGACTTCAGGTTTTGAACAAGAGCTACATAACCTCTGATTATGTCAAGAAGATTCTTAGTAGTCTTCTTGTCAGATACATACCTAAGGTGACAACTATTCAAGAAGCCAAAGACTTAAACATATTAAGTCTTGAAAGTATTATATGCAACCTCCAGAGCCATGAGATGGAGCTCAATGGAGATGAACCTGCCAAGAAGTCAAAGTCTCTTACTTTGAAATCTATTGCTAAATCTGCTAAGGCTCCTCAAGTCTGGGATTCTGGAGAAGCTTCTCATGTAGAAGGTTTTGAAGAAGATTCAAATGACGAGGAGATGGACTTTATTATCAAAGTATTTCAATATCTTGCAAAGAAGAACAAAATATTCTCTGGAGAAGCAGTGACTTCACATGATCAAGTTCAAGAGACAAGAAAGATGATCAGAAGGGATGCTTCAACTACAAAAAGCCCAGTCACTTCATTGCTGGCTGTCTAGAGTTGTAAAATGACAAGTCAAAGAAAGGAAGCTATCAGAAGGACAACTTCAGAAACAAGTTCAAGAAGAGTCTAATGTCAGCATGGAATGAACTTGACAAAGAATATGAATTGGAAAAAGATGAGTGTCGCTCCCGGGATTTTCATCCTAGTACAAACGCGAAAGTGGCACCGAAACAGAGTCGCCAGCAATGTGTATTTATCCCATGAGAGGGAAAGGAAACACTGCATAAACCTGAAGGAAAGGAAAAAGCAGGGTCTTACGACCAAGAGAAATGGGTTCGGGAGTCGGTTACGCGAGAGGAAGGTATTAGCACCCCCTCGCGTCCATCGTACCCGATGGGATCCACGCTTGCTTGTCTCGATCAAAGGGTGTAAAGAAAGGAATACTGAGAAAGAACTGAAAAAGGAAAGGAGAAAGAGAAACAAATGTAGGGAAAATAAAAGAAGTGCTCGAATGGGCCCTACCCCACTGCCTACGTATCTCATCGGGAACATGAGAATCAGAGCGACGTAGTTCCCCTCACTAGGGATGAATTGTGTGTGTTTTTTAGAGAACGGCTGACGTTCTAGCTCAGGTGTTGCAGGCTCGCTGGTCCGAGTGCGTTACCATCTTGCAAGAGAACGAGTAGAAGCGCGTTCGTACGTTGAGAGTGAATGAGGTGAGAAAAGAATTCCCGAAGGAGACGTGATTGTTTGTTTTTGTCTTTTAAGAGTTTTTTTTTTATTTGTTTGTTTGCATATGATAGTGTATCTGAATCTTAGTTATTGGAATGTGTACTTTCTCACATTCCAAGATGGAATGGGTAAGAAAGCACACTAAGGGTGAAGAAGACCCTCACACTTAGTTCCAATTATCAAGGTTCAAACACACTAGCATACTTGTATTTATTAAGTGTTTTTGTTGATTAAGAAATGAAGAAGTGTTTTTTATTTATTTGTATTTTCAACAAGTATTGCATTTAAGTCCCTCATACAAGATCAAATGTTTAACACATTGACCCAAGATGGGCTATATGCTATACATTTTAAGATTACAAGAGAAGACCCCTTATAATCTTTTCTTTATATGAAAGGCCTAAATGCAATAAATGCCTACCTTTATTATATGTTTTGAATTTTCTTTGAGATGAGAAAAGAGACTCAAGAGAGGAGAAAAGGTAAAACCTATGTGGACTAAGACTCAATCCTAATTGAAGATTAAAGGGAGTGATCCTAAAGGTTTGTGAGGTTTCAACCTAAAGTCTAAAGAAAGAAAGAATTAAACAATTCACTTCTAAAGTAGAAGATGAATTGTAATTCAAAAAGGGAAAGTAATGAGTTATTAAAAGAAAGCACATAAGTGCTTAACAAAACACAAAATGGAATTGTAAAAGAGAAAGGATAGAAGTTGAATGTGGATTCCTTATCCACACTCAATTGAAACTTACCAAAGCCCCTACATGGTTAGTAAACATGTATAAGAAGTATAAGAAGTAAAAGAACATGTAATGCATCATAAAACTCCAAAGAATTAAATGAGAAAACAAATCCTAGAACCACAACCAGAATGGGCATCATATGGTCAACAAATGAATATCATCATACAAGTGCAAGTGAATAGGCAACAAACATCATCCATTAGCATTTAAACATGTTACAAGAAGAAAGGGTAGATGAAAGATGGAAAGAAATGAAGAGGACATGCATAAATGGAACATGTAAATCAACAACCAGAATTGAAACTAAATGGAAAATGGTTTATAAACATCTCAAAAGTATTTATGAATCAACCATCAAGACTTTCAAGAAGTAATAGAAGAAGAAGTGAGATGAAAACTCAAAAAGAAAGTGCAAACAATACATGTTAATGATGCACAAAGTTCAAATTGAAATGAACATGTAAAGATGACCTATAATGTGTATCAAAGACCTATAATATCATATGAATGGCTCACACAACTATGCAAATGCTCATACAAATATGCACAAAAGAATTCATGCAAACATGCACTAAAGATTACAATGATATAACATGTTATAATGCTTTAAATGAAATGCATTAAACAAAAATCACATGGCCTCATGAAAATTATGAAAACATGGTATTGGAGTTCACTAGTCAGAGATGAATCACATACCAAAATAGCATATCAAAATTCAAAGCAAAATGACTTCAAACAAAGCAATTAGGTCAAGTTGAAATGTCATGCAAAGTGGTACAAATATAGGCCTCAAGACATGTCATAAAGTGACCTAAAAAATCAAACAAAAATCATCTAACATGCTTCAATGTATTAGTGAATCAATGCAAAAAGAACCATGCCAAAACAGTTTGTAATGAGCAAGAACAAAATTAAACAAATTCAAGTATCATGCTTAGGATGCATCTAAATGGAAATTCAAAGAAAATTATGGAACAGGGGTAAAAAGGTCATAAAATCAGAAAATAAAATCATGAAAAATTTCCTAAATGTTTTAAGAATACACATGAATTTTTGTAGAATTTTCCAATATGTTTTGGTATTTTTAAAAATTAATTATGAAACGTGTAGCAAAATGGAAAAAAATAAAATGGAATGTACATGTGAATGGGGGTGCATGCCTAGTAACTATTCAGTTCAAATTACATTGGGCCTTAACCAAGGGGGTGCAAATAGCAGCCTGACTAAGTCCAATTGCGCGCCAAACACAATAACAAACATGAACTCTCAGTCAACAATCTTGACTCAACCCCAACCATCAGATCAAGTCCAAGTCAAACCAAAGTCAAAGTATGCATGATCAACAAACACACATGAATGTCCACACTCCCTATCGTGTACCATGCCATACAAAGTTCAAGTGAGATTCAGAAAAATGCACGTGAATGGCATGTGATTTTTAATGTGTTGGCACGCTCCTCACCACACGATTAGAACACATCAACGGCCATGATTTAAACTGCAAACAAAACCCTAACCAAAAACCACCGGCCGGAGAGGGACCTCCGGTCACCTTCTCCGGTCACACGCCACCGTCTGCAACTTCAATTCTCCCAGAATCTTACAAACAGTATACCAAAATGAAGAGGAAGTAATGTAGAGCATGAATCCAGTGACAAAACATACAAAAAGTTCATGAAATGGGAGAATCGAGCATATGAATATTTGCCCTAACATTTCAACTATGCCTCTAAAGGCCTATCAACTAGCCAGACAAGTTCTTGAGCTTATATGAAGCATCAAGAACCTGATAACATCTTCACATTAGGTCTATAAGGGAAGAAATTCGTACCTGAAGATTTATGATCTTGATGTGTTCTTCAGAAAAACCAGAGATGTTGCTTCTTCTTTGAGTTTCTTTTGGCCAAATAAAGGCTTAGATGCAGAGAATGAATGATGCTTCAGTGGAGGAGAGTTGATATCCAAGCTTCAAAACAGTTGCAATGTGATGAAAATGGAGATAGAATCAGAGATATTCTGAGATGAAGATGAGGAAGATGAATGAAATGGAGTTTGAAAATCAGTTGCAATGTGGAGGAATTGAGAGAGAATCGAGAGAATTTCTGAGTTGAATGTGAGAAAATGAAGTTGGGAATGAAATTTGAGAGTGAAGTTTTTATTTATAGTGTGAGCTAACCATAGTTAACTGAGTGAGTCAGCTGAGTCATGGTGGTTTGGGTGAGTCATCCCTAACTAACTGAGTCAAGTTAGTTAGGGAGAGCAATGATATGGTGATGGCAACTCATGATATGCTATGGTGGAGGTGAAAAGAAAATGAAGGCACGGCTGGTTGTAGCAGAAACTTGCTCAGCAAGTTTGTTTCTTTCCATTCTCATGTATGCCAAGGCAAGTGTGCAATGTGTAAGTCATGTGTGTTTGGTTTAATGTGGAAAGCTGATGTGATGAAGTGTTTGGGGTGTGTGTGAACCAAAATCGTGCACCAGTCTGTCAATGCATCAGTATCAACATGAGGTGGTTTGAGGAAGTTTTTCTCTCTACTCAATGAATGAATTGGTGTGTTTTAGGAGTCATTGGAAAGAGGAGATGTAATGCTACATGTTTGGTACGAAAAATGAAATGAAATGATGCTTGGAAGAGGTTGAAAAATGACCTATAACACATAGGTTTGGAACTGGTATGAGGGCGTGGCCAAGGTTGGTTGACAAGGTAACATGGCCCCTAGGTTTTCAGCGTGATCAAAGCACATTGGACTCAACATAACTTCTTGACCTTTGATCAGATGAAAAATTGATAAACACCAACTTTGAAGATCTCACATAGAGGAACAATTTTGATGTTGAAAGATTTTCCATTTGAAGCCTCTAATCATGAGTAATTGATCAATACATTTGGCCCACCAAGTGTTTGAGAAAATGACTGCGCGCGTGCCCTGAAAATCTTGGTCATGACCTAGTTTTGGACCTACTTTGCTCAAACTTTGATCAATCATATCTCACTCAATTTTTATCCAATGGAGATGTTCTACCCATGGATTTGAAGCTCAAAGCAAGATCTTTCATTGAGGCAGAGTGGATTTTTCATTTGGTGCTCCAAATTTAAATGGCCTTGGTTCAAATTCTGATGCAAAATGGCCAAAACTTGCTATTTTTAGTAACCCTACTTCATCCAAAAATGGCAACTTTCCACATCTTGATTTTTTCATGATTCCTTTGGAGTTTCTTGACCAAATTTTGTACATTGGACATATGCAACATGAATTTCATGATTTTGGGCTCAAAAAGTCAAGAGTTGACTTTTTCCCCTGATTATTTGACTTTGCCCCAATTTCTCTGATTCTTGATCTTTCTTCCAATTGAACCACTTCTAAAACCAATTGAGATGCAATTTTCCACATACATACACTTAGGGACATATGGAATACCATGACATCAAGTTTTGTCCAAAAAATCAAAGATTCCCTGATTTAGTGGGAAACCCTAGTTTTGGTGCCCACCTCCTAGGAGAAAAATGTGCAGTCTTCAATTTCAAATTCCTCAGAGTATGTTGTGTACCTTCTTAAAGGATGATGATATATGCCATTTGAGGATGATTTTGGATCAATGAGCTATCTCTTTTGAGGGTTTTCCTTCAATTTTTGAATCTCTTGCATAGTGAAAGATGTAGTGCTTCAATCTCCCATTGGATTTCACTTTCTTGAGATTGTGGATGATCAATTGAGGTAGTATGAGACATGAGAGACCTCTTGGCTTGCCTTGAGACCACTTATTTGACCCCTTGGTGTTTTGAATGATCCTTTGACAGTCCACCTTCCACCTGATCACATGCCCTAATGGTAAGAAGGATGCCATGCTTCATTTTTCTATGTTAAATGCAATGTAATGTTAATGAGGTGGATATGATATGATAAATGATAATGCCATGCTATGATGACAAAAGGGGAGAGCAAATTTTGGGGTATTACAGCTGCCCCTATTCAAGCGCTGTAGACCTGAATGCCTGAAAGCAATTGCTTTCGGACTTTCAAGGTATATAGTGATTGAATACCAAAAATAACCAAAAATTTGCTCTGGGTGATGAAGAAGAGAAGGGATATAAACCCAACGAGACTGCTGGATTGAGTCCTCGATGAAACGTCGGAGAAATCTGTCTTTTGAACGATGCCAGACGACTACTGGCTTGCCACGCTGATGGTGGACTTTAATACTGTCTTTTATGCAATTCCAGAAGACTACTGGCCTGCCACACTACTGGTGGACTTTGGAAATGTCTTTTGAACGACGCCAGACGACTACTGGCTTGCCACACTACTGGTGGACTTTAATAATGTCTTTTATGCAACTCCAGACGACTACTGGCCTGCCACACTACTGGTGGACTTTAGAAATGTCTTTTTGAACGACGCCAGACGACTACTGGCTTGCCACACTACTGGTGGACTTTGCAGCTTCGTGCCACCCGAAGATGGACTTTTGCCAATCCACTGTTGGACTTTTGCCACCCGAAGACGGACTTTTGCCAATCCACTGTTGGACTTTTGCCACCCGAAGACGGACTTTTGCCAATCCACTGTTGGACTTTTGCCACCCGAAGACGGACTTTTGCCAATCCACTGTTGGACTTTTAGCTGCTTTGCCACCCGAAGATGGACTTTTGCCAATCCACTGTTGGACTTTTAGAATTTGCCACCCTTAGATGGACCTTTGCCAATCCACTGTTGGACTTTTGCCACCCGAAGACGGACTTTTGCCAATCCACTGTTGGACTTTTGCCACCCGAAGACGGACTTTTGCCAATCCACTGTTGGACTTTTGCCACCCGAAGACGGACTTTTGCCAATCCACTGTTGGACTTTTGCCACCCGAAGACGGACTTTTGCCAATCCACTGTTGGACTTTTAGAATTTTAAAATCGAATTACTCTCTGCCTCTGCGCCAGACATCTCTGCCGACTCTGCTGAGGAACCACAATCAATGATTTAATCTCGGAGACTCCTAAAAGGATAATATCTCTGCTGGCGAATGGATGAACAATCCGTCTGCTTCGAATTGTCAAGCTTGCCAAAAATAAATTGGACTTTAAGATATGAGGGAATGACGACTCTGCCAGGAATTATTCCATCTGTTTGGGGGAATGAATTCTGGTCACAGCGATTCCGCTGGGGATGAGAATTTTTAAATGACATCCTGCTGGGGAAATGAGCCATTAAAACTCTGCTTGGGGATTTATTCAACCCAAGATCCTTTATAGGGATTATCAACCTTCTGACCCGGCTGGGAAAAGGCTGTACCATCCTTGTTGAGGAATAGATTCTGTCGATCTGATAAACCTCTGCGGGGAGAACAACAACTCAGCTGGGGAGTATTGCTGACAAGATTCGATGCTGACCTTTGTGGGGATACCATGACCAGAGACACAAACTTGCTGGGGATTAAGTCTACTTTTCCAGGGATATGCAAATCCTGGTTATAACATTCCACTGCAACTTGTTGGGAACGAGTCCTTAAAGATCTGCTGGGGAAACCCATGGTAGTCTGCTGAAGAGCAAAACTGTCAAGCTTAGGATAAGTGTCACAATGCCCCATGTTAGGCGAGCCTTCTCTTCTGACGATTCCGTTAGGGATGACGGGTTTATAACAAACTCTGCTGGAGAAAACTGCTTTAAAGCGTCTCGTGTTGGGGAATGCCTTTTGAGAGGATTTTACAGAAGACCAACTGTCCTCAAACTCTACTGGGGATGATCAACACTTCATGCTGGGGAACCAAACAATTTGTCCCCGAAGAGGATGTCATAAGAGGATCTTACGGAAGATTTAGCTTCTTCAAACTCCTGCGACTTCGCTGGGGATAATGACCAACAAACTCTACTGGGGTGATCAACACTTCATGCTGGGGAAACAACATGCCCCATGCTTAAGAAAACCAACAATTTGTCCCCAAAGCGGATGTCATAAGAGGATTTTACAGAAGATTTAGCCTCTTCAAACTCCTGCGACTTCGCTGGGGATAATGACCATCAGTTTCGGTGTCGACGAGACCACCCTTTTGGGGAACCTGTGACCGTTATCGACATAGAAAAGCTTGCAGTTGTTGGAAGTACTGAATGAGAGAATCGACTTAATAAGATACAACGGTACCCAGTTGAACTTAATTCACTGAGATCGACCCGATGAACGCCGATCTCCTTACCCATAATTGCCCCAGTCTTTTGCGTGGAGTGATTTATTGCTAGTCTTGTGCTTAAAATCATCTGCACCTGCTACCTGCAACAAAAGAATATGCCCACATGCCCCGAATGTTGCGTGGCTAGAATCCACCATCCGGGAGTATTCAACATTCGAAGTAATCTCAAATATTTTTTCTGCGCATGTTATTGTAAGGCTGCCATGTTTTCAAATGCAATGTTTTATCAAAATTAGGACATTTTTGCAAACAAAGCAATAAAACAAAAATAGGAGGCTTTTTATTGAAATTCAATTTATTGACTGAAAGCCCAGAATAGGCAATTACATCCGGAAGCAATCCCTGGAAAGAGGTGATCGCTGAAAATTGAGAAAAGAAACTATCCTAATGGCAATGTGAAAACAGAATTCCACTGAGTTTCCATTCTGTTATGACCAGTATGTCTTCAAAACTCCCCGACCTTGCCTTCTGAGGAATGATCAGACCGATTCCTATCCTTCGGAACGTCAGTTGTTCAAACGGTGATAGGGTACAGATAACTCAGACCGTAGTCATTCGCTTAAATCCCTCTTTTGTGTGGACCGCCCTTTCAGGTTTTCGATCCACCAGGATACCCTTTTTTGCCTAAGTTGCCCTTTCGGGTTTTCAACTTACCGGGTGTACAATTTTTTCAATTATATCCCTAATTTTTGCCCGAACCTTATTCTGTTTTTGGTTCGCCGGGATGCCCTTTTTTGCCTGGATTTTTTTTATTTTTATTATCCAGCGGGTCTATTCATGCGAAGTATTTTTTGACTACGTCCGAGTTGACAGGGGATGAAAAGTCTTCGCCATCCATGGTTGTAAGCAATAAAGCTCCGCCCGAAAAGACCTTTTTAACCACGAATGGACCTTCATAATTAGGAGTCCATTTGCCCCTGTGATCTGTATTGGGAGGAAGGATCCTTTTGAGTACCACATCTCCGACTTTGTAAACCCGAGGACGCACCTTTTGGTCAAATGCCTGTTTCATTCTGCGCTGATATAGTTGCCCATGACATACAGCCGCCAATCGCTTTTCCTCAATAAGGCTCAGCTGATCAAATCTGGCTCGTACCCATTCAGCTTCATCTAGCTTAACATCCATCATGACTCTGAGGGACGGAATCTCTACTTCAACCGGTAGCACTGCCTCCATACCATATACGAGTGAGAATGGGGTTGCCCCAGTGGACGTGCGTACCGACGTTCGATACCCATGCAAAGCAAATGGTAACATCTCATGCCAATCTTTGTACGTGACAACCATCTTCTGTACAATCTTCTTGATATTTTTGTTGGCCGCTTCGACCGCGCCATTCATCTTTGGGCGGTACGGAGAAGAATTGTGGTGTTCGATTTTGAAGTCCCGGCATAACTCAGCCATCATCTTATTGTTCAAATTAGAACCATTATCAGTAATGATTCTTTCGGGAACTCCATATCGGCAAATGATATCCCGTTTTAAGAAACGAGCGACCACTTGTTTTGTAACATTGGCATAGGATGCAGCTTCAACCCATTTGGTGAAGTAATCAATCGCCACCAAGATGAAACGATGACCATTAGAAGCTGTAGGCTCAATCTTTCCGATCATATCAATGCCCCACATGGCAAACGGCCAAGGCGACGACATGATACTCAACGGGTTTGGAGGTACATGCACTTTATCTGCGTAGATCTGGCATTTATGGCATTTGCGGGCATATTTGCAACAATCTGACTCCATAGTCAACCAGTAATATCCCGACCTTAACAACTTTTTAGCCATTGCCTGCCCTCCGGCATGGGTACCGAAAGAGCCTTCGTGCACTTCAATCATCAACAAGTCTGCTTCATGTCTATCCACACATCTAAGCAGGACCGTGTCAAAATTTCTTTTATACAGCACGCCATCTTTGTTCAAGAAGAAACTACCAGCTAACCTTCTCAACGTCTTCCTGTCTTTGGACGATGCCCCGGACGGGTACTCTTGACTTTTCAAGAAACACTTAATGTCATGAAACCATGGCTTGTCATCAGACGTTGCATCGACCGCAAACACAAATGCTGGTCTGTCCAGGCGGGATACCTCAATCTTAGGTACATGGTTCCATCTTTGCACTTTGATCATGGAAGACAAAGTGGCCAAGGCATCAGCGAACCTATTCTCATCTCGAGGAATGTGGTACAGTTTCACTGTTGTGAAAAATGTCAGCAATCTCCTCGTATAATCTCTATACGGCATTAGATTTGCTTGGTGCGTGTACCAACTCCCTTTCACTTGATTGATTACCAAAGCTGAATCACCGAATATATCAAGGGTTTTAATCCGTAGATTAATCGCCTCCTCGATCCCCATTATACAAGCTTCGTACTCTGCTTCATTGTTGGTGCACCCGAAAGTTATTCGGGCAGTGAAAGGCATATGAACACCTTCCGGCGTGATAAGAACTGCTCCAACTCCGCACCCATTCATATTGACAGCCCCATCAAACATCAGACTCCATTTGGATTCAGGGTCTGGCCCCTCCTCCGGAAGTGGTTCCTCGCAGTCTTTAGCTTTGAGAAACATGATGTCCTCATCAGGGAAGTCAAATTTCATGGGTTGGTAATCATCAATCGGCTGTTGCGCAAGATAGTCAGACAAGATACTTCCTTTGATGGCCTTTTGTGAAGTGTACTGAATGTCATACTCTGTCAAGACCATTTGCCACCGTGCAACTCTGCCTGTCAATGCTGGCTTCTCGAAAATGTACTTGATAGGATCCATTTTTGAAATCAACAAGGTCGTGTGCCTAACCATATATTGCCTCAATCGCTTAGCGGCCCATGCAAGCGCACAGCATGTCTTTTCAAGCATTGAGTATCGGGACTCACAATCATTGAACTTTTTGCTCAGGTAGTAAATAGCATGCTCCTTCCTACCTGTCTCGTCATGTTGACCGAGAACACAACCCATGGAACCTTCAAGCACTGTCAGATACATTATCAGCGGTCTCCCTTCAACTGGAGGCATTAGAATCGGAGGTTCCTGCAAGTATTCTTTTATCTTATCGAATGCCAATTGGCAATCGTCATTCCACCTGACCGTTTGGTCTTTCCTTAACAATTTAAATATTGGTTCACACGTGGCTGTTAGGTGAGATATGAACCTTGCAATGTAGTTCAATCTACCCAAGAAACCACGAACCTCTTTTTCTGTTCTCGGTTCAGGCATTTCTTGTATTGCTTTCACCTTGGCAGGATCAACCTCGATTCCTCTTTCGCTCACAATGAAGCCCAGTAACTTTCCAGAACGCACCCCAAACGTGCACTTGTTTGGATTTAATCTCAGACGGAACTTTCTCAACCTTTCAAACAGCTTTTTCAGATTAACCAGATGTTCCTCTTCTGTTCTCGACTTGGCAATCATATCATCTACATAACATTCGATCTCCTTATGAATCAAGTCATGAAACAATGTCACCATCGCCCGCTGGTACGTTGCCCCTGCGTTTTTCAACCCAAAAGGCATTACTTTATAACAATATGTACCCCACGGAGTAATGAACGTGGTCTTCTCCATATCTTCAGGTGCCATCTTGATCTGGTTGTACCCGGAGAAACCGTCCATAAATGAGAACACTGAAAACTGAGCTGTATTATCGACCAGCACATCAATATGAGGTAGTGGAAAATCATCTTTCGGGCTAGCTTTATTAAGATCTCGATAATCCACACACATTCTCACTTTTCCATCTTTCTTCGGTACTGGCACGATGTTGGCTACCCATGGAGGATACTTTGTCACAGCAAGAAAACCAGCGTCCCACTGCTTCTGGACCTCCTCCTTAATCTTTAAGGCCATGTCGGGGTGAGTCCGACGAAGTTTCTGCTTGACTGGCGGACATTCTTCTCTTAATGGCAGCCTGTGCACGACAATATCCGTATCCAACCCCGGCATGTCTTGATACGACCAGGCGAAGACGTCAACATACTCGCGCAACATTTCCGTCAAAGTTTGCTTCACATCTGCTTGCAAGCTGGCACCAATCCTGATCTCTTTCTTGGCGTCCTTGGTACCAATATTGATGATTTCTACCGTCTCCTGATGAGGCTGGATGACCCTTTCCTCTTGTTTCAACAATCTGGCCAGTTCTTCAGAAAGTTCACAATCTTTCTCATCCCCTTCTTCGGCTTGATAAATCGGATTGTCAAAGTCATACATGGCCATATCAAAATCGTTATCAGTGGTATCCGGAGGATCAAGTCTGCATGAACGGGTTCATGCCTTATTTTAGAATTTATTTTTAAGCGAAACAAAAGAAAATGAAACATTGCCATTTTATATTTTTTGTGCAAAAATAAAAACTGAAAGACAGAGAACAAAATTTGATTGCAAAACGTCCTTTATTAATGATTAAACATTGCAAATGCAACCATGGTGGCCCTACAAATGAATCTATACGCCTTGGGCAGAGCGCAAGATTTTGTCATGCATTATGGTTAGAAAAAACAAAGAAAAATTACTCTGTCTGAAGAGTAACCCGGATGACTTCTTCAACGAACCAGTTCTGCACTTGTTGTCCCGAAGCATGAGGGCGTACCCAGTTGTCCAGGTCACAATTACTGTCAACACTATCCTCCGTGGCTGCACAAGACTGGTCCATGTAGATAATTCCCCCACTATTGAAAGTAATGGGTCCCCTGCTCCCCGCATCTGAAGTTGTAGAGGGATGATAACCAATACCAAATTTGTCTTCCTTCATTGGGGTCTCTATCAACCTGCCCCAACCTTGGGCGTTGCCTGCCCTGACGACTTCGACAGCTTGTTTGTAAGATGAAATGGAGGTACCAGCCCCAACTGGTACAGAAGAAGACTCAGGTGCATCGTCAATATTGACTGCTTCAAATGATTGGCACAGCATCTCATGAATTTCCCCATCCATTTCAATGTACTTGAACGTGGACAAGTGACTCACAAAGATGTCTTCCTCCCCACACACTGTCACAACCTGCCCTTCAAACTCATACTTCAGCTTTTGATGTAGAGTAGAAGTAACAGCCCCGGCTCCGTGAATCCAAGGGCGTCCCAATAGGCAGCTATATGCAGGTTGTATGTCCATTACATGGAACGTGGATTTGAATACCTGTGGTCCAATTTGTACGGGCAATTCCACCTCACCAAACACAGATCGTCGGGTCCCATCGAATGCTCTGACCACCAATTCACTAGGCCTTAAGATCAAACCATCAACTTCCAGCTTCATCAATGCCTTCTTGGGCAAGACATTGAGTGACGAACCAGTGTCTACCAGTACATGAGATAACACTGCGCCCTTACACTCCATCGTGATATGCAAAGCCTTATTATGGTTTCTTCCTTCAACAGTCAAATCTCTACTTGTAAAGCCCAAGCCATGGCTAACATTAACATTGGAGATTACGCCCTCGAGCTGATTAACAGTAATTTCTTGTGGCACGTACGCACTCTTCAACACTTTCAACAACGCCTGTCGGTGCGCATCAGAGCACATCAATAGTGACAAGATTGAAATCTTTGAAGGGGTCTGATTCAATTGGTCCACAATCTTATAATCGCTTTTCTTGATTATCTTCATAAATTCTTCCATTTCCTTATCAAAAATAATCTTTGTCTCTGCTTCAGGTGTAGGTGCACTTTCAACCACCTGTTTACCCTTATCCTTTGCTGCAGCTTCTACCTCCTTATCACTTCTCAAGGTCTGGGGAGCGAACAACCTTCCACTCCTTGTAAAGCCCCCTACACCCCCTACATTATCAACACTTGGTCTGACTGATGACTCAACTTCCTGCTTTTTACCTTCGTAATATACATCTGCCCCATAGTGCCATGGGATAGCTTTCGTGGATGTGAACGGAATTGGTCCTGGCACCGTGATAGTGACAGGACTGGGCCCTTCTGGCGCAACACTCGCCACGGGAACTGCATTGACCGGCATTTGAATCTCAGCGGGAGTGTAATAGATGGTCACGGTTGATATTTCATCAGTGTCTTTCACGACTCTATCGAACTGTAGACATCCTTCATCGATCAGATTCTGTAAACCCATCTTCAACTTATCACAGCCGTTCTCCTGATTCATACACTCAGAGCACTCTTGATTACAGCCCGGGAACACCAGTCCCTTCAATAAACGATCTTTCACGACCAACAAAGAAGTTTTCACTTGATGAACGTCTGACACCAAATTCAATCTCCTCCCATCTTTGATAGCGTACACATTTGCCGCACTATGATCAGGCATGGGATGCTGAGTAATATTAGGAGCGGGAGAGAAATTGATGGCTTTAGCATCAATCAAATCTTGTACTTTATGATGGAAAGCCCAGCATTTTTCAATGGAGTGCCCCTGAGCACCTGAGTGGAACTCACAACGAGCATTAGCATCGAAGTTAGGTGGCAGGTTTCCAGCAACCGGAGCTTTCATAGTACGGAGTTCTACCAACTTTAACTCGAGTAGCCGGGGCAACAGCGCGGCATAAGTCATAGGGAGAGGATCCATCTTACGATCCCTCTGTCTAGACCTTTGCTGGAAAAAAGGTTGTTGCTGTTGAACTTGTTGTTGGGGTTGTTGTTTCTGAACAGACGGTGTGGGGATTGTCACAGCATCTACCTGATAATAAGCTCGAGAACGCCCTCTGCCTCGTCCTCTAAACACAGCATTCGTATCACCTTCTCTTCTTTTCTGGTTACTAGCAAACGGTTTCTTCGTCCCCGAAGAGCCAGCCCCACTCACATCCTGGATCTTTCCAAGCTTTAACAGACTTTCTATTCTTTCTCCCGCAATCACAATATCAGCAAATCCAGTTGACGGACAAGCAGCTAATCTATCCAGATAGGCCCCTTGCAAGGTGCCCATGAACATATCTGCCATTTCTCTGTCTGACAAGGGAGGTTGAACCTGGGCAGCCATTTCCCTCCACCTCTGTGCATATTCTTTGAAACTCTCCTTGGCATTCTGGGACAATCCCTGCAATTGGGTGCGGTTGGGCGCCATGTCAATATTATACTGGTATTGCTTCAGGAACGCTTCTGCCAGATCTTTCCAATTCTTCACAGCAGCTCTATTCAACTTCATGTACCAGGTCAAGGACGCCCCAGCCAGACTGTCCTGAAAATAGTGCATCCATAGCTTCTCGTCATCCGTATGGGCTGAAATCTTCCCAAAGTAAGCTTGAAGATGCGTTTGGGGACACGCATTGCCGTGATACTTATCAAAAGTGGGAGGTTTGAATTTAGGGGGAATTCTGACTCCTGAGACCAGCCCCAAGCTGGTAACATCAATACCCATAGAGTTCTTGCATTCTATGGCCCTGATCTTTTCTGCTAACTCATCATACCTTCGATCCCCTTGATTACCCACATCAGCATCCAGCAGAGTAAATTGGTCTTCCAGAGTATCTTCAAGAGTAACACCAGCCTGCCTACCATTTCCATTACCCCGATTGTTACCACCAGGAGGAGGGTTGCCACCGGGAGGAGGAATGCCATGTCCCTGTGAATTGTCATGATGATCACCTTCGGGCCCATTGTCGGGACGCTCTACCAGAAGCCTCAGTCTCTCCTGATTTTGCGCCATGCCAGTCATGAGGGTCATGAACTGGTCCATACGCGCCCTCATTTCCGCCAAATCACTTTGCACTTGATCCATGATTCTTACTTGATTCCTTCGCGTCGAATATCGGTGAATATGACTCTCCGCTATACTGCCTGAAATCAAATACAGGTTAGAGACCCCGCAACGAGTACCTGAAAAAGCAAGTAACAAAAAATGCAAAATGATATGCAATGCCATGCAATGCCATGTTTGTCATTTCCGAGGTGCTTTTATACCCTGATTCCAATCCAACCACAGAAATCTGAAGACCAGAAATCGTGATATAAAGAGACGTATTGTGGTCATGTGCTTGTGTGCAGCTATCTGATAAGAAATAATTCTGAATAAAACTGCTCATACTCATTCAACGAAGTAATCAAGTATATTTAAGAAAGGTTCAGCCGCAAATGCAATACAAGGAAAAATGGATCCATCAACAAGCCTGATGGTAACCATTAACAACAAAATATAAGGAAAAGAACATCAGTCTGACAATTCCACACCCTTCAGCTTATCACTTGAGTATTTGATCTCCTCAAAAAGTATACGGGTACGCTGGTGATTCGGCTTTTCAATCATCTCTTTGATCAAGACGTCCCTTTTCTCAAGAGCTTCAGTTAAAGAACCCATATGCAGCATCAGAGCTTCGTCATCACACACTCCTTTGTGTCTCTTTATGCCGGCTTGCGTCTTGAGTATCTCCCTTTCTATCATGACTTCTTCAAGCTCTTTCTTGGTATTCCTCAGCTCACCTCTAGCTTCTTCTAGCTGTTCTTGACTCTTACCGAGGCTTTCCCGATACTTTCTCCTCTGCTCATGCGCCTTTTCAAGCTCTTCGTCCTTAATCTGCAACTGTTCCTGTAATTCGGCATTCTCTATCCTAACTTCGTCCCAAGCGTGCTGAAACTTTGTTAACTTTTCTTTGGTCTGTGCTAACGCCTGTTTGGTTTGCTTGTGGGCTTGAGTAGCATCATCAGCACCTTTACTAATCTTCCGGAAATGTTGGGCTCTTCCAGCAAAGTCTTTTTCTTTTGCAGTTAGGATTTGTTCAACATCTTGGGCTTTCCGCTCCAGCTCTTTGTTGGCATGTAGAGCATTCTGAAGACGGCTACTCAACTCGGAATTCTCTCCTTGGAGCTTTTTCACCAAGGCTTGCAACTTGTCAACTTCTTCCACAGTAGCAGTGCTTCTTGCTTTCTCATTCTCCGGATACAAAAGGGGTGCCTTACCACAAGGCAAGAAAAAATCTTCGACTCTTTTCTTCACCCACTCTTCATATGCTGGATAAACCCGGTTGTTAGGCTTTCCTAGAGTAACTTTCCCCTTTTTCAGTATGCTACTCCAGCTTTCAGAAGCTTTCTGTGCTGCTTCCCAACCATCTGATGTATGAAAATAGAGGGACTCCTCCACATCTCTCTTAATAGGCGGACCTGTCAGGGCATACCCAAATTGTCGAATGGCCCAAAGAAGGATTGTAGTTAATCCCACCCAGTCTTCCTATCAGTGGAACGTTAGGGAACTTACCACAGCTGTGGATAATATTCTTGCCAATCAGCCCATGATCTACCCATACGATGTCCTTGGCCACCAATCCCATTAAACGCTGTTTCCACTCTAGAGAATCTTTAGAATCCACAAAAGCCCCTGATTGTGGTAAACGGCCCGCAAACCACTTATAGAATAAGGGTGCACAACAACGAATTATCCCTCCTCTTTTCTTTTCATTTCGGTTGTACAATGAATAGTGAAGATCTCCCAGTAGCGTTGGCACCGGGTTCTTCATCATGAATATTCGTATAGCGTCCGTATCAATGAAATCCGGCTCGTTGGGAAACAACACTATGCCGTATATACAAAGGGCTAGCAAAGCATTAAAAACAAGCCAATTCTCGCCTTTAGCTGCTTCCTGGGCCTTCTTAATCAGATATTCCAGCTTGTAACCACGAATCTTTCCTTTGTGGGAGACATTGTCACTTAGCTCTGATTTGCTCAAATAAAGAGCACCAGCCAACTTCCCAAAGTCAAGATCCCCCACTGATCCAAAGAAAGGGGGCTCCTCCTTGATAGCAATCCCCAACATGTTGGAATACTCCTCCAGGGTAGGAACCAACACATAGTCTGGAAATACAAAACATCTCAGAGGCGGATCATAGAACTGCATCAACGTATGGAGACCTCTGGCTTCATAATCACTGACATTACGGACCATAGATAAAATCCACCCATATTTCTCTTCAAAAGCTTCTCGTACTGCAGGACTCACCATTCCCTTCAGCATAACAATAGGGCCTAAAGTAGGCGTAAGGAACTTATAGCTGATGATATTCTTCCTCTCTTTAATGTTCATCTTTGCAGGGACCTGATGACTGGAATCAAGGGTAATATATGCACCTGGAAATGAATAAACATGTATGTTAGGATATGATAATGCAATGCAAAGGGCAATGTGATCAGGTAATCAGGTGTCTGTGCTGAACTGTGAACGGTGTCAGTGTAGCTCTGAGACTAATATAGAACCATAGATAAGAACCATCTGAATAGGATAGGATGAAACTTCCTTTTTGTGCAATGATGATAGCAAACCGGGTATGTAGGAGGTCATGGTTACCTGCAAACCTGCAAACAAACCGCCCTTCTCACATGTGGGTACTAGGATGTTCAGTATCCCGGGCTCTCAGGTCGAGAAATGATGATACGTTCACCATTTCTGGTTTGGCATCATCATCAATCGAGGAGGCCTCAACTGATTCTCCAAAACAAAAAGGTCCTCAGCTTCTGGCACTGAGGTCGAGAAGCAATAGTACATTCATCCCTCAGGGTACAGTACTATCGCCAATCGAGGAGTGCCTCCGCTGATTCTCTTTCAAAAAGGATGTCCTATAGCAAGTTCCCAGCATTGGGTCCTCGGATCGAGAATGTGCAATGGGTTTGCCACGGAATGTGGTCTGCCACTGTCACAACTCGGGAGGAGTGCCGCAACTGAGTCCTCGGGAATGGTCACCAGAGTCGACAGTTCCTCAAGAGAATAACCACTGGCCTGCATAACATGCAGTAGCAGAAAGCTCCTGATAGAACCTCGTCTGGTTGTGGGTCTCATGAACAACAATACGTGGTCACCACCACGCAAGCGTCATGACTATCCACTCTAATACCTATGTATGTACTCAAGCCTTGGTAGTGGGCTTATCTCTCAGAATACCCATCCCGCCAAACAGACAAAACAGTGCAACACAATATAATATATGATATGTAATGCTAAAATGCGGTAAATACAGTAATATACAGTAAAACAGTAAATAACCATACAATAAAACAGTAAATACAGCACAACAGTAAACACCCAATGAAAGAAAAGCAGACAAGCGCTAGGATTGACTCGCTAAGGAAACCAGAGATTCTGGGCTCATTTCCCCAGCAGAGTCGCCAGCTGTCGCTCCCGGGATTTTCATCCTAGTACAAACGCGAAAGTGGCACCGAAACAGAGTCGCCAGCAATGTGTATTTATCCCATGAGAGGGAAAGGAAACACTGCATAAACCTGAAGGAAAGGAAAAAGCAGGGTCTTACGACCAAGAGAAATGGGTTCGGGAGTCGGTTACGCGAGAGGAAGGTATTAGCACCCCCTCGCGTCCATCGTACCCGATGGGATCCACGCTTGCTTGTCTCGATCAAAGGGTGTAAAGAAAGGAATACTGAGAAAGAACTGAAAAAGGAAAGGAGAAAGAGAAACAAATGTAGGGAAAATAAAAGAAGTGCTCGAATGGGCCCTACCCCACTGCCTACGTATCTCATCGGGAACATGAGAATCAGAGCGACGTAGTTCCCCTCACTAGGGATGAATTGTGTGTGTTTTTTAGAGAACGGCTGACGTTCTAGCTCAGGTGTTGCAGGCTCGCTGGTCCGAGTGCGTTACCATCTTGCAAGAGAACGAGTAGAAGCGCGTTCGTACGTTGAGAGTGAATGAGGTGAGAAAAGAATTCCCGAAGGAGACGTGATTGTTTGTTTTTGTCTTTTAAGAGTTTTTTTTTATTTGTTTGTTTGCATATGATAGTGTATCTGAATCTTAGTTATTGGAATGTGTACTTTCTCACATTCCAAGATGGAATGGGTAAGAAAGCACACTAAGGGTGAAGAAGACCCTCACACTTAGTTCCAATTATCAAGGTTCAAACACACTAGCATACTTGTATTTATTAAGTGTTTTTGTTGATTAAGAAATGAAGAAGTGTTTTTTATTTATTTGTATTTTCAACAAGTATTGCATTTAAGTCCCTCATACAAGATCAAATGTTTAACACATTGACCCAAGATGGGCTATATGCTATACATTTTAAGATTACAAGAGAAGACCCCTTATAATCTTTTCTTTATATGAAAGGCCTAAATGCAATAAATGCCTACCTTTATTATATGTTTTGAATTTTCTTTGAGATGAGAAAAGAGACTCAAGAGAGGAGAAAAGGTAAAACCTATGTGGACTAAGACTCAATCCTAATTGAAGATTAAAGGGAGTGATCCTAAAGGTTTGTGAGGTTTCAACCTAAAGTCTAAAGAAAGAAAGAATTAAACAATTCACTTCTAAAGTAGAAGATGAATTGTAATTCAAAAAGGGAAAGTAATGAGTTATTAAAAGAAAGCACATAAGTGCTTAACAAAACACAAAATGGAATTGTAAAAGAGAAAGGATAGAAGTTGAATGTGGATTCCTTATCCACACTCAATTGAAACTTACCAAAGCCCCTACATGGTTAGTAAACATGTATAAGAAGTATAAGAAGTAAAAGAACATGTAATGCATCATAAAACTCCAAAGAATTAAATGAGAAAACAAATCCTAGAACCACAACCAGAATGGGCATCATATGGTCAACAAATGAATATCATCATACAAGTGCAAGTGAATAGGCAACAAACATCATCCATTAGCATTTAAACATGTTACAAGAAGAAAGGGTAGATGAAAGATGGAAAGAAATGAAGAGGACATGCATAAATGGAACATGTAAATCAACAACCAGAATTGAAACTAAATGGAAAATGGTTTATAAACATCTCAAAAGTATTTATGAATCAACCATCAAGACTTTCAAGAAGTAATAGAAGAAGAAGTGAGATGAAAACTCAAAAAGAAAGTGCAAACAATACATGTTAATGATGCACAAAGTTCAAATTGAAATGAACATGTAAAGATGACCTATAATGTGTATCAAAGACCTATAATATCATATGAATGGCTCACACAACTATGCAAATGCTCATACAAATATGCACAAAAGAATTCATGCAAACATGCACTAAAGATTACAATGATATAACATGTTATAATGCTTTAAATGAAATGCATTAAACAAAAATCACATGGCCTCATGAAAATTATGAAAACATGGTATTGGAGTTCACTAGTCAGAGATGAATCACATACCAAAATAGCATATCAAAATTCAAAGCAAAATGACTTCAAACAAAGCAATTAGGTCAAGTTGAAATGTCATGCAAAGTGGTACAAATATAGGCCTCAAGACATGTCATAAAGTGACCTAAAAAATCAAACAAAAATCATCTAACATGATTCAATGTATTAGTGAATCAATGCAAAAAGAACCATGCCAAAACAGTTTGTAATGAGCAAGAACAAAATTAAACAAATTCAAGTATCATGCTTAGGATGCATCTAAATGGAAATTCAAAGAAAATTATGGAACAGGGGTAAAAAGGTCATAAAATCAGAAAATAAAATCATGAAAAATTTCCTAAATGTTTTAAGAATACACATGAATTTTTGTAGAATTTTCCAATATGTTTTGGTATTTTTAAAAATTAATTATGAAACGTGTAGCAAAATGGAAAAAAATAAAATGGAATGTACATGTGAATGGGGGTGCATGCCTAGTAACTATTCAGTTCAAATTACATTGGGCCTTAACCAAGGGGGTGCAAATAGCAGCCTGACTAAGTCCAATTGCGCGCCAAACACAATAACAAACATGAACTCTCAGTCAACAATCTTGACTCAACCCCAACCATCAGATCAAGTCCAAGTCAAACCAAAGTCAAAGTATGCATGATCAACAAACACACATGAATGTCCACACTCCCTATCGTGTACCATGCCATACAAAGTTCAAGTGAGATTCAGAAAAATGCACGTGAATGGCATGTGATTTTTAATGTGTTGGCACGCTCCTCACCACACGATTAGAACACATCAACGGCCATGATTTAAACTGCAAACAAAACCCTAACCAAAAACCACCGGCCGGAGAGGGACCTCCGGTCACCTTCTCCGGTCACACGCCACCGTCTGCAACTTCAATTCTCCCAGAATCTTACAAACAGTATACCAAAATGAAGAGGAAGTAATGTAGAGCATGAATCCAGTGACAAAACATACAAAAAGTTCATGAAATGGGAGAATCGAGCATATGAATATTTGCCCTAACATTTCAACTATGCCTCTAAAGGCCTATCAACTAGCCAGACAAGTTCTTGAGCTTATATGAAGCATCAAGAACCTGATAACATCTTCACATTAGGTCTATAAGGGAAGAAATTCGTACCTGAAGATTTATGATCTTGATGTGTTCTTCAGAAAAACCAGAGATGTTGCTTCTTCTTTGAGTTTCTTTTGGCCAAATAAAGGCTTAGATGCAGAGAATGAATGATGCTTCAGTGGAGGAGAGTTGATATCCAAGCTTCAAAACAGTTGCAATGTGATGAAAATGGAGATAGAATCAGAGATATTCTGAGATGAAGATGAGGAAGATGAATGAAATGGAGTTTGAAAATCAGTTGCAATGTGGAGGAATTGAGAGAGAATCGAGAGAATTTCTGAGTTGAATGTGAGAAAATGAAGTTGGGAATGAAATTTGAGAGTGAAGTTTTTATTTATAGTGTGAGCTAACCATAGTTAACTGAGTGAGTCAGCTGAGTCATGGTGGTTTGGGTGAGTCATCCCTAACTAACTGAGTCAAGTTAGTTAGGGAGAGCAATGATATGGTGATGGCAACTCATGATATGCTATGGTGGAGGTGAAAAGAAAATGAAGGCACGGCTGGTTGTAGCAGAAACTTGCTCAGCAAGTTTGTTTCTTTCCATTCTCATGTATGCCAAGGCAAGTGTGCAATGTGTAAGTCATGTGTGTTTGGTTTAATGTGGAAAGCTGATGTGATGAAGTGTTTGGGGTGTGTGTGAACCAAAATCGTGCACCAGTCTGTCAATGCATCAGTATCAACATGAGGTGATTTGAGGAAGTTTTTCTCTCTACTCAATGAATGAATTGGTGTGTTTTAGGAGTCATTGGAAAGAGGAGATGTAATGCTACATGTTTGGTACGAAAAATGAAATGAAATGATGCTTGGAAGAGGTTGAAAAATGACCTATAACACATAGGTTTGGAACTGGTATGAGGGCGTGGCCAAGGTTGGTTGACAAGGTAACATGGCCCCTAGGTTTTCAGCGTGATCAAAGCACATTGGACTCAACATAACTTCTTGACCTTTGATCAGATGAAAAATTGATAAACACCAACTTTGAAGATCTCACATAGAGGAACAATTTTGATGTTGAAAGATTTTCCATTTGAAGCCTCTAATCATGAGTAATTGATCAATACATTTGGCCCACCAAGTGTTTGAGAAAATGACTGCGCGCGTGCCCTGAAAATCTTGGTCATGACCTAGTTTTGGACCTACTTTGCTCAAACTTTGATCAATCATATCTCACTCAATTTTTATCCAATGGAGATGTTCTACCCATGGATTTGAAGCTCAAAGCAAGATCTTTCATTGAGGCAGAGTGGATTTTTCATTTGGTGCTCCAAATTTAAATGGCCTTGGTTCAAATTCTGATGCAAAATGGCCAAAACTTGCTATTTTTAGTAACCCTACTTCATCCAAAAATGGCAACTTTCCACATCTTGATTTTTTCATGATTCCTTTGGAGTTTCTTGACCAAATTTTGTACATTGGACATATGCAACATGAATTTCATGATTTTGGGCTCAAAAAGTCAAGAGTTGACTTTTTCCCCTGATTATTTGACTTTGCCCCAATTTCTCTGATTCTTGATCTTTCTTCCAATTGAACCACTTCTAAAACCAATTGAGATGCAATTTTCCACATACATACACTTAGGGACATATGGAATACCATGACATCAAGTTTTGTCCAAAAAATCAAAGATTCCCTGATTTAGTGGGAAACCCTAGTTTTGGTGCCCACCTCCTAGGAGAAAAATGTGCAGTCTTCAATTTCAAATTCCTCAGAGTATGTTGTGTACCTTCTTAAAGGATGATGATATATGCCATTTGAGGATGATTTTGGATCAATGAGCTATCTCTTTTGAGGGTTTTCCTTCAATTTTTGAATCTCTTGCATAGTGAAAGATGTAGTGCTTCAATCTCCCATTGGATTTCACTTTCTTGAGATTGTGGATGATCAATTGAGGTAGTATGAGACATGAGAGACCTCTTGGCTTTCCTTGAGACCACTTATTTGACCCCTTGGTGTTTTGAATGATCCTTTGACAGTCCACCTTCCACCTGATCACATGCCCTAATGGTAAGAAGGATGCCATGCTTCATTTTTCTATGTTAAATGCAATGTAATGTTAATGAGGTGGATATGATATGATAAATGATAATGCCATGCTATGATGACAAAAGGGGAGAGCAAATTTTGGGGTATTACAATGAGGAAGAAGCTAATCTATCTTTGATTGCTTTTACATCTTTAGACACATAATCTGACTCAGATTTTGGTTTAGAGTCTAAAGAAGAGGATGAGGTATTTTCTAAACTATCTTGTTCAAATTTGATTACTTTTATTCAAGACCTTATGGGTCGGGGTAAAAAAAAAGACAAACACATGAAAATATTGAAAAAGCAATATGATTTATTGAAAGATAAATCAAAATATTTTCAAAACAAAAATGAAGATTTAGAAAGAGATCATATTGGTCTAATAAAAGAAGTGTCAGATAAACCCTTAGATGATCATGAAATGGATCTTCAAGAGTTTATCATAACTGGCTTTAACATAACTAAACTTGCATTCATGATTTATGGTGTAATTAGAAGCAAATGAGAATGTCTTGGTTATTCTCAAGAACCTTTTAATCCAAGGACTGAAACCTTGATTAAATAAACATATCCTTCTTCTTCAAGCTCTTCTAAAAAAGGGCTAGATTCTTACTTTGTACATGCTGCTGAAAATGCAAAGGTTCTAAACTAGTCATTGCCTAAAACTGTTGAGTCAAGGGTTCTGAAGAAACCAGAAACTGAGACTCTAAAGTTAAGGGTTTTGAAGAAACTAGAATCTGAGACTCTAAAGTCAAGGGTTCTGAAGAAACCAAAACCTAAGACATCAGGCCATAAGGTTCTAAAAGGTTCAGAGCCAAATGCCAAGATCCATTCAAGACAGCAAACTTTTAAATCAAAAGTCTTGAATGATCCTAAGCCTTACAATTTGAGAGCTAACGTACAAAGTAAGAAGAAACCTGTCATAACTAACCCTAGAGGACCCATAAGACTATGCGTACCTAAATCTAAAATTGTTTTTGCTATAGATATGCTTCAAGGGAGAAGCAAAGCAGCTGTCATGGTACCTGGACAGTGGCTACTCACGACATATGATAGGAGAAAAGCATATGTTCCATACCCTGAGTCTGAAAGAGGGAGAAACTATGGGATTTGGAGGAAACCTGATAGGAAAGATAATTCGTATGGGTACTATTGGTAATTCCTCTATATCTATTAATAATGTTTGGTTAGTAGATAGACTTAAACATAACCTAAGTTTGGTTAATAATGTATAGAATAAATCTTTACAAGAAATGGCCAGAACTATGATCCATGAAAACAATTTACCAAATTACTTGTGGACAGAAGCTGTAAACACAACTTGTTATGTTCAGAATAGAACCTATATTAGACCTATTCTGAACAAAAATTCATATGAGTTGTTCAAAGTAAGAAAGCCACACATTTTTTATTTTCATCACTTTGGATGTACATGTTACATCTTGAACAATAAGGTCGATCTAAATAAATTTGATGTCAAAGCTCAAAAGGGTATCTTTTTAGGATACTCTGAACGCTAAAAGGCATACAGGGTGTATAACTCTAAAGCCAAAATGGTTGAAGAGTCAATACATATAAAATTTGATGACAAAGAGCCTGACGGTAAAATGTCAAAGCTAGTTCAAAGCTTTTCAGAAATTTGTGTGTCTAAAGACACCTCAGGAGCCAAAGGTGAAGAAGCTGGAAGTTTCATAAGCTAACAATCCACCAGAAGCTGGATGTTCATAGGCTATCAGAACTTTAGAAGCTGGTGGTCCAAAAGATGATCCTACCTCAGAAGCTCATCCAGATGATGAAGATTCTAAAGAAGCTCAAGATAGCTCCTCAGAAGCACAACAATCCAAGAAGACTTTCAAGTACAAGTCTTCACATCCAGAATAGTTAATTCTTGTAAATAAAGATAGTCCTAGAAAGACAAGGCCTGCCTTTAG
Organism: Lathyrus tuberosus; assembly: GCA_022829125.1. NCBI lineage: Eukaryota > Viridiplantae > Streptophyta > Magnoliopsida > Fabales > Fabaceae > Lathyrus > Lathyrus tuberosus. The sequence continues at coordinate 2,415,348 of JALAZF010000542.1, read as the reverse complement.
AGAAGAAAATTAAATTCTAGGATTACTCTCCATGAATGAACCTACTTTTGTTGATGAAGCACTTTATGATGATAGCTAGATTGTGGCAATGCAAGAAGAGCTGAATCAGTTCCAAAGGAATGATGTATGGGGTCTGGTACCCAAACCTTGTCAGAAGAACATCATTGGAAAAAATGGGTATTCATAAACAAGTTTAATGAGCAAGGATAAATGGTAAGATATAAAGCTAGACTTGTGGCTCAAGGCTAGAGGTAGCCAAAAGGTATATATTTCTCTAAAACCTTTGCACCTATTGAAAGGTTAGAGGAAACCAAGTTACTTCTCTCCTATGTTATTAATCATAATATTATTTTATACCAAATGGATGTTAAGAGTGAATTTTAAATGAAGTTATTTATTAAGAAGTGTATGTCAAACAACCACCTGGGTTTGAGGATTCAGTCCATCCAGATCATGTTTTCAAACTTAATAAATCACTATATGGACTCAAACAAACTCCCAAAGCTTGGTATGAGAGGCTGAGTAATTTTCCGTTAGAAAATGGTTTTCAAAAAGGGCAAGTTGGTACAACACTTTTCAGAAAGACACTTAAATATGACATCTTAATTGTCCAAGTATACGTGGACGATATGTTATCTTTGGTTTTACTAATGCTTTCCTTTGCTAAGAATTTTCAAAGTCAACACAGGTTGAGTTTGAGATGAGTATGATGGGAGAACTAAAGTTCTTCCTTGGTATTCAAATTAGTAAATGCAAAGATGGAGTTTATGTTCATCAGAAAAAATACACAAAGGAAATTCTGAAGAAGTTCATGCTAGGTGATTACAAGATCGTGACAACTCATATGCATCCAACTTGCAATGTGAGCAAAGAGGAAAGTAACACCAAAGTCTGTCAGAATCTGTATAAGGGTATGATTGGATCTTTACTTTATTTAACAGTTTCTAGACCAGATATTTTGTTCACTGTCTTCTTGTGTGCACGATTTCAGTCAGATCATAGAGACTCACTTAACTGCTGTTAAGAGGATCTTTTGGTATCTGAAGCTCTAAACTAGCTTCTGATGATCAGACGGAGATAAAATTTAGAGAAAATCTATTAGTGGAAACAGTCAATTCATAGGTGAAAACCTAATATCCTGGGCTAGTAAAACACAAGCAACTATTTCTTTGTTTACAACAGAAGCATAATACATCTCAGCTGCAAGTTGTTGCACATAACTACTCTGAATGAAATATCAGTTGGAAGTTTATCATGTAAGTAGAAGCAGTATTCCTATTTTATGTGATAATGCTGCTGCTATCTATCTTTTTGACAAAGAATCCTATCCAACATTCTAGAACCAGGCACATAGAAATAAAACACCATTTTATTAGAGATCATGTTTAGAATGGTATGTTAGATATACAGTTCATTGATACTGACCATCAATGGGATGATGTATTTACCAAGCCTCTTACTATTGAAAGATTTGATTTTATTAAAAAGAATCTGAACATGCATTTTGTAAAAGATTAGTGCTTGATTCTGAATGGAGGATCAGATTCTGATGATGATCAGATGCTACTATAATCAGAAGTTCTAAACTAGCTCCTGATGAATAGCAACCTCTGAAGCATCTCAGCCTCTGATGATCAGAATAAGATTAGTTGCCTCTGATAGCATATAAGTGGAAAAGTTTTTTGTAACACCTATACACTCATGTGTCATGAATCTGAAAGGTCTTCTGACATGCAGTTTTTAACTATTGAGTACTTCCCTTCAATTTATTGTGTGATTCCGCATCATTTGACTATGAACTAGTTAGTCCTCTAAGTGAGAAGGTTCTCTGGTTTAGAAGGTCCTAATTCAGAATTCCTCTTGGATTTTTCTATCTTCTGGGTTCTGTGTTATATTGCTGAGTATAATCAAGTGTTTTTTGTTAAGTCAAAGAAGCGTGACATGTGTTATATATATTCTTATTGCTGTAAAAAACGTTTGTGTAACCTTTGGGAGTTATTTTCTTGGGTAAAATAAAATCATGTTCTGACGCCCCTAGTCATTTTTTTGTGGTTGTATGATTAAAATTTTGTAAACTCATTATATAACTCTTAACACACACAACACAAAAATAGCTGAAATGGTTGAAAACTTCTCTGAAAAAATATCTTCTTATGGCTCACTCTAAAGAATGTTAGTAGAAAGAAAATCATAAACAAATGCAATGGGAAAAAGATCTGTTATTATTGATCAAGAAATTATTATAAATTCAAAATTATTCTCAAAATCTAACAGATGCACTACAAAGATTACATATCTCATATTACGCCAGGATGAAAACCACCCATTATGAGGAAGGTTATCCAGTCCTCATCAGTGTGTGATCCAAAGTCATCAGCTGGATCCTTCTTCTTCTTGAGTTTCTTCATCTTTGAGACTGAAGTCCTTCTTACCACAGAAGCTCCGACAGATGAACCAATTTGTGACTTTGCTCCTTCAGAATTTTTGAGCCTATCATCTTTGTGCTTCTTCTCCTCAACTTCAATGGATTTCAAAATATCTTTGCTAACCTCTTGGAAAGAGCCATCCTTAGAGTTCCTGGATAATTTGCTCATATTTTCAGTTATGAGAATAGCTAGTTTTGAAGAATGAGGAATGTGACCTTACTAGTAACAATACCTTACTTATATACAGAGTTTGGGATAAAGAAAAATCAGTGTTGTTTATTATGCACCAATGGACATAGGAGAGAGAGATATTCTTGGTTTTCAAACACATCTCCCTAGCTTTGAGTACCATTGTTTCTCTTAATTGCCTAGTTTTCAGAATCAGCCTTGACCATCTCGAAAATTGAAGAGATTGTTCCCAACCATTCTAGTCATAATTCTACCATATTTCTAAAATTTTCTTTTTAATGACAAAGGGGGATAAGCAAACATGTTTTTGATTCATTTTTATCCAGATTTGATAAAATCCCAAACATTTATTTCCTTGGATTCAATTAAGATTATTGTGCTTCTGACAATTCTCTTTTGAATGTATAACTTATTTTCTTCAGTATCTTTTCTGTTTCCTTTTTTTTTTTATGATAAAAGGAGGAGTAGACATAGAAGTATTTAAGCACCTGAATCTGAGATTTATTATTTATGCTTAAACTCTGAAGATTTATTTTTGTTCTTTAAAGTTTAAATTTAATTAACATGAATAGAAATTAGGGGGAGCTTACAAACCTCACCCTCTGGAATATTAGACTTAGGCGGAGCTTACAAACCTTAAACACTGAAGTCAACTTGTTAATTAAAATAATAATAATTATTCTTAAATACTTGTGTTTGTCATTATCAAAAGGGGGAGATTGTTGGAACAAAATTGGTTTGTACCATATCCCTTAGGTTTTGATGATAACAAAGTATTTAAAGAATAATTTGGTATACTAATATTTGTTCAAGTGTGCAAGATCTAAGACTAAAATTTAAGGAATAATCTAAGTATTAGTTCTGATATTGAACACCTAAAGAGAAGCTTTAGATCAAAATTTGAAGGATCTGAAGCTAAAGACCATACTCTGAAGAAGTATACTTTCGAAGAAGTTAACGTCTGATGACCAAAGTCTGAAGAAGTCAACCTCTGAAGATCAAACTTTGAAGAAGTTTTCTTATGAAGATTAAAATCTGAGGCCAATCAAAGCGCAAGGACCATGGTGACTCTAATAGGTCATTGTCAGACTCCAAGGTTACTTTGTCTTCTTCTGATCACGTGAAGACCTAAGCTTTTTCTCATAGAGCCAACTGGGATGTAACTGATAATTCCTTTTGTAGCAAAGGAATTTCAAACAAGCTTTCAGCGATATTAACCATTTGAAGAAACATCTCAATGTCTCTATTCAAGCTTCTCAAAGACTTTCTTGTACAAAGCTCTCAAACGATTCTTTTTCTTCTCTATTTAAGGAGCTTAAGACTTGAAGAACAAGAATGAACCATTGACATTCAAAGAGCAGTTACTCTATCAAAACATAAGCGCAAGTTTAACTTAGGATTTCTTAACCTAGTATATTCTAGAAATCCATAAGCCTTTAAGAATCTTCTTACATTATATTTTGTCTACACCTCTGATTGTATATCAAGTGTATTACCTTAAACAATCTTTTATCTGTTAGGTAGATTGTTAGAAGTCTCTTACTTAGTGTTTGAGCATTTGAAGTCTCTTTGAGCATATAAGTCTTTTGTTTGTGTGCTTAAGCATTGTAAGTCTCTTGCTTGTGTGATTGAGCAAAGAAGTCTCTTAATTTGTGTTTGAGCATTGAAAGTCTCTTGCTTGTGTGCTTGAGAAAATTATAATATTATGTGATTATAAAGGGATAGGGACTGGACTACTCCCGATTTAAAGAAAAAGCAGCTTAAAAGAGTGTTGAGAAAGAATAAGGGATCACATGGATGAAACATATTCGATTTAAAGGGTGGAAATCTGATCAATTTCATGCATAAGATTAGGTTTTATTTCAGACCAATTGGATACGCTAATACAAGTTTGAAGGAAGCACCTTATTAGAGGATCAAACGTTCAACTTAAAGACATTAAATAAGCGTTATGTGGGAGACAATCCACAAAATTTTGTGATTTAATATTTCATTTTGTTTTGCTTTCCCCTTTTATCAATTGTATAGTTATTCGAAAATAATGAATTATTTGTTTCTTAAATTTTTTTCAGTCGACAGGATTGCTTATTTACCAACGATACAAAAAGATCAAAAGAAAGAATACACCAGATAAAAGAAAAAAAGAGCTTAATTGTTACAGAAGTTTTGAATGTAATTGACCGATGTAGAAAAAGAAAGATATCCAACCGATGTGTGCTCAACTTTCAGATACTTCATCAAGGAAGTTTTGAGCCAAATTTTTTAATGCTTTTTCAATCTAATAAAGATTACAAATATTTCCATAAAATAAATTACAAAACGAATAAACAATAGAAAAATAATAAAGAAAAAACCTTTTTTGAAGTACCAAAATAGGTGTCTCCCAACAGAGACTAAGGGTTAAGGAGTTTGTTATCCTTTAAGCTTGACATCAACAATTTCACTATAAACATCATAGTAAAAATTACAAGTTAAATAACTCAACAGTTTCACACCCAATTTATTTCTTAGGCACCATTCAAAATTTCAAAAATGTCCTAAAATTCCAGGGATATATCTGCAGACGCATCCTAATGTACACATTTCATTCGTTTTTGAGTGAAACCCGAATTTTATAAATGAATTTATTTTGGAAATATATCTCCAAAAATAGTTATGTTAACTTTTTACATGGCACTTGCATCACCCTATGTTAACTAAATAACATTTTATTAATTAATTACTTATTTATAATGATTTAATATGATATAATAGTCATATAACTATATTGATTAAAAAAATATTGAATAAAATTGAGTACAATAACTTAATAAATAATTTTATATTATAAATTTTTTAAATAAAAATAGATTAATTAAATAAAATGTTATTTAATATTTTTGTTTAAATAACATTTTATTAATTAAGTTACTTAATAAAATGTTATTATTGTTACTTATTAATTTTATTAATTAATTAGTATTTATTTTGTTAAAAATGTTATTAATTTTATTAATTAAATAATATTTATTTTTGTTTAAATAAAATATTACTTAATAAAATGTTATTATAATTACTTAAATAGTTAATAAAAATGGAAGAGAGTTAATTAAATAGTTAATAAAATGTTTATTGAAGTAGCAGATTCCGGAAATATATTTCTAGAAATTTTTCGGAGATATATTTTTGGAATAAATTTATTCATACGATTGGGAGTCTGACTCAAAAACAAATAAAATGTGTGTATTTAGTGCGTCCGAAAATATATCTCCGAAAATTAGAAACATTTTTGAAATTTCACAGTGGTGCCTAAAAAACACATGGAGTACCAGCGGAGAAGGGCTCTCGGATAATGAGGTACAAAACTTCGCTCTCTTTATTTCTGAATCTGATCCGTTGTCTTATGAACAAGCAATAAAATCAAAGAAATGGAGGGAGGCAATGAATCTTGAGATCAAAGCGATAGAGAAGAACAATACATGGAAGCTGGTAAAAGCTCCTCATGGAGTAAAGGTGATAGGAGTCAAATGGGTATATCGAACCAAATTAAACGAGAATGGAGAAGTTGACAAATGCAAAGCAGCATTGGTGGCAAAAGGCTATGCTCAAGAAAAAGGGATAGACTACAATGAAGTTTTCGCTCCAGTAGCAAGATGGGACACCATTCGAACCGTGTTGGCTATAGCAGCAAGGAATCACTGGAAAGTTTTCCAACTTAACGTCAAAAGTGTCTTTTTACACGACAAACTCAACGAAGATGTGTATGTTGCTCAACCACAAGGCTATGAAGTGAAAGGGGATGAGAACAAGGTGTACAAGCTTGAGAAAGCCCTTTATGGCTTGAAGCAAGCTACGAGGGTGTGGTTCAGTAGAATTGAGGGATACTTCATCAAAAAAGGATTTGAACGGAGCTGTTGTGACCACACTCTATTTGTCAAGAAGTTTGAGGATAACGAAATTTTGATCGAAAGTCTCTATGTTGATGACCTTATTTTTACGAGTAATTATTTGTCCATGGTGCAAGGTTTCAAGACCTCAATGAAAAATGAGTTTGAAATGTCTGATCTTGGCGAAATGAGGTATTTCTTGAGTGTAGAAGTTAACCAGGGCAGTAATGGAATTTACATCAGTCAAAAGAAATATGCAATTTGCTATTGTGTTCATTGTTTTATTAACATATAATTTAAGAGAATGTCTTAATACACCCCATAAGTTTTTTAGGCACCACGCGAAATTCCTTTTTTACCCCCTACTTCGGGATATGCACATCCGGAAGCACCATTATTTTTAAAAACGTTGATTTGTTCCGGATGTGCATACCAGGAATAATTCCTGATGTGCAAATCCGGAACCATTTCTTATAACTTCGCGCCAGAGCTTCCCCCCCCCCCCCCCCCCCCTTATTCTTTAGCTTTTCACATTCCAAACAATCAAGTTCTGCTATTTTTCAGAATTATTCCTGATATGCACATCCGGAACAAATCAAAGTTTTTTTTAAAAAATGGTGCGTCCGGATGTGCATATTCGAAAACTGGGGACAAAAACAGAATTTCGCATGGTTCCTAAGAAATCTTTGGGGTGTAATAAAAAATTCTCTAATTTAAACTATTATCTGATTCGTCAATGTTCGCACCTAAAGTCCACAATAATATTTAAGATATTGTCCACTTTAGACTTTGCCACACAATTATTATCTTTGGCAAAATATAACTATTTTAGTGTAAAAAAAATAGCAATGGTCCACGATGAATACAAAACAACAACAATTAACAATGATGAATACAAAACAACAATTAAAAATCGAAGTAAAAGTGGTATAGAGAAGGGGCCGTAGTTCCTCATTAAGGCTTGCGTATCTGCAAACAGCCAAACACTGACTATCAAGTTAGTTTGTGCTAAAAAAAATAAATGTATGTGATTGGAAATATGTGGTATCAATCAAAGATAAAGTGATGCAGAGAAGGGGGTCGCCATTCTATTGGAAAGATACAAAAGTCCTGTGGAGAAGGAGCATTCAAAGAATTTATAGTGATATCTTTCATTTTATACAGTTTTTTAAAGATGAGTTATTTAAAGATGAGTTAGAACAAATTCCAATATAGTATTTATAGTTTATCAATCAGATTTTGGGTCACCCAGCCTGTAAATCATCCTAACCAAACCCAAAAGAGTGTTAATAATGAGGGTAGGAAGATTCCAAGTAAAAAAAAAATTATATAAAATGATAATTATCACCTTGTAAATTAAATTTATAAAAATGAATTAGATCAAACTTTATTATAATATCAGAATCTATCAATCAAACTATGAACCATTTATCTTTTAAATGCTGTTTAATAAATTTAAACATAAGAGATTGTATTCTTTACAAACGCTCCGACAATCTAATTAGTTTGTAATAAAAAATAAAATTTATGCAATTAGAAAGAGATGTTTATGCTTTTCTCCTACACCAACCAGCTTTTAGAATTATTGAGTGAAAACCCGTTAAGATAGGTCAACTTTAATAGAACAACTAGCTTTTATAATTACTGAGTGGAGTAAAAAAATAAATAAGTTACTGAGGGAAAACCCCGTTAAGATGTGAACAATGCAATGATGGATGATTTTAGAACTCAATGTCAAACAACACAACTTAATCTTCTGCCAAATACAAATAAACTTCTTGTGCTAATAGCACTGTTTTAAAATCCGGCTCAAACCGGTTGGATCGAAAATCAAAGGGTACGGAGGTAGTGTAAGCATAAAACTATAGTTGTAATCTACCATATAAGAAAATATGATACCACCAAAGTTACAACTTTACCCTTCTGGACACGTGTTGTTATTTTGGCAATCCATTTGGTTTTTTCGCTCTAAACTATCTTCTCTCTCTTTTACCTTTCACACTTTTCAAATTCATTTTTCAGCTTCACTCTCTCTCCTGTCTCAACGTCATCTCTCTGCATCTTTTTTCTTCTCTCTTCCGTCTCTTCCTTCTTCTCTTTCTCTTTGTCTTCCTTCTTCTCTTTCTCTTTCTCTTCCTTCTCTTTCTCTTTCTCTAACGTTGACGAAAAACCCTAATCCCTAATTTTTTCACTTCTTCTCTTTGTCAGTTCTTCGTTATTTTCATTGTTTAAGCTAACTTCATATTGTTTTTGTTGTTCTCATACGAGTTAGGGTTTGTGGGTTTTGTGAAATATTCAGTTTCTATTGATTCAATTTAAGCTACAGTTTAATATGATTTTTGGTGGTTGATTAGGGTTTTCTATTATGATATTTTTATTATATGCATATTTTTCTCTTTTACTCATGTTTATTCTTCATTTTCGTTATTGAGTTTCAGATAGCTTATTTTGTTTTTGGATTTGTGTTTGTTGTTTCAGGTTTGGAGATGTTGGCTTACGCAGAAGGAAGTCGAAAACGGATCGTAATGATTTGGTTGTTAAAGTTACAGATCCAAAAGGCTTATAATATGCAGGTCTCCAAAACACCGCCGATTATGTTGTTGATGATATTTTGTTGTTGTTGTTGTTGCAGATTTCGATAAATTAACTTAAGCTTCTCATGATTCTTCGTTCTTTCTCTTTTACTCATGTTTGTTCTTCATTTTCTTTATTAAGTTTCAGATAGCTTCGATTTTGTTTTTGGATTTGTGTTTGTTGTTTCAGGTTTGGTGATGTTGGCTTACGCAGAAGGAAGTCAGAAATGGATCGTAACCTTTTGGCACCATTGGTGCTCAACTATAGTAATGTAATTTGGAATAATGATTTGGTTGTTAAAGTTCAGACCCAAAAGGATTATAATATGTAGATCTCCAAAACACTGCCGATTATGTTGTTGATGATATTTTGTTGTTGTTATTGTAGGTTTCGATAAATTAACTTAAACTTTTCCCTTTTGATTTCGATTTTGATTCGTCTTCTTTCTTTGGCTTATAAAATGTGAAAAAGAAACAGGTAAAGTTTGTAAACATGTTTTTGATTTGTATTTTAGCATACATTTTGAAAGAATTTAATTAGCTCTTGGTCTAAATATGCAGTAACTGTCTGAGGCAATGTTGTTGGCAAATCTTGATCAAGATACAGTGAGTCACAGTTGTTCTCTGCTTTTCTGATTAAATTTGAGGTTTATATTAAGTTCTTTATATGTGTATCCATTCAGTTTTTCTTTCTATAATTTTCTCTTTCTTAAAGATTTTTTTCATTATTTTATAGAATTTATGTTCAAGCTTTATGGGAAGAGAGAGGTCTACAAAGATACCAAATTGCAGGAGCAAAATGGGAACTTATTTGAAATAGATGGGATATTGTACAACTGCGCCTTCTCCCTTTGTGACCAAGGGAGAAAACTTAATGAGTAATAATACTATCAATATCAATTGCTACTTTGAAATTTATAAAAAAACTATGGCTAATTAGTGTTGTTGATATGTTCCAGCTACTGTGTTATGCAACTGATTGTTGTCACAGAGAGTCGTTTGCATCTCTATTTCAAGAAAGGAAGCGTGGGGACGATCCAAACGCAGGGAGCCACTGAACCACCTAACGATAGGTCTACACAGTAACTCTTACGTTCTACACACTTTGCTATTTTGGAATGCCGACACTTCATGAAGCCACAATCCAAATCTTTAGGAGAAAAGATGATAAAATAATATAAATTAATTTGTGAAATAATTGTGTATAAATTAAATCATAAAACTTGAAAAGCGATCAAATTGGCTTACATTCAACATTTGTTGAAGAAAGAAATAGTAAAAGAATGGTAATCATAACATGAATAAACTTCACAATTCCAGCCATTATTGTCTCCTTTTCATGTAAGGGATGGATTTATTCCTTTATAAGTTATAATGTAAGATATAATGTGACTCCTCTATTTACATCAATAAAATAATTTTTAGCTCTTGTGGAATAGTAAAAATTACTTTTTAAAGTATGTCTCTTAAATATGTAAATGTATTGTGTTTCCCCTTTAACACATTTAGTAGAGGGGGCAAATTAAAAATTTATCAATTATAAAAATTTTATTTCTTCAAGTAACTAGACATTTAAGTAACCAAAAAAAATTAGACATTTACCTTGCGATGTAATATTATTATACATATTAATTTTGTTCCTAATTGTCATGATACATATGATGTAATATTATTATACAGATTAATTTTGTTGTCTAAATCATTTTATAACGAAAATAACAGTCATATTTTTTTTTTAAGTCCAAATCCACACCTTATTTTGGATAGACATTGTGTTTATTTTTAATTATGGTTATTATTATCATAATTCATAATACTAATTAGTTTTGATTTGAATCAAAAATAAAAAACGAAATGTGAAAACTTTTCGTATTTGTTTTGCCAGTATAGGTTATAATAACTTGCAGTATATTTTTTTAATAATTTTTTATTATAAATTGACATATATAAAAAAAGAATGATTGGATTTAAGATATTTTATTTAACCGACAGTCAGATTTCCGTCAACCCACACCACTTTTGTATGAATAAAATATATGTCAATTTTAAAAGTATGATTATATATATATATATATATATATATATATATATATATATATATATATATATATATATATATATATATATATCTGAAATTTTCAACAAAAATAAAATTATGCAAAAGGTGAAAAAAATTTATGTTCTAAAGTATTAATCTAAATTGTCATGATACATAATTTACTTTATTATTTTGTAATATCTCTTAAAAAGAGATTAAGTGTTTGTTTAGTGACGAGTATAAACAAATTTTTCATTACACTTTATCTTTAAATTAATTATATATTTATTACTTTAATTTTTTTGTTTATGTGTTAAAATTTATTTATTTAATATCATTTAATAACCTTTAAATAAGTTTTAAATGATATAGCCTGTAATTTTATTTTTATTTTATATGAGATTATAAATTGGTTTAAATAAAGAAGAAAAATATGTACACAATTATTCTAGTATAAGTTTACAATATATATATAAATTTTATAAAAAGTTTAGTAATGTATTAAATAAAGAATTATTAAATATTAAATATGAGAATCACATAAAAATCAATTATATATTTATAAACGGGAACAAGATAGTTTATTACTATACATAAAGTAGTGTAGAGTTTTTAATCTATGAGTTGATTGGAGAATCGCACATTTTATTGGCGTCAAAATGTTAAAATATGTATAAACAGAAGATAATCAATTTATATAATTAAATAAATATTCATACGAAATTTTTTGGTACAAAATAATCATACAATTTAAATGAATTAAATAAACTTCAACATAAATACTAATAGAACAAAACATAAATAATATATGAATAAATAGTATCAAAATTGTATGATATTTTTTATTAATATACCATTTGTTTGTCAATTTTATAATTTAAAATACTACTAATTCAAATATTAATTACTAAAGAGAAAATTCAAAATATCGATTAATAACGAGAAATTTTTTTATGCTAGGGTACTAATTTCAGGCCATTTGTTTTGTATTGTAAATTGTCAATATTATTAGGTCAATTATTTAATAAAAAAATATTCATTCTAAGAATGATATATGATAAATATTTATTGATTTTTGAGTAGATGAAACAATACAAAATATTTTTTGACCCAACTGTAAAAAAAAACATTAACCCTGAGACTCACTTTATACTCCAAATATAATTTAAAATATGTTTTTTTAAATAATAAAATTTCTTGGTTAAATAATATTGTCTTTCTGTTTTTTATTCTTATTACATTTTAGAAACATATATGTGTGTAACACACCAGTACTCATACGAAGTAAATATATTTTAAAGAATATGTGAACGCACGTGTAATACACCCGTGTTGACTCTCATAGTCTTACTTATTATTTTTATAAACATAACTTATGAATATTGTCAAAACAAACGGGAAAAACATTTTATATACGGGAAAAACACTATTGTTATAAATTGATCAACATTACTACTTATCCAAATTTTGAACAATAGAATTTTATCGATCGTTTTTTTTTAAATATATCAAAACAATTTGTGAAATATAATATAAAATATTGACTTGCTTTTCTAAATTTGTATTCTCTCTTATAAAATATTTGTTTTATTTTGAAATCATATTATTTTACATATTTTGGTTTACATTTCATCTTCTACATTTATTACTATTTAAACTTAAATTTTATATTATTCTTATAAACTTTTTTTATAAACGGGAAAAACTTTATTTTTAATTCAAATATAATTATAACTTATGTCAAAACAAAAAAAAATATTTTACTTTAAATATTTTTATAATTGGGAAAAACTTGACCATTTATTCAAATATATTTATAAATACTTTCAATAAACAATTAATTTTTATATACGAGAAAAAATACATAATTTATATCGGGAAACATTTTAATTCTTTTAAACGAAATAACATACATTTTCTGATTCCAATTTTTTTATAAACATTGTCACAAAATAAAAACATTCATTCTCATATTTTTTCAAACGGAAAACTTTACTATTGATTATAATATTTTTATAAATAATGTCAAAACAAAACTTATTATTTTCATTTAAATTTATTCATAAACGAAATCGGCTTTACTATTTATTCAAATTTATTTCTAAATAGTGTCAAAACAAAAATATTACTTTTTTCGTTTTTTTTATAACCTAATCGGGGACGTATGCACAGTCCACACCAGAACCCGTTTTTTTATAATTAAATAAAATAAAAGTAAATATGTTTAAAATTATTTATGAATCCAAACTAGGGATATCAATGGGGTATGGAATGTTCGGAGGATACTTTTTTTAAAATGTTTTTTATATTTATTTTGTCTCTTTTAATATCATCTACACTCATTATTATAATTACTATTCTATATGAAATAACTTTATTTTTTACTCGTTTTTATATTTCATAACCTAACTGGTGATGTATACGCGGTCCACACCAGAACCCGTGCGGACGCATGGGTTTCCCACTAGTTGATTTAATAAAAATTGATGTGCTCCGATTTGTTCATCAAGCATACCAATAAATAAATGAATTTTTTAAACCGATAAATTGATCTATTTGAATTTATTTTTCAATTTATCAAAACGAATGGAAATTAAAAAGATGTAAAAATTGAATTAAACTAAAAAATATTTTCCTTCCCTCGCATTTAGAAAATATTTTAAAACTTATATTATTATAATTTATTTGAATTTGTATTCTTTTTGTACTATGTTTAAAACATACTTTATTTTATAATTTTGTTAGATTTTGATTTTAAAAAATATGTAAAACTTGATATGTTTGAAAGTTTGAATTTTATGTAAGATTATTCAATTATCAATGATATTATATTATGGTTACTATTGGCCGGGATTTCGACACTCATTAATGTTGGAAGTAAGTTAGGAGGCTCCAAGACCATATTCTGAAGAAGAACATGATGATTTCGACAACAAACAGTGGCAAGGACGTTTCGGCGAATGTGAGGATTTGAAATGGGTTGCTGGAATTTGAAGAATTACTTTGAGAGAAAAAACATTATTTTAGACAAGGAGATATTGAAGATCTAGTCAAAGAAATCTTTACATAGAGGGCATTATGGTTTAGGACTTAGAAGTATTTTTAGTTTAGTCTGGAAAAGCATTCGACATATGTAATTCAAATGAGGCTGATAACTACTTTTTGGCCTTATCCATTCTCAAGACACGTGGAAAGCTTTGAAGCGACGAAATGCGTTCAGACCGAGGACGCGGCGTTTTCAGGCGAGAAGATTGTTAGATGACGTTTATTTTCGATTTAGTATAAATAGAACACTTAACATTTAGAATAGGGGTGTTCAACGATTGTACAAAAACTCTAAACTTTACTCCCAGTACCTGCGTGTGAGAAAAGAGTGCCCTTGAGAGAAAATGTACGTTTGAATACCATTCCTTGTAATTAAATTCATTTAAATTCCAGTCGTTTATCTTTACTTCCATTTTATTTAAAGTCAGTTTCGACGTTTATTACATGTCATTTATCTTCAAGCAATTTACTTTTTGCAACCTACATTTCTATACTTAAAAGAAATCATAACATTCTCTTAACAACTTTGAAGAACATTGTCTAAATGTTCATAATCAATAAACCCATAAACTAAGTAACAACACATGTCCTAGGATCAATCTAGTCGATTCTGTAAGTGACCAAAGATTTGATAATTTTGGAGGACTAGAGGTTGTTTACCATTTTCGACGGTAAACAAATTGGCACGCCCAGTTGGACTGGTGTTGTTAGTTAGAATTTGTAGAAGTATTTAGGAGTGCTTCATTTCTTGTTTCCTTTAGACTTCGTTGCATGAGACTAAGAAGTGGTAAAATAACCACTAATAACGAAGCGAGACTAAGAAGGAGAGGTGTACGTGTAACAATGGCGAATCCGCCAAGTAATAATGAACCACCCCCTCATTCGACGGGGGAAACTACGGCCACGACGCCTGTGTCCGAAGTGGTTCCATCCACAGCAAGTACGACGGTAATACCGTTGAGTGCTTATAGTGGACCTATCTTGTCCCCTGTGAGGACCCAGGGGCACCCATTGACCCCTCCTCCAGTGGGCACTAGTTCGTTCAGGCTTTTTGTGTCTGGATTCACAATGCCCTTAAGTGGTCGAGAATAACCATATGGTATGCCAACTTCAATGATGGCTAATTTACATAATGCGACTACAACGTTCGACTACCTAGTGGTGAATATGTTTTTGCCTGTGCAAGAATCTGGTCCTGCTGTAAATAATAT